>OY720347.1:32603441-33270782 GCA_963082975.1 Labia minor
ATTATTGAATATTATTTTTACATTACTAAAATAAAATAATTTTATTATTATTATTATTATATGCTGTTATTAATATTATTATCCAAATTGTAATAAATAAATTGTTTTTTAATTATAAATTAGTTAAAATTACTTTATTAATTTATTAAATTCCCTAATACAATTCTCAAACCATGAAGCAATTAACTGACTGAAAGGCAAGAAGATACACATAGATAAACTTCTGTTTTGACATTTAGCTAAAAATAATTTAATTATTGTTGTATACGTTTTATAGTAAGAATTATGATTGAATACTGTAAAGTTGAGAAACGCTGCCCTAACAGACCATCAAAAGTTATTTATGTTTCAAATATCAAATTATTTCTCTTTCTTCTAAAATAAAATTTGTCATAAGTATATTAATTTATTTAGTAAGATTCCCGCCTTCCTATTTGTGAGATTTAAGCTAGATTTAGCTATTATCATTACCAGTAAAAATTAATTCTAATAAGTTACAAGTAAAATATTAAGTTATTATATAATTACATCAGAATACTATGCAAATTTTTCTTTTTCCATTATTTGAAAGAACTCTCACCATTTAATTAGTCTTTATGTCGAGGATAATTGGTCTATCCATTGATAGTTTCTTTCCCATATCGTACTTTGGTCTTGTCTCCATTTTTTCCATTCATCGTTAATGTCTATGTCTGTTTGTGCATGTCAGTAAATGATCCAAAGTATTATAGTATGTCTCACAGTATTTGCATTTATTATATTTCCCTTGTATATTTATAGTCCCATTTAAATTTTTTTTTATAAATTAAACAACACGATTATCACACATGATCAGATAATAAAGAAAATTAACAAACTTAATGCTTTTTATTTTTTATTGAATCTAAGACTATATTAGAGAGTTTGCATATTTGTCTGAATACACTAACCTAAGTATTAAATTATAATTTTTTGTTAGGTGTGAAAGCTCATTCTCAAATTAATTGGGTTTGTTGATTCTTTTACAGCTGTCATTTATCAGATGTATTTAGAAGCGATAACATGACCCTAAAGTTGATGCATCCTTAAAGCATAATTATAATAATATAATATATATTTAGCTTTAAATTTCATTTCATATTTAAAAGGTAATTGCTTTTAAAAAAAATCGCTGGCCTTTTGAAAATCCTCTAAAAGGACAACTCATATTAAATTGGTTGTTGGCCAAACGCGATAAATGTGTTGTATGATCAGTACAACGGATTATCTCTACTTTTTTCTTGATTTTCTTGATCAGTTGTCTTTATTAGAGATCACATGCTAGGGAATTAGACGTGCTGCCCTCATTGATGCGTTTCTGTAGAAAAAACTAAATATTATTTGTAGATGGGGAGCAGGCATATGGTGTATATTACTTGAGCAAATAATATTAAGTTCTGGGATTGTTAAACAACAGGGACATTTAAATTTAGACTACGATCTACTTAGTTTAAATTATATAAATATTAATATAAATTTGCATGAACTGGAACAAGAAAACTTTTCATCATTATCAAAATTATGATTATAATAATAAATATCATTTTATTTTTTTAATTTCACTCTAATTTTAGAATAACAACATTAATATATTATTATTAAATATATTTAATTAGTTGTTCATATCATATCATATTTTTCAGTTGAATAGTTGATCTATTTTCCAAGCACCTATCATTTAAATGAACTCAAAAACTCCCTCATCATCAACTTCTTATTACTTTTAATAGTTAATTGATTACCATATATTTTTATAACATAAATTTTAACTAAATATACCTATACAATAATCAATAATGTATTATAATAGTTTATATATATTTTTATTTTCATATATAGAATGAAATGAGTGAACTAACTATTAAATATAATACTTCTCACTATGTATTTTACTGTAATGATTTTCACTATGAAAAAATAGGGGAATATATTAATATAATAATTCATTTATTTATTTTATATATTTATTAAAATTAGTTCATTATTATCAGTAATTTATCACATATGCTATTTTAAGTAATGCATTTGTAATCGAAACCAAATGACACTTTCAGAATCATAAATGAGCTAAAAAATAAAAATTATTTGCATATATATCATTCATATTCCCTTTCAAAATTTTATGAGTGAAATAAAAAAAATGTTGTTCACCTACCGAGTTCATTTCCGTGGAATGCTACTCGTTAACAAAAGAGAATTGTTTTATAGGATATTCAATGATTTGGTTACGTTGTTTTCCCTGTAGTCCTTTGCTTTGATTTACACAGAGGGACTCAAAAATTGATATGCAATTGCTATTGGATTCAACGACAATTACCTTCTCGAAACTTGGGGTGATCAAATCATAGCCAGGCTATGAAGGGAAAGGAATGGTTTGTCCAAACAGCTGGGGAATTGTCATATGAACACTAAATTAAACATAAATTGTCGTTAGCGGTAGACAAGTGCGGTGCTAATTTCCCTAAAGGCACTTCTACGCCAGAGACAATAGCTAACAACCCAGCTGACATAAAGTTTCAACTAGTAAGCTTTTCGATTAGCCTATTCCTACTTGAGTGATGAGAAATACTCCTCTCCAGGGCGTTATCGAACAAAATACATTTTTAAGTGAAACGAACAAATCTAAAGAAATAATAATAAAAAAAATAATTCAAACGTCTATTGATAATTCTTTAATGGATACTCTGATTTAAGAGACAAACATACTACTCTATTCTTAGGATTTTCATATAAATTTCATATATATTAAAGTTTGATTAAATTGTCAAAATATTTTATTAGGTATCTAAGTCCATTTAAACCAAAATTTGCATATAATTTTGGTTATTATTTAATTAATTATTTTAAATTTTAAATCATTTCTTATCCATTGCCATCGATATTTATATAATTTTTTATATAAGAATTTAATATAATATTAAATCTATATTACTAATTGATGACGATATCTGTCCTTCTGTATGTCTTATGTGATGTCATCATTCTGAATAAAGCAATGTTGAAATATTGAAATAAAAATTTTAAATTTTTATTATTTTTAATTTCAATTTAATTTAAAAAAAAATCTCGAGTGTTTCCACTAGACTATCTCGGAATTGAAATTCGATTAATTAACATATATTATATTTAAATTAAAATTAATAAATAATATTAATTAAACCAGCGCGTGTTTGGCCCTTTGTTGATGACACCACGTCACGTGCTGGCGTGTTAACATGTCAACATGTTAAAAAATTGATTCTGGTACTTTTAGCCGTTCAATCAAGCTGCAATTCTATATGTAGCAGTTTTATACAAATTTTAATAATGTGGAAAAACTATCAAACATATATCTTTATTTTTACGGTCAGTTTAGAAGAGGCAAAAAATGAAAACGTGGAAGGTTATGGTTCTCTTCCGAAAGAACTACATTTCTCAAAAGTTGAAAGAAAACTTCGAATTTTGAATAATTCTCGTGTACCAAATTTCATTATTCTAGCTCAAACCGTTTTTTCGTAATCTTGACTACAAACACACACACATACACACACAACTACTCAGTGTTCATGGATGCTTCTGCGCCTACTTGTATAGATTTGGACATGATAGCACGCCTGAATGTCCCAGCTGTGATGGTGAGGTAGAGTTCTTCCGCTGCACACGCTTCGTCGAACAACGTAGCGATCTGAAGGAGATTCTGGGGTGACACCAGATCCAGATAACATCGTGCCGAACATGCTGGAGGCAATTGAAAAATGGACAACCGTCAAGACATTCGCCGTAAGGGTCATGAGAGACCTAGGTCGTTTAGAGAAAGAACGGAACAGCCTAGCAAACACCTGAACAAGAGCTACTTCTGCGAAATTATACGTCATTGTGGTACCGTAGGAGGGAAGAGGCGTCAAAGGGAGGTGGTTTTGGCGGGTAAAAATCCCACACGCTGCTGAGTACGGGCTCAGCAGTGTCTATGAAGATTTCCAACTACCCTCGTAAAAAAAAACAAATACACACACACACAGACAGATATTTTTCTCAATCTTAGTCAAAATGACTCAGGAGCCTTCAAAACATAAAAACATCAAAATCTTCGTGGTCGCAATACTATCTCTGGCGATATAGTAAAAAATGATAATGATTTATTTGAGTATGTGAAAAATTTCATTTCATAATTAAAACCTAAAAGCCTTTTACGTTGTAATAGTAGTAATAATTAGAAAAATTAATTATATAAATAATATTCTATTATATTTCATTTTATATATTAGAAAATCGTGATATTTATGATTTTACGTTGATAAGGATCCATTATGGTCAATGATTTAAATAAAAGTAGGTGTCAGGGAATAAGTAATAAATAGATGGAGGTGGCTGGAAATGGGGTACATAGATAATACAAGACAGTTAGACGAATGCTTCGGATTAAAACTTTCCAATGAAAAAGCTTCACTGAATTGAAAGAAAGTTTTTTCATGATTACAAAGGCCATCTTAGAGTAATTAAATTTTTTCAAATTGTTAAGATAAAATGAAAATGGATCAAAGGAAATTTCATAAACTTCCAATTGGACAATTTAATATTTTCTATTTTAAATTTTAAATAATCATTTTATGTTGAAAAATACACATAGAATTTATAATTTTGTATTCAAGTCTGTTCAGACATTACCGAATAGAATGTTTTTGAAAGAACCTTTAAAGGTATATTTCCGTTCAAAATCTAATTACAATTTTTGGATCGAATACCTAACTTTCATTTCATTTCTATATTTCCATGTATTGCCGTATCGAATATATATATATATGTAAATGAAAGTAATAAAAAAGAATTAAATATCAATAAAACAGTAGGCATATATGATATATTAGCATATTTCCCGAGAGGCCAACCATCTTTCGCCTTTAAGATGTTTTAATGCTCCTTTCTATTTTATATGTGTTTGATGGTTGACTATCGATATAATAATGCCGAAATACGGATCACGAACGAGCATTTCAGTTTACCTGTAATGATACGAAAAACCAGGAAGGTGATTTCTCGCGTTCTTTGCTTTTCCTTTTCTTTCACTTCCAGCAGCCGTGTCTTTTACGTTCCATTAGTTAAGTAATTGAAGAATTGGCAAGCATCCCTCTTCAGAGAAGTTAATGTTTTCTATTGAAAAAAAAAACAAACCCATCAGTGTTTTTGATAAATGATAAAGCAAAATACTTTCTATATTTTTAATTAAATATTAAATTGAATAATTATTTATTGATTCGTATTATCAATATTGAAAATAAAAGTTAAAAAATTTATCAATTAAAATTTAGATTTAGTTGAAAAATATTTGAAAAATTTATCATTAAATATTGATAAATTATTCTTTTTATTGTTAGTGCCTTTATTGTGGTTTAATTATACATTATTAATCATTATTAAATTAGATTTTATGTAATTAATTACTTTACAATTTTATTTAGATATTTTTATTATTTGAAAATATTTAATTATTTTAATTTAATTTATTCCGTGCTCTTCGCATCTAGACAGGGGTTCTGCCCCTGCACCCCCGAAGTAATACGTATTATTTGATTAAAAGTCTGTATATTAGATTTTTATTTATTTAAAATTTATATAATACTCAAACTCTTTTGTAAATTATTTAGTTTCCCCATAAACATACAAAATTTAAACAAATTCAAATATTCTAATTTTTAAATTTATTTACAACTAGCTGATCAGAGCGCCTTCGGAGCTCTTCACACCTAGACGGGGGCTCCGCCACCTGTACCCCCCCCCCCCCCCCGAGTGTCCCTATTCTGAGCTATAACCATCTAACTCAGAGGTGGCCAACCCAAATGATCTTGCGGGCCACTTTGGAAATGCATCATAACTTCGCGGGCCGCATATAAAATTATACATACCCATTATAGATATTGTTTGGTGTGACAAATTGAAAAATAATGAATTTTTATTATGTTTACTATTATTTTTACATATAAACATATATAATATAATAATAATGATACTGAATGCACATTGTAAAAAATATATAATACTAAAAATAAAAAAAGAATCAACGAAATAAAAAAAATGATATCATATTTATTTCACTAGTGCGATATTTGTTTCATGAGGGCGCAGAATATAAAAGTGTGATGAATCTCGCGGGCCGCAAAAATGTTTACGGCGGGCCACATGCGGCCCGCGGGCCGCGGGTTGGCCATCCCTGATCTAACTCCTACCCTATCCTATCTCTCTCACGTTCCTTCCTACATTGTCCACCCTGTTCACAATTGGTCTTCCAAACGGACGTTTTCCAATCGAACTCCCACCAATATATTTTTCCTCTCCCATGCTAGCCATGTGCCCTGCCGATCCCAGCCTTCTCTATTTTATGACCTATAATTTAATAATTTTGATCCCCTTTGATAATAATTTCCCGATTGCAACCTCGATTTAAATTCTTTGCAAATATTATTCTCTCTGATACTAATTATTTTGTCTTATCACTATTAATTTCAAACCCCATCAATTTTCCTGCCTCGATTAATTTTTTTATGCTACTTTAAATGTTATTAATTTATTTAAAAAAAAATCAGAGTAAACAAAATAAAAATAAAATATAAAATTAGCATAACACTAAACTACTATAAAAATAATATTAAAAAATATATTATATATTAAAATCTTACGTGAAAATCCAATTATGAGATCAAATTTTCTTAATTAAAATAATTTACTCACATAATCTTAAAAATTAATAGTATTAAATTATAGCCGTAATGTGAATGTTTTCAAAGTTTAAAAGGCCAATAAGATCAATTGAGATATTGTAAATATCAATAGATATATAAAAATATTTTTATCTGCACATTGCTCAGAATTTAAATTAACGCCAAATTATCGCCACCAGCGCCTCTATGATCTAGTATGGTAACTAAACTATTTTTAATTAATATTCTTTATAATTTTTTTTTAAATTTTTCTAATTAAAAAATCGAAAATCGGGCTTCGAGGTCTGGTGGCCCGCCCCTTTGTGCTTCCGTGTAAAAAATTCCAGGTCCCTGCGTGCGATAGATTTGGCTGGAGAGCTCGGTCAAACAAACACACAGACACATTAACTTGCTTTTATTATTATAGATTTAATATTATTTTTTATTAATCTCACATCACATTAGTTTCGTCATAATTGTAGGAAGTCAAAATAGTTAAGATATCACTCATATATATATATATATATAGCGATTCTTAATCTCTGGGGATGAGAATATTCAAGAGAAAATATTATTCAAAATAAGTGATTAACAGATTGAAAGGAAAGCATACATAAATATAGAAAAACTTTTGTTTTGGCAGTTAGTCAAAAATAATCTGATAACACAATTCTACAGTTTGAGGCATGGTCTATGACACTCGAAGACGAGAGTAGATTTAGAGGATCATTATACATTATTGTTGTTTATATTTTATTGTAAACGACGCGATAAAAATTATGATTAACTCTTGGCCGGGAATATTGAAAAGTTGAGAAACCCTAACTTAATCTTAAAAGATCATTTTTTGTTACAATTTACAAATATTATTTTTGGTTTTGTATGTTTAGCACTGATGACTAATTATTATTATTAAATTAATCTCTAACATGTTTTTCAAGACAATAGTCAACGTTTTACGATTACTGTACGGTATCAAAACCCTTTTCAGGACTTTAGTGTGGGTATTTTTCCCAAACGGAGAACGATATTGAAAAATAAATTAGAGTTGCATTTTTAAACCCTCTGTTTTCTTGATGGCTGCCCCTGACTTCTAATCCATCAAACATTTTAATATATTTTATAAGTTCCTCAGTTACAAAATTAGATTTTTATATATTTATATACTCCTAATCCATTATACATTTTCTAACTCGCAAATATAATTACAAAATTAAACCTAATTTTTCATTTTATTTTTATTTTTTACGTTCATTCATAAAAAGAATAATTTTAATTTGGAGGTGTAGTCGGATTGTTAATATCTTGAGGATTTAAATTTATTTTCTTTTGCAACTCGATAAAATAAAATCAAAGTATTTTTTTGCTTTTGATATTCTATGATATTTATTGATATATGTTATTGATTGCATAATTTAGATAAAAATAAAATAATTTTACTCCAAAATAAGCCCGGACCTTTTTCAAGATGAGAGTAATTTATAGATAGATAGTGATTGATTTAATATCAATGAAAAAAAATCGTAAAACTAAAAAAAAATCTACTAGTAAAATTTTTCATATATTGAAAATAAAATAAAACATTGAATACAAATTCATTTTTGAGTATATATTGATATTGATCATAACATGTTTAATATTCTTTCAATTGAATATTTGCAAATTTCGGAGATAAAATATTTTATTACAAAAAAAAAGTAATTTTCTTTGTTCAAAATATATAGTTTTTTTTCGTTTTCTATTATAAATATTGAATATTTTTTTTTCACTCTTTCAAAGCTGAATTAGGATTTAATTCTTTTTTAATTTATTATAGTAAACATGTTTTATTTTTAACCAATCTCAAATGTTTTTTCTCTACATAAAATTGATAACTATCATTTCTTAGAAATTAAATTTTCTTGTTGAAAATATAAAATATTTTTATCTATCAATATTATTGAAGATGTTTGTCTTTAATTTAGGATTGGAGTTCCTAGAATCTTTTTGTTTGTCTCAGATCATCATTTATTTAGTGAAAAAGTTAATTAATTCCCTTTCATTAAGAATCAATAGGCAAATATAACACTTCTATCATTATGTTTATTATTCTATTTATTTTGTTTTAATATATATCAATTTGTCAGTATGTCCTTTGTAGGATTTGATTGTTTTTGCTCCCTATGAGGATTCTCGCCAATCTTCTTTCTTTCTTTTATTTTTTTATTTACAGCCCCAATGCTCCAAAAACATCGTATAATTATCATGTTTTGTTTATAATCTCCATTTTTGTATAGTGAAAATATGTAGTAGTTATATAATACGAGGGAAGGTCAATAAGTCCATGACTTTTTGAATGAAACAGGTTTTTGGATAAAAAATTATTTTATTTTTCAATGTGGTCTCCTTTGAGCTCTATACATTTCTTGAAACGTTTCTCCAATTTTTTTATCTCTTCCAAAAATTAAGATTTATTGAGGTAATACAAATAGGTATTTATTTGTGAAATGATTTCATTGTTGGAGTTAAATCTATTTCCGCCGAACCATTTCTTCAGATTTGGAAACAAGAAATAGTCACCCTGGGTTAAATCCGGAGAATATGGCGGATGAGAGAGCAATTCGTATCCCAATTCATGGGTTCTCATGGAATTTCCCTTTTTTCCATTTTCTTCTCAACTCACGAGGTAGTCTGCCTGGATATCAAACAAAAACGCAAAGACCCAGCTGGTTTTGGTCAGCTGATAGTATCAGTAGCTGTCAGTAGCAATTTTTCCATTTCATTTTAGAGAAGGAAAATTCAAATAGTCACAGACTTATTGACCTTCCCTCTTATCAAAAAACATCAATTGCAGGCCGAATGGTTAAATTAAGTTTCGGATCTCAAAATGAATAAAAAAACAGAATTAAAATATAAATGATAGATGAGAATATTTGTTTTTAATTAAAATGAATTAGTAAATATTCTTACTAAATTACAAATTGAATTATAAAATGAGTGATTTCGTGACTTAAACTATTTATAATATGTAGTTAGGATTAAAGGAAGCATTACGAATTATATTAATATATTAAAAAGCTTACTAAGATTTATTTTGATTATTTGTTTTTGTTTTGTTGTTTTTTTTTTTGTTCTCGTTCTTTTTTTTTTTTTTTTTTTTGTTTGTTTTTATTTTGAAAGTTTTTCAGTCGGATCTCTTTTATAAAGCGACAATTCCACATAATATAATTAAATTTGATTTAATTAAACTATTAAAATTAAACTTATTAACTATGAGAAAAGTGGATTTCAATGGCCCTTTTTGTCTTAATTTTATTTAATACTAGCTGCTCAGAGCGCCTTCGGCGCTCTTCACACCTAGACGGGGGCTCCGCCCCCTGTACCCCCGAGTGGTACATAGTATTTGGTGGTTGAAAGTAGTAAAAGGTTTTCATCCATTTTGTTTCAATCAGTATATTACATAAAACATTCATTTCTTTTTGTGTTCTTATTTAAAAAATATATTTTAATTTAATCACTATATTAATTATATATATTATTATTGTATATGTTATATCTATCTACCTATGTGGCTCAAAGATACTCGAAAGTTCTTAGCCGCAACAACCACATTTCTCCAAGTGTCCCTATCCTGAGCCCTTGTTCCATCTCTCTTACGTCCCTTCCTACGCGTCATTGGTTTTCCAAGCGGACGTTCCCACCAATATCTTTTTCCTCTCCCATTCTAGCCACGTGCCCTGCCTATCGCAGTTTTTTCCCTTTTATAACCCTAACTATTTCTGAAGATGCAGAGAGGCCATGCAATTTCTTGTTATGCAGTCTCCCCCATACCCGGTGACCTCATCTTTCTTTGGCCAATAAATGCAGGGAAGAATCCTTATCACAAATACTCTGAATCTACTCCCATCTCCAAGGGTCATAGACCATGCCTCCCACCCATATAATGCAACAGGCAAAATAATCTTTTTATATATTCCCTTTGATAATAATTTTGAAGAGATAAGCCTCTTTATTGCAGATAACAGGCGTTTCCCGATTGCAACCCCGATTTAAATTCTTCTCAAATATTATTATCCTTCGTGATTACATTCAATTTTTCTACATATTCAAATTCTACATTTTGTATCTTAAGATTTTGTATGTTAATACTCTTCCTCTTTGTTACTAAATATTTTTTCTTATCCCTATTAATTTCAAACCTCCATTAAATTTTCCTCGCTATCTGTAATCGCAATTGCCGAATCTCCTATTATATTTAAGTCGTCTGGGTAACCTAATATTTTACAATTGATTTCCGCATCTTATTCTTTTTTTACTACCTTCAAGACAAATTTGAAGATTGATTGGATCTATTGAGTCATGCGTATGTTTTACTAAAGTCTACAAATAATTAGTGAACAGATTGAATATTGAATTCGCGGTTTTGTTCCTAATATCTGTCATAATGAAAATATCTTAATTAATGTTGGTCGATTTGGCCTGAACCCGCAATGATATCTCCTAATATTTCCTCCGCCTATGGTTCTTAAGTATTGTATATGTTATAATAGTGAAATAGAGTATAATATTTCTTGATCATTACATTTTGGTATTTTATTTTCATTGCTAGATTATTATTGAATATTTTTAATTATAATGAAACTTGAGAAAATGAAAAAATAGAGACTTGAGACAATTTATAAAAATTAACGGTATAAAACTATAGATAAATGACCAATATATACATTCATTAATAGTATTAATTTAAATTAATTGATTTATTTGTTTTTTTTATTATTAAGTTCATTTATTAATTTTTCTAGATTTTAGTTAATTTCCTCCCTTAAAAGAAACTTATCTAATTCTGTGGTGCTAGGGGATTTGAAAATTATTCTTCGTAATATGAAGATTTCGCTTACAGTTTCTGTCATGTCCGACCTCCATCCAACAGTTATTTTTCTCAAGTTTTTTGCTTCTCTTAATCATGTGATCTATATATTTAATTTTTTTTGATTCATTATAATAAAATTTAAACAAATAAAACTTTTCACTTTGTTAATTTATATAAATTTCAATATAAACTGATTGTGAGTGATACGCTTAGCCAATACTCTGAATAATTTGTGTACAAAAATATTGAATGTTCTTAGCGAGATTTGATATAATGTTGTACGATTTGTCCTAAATCTGAATTAGAAGAAAATTATAAATTGCCTCCTCTTCCAGCCCAATTCATTTACCCACCCATGTTGCATATGGCATCTAAATTTCTTAAAACTCCGTTTTTTTTAATTTAAAATAGAAGGAGAGAAAGAGTTTTAAATTATATTCGAATAGTCTATATATTCTATATATCAGTATTTTTTTTCTGAATTTAATAGCAAGTTGATTTTAAAAATTTTCCATTCTTAATGCATATGATTGATTACATGTGTTAAAATTTAAAAAAATTCAAATATTCTAATTTTTATATTTATATACAATTTAATATTATTTTTTATTAATATCATATCAAAAAAAGAGAATTTATTAAAAATTAAAAATAAAAAAAGAAGCCTATTAATAAAAAATTGAATGGTGATTTAATTATTTTATTAAATTAATTAAAATGAGACCTTTTAGAATGAATTATTTAATTGAAATGATATTTAAATATAAGAATTTAAAAAAATATTATATTCTTTGTTTGGAAATTGTTATTTAATTATGTGCAACATGATTCGACTTGCACAGAGCATCGTTATTTTTTATTAATATCACATGATAAAAATGAATCTTTTAAACATAATAAATAAAAAAAACATTTTAATAAATTTAAAAAATATATCCAATTTAAAAATGTCAAAAATTTAAAACAACTTTATATCATCATATTTTAATTTTTATATAATATATATATATATTTAGTAATTAATAATAGAGTAATTAAATTAAAATAAAAATCAAAGATAATATAATTCAGTCATTTTAATTCAGGTTAAATAATATTTTTTTTTTATTATTCAATATTAAAATTTATATATTATTATATATATATTATAGAAAAGAAGAAATATTCAATTAAATAAAAAATAATTTAAGATAAAAATATGATCTAATAAATATTTTAATTAAATTGAGAACTTTTAGAATAAATTATTTAATTGAATTGATATTTGTATATTAGAATTTAAAATAAAAGTGAAATATTATAATAATTCTTCGATTGGGAATCGCTATGATAATTCATTGTTTGAAATGATTCCGCTAGGCCGGCAGTGAGCCGCGAGCTGCTCTTGAATGAACAACACGGAGAATTATATAAACTTTAAAAAATTAATTTCTGCGGTTATTGATAAGATATTAATAAAATTTATAGCCTATGTTACTCTAGAGGTATATAAGAATATTGTGATGTAATTTCAAAGAAATCGGTTCAGCCAATTCTGAGTCTATAAAATAGTAATTTTCCGGACAGACAGACAGACCGACAGACAGACAGACATGAAAAATTCTAAAGTCACTTTTGGATTCTAGAGGTCATGAAACGCGAAGATATGCAAAAATTTTTAAATTCTGAGCAATGTGCAGACAAAAACCTTTTTTTATATATATAGATAGATAAAATAAAAATTTATTATACTATTAAATATTAAGAATCAATTCATCACACATTCTTTCAATAAAATCTACACCACCTCCAATCCTGTTCATATTTGTTACTGTTACGTTGTACTCGTTAAGGAATGTCCACATCGTCTTTGTCGACCAATGTAAGTGATGAAACCTTCGACACTCCATGTCTACTAATTCACATTCTATTTCCGGAACTCAATGTCAATACGATAGTTTCTTAGATTGTATAGTATAACTTTGAATTTAATTTATTTTTTTAATTTAATTTTCCAAAGTCAATAATTTAATACAAAATTTTTTTTTTTTCGAAATCAGGTAAATATATTAAATAATAAATTTTACTTTATTAAAAAAGAAAGGATATTATTAATTTATTTGATAATATTTTGAAATAAAAAATAAAATCAATATTTACATGTAGAATTTTATAAGTTCTAATATCAATTGCCTATTCGTATTTAGGTAATTAAAATAGTATAATATTTTGATATTTTTTGGCTTAAATTAGAAATCTATTTTTATTTTCATTTGAATGTGTTCTATAAATTAAGTATATATTATTATGTTTCATTTTCAAAATATTTTCAAATAATAATATTTATTATAATGTCATGAATTTTTTTCAATTATTTTTTTCTTGTTTTAAATAGCTTTCTTAGAGAAATGAAAAACTAGCCTAATCCAATTTCGTAGATGTTCACCACTCGACTACCAATTACGTACCGTTTATAACTGTTTGAATATTCATAAGAAGCCAAGTCCCTTCAAATTTGAATTATCAACCCTGCCTCGAATCAAATTTGTTTTATTTCTTTATAATATTATATGTATAGAATCAAAGAATTATAGTTTAAAATTTATTTTTCTTTATTTATTACTTCTATCTTTTATATATTTATTTATAATATATAATATATAAGACTAATTTATCACTGATATAAATATAATATCATTAAATATTCATTTTTGAGCTGATTACCCAACAATCTATTGTACAACGTCAATTATTTTCAAATTATTTAAAGATATTACTTTGAACATTATATATAAAGGATAAAATACACAATTGTGTAAAATGATCAAGAGGTTGACATTAAAAATTTCTAATCCCTCTTAGGGAGGCGTGAGCACACCCAAGGGGTGGGGCGCAAGAATATCCAAGAGAAAATATTATTTAAAAATAAGTTGACCTGTGGCCAGGTCCGAACCGACCGACGGTTTGAAATAAATTAATTTCCAGCTACAGAAACAATTTCAAATAATTTTAATATATCTATTAATGTAATAAAAAACAGATAGGCATATAACATAAATATTTTTAATTTTATTTTATTTATAATATATATATGTAAAACCAGGCTGTGTGGTCATGAATGGCTGGATGACGTCATATAATTTTAAATTAAGAAAAACCTATAAAGATGATTTTTCTCGAGAATAAAACCAATACAAAGTGAATGATTCTTGATGATATGTAAAAAATCTCCTCATGTGAAATTTGGTGTGAAAATAACCCTTTCCTTCCTATCGTCGATCGCTAATACTACCACTTCCGGTTTCCGGATTTGTACCAAAAGTTGATCAATTCATCCTACTGATGCATTAAGTAAATATACCAAATTTCATCAAAATCCGTTGAGCCGTTAAGGCTGTACACATCTATACGGACGGACGGACAGACATCATGCTAAAAATACTTTTTTCTTTTAAGAAAATGCATGATTCGTGGAGATATGTAAAAATCTCCACATGTGAAATTTGGTGTGAAAACAATACCTCCCTTACTATCGTCGGTCGGTAATAATTGATTAACTGATTGGAAGGAAAGCACACATACACATAGAAAAACTTGTTTTGACAATTAGTTAAAAAAATTAAAAAATAGAATCCAAAATACTCAATATACATTATAATTGTATATATTTTATTGAATGTGGGGGTGAGATTAAAATTATAATTGAAAACTGGGTGTGAAATACTAAAAGATTGAGAAACGCTGAGTTAAATAATCTATAATAATAAAAGCAAGTGTAATGTGTCTGTTTGTCTGTCTGTTTGTTTGACCGAGCTCTCCAGCAAAAACTATCGCATGCAGGGACCTGGAATTTTTTACACGGAAGCACAAAGGGGCTGGCCACCAGACCTCGAAGCCCGATTTTCAATTTTTGAATTAGAAAAATTTTAAAAAAATTATAAAGAATATAATAGTTTAGTTACCATTACCAGTTTAGTTACCATACTAGATCATAGAGGCGCTGGTGGCGATAATTTGGCGTTAATTTAAATTCTGAGCAATGTGCAGATAAAAATATTTTTATATATCTATTGATATTTACAATATCTCAATTGATCTTATTGGCCTTTTAAACTTTGAAAACATTCACATTACGGCTATAATTTAATACTATTAATTTTTAAGATTATGTGAGTAAATTATTTTAATTAAGAATATTTGATCTCATAATTGGATTTTCACGTAAGATTTTAATATATAATATATTTTTTAATATTATTTTTATAGTAGTTTAGTGTTATGCTAATTTTATATTTTATTTTTATTTTGTTTACTTTGATTTTTTTTTTAAATAAATTAATAACATTTAAAGTAGCATAAAAAAATTAATCGAGGCAGGAAAATTGATGGGGTTTGAAATTAATAGTGATAAGACAAAATAATTAGTATCAGAGAGAATAATATTTGCAAAGAATTTAAATCGAGGTTGCAATCGGGAAATTATTATCAAAGGGGATCAAAATTATTAAATTATAGGTCATAAAATAGAGAAGGCTGGGATCGGCAGGGCACATGGCTAGCATGGGAGAGGAAAAATATATTGGTGGGAGTTCGATTGGAAAACGTCCGTTTGGAAGACCAATTGTGAACAGGGTGGACAATGTAGGAAGGAACGTGAGAGAGATAGGATAGGGTAGGAGTTAGATGGTTATAGCTCAGAATAGGGACACTCGGGGGGGGGGGTACAAGGGGCGGAGCCCCCGTCTAGGTGTGAAGAGCGCCGAAGGCGCTCTGATAAGCTAGTACTAGAATAAATTCCTACTATAGTTTTGGTTGTTTCTTATTTTTGTGATTAGAAAGGTGATATATTATACCACTGATCCTTAAAATATAGATCACAATACTTTGGGAGTAATCGTATATTAGTAGACTTAAGTAAGAACCAAAATTTTAATATAAAGATAATATAAAATAATTATATATACAAGTTTGAAGTATATAAGAAACTCCATAACATAAGAACTTCGTTATGAAGTTGGATTCCGTTACAATTATTAAGTTTTATATGTTTAATATACCGGTGTGAAACAATATATTATTTTTATTTTTATTATAATAATTATTTACATAGTAAATAGTAATTTATTTAAAATCCACTTGATCATAGTTTTTTAAATTACTTTATACCAAGAAAATCGTTATTAACATTTCCCAGCATTTTCTAAAAATTTGATACTAAACTTCCCAGGCTTTTGATAAAATCACAAGAATATATTTAATAAATGTTACTTCTACATAAAAATTTAATGATTTTTCATTAAAATTTCTATTAAATCTTACTTCTAAGCAAGAGAGTTAAATGACTCAAACCCTTTGGGTCCTCTCCAAGGAACAAATTACCTCTAAAATAGAAGCTTGTATTTTAACTTTAATAAATGTTTATCATTTAAAATACTTCAATATTCTTCATTTTAAAAGAAGTTAAATTAAAATCTACTTCAAATTATATATAATGACTTATGTCAATACCTATTCATAATAATAATAATCATAAATTTCAATAATCTTGTATTAGATTCATATGAATGATAAAAATAAATTTACCCAAATTGTTGCTCTTCCATGTATGATGAAATTTATTTTTCTTTATTTTTATTTATCCTTTATGAAACTTTTGTTGAAATGATTAATGGTGCATCCATATTGACCATCCACTCTTATCATATAAAACAAATAATAAATAAATAAATTGGGATAATAAAGTAAACTTTTTGTACTTCATATTAACAAAAAACAAAAAAAATAAAAAAATAAGAATCTATTCAGGTTTGATTTGTCTTTTATTGTGTTAGTGATTTGTTTTTTATTTTATTAAAGAGATCTAGTCTATTTATTTATTTATTAAGTTATTTTCGCGTAAACTTATCTATTTGTTTTGGTTGAGATTAATAGTCTCTACTCGGAAAGAACGAAAAAGTTGTTGGTTCGTGACCTAGAAACAACAACGCTAACTTCGATTGTTCTTTGTTTTCCAATCGAATGAACTTGAATACAAATGCAAAGACACAAGTCGAAAAATGTAATAGTGATCAACATATCTCTTATTTCAATCATTTCAGAAATTTATTTTAAATATACCTATGCTTTATATATGATATATCAATATATATATATACATTAATTATCTTTAAATATTATTATTATTATTATTAATAGTATTATTATATTTTTAGTAAAAGAAAAATTAAACAATCTAGGCAATCCTTTCAACTCTCTAAAATATGCTTTTAATGATATGAAAGAAAAAAGAAACCATATATACACCTATATATAAAAAAAATAAGAAAAGTCAAAATGAACTTTATAGTACTTGCAGACGAGAAGGGAATAAGAAACTGGAGAAAAAATTATAGTAGTTAGAGACTTTTGGTCATTAGGATTGGCTTGAAAGTTTTAAGATTCATGAAAGATTGGTGAAAGACGTAGAATTTTAATCAGAGGATAAAAGTAAGATAAACTTGACCTCGCTTTGTCTTATGTAGACGTATCAAGGGCTGCTTATCAGGAGTAACGTGAGAAAATCTTTTTTTAATAATAACAAACAAAAAACGTTCATTAAAAATTAGAACCGGGCCTTTGAAATTTCATTTTTCTCGTATTTCTTCACTAAATAATTTAACTTTTTATAATTTAAATAAATGAAAATTTCCCTCTCCAAATTTATTTATTTTTTTTTTTTTAAAGATAATTAAATTTTTAAATGCACATAAATTCTCGAGTATAATATAATCTTCTAAGGATAAATATATTTATATGGGAAATCAATTATGTTGTACAAGATCGAGGTGGGTCGAGATGCAAAGGTAAATATAAACGAATTGGGAGAAGTTAGGATTTGGATGGAGGTGGCTTAAAGGGACACCTGGAGGTATAATCAAAAATATTTAGAGATTAATTCTATAAATATATATACCTACTTATTTATATCTACCTACCCCTATATATATATATATATATATATATAGGGGTAAGTATATATATATATATATCATGATAGTACTACATAATATTAATGGGCGTAATATTTGGCTCGAGAAAATAGTAGTTTGGTTAAAATTACTGAACTTAGATTTTTATTTAATTTGTAAATCTGGTACTATATAAAGTAAATGTAGGATATTTTTGAAATTTTATATGAATTATATATATTTAAAAATTTCTTAAAAAATTTCTACCTAGGGTTCGGGGAGAAATTCAAGATTTATTTAAGTTATTTATGCATATAACTTTATATAACTTTTTTATAACTACATAGGTATAAATATATATATATATAAAAGTATATTTTATAAATTAATTATTAACCTGACATTATTTTTAAGATATTAAAGTAGGAAAAGGAGAGTGGGGTCCTATATCTTGTGGTATTATTGTAACTATTAAATTCCAAAAAAGTCAATAATTTATTCCGATAATTAAATAATTCCAATAATAAAAGATACTAGCTGCTCCGAGCGCCTTCGGCGCTCTTCACACCTAGACGGGGGCTCCGCCCCCTGTACCCCCGAGTGATACATAGTATTTGGTTGAAAGTCTGTATGTAAAAGGTTTTCATCCATTTTGTTTCAATCAGTATAAGTAGATAAGACATGTATTTGTTTTCTTGTAAAATATATTTTAATTTAATCAGTAAATTAATTATATATTATTATTGTATATGTTATATTTATTTAACTCTGTCTCTACAATTTTCGAAAGTTCTTAGCCGCAGCATCTACAATTCTCTAAGCGTCCCTATCCTGAGCTACAACCAAATCCTACCCTGTCCCATCTCTCCCATGTCCCTTCCTTCATTGTCCACCCACCTTGGTCCTTGGTCTTCCACCGGATGTTTCCCAATCGGTTTCTCCCAATTTCTAGTTTCTCCAATTCCAACCACGTCCCCTTCCCATCCTAGCCTTCTTGATTTTATAACCTTAACTATATCTGGACATTATTTCTCGTTATGCCATCTCCGCCATCCCCCTGTGACCTCATCTTCTTTTGGCCTATAAATGCTGCGAACAATATTAATATCACAAATACTCCAAATCTACTCTCGTCTCCCAGAGTCATCGATAGGGTGACCAAACGTCCCGTCTTTAGGTGCTCTGTCCGAAAAATGTCTTCGGGACACCCTACTGTTTTTTCAATATTTAGGACATTTCGTAATTTTTTTTTCAAAATTTTTTCAATTTAGTTCTAAAAAAAGGTATACCGTTTGTCCCGGTTAGGTGTTTTCGAAATATGGTCACCCTAGTCATGGATCAACATGAAAAATAATTGTTTTATATATTTTAATTTTGATCCTCTTTGATGAGATAAGCCCCTTTACTGCATAATAACAGGCGTTACTCAATTAAAACGTCGATTTAAATTCTTCTCGAATATTATTATCTTTGGTGATTAGAGATCTTAAGTATTTAAATATTTATACATTTTCAAATTCTACATTTTGTATGTAAGTCGTATCCGTATCATAATTCTTGAATTTTTTTGTTTAATTACATTTCGGTTGATTTTTCCCCAATTTCTCTAATCATATGTCTCCTCTTCCAGTCCAATTCATTTACCTATCAATGTTGCATAAGGAATTTAAATTTCTTAATTTGGCTAGAACACTCCATTTTTTAAAATTTTAAATAGAGAGGGAGAGAGAGAGAGGTTCTAATTATATATATATATATCTGTTTCTATGACAGCAAAAAAGTAAACAAATTATAAACATACAAATACTCTCCTTTATATATATTTCTGGAAAATGGAACACCCGCAGCTCAGCTCAGGAGTTACCTAAGATTCTAATTTCTTTTTTATTTTTCATCATTTGAGGTACCCTTCACCTCAGAAAAATTTGGTTACCTTACTCCTTGTAGTTTAGGCTCTGGAGTTTTTTGCGTACAGACGGACACTAGCGTATTAAATATATAGATAATGATTCTGATATATTATTTAAAGTAAATTGTTATTAAATTGTTGTATTTATTTTGGAATAGTGTTGTAGTCAATTACCTACAATTCCAAATTGACATTGTAAAATTCAAAAGGAATATGATATTAACCAAGATAGTTAAAATAAAGTATTTAATTAAAGCAAATGCCCGTTTAAAAGAAAATGATTTATTGTTTTTTTCTGATTTTTAAAGTAGAAATATATTACTTATTTGATAAATAAATGGATATTTATTTCACCCTTTTTATTTGATTTTCTAAAAGATCGAATTGAGAAAAAAAAACTTAAATTTTTCGATTTTCTTTTTATTTAATACTGAATACTCTTGTTATATTTATTATGCAAATGACTCTTTTATATTATTATTATTGTTTTATTTATTTTTATTTTTTTAAGTACGCATTGAGAGAAAATTTATTCTAATTCTTTCATTAGGCTATCAACAATAGAATGGAAAATTGCTACAGTGCAAACCATTTAAACCATTAGAAGCTATTGTCTCATCTAGTTGTTTGTAGCTTGTTGCAATTGTATTAACAGTCATTAATCAAAATAATGGACTATATATGAAATTCCCATTAATTGCAAACCAGGCTGTTCCAAGTGAGATTTTGTTAGATCACCCTATAAAATGTTGTATTAGAAAATTTAAAATTGAAATTAACATATTTAAATGTTCCATTTTTAAAATGGTTAGTTCAAATAGTCAGAATAATAAATGATATTATTACAATTTCTAATTAACTTCAACTCATCATTAAATTGAAAACAATATGAAAGGTGCATTGATGTGAAAATGAATATATTGATGCAAATACAAATAAATTTTGGTTGCTTTTGGTGTCTAACTATTTTAATAAATACATATATCATTTTATACACAAATTATTTTATTTTATGGCTTGATACCTATTAAGATAATCAATATTTTCATTAGAATAAATAATCTAATTTAACTTTCATTCCCATTTTAATATAAACAATATTTTAAATGGTAATGAGGAAACTAATTTAATTTATACTATATACGGAAATTTTTTTATATTGCTTAAATTTAGAGATCAATAAAATTTATTGTATATATATATAATTTGAAACTACGAGTCTACTTATGACACTTTTTACCGAACGACTATAGTAAGGGAGATATTGTTTTCACACCAAATTTCACATGTGGATATTTTTAAATATCTCCACGAATCATGCATTTTCTTAACAGAAAAAAGTATTTTTAGCATGATGTCTGTTCGTCCGTCCGTCTGTCCGTCTGTCCATATTGATGTGTACAGCTTGAACGGCTCAACGGATTTTGATAAAATTTGGTATTTACTTAACGCATCAGTATGATGAATTGATCAACTTTTGGTGTATATCGGTAGTGTTAGTATTAGCCATCGACGATAGAAAGGGAAGGGTTATTTTCACACCATACTTCACATGAGATTTTTTACATATCTCCACGAATCATGGACTTTGTATTGTTTTTATCCTCGGGAAAATCATCTTAATTAGTTTTTTCTTAATTTAAAATTATATGACGTTACAGCCAGCACCTACTTATATATTATAAATAAAATAAAATTACAAGTATTTATGTTATATCCATATCTGTTTTTAATTGCATTAATAGATACATTTAAATTATTTGAAATTGTTTCTGTAGCTGGAAATTAATTTATTTCAAACCGTCGGTCGGTTCTGCGCCTGGATACAGGTCAACTTATTTCCTATAACAATTCATGTATAATGTTCCCGGTAATTGTTTACAAAAAAGGAAACTCCAAGGATTTGGATGAAACTTTTCCAGTGGATTCCTTTTTTAATTCTAAAGAAAATTCCTTATGCAATATTTCTCGGTCTCTTCTAGTTTACGATATCTACTTCACAAAAATTTTCCTAAATTTCTTTATAACAAAAATTATTCAATAAACGATAATTAATAATAAAAACGAATATCAAAATAAATATTAAATAATATTATAATCCTTAATAACATATAATAAAATTTATTTAATTAATTTAATGATTTTATTAAAATATAATTAAGAACACGAAAAGGAAATGAATGATATAATATAGTGATTGAAATCAAATAAATGAAATTCTATTACATACAGGCTTTCAATCAAATACTATTGATCATTTCTTCAGGGTGTGAAGATCATTAAAGACGGTATTAGTATTGAAATAAAAATTTTAATATTATAATAATTCTTTTTGTGAGAATTGTTAGAATTATTAATTTTATATTCATTGTGGGAAATGAAGCGACACCTTCTCTGTGAAGGCTCTGAATGAACTGGAGTATTACGAGGTCAGGTCATTAAGTCAGTGACTTTTTGAATGAAACACAGATTTTTGGATAAAAAATTATTTTATTTTTCATGGTGGTCTCCTTTGAGCTCTATACACTTCGTCCAACGTTTCTCCTATTTTTTTATCTCTTCCAAAAAAATAAGATTTGTTGAAGACATCAAAATAGGTATTTGTTTGTGAGATGATTTAATCGTTGGAAATCTCTTTCCGCCGAGCCCCGAAACGGCACAAAAACTCGTTCATATTGTTGTATATCAGGGATGGGCAAACTTTTTTAGGATGCGGTCTACTAATTTTTTTACAATAAGTCGGTCCACTAGATATTTATTAAAATAATAATAATAAACAATGTGGTATAAATGTACATAGGTAACTAAAAAAATAGAATAAGAAAGGAACTTAGGTATATATTTTCAAACAAAATTTAAAGATTATAAAAGTATAAAAATATCAAGTTCATAAGAAATATTTTGATTCGAATTATTATTTAAGATAAAGTCATGTGAAATTGTCCGCATTAGAAGATTTACACTGCATATCCTCTGCTAATTTAGTAAATCTTGGTGTATAATTACTAACTGCCAGTCTTGTACTGCATTCGAGGTGATTGTCTGTAAGACGGGAGCGATATTTTGATTTAATTATATTCATCGTAGAAAATGCAGATTCACATAGGTAGGTAGAGCCAAAGAACGATGTTAAATTTAATGCGAGACCTTTTAAATTAGGATACTTAACTTCGTCCATTAAATTCCAAAAAATATTTGTAGGATCCGAATTATGTGCTTTTAAAATTATGTCATTTTGAAGAAGAAGAACTTCATCTTCCTCAATAGTTATAGAAAACAATTCGTTTATATTTTTGGTTATTTCTTCCCGAGTAATGGAATTTTTTATATGCTAAGGAGTAGTTTAAGTAAAAAAGGCAATGAGTAAAGGCGATCACTTTAAAATGACTCGGCGGTCCACCAGTCGATCGCGATCGACTTAATGCCCATCTCTGTTGTATATATATATAAGTAATATGAGTGACCTGTAACTTCAATTTTACTCATTCAGTTAAAACGTTTTAATGAGTTCTTGTTGTTAAATCTATTAATTTAATATATATATATATATATACCAATATACATGCATACTGCTCAAAACATTACCCCAGTCTAGGGCGGATGGGGCGGGTGAACTTTGTCCCTTTGTGGTCTAGACATGATATATATATATATATATTAGTTATACTAAAAATGTTTATTCATCCCTTGAAATTTATAGAACTAGCAATTATTACCACGTTGAAAGAGAAAAAGAAGGAAATTTAACACCATCCAGAAGGAATAGTAATTATTCTCAGTCGTCATATGTCTTAAACAAATAAAGGAGTTTGGTGTGTTAGAAGAGGGAGAAAGTGGTGTACCCAGCAACATCGCAACCACAAGCCTTAAGCACAACCAATACAACCAAACTAAGTGTACTATATACATAAAGACATGGCAAATTTTCCTAGAAAATATACTGACACTGATGGATAGGGTTAATAAAGCTATGAATCCATTAATATGTACCAGTTATATTTAATAATATTATATGAAACTGGAACGAGATTAATTAATATATCCACAAGGAAAGTTGACACAAGTTTAATACTTATATGGTATATATATAGTAATGACTAATATATATAAATGAACAAACAAGTTTTAACTTACATATGTTCTAAATTCGAATAATTCACTTCCAATAAAGCTCTCTTTCTAAATTCTTGGAAATTTCCCTTCATTTAAAATTTTCTAATACATATATATATATATATTCTACGATAGGTCTTTATTTGAAATAGCTTAATTTAATGATAAAACAAGACACTTATTATTCAACTTTAATTAAGATATTTATAGTCTAAGGCAGTGGTGCGCAACCTACCTTCGTTTCCGACCCCCATTTTTTGAAAAAAATTGTCGCGACCCCTGAGTAGATAGTAGAACTTTTTTTAATCGTTAATGAAGTTAGTTTACCTATTTGAAGATATTTATTAGTACGATTCTTAGAAGAGCGTTGATTTACATCACACCAGGTTTACGAACGCGCTATATTTTTTATTTTTATATAAAGTTTTTTAAATTTGGGGACCAGGAAAATTTTTCTCGCGACCCACAGGTTGCGCACCACTGGTCTAAGGTAATACATATAAAATGTCCTTTTAGTGAATTAGAAAATAAAAATTGAAGCATAGTATAATTATTTCATATATATATGTATTATTATTTTAATAATAATTAGGATCTGTTTCTATATTTGGGATCAAAATATTGGTTCATTTTAAGAGATAATTAAATTACTCAAAGGTTAGATTAAATAAATAATATTATAGCTTATATATTATAAATATTATATGATTAGATCCAAAAATAACGGTATAAGTATTTATGAATATCTTCTATATATATAAAAAAAGGTTTTTGTCTGCACATTGCTCAGAATTTAAAAATTTTTGCATATCTTCGCGTTTCATGACCTCTAGAATCCAAAAGTGACTTTAGAATTTTTCACGTCTGTCTGTCTGTCTGTCTGTATGTCTGTCTGTCTGTCTGTCTGTCGGTCTGTCTGTCTGTCGGTCTGTCTGTCCGGAAAATTACTATTTTATAGACTCAGAATTGGCTGAACCGATTTCTTTGAAATTACATCACAATATTCTTATATACCTCTAGAGTAACATAGGCTATAAATTTTATTTATATCTTATCAATAACCGCAGAAATTAATTTTTTAAAGTTTATATAATTCTCCGTGTTGTTCATTCAAGAGCAGCTCGCGGCTCACTGTCGGCCTAGCGGAATCATTTCAAACAATGAATTATCATAGCTATTCCCAATCAAAGAATTATTATAATATTTCACTTTTTATTTTAAATTCTAATATTCAAATATCAATTCAATTAGATAATTTATTCTAAAAGTTCTCAATTTAATTAAAATATTTATTAGATCATATTTTTATCTTAAATTATTTTTTATTTAATTGAATATTTCTTCTTTTCTATAATATATATATAAAAGCGGTGCGTGTACTTATGTACGCGCGTGAGAAGTTATACTTCTTTGGCATCATTAAAAAAAAATTGAAAATTAATATATTTATATAATAAAAATATATTTAATATATACATTTAATATAAATTTAAATAATATAATAATATATTATTAATAATAATATATAATAATAAGTATTTAACATTAATAATTTAATAATATTTAGTGTTAATTATATTAAATAATTAATTTATATCAATAAATAATACATACGGATAGTTAACCTCAAAAGTATATAAGCACATTTTTTGTTTTCACTAATATTCACAAATAGTAAGTAATATCAATCAAAATATTCAATTTAAATCACTACTGAATATAATTTATTAGCACACATATATAATTCGAAATGAAATGTTCAAGCGGTCCATTAGAAACAACACAAATGAAACGAAATGTTGACATCTATCTATCTATCTATTTATTTGGTCTGGTATTAGATTGAAATATATATATATATATATATATATATATATATATACTCTTGGAATTATTATAATTTTCTACACACCTTAGATTAGATATGACATCAAGAATTCAACAAGATTCTTCATATTTTGTGTTTAATTAAAAAATTGTTAATAATCTATCCATGGGATGGCATATATGGTTAAAATAAGATAATAATGTTGGGGATTCGTCATAGCCTAGTGGGTAGAGCGCTCGCTTGCTTTGAGCGCTATGACGTAGTCGAAGAGAGACATGGTAGGTTCGAATCCTACTTCAGGCAAATAAAAATTTATTTTTCTGGAAAAACAAAAAAACTGTTAATTTTTCGTGTCACACATCTTAAAATTTCACTCCCCATCAATTTTCCATAACGCGCCTAAAGAAGTATAACTTCAATAATATATAAATTTTATCATTGAATAATAAAAAAAAATATTATTTAACCTGAATTAAAATGACTGAATTATATTATCTTTGTTTTTTATTTTAATTTAATTACTCTATTATTAATTACTAAATATATATATATATATTATATATAAAAATTAAAATATGATGATATAAAGTTGTTTTAAATTTTTGACATTTTTAAATTGGGTATATTTTTTAAATTTATTAAAATGTCTTTTTTATTTATTATGTTTAAAAGATTCATTTTTATTATGTGATATTAATAAAAAATAACGATGCTCTGTGCAAGTCGAATCATGTTGCACATAATTAAATAACAATTGCCAAACAAAGAATATAATATTTTTTTAAATTCTTATATTTAAATATCATTTCAATTAAATAATTTATTCTAAAAGGTCACATTTTAATGCAATTTATAATTTTCTTCTAATTCAGATTTAGGACAAATCATACAACATTATATCAAATCTCGCTAAGAACATTCAATATTTTTGTACACAAATTATTCAGAGTATTGGCTAAGCGTATCACTCACAATCAGTTTATATTGAAATTTATATAAATTAACAAAGTAAAAATTTTTATTTGTTTAAAGTTTATTATAATGAATCAAAAAAAATTAAATATATAGATCACATGATTAAGAGAAGCAAAAAACTTAACAGAAAATAACTGTTGGATGGAGGTCGGACATGACAGAAACTGTAAGCGAAATCTTCATATTGCGACGAATAATTTTCAAATCCCCTAGCACCACAAAATTTAAGTTTCTTTTAAGGAAAATAACTATGATCTAAAAAAATTAATAAATGAACTTAATAATAAAAAAAACAAATAAATCAATTAATTTAAATTAATACTATTAATGAATGTATATATTGGTCATTTATCTATAGTTTTATACCGTTAATTTTTATATATTGTCTCAAGTCTCTATTTTTGCATTTTCCCAAGTTTCATTAAAATTAAAAATATTCAATAATAATCTATCAATGAAAATAAAATACCAAAATGTAATGATCAAGAAATATTATACTCTATTTCACTATTATAACATATACAATACTTAAGAACCATAGGCGGAGGAAATATTAGGAGATATCATTGCGGGTTCAGGCCAAATCGACCAACATTAATTAAGATATTTTCATTATGACAGATATTAGGAAAAAAACCGCGAATTCAATATTTCTGTTCACTAATTATTTGTAGACTTTAGTAAAACATACGCATGACTCAATAGATCCGGATAAACTTTTTCAAATTTTCAATCTTCAAATTTCTCTTGAAGGTAGTAAAGAAAGAATAAGATGCGGAAATCAATTGTAAAATATTAGGTTACTCAGACGACTTAAATATAATAGGAGATTCGGCAATTTCAATTACAGATAGCGAGGAAAATTTAATGGAGGTTTGAAATTAATAGTGATAAGAAAAAATATTTAGTAACAAAGAGGAAGAGTATTACCATACAAAATCTTAAGATACAAAATGTAGAATTTGAATATGTATAAAAATTGAATGTAATCATGAAGGATAATAATATTTGAGAAGAATTTAAATCGGGGTTGCAATCGGGAAACGCCTGTTAACTGCAATAAAGAGGCTTATCTCTTCAAAATTATTATCAAAGGGAATATATAAAAAGATTATTTTGCCTGTTGCATTATATGGGTGGGAGGCATGGTCTATGACCCTTGAAGATGAGAGTAGATTCAGAGTATTTGAGAATAGGATTCTTCCCTGCATTTATTGGCCAAAGAAAGATGAGGTCACCGGGTATGAGGGAGACTGTATAACAAGAAATTGCATGGCCTCTCTGCATCTTCAGAAATAGTTAGGCTTATAAAAGGGAAAAAGCTGCGATAGGCAGGGCACGTGGCTAGAATGGGAGAGGAAAAAGATATTGGTGGGAAGACCGATTGGAAAACGTCCGCTTGGAAAACCAATGACGCGTAGGAAGGGACGTAAGAGAGATGGAACAAGGGCTCAGGATACTTGGAGAAATGTGGTTGTTGCGGCTAAGAACTTTAGAGTATCTTTGAGCCACATAGGTAGATAGATATAACATATACAATAATAATATATATAATTAATATAGTGATTAAATTAAAATATATTTTTTAAATAAGAACACAAAAAGAAATGAATGTTTTATGTAATATACTGATTGAAACAAAATGGATGAAAACCTTTTAATACTTTCAACCACCAAATACTATGTACAACTCGGGGGTACAGGGGGCGGAGCCCCCGTCTAGGTGTGAAGAGCGCCGAAGGCGCTCTGAGCAGCTAGTTGGGAAATATAAAAATTACAACAATGGAGAAAAAAGAGATGCTAATTCATCACATAACATATATATTTATTGTTCATAATATAATACATCAGTAGTATCCTTACTACTGATGTTGAATTATACAAAAATTTTCAAATTATAAGCCAAACGATCATTTGTTTATTGAATAGTTCTTCTATATATAGTTTTTAATTTTTGTTTTCAAACTTCCAAAGCCTCGATTGTTTCGATTCGCTTTTTGCAGTTTAAAAGTTTTTTTTTTTTATAAAAGTTTATAAACTTTTTCCAGGTTTAAAGGGTTTGAATTTAAGCTTATCTTTTAGTAATTGATTTAAAAGTTGACATAAATAGACATCATTGAATGAGGTTAGAAGGGGAAGGTTATATAATTGAAAAATTTATTTGGTATTGTGGCTCGAAATTTTTTTAACAACTCCATTTCTTTGTTTTAAAATCTTAAATAAATTTTTCTTTATTTTTCGAGTATTTTAAATCAATGTTGTTAAAACATTTTTTTTTAATAAGTGGAAAAGGGAAAGGGTTTAAAAAAGGCCATCACTTTATTGCTATTATTGAAACCACCTGTAGTTGTGGATTTGCTAAACTTTTCTCAAATTGGATCATTTCATAAATTCTTGAATTATAATCGAACTTTTTTCCATTTGTATGAAATGTTTACATAAATCAATTTAATTAAAAATTATGTTTTCTTTATTTGGGTTGTAGACTTTACTCATTTCATTGATTATTTAATGATTAAAAAATAAATCTTTTATAACTTACATTCCTATCCAAATAAATATTTTTTTTTAAATTGAAATAAAATATTGAATTGAATTTTAAATAATAGTAATAGTAATATAAATATAATAAATTAATAAAATATATTTAAATTTCAATATTTCAACGTTATGGTGATGTCATAAATTAGAATTATATATTATATTAAAATTAAAATAAATTAATTAACAATTAATTAATTATTAAAACCCTTAGGCATGAATATGAAATTAATTTATTACAAAACATCTAAAAAAATTATTTATGCACCCACATATAATTCCTATGTTTATTAAAACATTATTATCTAAAAAAAAATTGTTTAAAATTATATGTAAATATTTTTTTAGCTCTCTTAATTTTTTTCATTAAAAAAAAATGTTTTTCTCTTTTTTTTCAGGGGGCGTTCTTTGTTGGACACAGAGCAGAGCACTTAATCTTCGACATGTTTCTATTCCTCGTGCTAAACTCCGCGGTGAAACGGCCGTACTTGAATGTCACTATGAGTTAGGAAGGGGTGAACTTTATTCCGTCAAGTGGTATAAAGATAACGAGGAATTCTATCGTTACATGCCCAAAAGTGTTCCTCCGGCGCACAGTTTCAGAGTGGAAGGAGTCCGAATAGATGTTCGTATATTTATATTGTATTATCTCTTTATTTCATATTTTCTCTCTCTCTCTCTCTCTTTGTCTGTATTTTTTTTATATATTATTCAAATATTTTGTTAACAAAAATAAATAGAATATTTAAAAAAAAATTTTAGTTATAGAATAATTAGTAATTAGTATACTATGGTATATTGATAAAAAGATGAGATTTTGATACATCATATATTTTAAAATTCAAAAAATTATTTTCTATTTTACTATGGATCTATTGATTTTGTTATAACTATTTTACTAATTATCCTACTGCGTATATGAGCGAACATTTTTATATTATTTATTTTTTTTTTTTTAATTTAACATATTAATATTTAAATTTTTCTGAACTTGATCAAGTTTAAACTCTCAGTACTTAACTTTGTTAACTTCAGTTTATACCACTTGAACTACTACTTGAATATAAATAAAATGGATTCAATTCAATATTTAAATTTATTTCATATGAAATAAAATAAATGAACTCATTTTTCTTTCGAAGTATTTTCGATCTATATAAAATAATTATATTCTTCGAAATAACAAGTAATAACGATTATTTTACCTGGAAATCATTTAAATAATAATAATAATATCTATAATCAGACTTTCGTTTTCTTATTTATGTAGATTATATAAATAATTTGGTCATCTTCAGGTCGACAATTATCATATTATATATTATTTGAATCCCAAACTTACAAAATAAATTAATTAAAAATAAATATTATAAACTTATTAGCTGTTTCATCAAATGTTCTTTTTTACTATTTATGTAAATATACATATGTATATACTTACATATATATTTATTGATATTTTATTAAATATTTTATAAAAAAGGATGTATATTGATTCTGAATAATAAAATACAATAATAGATGTAATAGGTAATTTATATATAATCAAATAAATATTTTAATATATTAATAAATTGCATAAATATTACATATATTTTTAAAATAATTTTCCTTTCTGGGTTATTTTTTTTTTTGATAAATATTTTTACTATCTCGCAAGAGATTGTATTGCTATCGAGAAAATTTTTGATGTCGAAATTTTGATGTTTTTACATGTTTTAAATGCCCCTGAGTCATTTTCACTAAGGTTGAAAAAAATGTCTCTGTGTGTATTTGTATATAGACAAAATTCGCAAAAACGGTTTGAGCTAGAATAATGAAATTTGGTGCACGGGCATTATTCAAAATTCGTAGTTTTCTATCAACTTTTGAGAAATGTAGTTCTTTCGGAAGAGGACCATTACCTACGTTTTCATTTTTTTCCTCTTCTAAACTAACCGTAAAAATAAAGATATATGTTTGATAGTTTTTCACATTATTAAAATTTGTATAAAACTGCTATATATAGAATTTCAACTTGATTGAATCACTGAAAGTACCGAAATTAATTTGTTAAATTTTGACTTAAAAAAATGTAAAGGTTTTAAATTTAGCAAAAATTTTATTTAAATTTAAATTATTAAAATTATTATATTAATTTTAATTTTAATTATTTAGATCTATCTTTAATCTAGGTTAGACTATGTTTTACCACGTCCCAACCGTATTTTATTTACGTTGAAAAAATCAAAACAATGTTGATATTATTTTATTGTCTTCTTATTTCAATAAAATGTTATCAGTGAAATTTATGTTAAAAACCTTAAATCATATGATTGGATAGAATAAAATTTTAATTAATTTTCAAATATAGAAAAAAGCTTAATTATCCAATTCCAATTTTCGAGATAATCGAGTGGAGACACTCCAAATTTTTTTAGATAAATATTTAATAAGGTCAGATTATAATATAATAATAAAAATTCTTTATAAATACTTCAGGTTTATGAGAACATTAAAAAAAAAATTTATCTGTAAGCCATTCGAGTGAATTATTTTTAGCGAACTATCATTTTCTATCTCATATTTTTATTGTCGGTCACTATGGATAATGTTTGTGCAGATAAAATAGAAATGTTTAAACTTGGATTAAAGAATTTATTGAATAATATTATCAACATTTTATCTAAAATAATAAACTTTGACGTAAAATACAAAAAAATTTATTACTGAAAAAATCAAATTGTTACAGTTCATAATCATATATATATATTTCTAAGATTCATTTTAACTGTCTTCAGAAATGCTTAGCCTCGAACGTTTCTAAAACGATTGCACCTCGCCGGTTGTTAGGAACAACAGCTTGTGCATCAATAAAGAGAAAACATTTTGGCCATTTTCACAAAAACAGCTGCTCAAAAACAAAAAAACAAATAATAATATCAAGTTGTCAAAAAATAATTTTTAATAAATTTTATTGAAATTGATTAATTTTTCAATTATATATCAATAATACATATTTAGAAATTAAAGAAAATATAACTTGAAATATTATTTTGTCCCTTCCATTGAAAAAAAGATATTACTTAAATCCATTTTTTTATCCTTTTTTTTTTTTTATCCTTCTTTACAAATTTACAAATTTTAATGAACTCTTTAAAACTTTTAATAATAATAGTAATAAAATGATAAAATTAATTTATGATTAATTTTCAAATATAATAAAAACAATTGAAAATATAATAAATTTTTTCTTAGAATAATGTTTTCAGACGGAGTTGTAACTGAGAAAATTATACCAATTATTAAGAAACTTTAATAACATTCGGTCAAAAAGCAATAATACTTCAAACTTTTCTTAACTAATTGAGGAGTTGCAATAATATATTTGTATATATATATTTATATATTGATATATTAGATTAGTGAAGTAATTATTAAAATAAAAAGGTTGAAACATAATTGAATATATAAGTATTATATAATTCTTTGAATAGAGAGTACATTATATTTTGTATTGTTATTAGAATATACAAATTGTGTTCAAAAAGTGAAATTTGTTTTCTTGGAATAATTTTATTTATTCGACATTATTAATATCCGTAAACTCTTCTTCCAATTTACGAAATACTTCTAAAACATGTTCGTTACGTTTGCTTTTAGTTTTATATTAATTTAGTTTAAGCTTGTAAAATGACGATATTTAAGGTTCTCTTTATTTTTGGGAAAAGTCCACCATGACTGGTGAATATGGAGGCTGGGGTTTTATTATTGTTAACTTTTATCAAAAATTCACGAATAAACAATGAAATTTGAAAAGCTGCGTTTCAACTTTCTGATTCAAAATTCATTAATTGTTTCTTCACAAATCTTCTAAAATTGTCGGTATAACTTCTTATTGATTGTTTAATATTGTGTAACCCATGGCGTACATTATTTCTTTAAATCGCGTAAAATTAAAAAGTTTCGTTTACTTTTTCAACATACGTCGAAAAAAATAAGAAACATTATTCTCGTAAAAATATGTATTCTTAATTAAAACCACATTTAATACATCTTAAGGAAACAAAATGTTTTCAATAATTTTTTATTATATACCTAATAAGTATTTTTTATGTAGGCAGTATATTTAAAATTAAATACTAAATGTCTATTAATGTCTTATTTTTTTCTTTGCAGTATAATCTCTCAAATGACAAACAAGTGGCACTTAGAAACGTCAATTTAAAAAGTTCCGGAACTTACCGTTGTGAGGTTTCTGCTGAGGCACCTAAATTTGTTACTGTACAACACGAAGGTCGCATGGAGGTCGTATGTGAGTTTTATACAATGTTACCTATTTTAGAAATTATTAAGTTTATTTTGTTTTTGAAAAATGAAATATATTATAATCATGCATAATAAACTTAAAAAAAACTTACAAAAAATATGTATAATATAATATATGGTAAATATTTTTATATTATAATAATAATTAAGAAAGATAAAATTACATAATAAAAATCATTAAATATGAGAATATAAGTAAATGATAAAAACGAAGGTAACTCAGGTAAAATAGCACAGAGAAGCAGAATAAAAAAATGAAAGAAAATTTTATGCCAACCTTGTAATTCAAACCCCCTTTAAAACAAGGAAGACTTTCTCTAAAGAGAGTATTTAGATATTCAATTATCAAAAAAAAAAATAATAATAATAATTAATTTTCAAATGAAGTTTTCCTATTTTTAATTAAGTGGTTATTTGATTTTGAAATAAATAATATAAATTCATATTTTGAAAATTATTACTATCGAATTATAATGTAAATTGTTATAGTATACTTAAACATTTTGAGATGAAAAGTCTCATTATTACATTTATTCGATCTTATTCATTGATAAAATCGAATGGATATTGAAAATTTTAATCCACATAAAAAACTTAATTTAATATATTTAAGTGTTTTGAATTGATTTTTTATAATTATGTTATGATATGAGCAATCGCGGGCACCACTGATTTTATTAATATCAATGTAATCTGAAAAATAATTGTTTGAATATTATGAAATTTTAACACGTAATGGTGTACTATTAAGAAATTATATGATCGGTAATTGTTTACAAAAACGGAAGCTTCAACGATTTGGATAAAACTTTACCAGTGGATTCCTTTTTTAATTCTAAAGAAATTTCCTTTAAGCAATATTTCTCGGTCGCTTAACTAGAAAGTTAACGAGATAAAAATTATTAAAGTTTGACACATAAATTAGTTATGAACTTCTAAATCAGCAGACATATAGTAATATTTTATTGACTAATTCATTAATTATTCATTTATTTATCAATTTTCGGATTTTTTGAGTTCGTTTTTGATATAGGAAAATTATAAAAATAATTAATTAAATAATTTTTCTATATTAGTGAAGTCCTCTACTGACCGAATGAATAAAATATGGTAGCTAAATTGAATGTGATTGGATTTATATGCAAATTTTAATAATTTTTATCTTGGAAACTATAAGTGACCGAACCATTTGTTAATTTATTCACTTGGAATTAAAAAACGAATCCACTGATAAAGTCTTATTCAAATCCCTGAAGCTTCCGTTTTTGTAAACAATTACCATATGAATTAAAGGGATTTTTTTATTAAAACACCACATATTTGTATAATTTATTTATTTAGTTAAATAAATGTACAACGTTTCGATTGCTTATTCTGCAGTCGTTATCAAGTACCATACGCTTGCTCCGACTCAACCACAATGTCATGACAACTGTTGATATATAAGTGTGAGATAGGAAACGTGTTAAGTCTTGTGCTAAATTATAATAAAACTAGTTGATCCCGTTGCAAACGGTGTTTGCAATTTCAGTTTAAAATGAATTTATCGTGGTTTGCAGCAATATTAATTAAATAGTTCTTTGAAAACAATATTTTTCGTATACTAATGATCATTTTTTATTAATCTGCTGTGAGTGGAGGTTTCTTTAATTTTTGTTTTGTGTTGTTCTGGTCGTGGATATTAAAAAATTAAAAAAACGTTTTCTTTTGTCGATAAGTTCATGTTTAATATTGACATTTGTTGGTTGCGCTAATCTTTGGGCTGTTGCCTGTGTATATATATAAATATATAATTTAAATAATAATTTAAATAAAAATCAAATAATTTAATATTTAATTAAATATTTTATTTTAATAATTATAGTTATATATTATTTATTTTATAACAAATAAAACTTATATGATAATATAATAGTTTATATTAATACATAATATTGAAAAATAAAAATTATCGATAAATATATTAATAAGAACTAATTCATCAACAAATTGAAGCACCAATAAGAAATTGGATTAAAAGAATGAAATATAGACATATATATAATTTGAAATCTAGTAATTGATTAACATTTTTTTAAAACACATAAAAATCAAATTACCATTTATAGAATAATTTTTATTTTATTAAAGATCCACTGAAAGAACAGAAACGCCACCTAGTGTGTCTTTGGGCGCAACTTATGTGGTTAGGTGAAAATGATACATACGATGATTATGGCTTTTATATATATATATATAATAATTATATCAAATATAATAAAGAATAGAAAAGAAAACTATACATTGAAATCAAGAGTAAATAGTCAAATCTTTACATTGCAAATCCTAAATAACTTCCTTTCTATTTATTTTTTAAATTATATATATTGGTATATATACTTCTTAAATTTCTAAATAAAAAACAACTCTAAATTCAAATAGAAATCTATTCACAGTGTGAATGGCTAATGGCACCTGGTCACAAAATGAAATGTTCAGACAAAACATACCTTACAGTGTAATAAAAGATTAATGACTTTCCTTTTATCATCGTTCGCAAGGTTAATTTTTCTTTCATTCATGCTTGGCTTACAATGTTCATTATTAAAATCCAAATCTTTTAATAATATACTCTTTCATTTTATGTTGTGTTTTAATATCGTTGGTCGAATACTAAATTTTTACCTTCTTTATGGTAAGTCATAAAATCTTGTTTATCGCAAATATTTATTTTTTCCCTTAAATTGAAATTGTCAATACATCGACAAAATTGTTGTTCATTTTATATTTAGGTATATTATATTTTTAATTAAAAATAATTTTTCTTTTTTTTTAATGGATCAAATTCTTTTTTCTTTTCTTTTTCAATCATTATTACTTTTTTAAAAAAATATGGTTAAAGTATTTCTTTAAAATTGGTTAAAAAAATTTTCTTTTAAGGAGGGGAGGAGAAAAAGGCCTTTTTGTAATTTGTAACTGAATATTAAGAGTCACAGGACCTCCACTATTTAATTAGTGTTTATATAGTTTTAGAAATTGTTTTATTGCATTTTATATATATATATATATATATATATATGTTTGGGTTCATATGAATGTGTGTAGATTAATTATTTATTCAAGTTTAAATTTTAAAGTTGAATTTAAAGGACGTTTAAAGATATTTTTATCCAAAATGTTTTTAGTTTTAAAATCAAAAAAAAAATCAAAAAAAATTTCTTCGAATTATTTTATTTTTATAACGATATTTTTTATTATCATTTTTTCATTGCAATTTTTTCCCCTTTTATAAACTGTTTTCTTTCTCTAGGTCCATTCAATTTTCAACTCTCATTTATTCTATTTTGCGTTATTCTAACCCACAAGAACACTCATCTTTCTCTACACGCATCCCACCCTCTCTACTATTCACACATTTCCTATTGAGTCTACTCTCTTCAAAAGATTTACCAAATTCACATTCATTCCTGGCCATCTTATTTATAATTTTATTTTGTACATTTATATCAATGTGGGATAATATACTAATAATATTAGAGGATAATAGACTAATAATTTCACTTTTCTAACCAATCATTACATTTATACTCGAAAATAAACCCATCCTGACGAATGTTTTTAGATTTCAAATAAGGAAGAAAATTTTATTTCAATAATTAAACATGTTATATATACCCAAATATTCAATTATCATTATTTTTGAATTTAAAAACTAATTCAATATTGAATTGAATTTTAAATGAAGATAATATTTTTTTTTTATTTAACTTCCATAAATTTATGAGATTCTACAACTGCCTTATTTGAAGCATCAAAAGAATGTCAAACAAGAAACAATAAATAGATTCAAAATAAAATAAAATTGGAAAAGTATTTAAGGCAAATATCAGAGGAAGGATTTAGTTAGTTAATTGGGTAAGAGGGATATTATGAGAGAGAAGTAAGCGGAGAGGGAGTGATCATATATAAATAATAATTTGAATATTCCAACATTGTTATCTATCTTCATATCTATATCCGAAATAACTTTTCATCATGAAAACTTTTACGGAAGCCTAAACGAACATAGTTATTTATTTATTTATTAATCCATACATTATAGTACATTTAACTCATTAACTCCTAAATTATTATTTTTTGAATATTGAACAAAAATGCACAAATGTATTCAATATATTTCATCATCATAATATGAATAAAAATAAGGGAGCACTGAATTTATAACAAATTTTTCAAGAAGTTTTAAATATGGATCGTGGCAGGTTTAGTGAAATAAAAAAATACAAATATACAATGAGCAGTATTTTATTTTTATATAATTTTTCAATCAACCAAATATATCACTCTTTCGCTACTTTATTACTTGTCAACTTTATTTATTTTCTCATTATCCTTTTTAGTTTTTTATTTTAATAATAATCACCTTTTAATATTTAAAAAAAAATGATTTATATGTACATTTCTACACGTGATGCCTTTTCGAATAACCATAAATATCACAGTTTGCAAAATATCAATTGGAAAAACACTTACAAATGACAAAATACATATATACACGCGTAATTTATAATAAAAACAACAACAACAAATATGTATATGTATTATTGAAATTAAATTATAAATTATATTTAAAATTTTGCATATAATTTAGAAATAATTCGTTTATTTTAAATATATTCTTTTATGATATATATATTATATTTTATTATATTTTTATTTATTATATTTTTTAATTGAACGTTTAATATTGTAAAAATACATATACACGTTTATTATATTCAATGAAATATTATTTGCAAGGTTAAATGATAAATATAATTGTGAAAAATTTTCATCCCTTGATCGGGTTTTTTAAAGAAAAGATTTTATTTAATATCTTTTTATGATCTTTTATTTTATCTTTTATTTATTTTTCTAATCATTTATAACTCTTCATTTTCCTTATTTACACAATTTTTAGTTATTTATAGTAAATTTAATAATGGAGGGGGCAACACTCTTGACACTCAATCTTGTAGTTCTGGATTCAAGTCCCAGGTCTGTGTGAACAAGGTTCGTCTAGCTTATATTATCAAAATTGGAAAGCTACTTGAAATAAGAAGTACTGATGTCCGATAAACAAAATCAAGATAAAAATTGAGAGATCTGTTGTATTGATCATATAAAACATCTACCTCACTTAAGAGACAACGAGCTTGATAGGCGCTGATCTTTCATAGGATGTACAAAAGTGAGAAGTTTTTATTTTTTTTTATTAAATTCAATATTATAATATTAAATATACTTGCTCTTTAATTTTAATTTATACATATTATTCATTTTTTCTTTTCCTTACTAAAGTTTAAAATAGAATTTTGTGACTGGAACGGATCCAGAGGCACAGACCGGAAACTCTTCCAGGTTACAATACTTAAAATAAAATGTTTTACTAAAAATTGATCCTCCACCTCCATTCCTCGGAATGGCCGATGCATGGTCCGTGGTGTATAGTAATGATATACAGGTGGACAAACTCAGTTTTATAATAACCTATAATATGCCAATAACATATATTAATCTAATTATTTTCTATCCAATCGATTATTTATATTAATCATATTTTATCTTCACATGCATTAATGTTTTTCATAAAAACATATCAATAAATTTATTTAATTATTTCAAAATATTGCCCAAGTCATTTACAATGAGCTAATTTATAGTCTACATCTTTCATGTTTTTTTGTCGCTCTCTCTCACAATGGTTTTTATTAAATATACTAATAATAGCCTGCCCCTTCGTTCTTTCCAGTGCCTAAAATTTCCAATATAATTCGATTTTTAAAATGCATATCCCTCCATCATCTTCTGTTATTGTTCATGTCATAATGGAATTGTATCAATGGAAGTGATTAACTGCTCTTAAAACCTTAATGAAATAATAAAAAGCCACTTGTTAAAGTGTCGCGGCGGTAAAAGCTCATCACTTTTTTTAAAATGTGAATTGACACTTCCGACTATTTAAAAGCTCTCCGAAAAAGACATCGCTCTTTTGTCTGAGGCGTTAATGCGCCATTTTTTAAACTAATTATTAAGATAATGATTTTATAGATTAATAGAATAAAATAATTTTTGTGTTCTTTTAAAAACACTATAATTTCATAAGTATTTATTATTTCATAATTATGCTTATAATATTAATTAAAAGAAGTAGAAATAATTAATTTAATTTATTATTTATACTACCTATAAAGAATAATATTTATTATTGGAAATTAAGACGAATTTTAAATAGTAGCTAATAGTTTTTTCTTGCGATCTTATGAAATGTAATTTGTTAGTTATCATTTCTGTTGAATTTTATTAAATATTTTTGTATTAAAAAAATATTTTAAAAATGTTTCCCTTTAATATAAAGATAGATTTTCATGGGATTGAAATAATTTGATTGACTTTGATAATTTAATTGACTTCATCAGAAAAATATGATACGATATGTATAATTGCTTTGAATATAGTTTTAAAATTGCTTAGGAGGATTCAAAATTATATATATTATATAATTCTTAAGTTTTTTCTTTTTTTTTTTTAAATAAACTTTTTTTTAAAATCTCTAAATTTGTTAAAATTAAAAAATGTAAATTATTAGCCTATCATCAAATTTAAAAAAAAAAACTATTTTTATTAAGAAGGAATTTTGACATAAGATTTTTTTTTATTTCATTTCATTTTAAATATACAATTTTTGAACCTTCTATAATATAATTACATTATATAATATAATTATAATTAGATAAAATAATAATTGTATCTTATATCTTAAATTATTTTATATCTTATATCTCCATCCACATAAATATGTACCCTGGATGTGTTCAGTAGTAATATGGAGTGAAGTCGTAGTTCTCTTTTTCATTGAAATCAATTTTTATTCACAATAATATAAAATTGGTGGAAAAACTCTTAACTTATAAAAATATCTTTTCATTTATTAAAAAAATATATTTCTTTTATTATGAATTTTTCTTTAGAAATAAATAAAATATAAAAAATTTTAAATAATTGCATTTTTTATAAAAAATTATATAAAGAAATATACAAAATATATGAATATACACATCTATGAATAGTCTAAATGTCTTATTTGTTATTATGAAAAATACTCAATCTTAACAAATCAACATTCCCTTAGAAAAAAACATAAAATAAAGTTAATTCTTTATGTAAATGTTTATAATATGCTTTATATAATTATTTTCCCGTGAATTAATATAACAAATAAAAAAAATATCATTTTTAAAATATTAATAATAAAAATTAATTGATAAATCTGAATTTGTTTATTAATTATAGATATATAGAATTAAAATTGTAAAATTATATGTATTATAGTTTATATAGGGTAAAGTATAGTCGTTGGCCCCGAGACAGTCATTGGCCCCCTATTACTAAAACACAAATAATAAGAGATTTTTATTTTAAAAGTTGGGCTATTAACTATGGTTATGTAATCGATGGTTGTATGGTTGTATAATCACTATAGAATACCAAGGCTAATAACTATAACAGGGGGCCAATAACTGTATTTTTTAGGATTTTTGCTTATTGAAAATGTCGCGAGAAAATGATTTTTTTTTTATTCATCAAAATGCTCATAGTATCTATGTTCTGCAAACCTAATTTAACACACATATAATAAAGGGGGCCAACGACTGTATGCTTTACTTTATATAAATATATAAAAAGTTCTCCAAGTAATTTTAATGTTTGGCTTGAGTTTCTAGTTCTCCCGAGGGATGGGCCACACATCACTGGAGAACAAAAACAATACCAAATTGGCGATATGATGAACCTCAACTGCACATCTGGAAAATCTTATCCTGCCTCTGAACTTCACTGGTACATCAATGACCGGCCTGTAAGAACAGAGAGCAACAACCAAACTTCCATCGTAAGTCACTCATTCCTTTATGAAATTAGTTTCCTTTTGTATTTATACAAATTAATATTAGAAAATAGAATAATATAGTATGTGTGTACCTATATATTTTGAAATTATTATATCTACCACCATGAAGATTTATACCTATTTGCATGAGATCCCTGGTGAATGATTTTATTTGTAACCAGACTTAGTAATGTTAATTTGCAAATTCCTTACAAACATTGGTAACATGAACCTTTTGAGTATCCGCCTTTAATTATACAAGTTAATTATAGTTACTAATTAATTCAACTTAACTTGATTTAAAAATGAAATATTGTGCACTCATAGATAATTATCTAATTTAAATACTCCATTTCTAATGTTTATTATTATAATAGGTTTATATAATTATTATTTTGTTAAAATAATATTTCAAAATGATTAAATTTAAACAAATTTCTTTTTAAAAAAATCAATAATTAATTTTTTAAAATATAATTTACAAATATTAACATGTCATTTTATAATTAACGATTTTATCACCTATACATTTATGTAATAAATAATAAAAAGATGATATATTTTAATTTAAGTCGTGTCTTAATCTTTGATAAATTCAATTGAAAATAAAATAAAATTGAAATGTAAATTATCAATTGATTATTTAGAATTTTTTCTCATTATAAAAGGAAAATTATATTTGTCTTTGTTAAAATACATTTACAGTTGGGTAAATTTTGAATTGGTCATTTCAATTTCTTTGGAATTGAATTTCGAGACTATTTCAATTTATATACTTTATAATTGCTTTTTTGATCATCAAAACTGAATCTGATTGTCATTATTATTCAATGACAAATAAATAATTGCAAATTTGTATCTATAAAAGGATACAAATGTTTTTGCTTAATTAATCACTCATAATTTAACAAGAACAAGAATTGTTCACTGATATATAAAAGTTAAAAATAAAGATTGATTTTATTCAAGTGGTATATAATAGGATATGATATCACTATTGAATTTACATAATTGATTATAATGATGAATAAAATATATCCAGATCAATTTAATATTCAGTACCTCGTTGAGTAATTTAATAAATTTTATTATCTGAAAATTTTATTTTAAGAATGGTTGTGATTGATTAGAGATATTAATATTTTCGCAGGATTGACTATTACGAAATATTTTCCATCATTCTATTTTTAATTTATAATAACTTGTAGAGATCATCATTTAATATATATATATATATTTTAAAAAATCGAGAAATATATTTTTATTATAAATCCAATAGTAAAAAAGATTTTATATAAATCTCCACATTATTTACCTGAACCTGAAGTTTATTTATGATCTGAGAGAATATACAAACATGTTCAACAATTAATATAAAATTATTGATTTTAAAAATTAATAAATTTTCCCTTTAATTTCTAATCATCTGATTTTATTTAAATTATTTAGTTATTTAATTTATTATATAATTTATAATTAATTATCAATTAAAAATTAATTATATTAAATTATTAAATCATATTTATTAAATCTTTTAAAAGAAATATTATATTTTTTTAAATTTTATAATTTCAAATGAAAATCAATTAAAAAAATATAAGGTTTTGAAATAAATAATATATATATATACGAGGGCAATTCACAAAGTAGATTACGTTTTGGGATTAAGACAAAACTAGTACAGAAAAATGTTTTTTATTATATACATTTGAAAGAGCAACTAAAATACTATTTTTCTACATGATCTCCAAAAAAGTTGAGATATTTATCGTAGCGATGAACGATCTTCGAAATTCCGCCGGCTGAGTATTGAGCTAGTTTTTGTGGGCAAAAAAAAACTTAAACCCATAGAAATTTATAGGCAACTGTATGAACTGGTGGAAAAGATCAATGAAAAAATTAGAGGAAACCGTCGTATCACCATAACCGAACTTTCCTTCAGTTTTCCGCAAATTTCACGCATGATCTCTGCGCGGCCGTGACTGACTGGCTCAACACTCAGGCGGCGGATTTCTATGAGGAAGGAATTTCGAAGCTCGTATATCGCTACGATAAATGTCTCAACTTTTTTGGCGATTATGTAGAAAAATAGTATTTTAGTTGCTCTTTCAAATGTATATAATAAAAAACATTTTCCTGTACTAGTTTTGTCTTAATTCCAAAACGTAATCTACTTTGTGAATTGCCCTTGTATGTTTATATTTATTTATTCGCCGTTGATAATACATATTAAAATTAAGGAAAAATCATTTAAAATTTTTGTACTCATAAATGAAAACTAAATAGATCGATATTTACCTCAGAAACAAATTTATTTATGAATTTATTATGAATTAAATTCTAAAGATCAGAAAGACATAAATATAATAATAATTTATTTTTTATCAACCTTTAATTTATATTAATCCCAAACAAGAAAAAAAAATTGTTTAACTTTTGAAAAATATTTAAAATTGTGGCCCAAAGTAAAGTATTCTTTTATATATAGATTTTTTTATGTTTACCTAGGAGCTTTGCTAAAAGAATTTTATATAGAATACTGAAGTTTTATTAAAATTCAGAAAATTCATTTTTAAGAAAAAAAAAACATTAAAATGATTTTGGCTTTTTCTACCAAACATGTTCATTTAAAATATTGAAAATTATTTACCTCTATTTTAATATTACCCGCCTCTATTCAACGTGGAACGGGATCGTTAAAGAACGAAATGGTTGAGGCCATTGTGTATCCACGAAAACACATTTTGTTAGAAATCGGCCTTTGAATGACACAGAAATTGTATTAAAACTTTTTGGTAATTATTTGGTTCGATAAAATCTAGAGGGGATTATGTGAGCCAATAGTAAAGAAAAAAAATAGATTTAGCTTTGAATGGCATAAGATCCCAAACCATTATACACCTTTATTAGCAAAAATATCTCTTTTTTCATTTAACCAGACTGTATGAAACATTATCTTTCCTTCTTCAACCATTATTTTATATAAAAAAAAAAATAAATAAAATAAAATAAATACGAAAAAATTTTATTAATACTTACATACTATAATTTCTGTATGATAATCATTTTTTTAAATAATTTATTATTTATAATACAAATTGACATATTAAGTCTACCTATTTAAAAAATAAAAAAAAATGTATATTTCATATTTATAAATATTTCATTTTATTTTTAATTTTTAATGTTAAGCTATCCAATAATTAATATGTAATTTTGTTAAGTAGTTGATTTAAATTTCACATATTTAATATATTATATTGAATTCCATTTGATATACTCTATCACGTTTATTAATTATTAAAATATAAATTTTTGTGAATTTATTGATATTTGAACCATTATACTCAAGTTAAGTAGTTCAATTGTTGATTGACTTTCACTTTGAAAATATTTAATAAAATATAATTAATTCAATAATAGTTTATTATATTTCGATTTAATATCCAATAATAATAATATATATTAAATAAATAACTAATTTAATTTTTCTTTTAAAGAAAAAGATCAATTTTTTTTATTCTAATCTACTGTATTCATTTTAAACTCCTTAAAAATAACTATTATTAATAATAAATTTCTGGGTAAACTATGTGGACACTTATACCTATTACTATATTATCACTAATGAATTTAATCAATGTACCTCAAATTGTTATCTTTCTTAAAATACTTAAGCGAACACGTTAAGTCATCAATCACTTCAATCATTATACATATTACTAATAATAATACATCATCTTGATATTAATATAGAATGTGAATAGATTGTCCCAATCAATCATCTATATTTAAATAGTCCATAAATTAGATAGTAAATAGACTTAGGAAGTAGAGACAATTGAAAACGTTTCATTAGGATATTTAAGGTTACAATATACTATCAGCTAGATGAATTGAGATAAAATCGATTATCATAAAGGAAGCAATAAAAGCTTAATATGTAAATTCCCTAACAATTCCCTTACAATTATTAAAAAATTTTTTATTCCTTTATTTCACATTAAGTCCTAATATACAAAAAGTAGAATATGAAATGTAGAAAAATTTGAATTGTTGGATTCTATAATCACGAAGGATAATAATATTCGAGAAGAATTTAAATCGAGGTTGCAATCTGTAACGACTGTAATCATGCAGCAACGGGACTTATCTCGTCAAAATTATTATCAAAGGGGATCAAAATTATAATTTATAAAACGATTATTTTGCCTGTTGTGTTATGTATATTGGTTTGACGCATGGTCTATGACCCTGGGGAAGAGAGTAGATTTAGAGTATTTGACAATAGGATTCTTCGCAGCATTTATGGACTAAAGAAAGATGTCACCGGGGAATGACGGAGATTGCATAACGAGGAATTCCATAACCTTTATGCATCTCTAGACATACGAGGTAGGGTCAAAAAGTTCGTGGAATTGGTTATTAAAAATTTATTAAAAATATTTATAACATTCTTACATTATTTCCCTTCAAAATACTCTCCTCCTGCATCTACACATTTATTCCACCGTTCATATAATTGTTGGAAACACTCTTGAAAGCCGTTTTTTGAAAGTTCCTTCAGCCGCTCCGTCGCATTTTCAATCACCTCTGGCGAGTGCGATCGTCGCGAAAACGCTTATGCCACTCGTAAACTGCTGTTTTCTTCATCGCAGAATTTCCGTATGCTTTTTTTAGCATCTCAAGAGTCTCCGAGGGTGATTTCTCCAGCAACACACAGAATTTAATATTGCCACGCTGCTCTAATGACGACATTGCACAATCCGACGAAAGAAAGAAACTACGATCTACAATATTAAACACCGAACGCACGGAACCAACTACAACTGCTTGCTAACCTCAAAAGCACATTCAGTACCAGTTATGCCAACCTCACAAACAAAAATTTCCCTTTCAGTTGAGAAATACTTGACTATAAGCGACCATTCCGCGAACTTTTTGACCCTTCCTCGTAGTTAGGGTTATAAAATTGAGAAAGCTACGATGGGCTGGGCGCGTGGCTAGAATGGGAGAGTAAAGAATGGCGAAAAATATATTGGTAGGGAGACCGATTGGGAAACGTCAGCTTGGAAGATCAAGGACGCGGTGGGTGGATAATGTAGGAAGAGATGTGAGAGAGATGAGGAAAGAAGTAGATGGATGGGTGTGGCTCAGGATAGGGTCACTTGGAAAAATGTGGTTGCTGCGGGAAAGTACTTTCGAGTACCGTAAAGCTACAGAGCTAGATAAATATTTTTAAATAAAAAATGATAATAAACTAGTTCTAGTACTAGTTTATTTAATAAAATATTATGTGTGAATGTTGAGTTGACATATTTTATATTTAATCAGTTTAATTTATTCGGATAAAATGCTATGACTATTATATTAAAGTCGAACAATTCTATATTTAATTTAAAAATAAATATTGGTTTATCCTTTCATCATCAATTCAATCTAATCTAAATATACACAAAAATAATCTATATTCTTTATTTTGTTTTCCATTGAAGTATTTATTTCGAATTTATAAAAATAATTACTTTTTGTTATAAAATGACAATCCTTTTGTAATTTAAATATCTCTCTGAGTTACAAATTTAAATATATATATATATACCTATATACACATATTGAATGTTTCTATTTATAATAATATATAGAGGAAGGTTACTGTAGATGGGTCACTTATCATTTATTAAATACATTAAAGACTAGTTTTGAAAGTCTACATAATCTTGGCGTGGGGGAAGGGGGACCAGTAACCACATTAAATAGGGCGATGACAAAGTTTACATATTTAATCTTATATCTTATTAAAATTGAATATTTTTGCTTATTTGTCTAGTATAGTGAAAAACAATATATAATTATATTTTTTGCATTAACTCGTAATATTGAATTATCCATGGATTTTATTACAATATTCTTTTAAGTGGCCTATCGCTAGCCTTACCCTTTAAATTATCCTAAATATATTTATTTAAAGATATTAAGGGAATCTGAAATTGTCTTTTAATATAATTAAATCCCATTACGATTATTACGTAATTTTTCTAACTCTAAATCATCTATTACCGATATAGAAAAATGTCTGATAAATGTCTTTAAATAATTTTATTATATGAATAAATAACTTTTCATTTATTAAAATAAAATATAATAATTAAAATTTTATCAAAATTCGAATTGGTATATGATACCAAAATCTTACATATACTTTCTATTAATACACCCTTCTTCAATATTTCTAATTAATAATAAAATTATAAAATTCTGATATAAAGTACCAATTTAGATTTAATGAATTTGTTAAATTTACTAATTTTTTAATATAATATCGATTTTTTTCTTTCTTCAAATTTTCTTGTGAATAATTAAAGGACTAAATAAAAAACTTATTTTACAAGATTTTTTAATTACAAAGCTAAAGATAATTTTTAATTTCCTTTAATATTTTAAATTAGATACTTAATTATTAAAGTGGCACTTATATTTTTTTCTTGGGTATAGATCCTAAGATGTATTTTTTTTTAATTTATTTTGATATTTGAATAAATTTGCTGACAATATAATTTTTAAATAATTTATAAGAAATATTAAATAAATCATAGAATATTTGATACTTCTATTGATGAGAAGAGTCTTGTGGGGTGAGGGAGGGAGGTTAATTTAATGGTTAGTTATTCTTTATTGTTTTTTTTTTATAATATATTTTACTTTTTCATATATCATTGCTTAGCTAAACAAAATTCATATGAAATATCAAAAATCAAATTTCCTTTTTTGTTAAGTAATATGTAGTTACGAAGTTAAGGTAAAATCTCGTTGAATGGTAAAATTAACAGGAGGAATGAAGTCGAAGTAGTCGTTTTAGGAAGGCAAGGAAGGCATCGGTGAATTCTCATGGCTTTCAACAGGTGGACGAGTCGGAAGTGCTGATTCGTTACCCGGTCGTCACGCATGCACACGGCCTTATGAGTTCTGCATTGGGACTGCATTTTACGGTGGCGGCGAGGCATTTCCGCGACGGCGACATGCGAGTGCGATGCCTCGCGAGGGTCTCCCCCGTCCTTTGGCAGGGCGAGAGCGTCATGCAGCGGGGCGAGCCTGCCAACGTGCGGGAAGCCCTCCTCCTCGGTAGGTAACCTTTTTCACCCCCTTCCTCCTTCTACCATCCTCCAAATCCCAGAGAATAATTTAACCGTTTTATAACATTGGTTATAAAATGATTTCCCAAGACTAAAATACAATTTTGAATTGGCATTGTCCAGGATTCCTTATTTGAATATACTATCATGGATTAATTTTCATTGTCCATAAAAATGATTATTGTTATATTATGGTTTATTAGAAATATTTGTTATAATAAAAAAATTTATATGTATATTAATGTAAAATTATGATAGCTAGAAGATAGTAACAAGATCTTTTATTTTGATTTCAATTTGTTTATTATTCCAAATGTACCTCATAAATTACATAATCCTTTCAAATTACCATTATGAATTTTTTGAAAATAATTTAAGAAATAAATTGGGTCAAGAAATAATTTATTTAAATAACATTTCATTCATAAAATGAATAGTACTTATCTATTTATTGATATTAACCTTAATAAAATATTTTTATGTGTTGGCACAAATTCATTTAGTTAGGTAAATATATTCTTTTTAAATTTTCTTAAATTTAAATATAAAATAAGCACGAGGTGAGTGTAGAAGAAATATTTATATATTAAATAATTTTTATTTATAATGAAATTGGATTATTTTTATATAACCACATGAAATATAGCTATAAATAAGCAATAATCTTTATACAATACTTCAAATTTATTATATTATAATTTTTATCACGTAGTACAGTGAGCTCAATTAGACTTATTGTCTCCATATAAGATTTATCTCATATTTAAATGAAAAACTCTCAAATTATTGTTTTTAAAATAAAAAATAAAAAAACATGATTTATTGAAACCGAGAAACTTGAATAAACTAAACTTTATAATATTTCAATTCAAAACCAACCTATTAATACTAATTTATCTTAAAAAGATTGGTTGATGAACAGATTGTTCTGTATAAAATTCTTATTTTTATTTATATTTACGTGAGCTAAATGATCAAACGAAATATATAAGTATTCTGTTATTATAAATTTTCTATGAAATATGATGATAGTATTTTTAATTACTTCATATACCATATAAGGCATTCGTATCAGTTGATAATTGACGAAAAATCATAAATTTTTTATTGAAAAATAGCCTCTAGAAAAATATTTTTATTTATTTTGAATCTAATACTTAATAATCTGATTATTTTAGCTTTAACTTTGCATATATCTGGATGTGTGGGAGAGGGAGATGGGAGAGGATAAGGGGTGGATGGATGTGGCTCAGGATAGGGACACTTGGAGAAATGTGGTTGCTGCGGCTAAGAACTTTCGAGAGATAGTTAGATTGCATATATTTACCACAAAAAGATTTGTCAGAAATAATATATCAGATATAATGGGTTGGCAACGAAGTTATTGCCGATTTCAAATAAGAAGGAAAATTCCAAATTTTTGTTTTTATATAATCATTTCTTAAATAAATAAATATTTATTTCATATATTTACAAATTTACACAAAATTATAATTTTTTTTTTTTTTTTTTAAGATAAAGATGTTTTTTATTTTGATAAATTATATTTAATTTTATCGAATTTACATTATATAGAACAAACTTACTAGCAATTGAAATTTTTCATACACAAAACATGTTTTATATTCTGTAACATACTAAATACGATATATTAATGAAATCCTAAGGGGAAAGTTTTTGTTGTACTTTAAAGGTACTAAAATAATAGCTCTCGTGGCAGCTTATTTTAACATTGGGAAATTTACGGCTGTTTTTGAGAAATTTCCTACTAATGTAACTCTTTAAGATGTACTCATCGCGTAAATGTGTCTAATTTAATTTTTTTATTTTTGTCATTCCTACTTTTGAATGCAACAATGTACTTATTATTTTTTTAAATATACTACTTATTATATCAAAATGTTTTTTCTTTTAAATTTTATTAAATTTTTTTATTTGTTATTCATTTATCAGACCACACACATTTATAATTTATTATATTACTTATTATAAATATAGCTAAAATTATTATATAATGATACATTTGTATATAAAAATTCGAAATTGAGATTTCGACATTATTTATTAATTCAAATCATTTTCCTGAATTATTTTGTATTTTATATGTGATTGTAGTCACACACAGCTAAATGAATAAATAAAAAATATGGCTTAAAATTAATATTTTATTTAAGTTAAATATTTACCGACCGACGATAGTAAGGGAGATATTGTTTTATAAGATTTTTCAATAAAATGTTCGTTATAATTTAATAATCAATTTTTAAGGATTCCTGTAGATTAAATATAATATTTAGTTTTTGAATATTAAATTAATTAACATATATATTTTAATTTTTTTTAATGATTAATTATTAATTATATTATTAAAATTTACTACTTATATTGTAGATCATTTATTTTAATTTGAATCATATTTCCTTTTATTACTAATAAATATTTAAACAATAACAATTAAATAATCTCCCAAACAAATCAAATATATTATATAAAAATAATTTGTGTGGTTCATAATAAAAAAAAATCAATTTATTATATTTCTAAAATATTTAATATTTTATTTTTGAAATGAACATTAACAGATATTATGATTTTTAAATGAAAAATCTCTTAAAAAGGCTTCTTTATAATTAAATCCAATTCATTTGATATGAGTATTTAGAAAAGTTAATTAATTGTATATTCTATGTTTTCTATTTAAAGGATTATTTTCGTAAAAAAAAAGAATACGAAATATTTTCAGGGTGGAAGGGGTGAATTGATAAAACGAGTTTGATTTCGGTCTAAATAATTTTAAATAGGTGAAAGTTTCTGTTTCGAGAATATTCGTGTTGTTTTAATAATGATTAATGAGCGTATGCATTAATTTCTTAGTAACGCCTACTTATAAGCCAAGTTTATGCACCCTCGAATTATTCCCAAAGCTTCCTTGGACTTACGTAAATTTTCATTAGCGATTTATTGTTTTATGTCATGGGGGTAACGAAATTTCTTCTCTTTAATATCATTATTAATGACCCGATCATAAGAATAGTTATTTCACAAATATATAATTAATGATAAAATAAATATAATATTATTTATTTATTTATTGTAGTATATGAATAAGTATTCAATATAAATATATCATATATTATGAATATAGATACAGTTTGATTGTGAATGGTATAATTTTATAGTTAATGTAAAAATAAAAATGTAAATTTATAAGTAACTTGATGGTGAAAGTTTTGATGGGATTAAATGAAAAGCTAATTTTACACCAACCTCTGAAAATGTGTAGTAAGTTAAGCTTTCTCTCATAATTAGATTTTTTTTACAAAATTTTATTGCTAACCATTAAATATTATTACGGATTTTTTAATTCGAAAAATACTTTTAGAATTATTTAATAGATTTTATACTATTTTTAAGTTAAAAAAATATTTGAATTCTGACGTTTTTTTATCTTAATTTTCTGGCACCCCTTTAAATTTTTTAATTACGACATCGCTGACATTACAATTCATTCTGATTCAGAAATAAATTATATCATTTATATAATAAAAGTTTGGTACTCTAATTTGTTAGATTTCTATTACTATATCTGAGTATTTCTCCCCCTTCCTCCCATTTTATATTATTATTCTTACATATATTAAAAACTTATAATGAATCCCAGAATAGACTAATTATCAAAATTGGATTTGAAAAAGTATATTAAATAATAGTATATTATAATAAATATCATAAAGTATAAAAAAAGTATATAATTATGAGTATAAATTTAATTACTCCTTTGAATATGCAACCCACATTTTATTTGATTTTGAAAATATACTTTAAGATTACAATTTACCATATATTCTGTCAAATATTTGTAAAATTATCGTTTCCAATATTTTAAAATTATTTTTTATCTCTACACTAAAAATAATTACTTAATATAGATTTTATCCATATATAATAGATTCAAATGAAAATATGAAGAAAAATGATAATTGACATTTCATAACAATTCATAATTTGCATTATAAAATTCTGTAAATACAGTATAAATTTATAAATAATTTTAAAATTTATTATATAGGTGTACTATATCAAATAATAATAATATACATTTGGCAAAGTTTGATTATTTATTTATATTGCATGTTCTACACTCTTAAAAACATTTAAATATATTCATTTATTTGAGAAAATAAAGCTAAAAAGATATATCACATTCTTTTAGAATTAAATGGCCCATTTCTCAGTCAAAGTGTCAAATAATTTATGTAAGAAAAGTTTTGTTTTTATAATAGAATTCCAAATGACATATGGGTTTTTTTTTACCTTCATTTTGATAATTCATTCTTTTGAATTATTTCCTGAGGCGATTTGCTTTTTACCTTTTCCTTTCTCGGGCGGAACAGACATTAGGTTAGGAAATTAAGTAATCTATCGTTAGATTCTTGTTAAAGGTGGTAGGTTGGGCGCGTAGAGCTTTCAATTACGGGGGCGTAGTGACATGAGTGCGATTCGAACCGGTGGGGTTATAAAGATCGCGAAAGTGAATTTACGTAAAATGGCTTTAAAGATATATTAAAATGTTCTACGAGACGCTGTGCTAAATGAAATCTGGGAGTTCATGAGCGTAAGGTTTATCCCGCTTCGTCAGCGATGGATACGAAGGCGAACCATTCCCGATTTGCCACCCATAACGATCGTGAGAATAAAAAAAAAGGAGGCGGAAAAACTCAGTTCGATTCAATCTCATGAAAATGTTCGTTGAAAAAATTACATCAATATGAATGGCTGTGCTTTTCGATAGACGACTCTGGGTCAGTGTCGCTGAACTGAGATTGCAATCTTACCTCAGTAAAGATGAGCAGAAATTCTACAAATTCACCATTCATTGTTCTTAAATTTTACTAACTTGAATAAATTATTACAATTACCAACTTTGAATTACAATTCAATAAATTTGGATCAAAAAATATATTGAATTATATTTATATATATGTTAATGTGTGTATAATTCAGTAATTTAATATATTAACTATAAAAATCAATTAAAATATATAAAGAAAGAAAAATTTTATACTTTAATGGTAATAAATATATATATATATATTATATATAGTTATGGATGATAGTTATGTATGAAACACATTTATTTATTTTGTGTTTTTGATTTCAAATTTGTTTATTTTAAAATCAACAATCATTCAACAATGTTCTATATCTTCATCCACCACTATTTATTCATTATAATATATTATTTTATTTATTTATGATTTTTTAATTTCTTTATTTTTATATTTTTAATCAATTGTTTTTTTTTTAATTGAATTAAATATTATTCAATTTAGTTTTTTATTTAAATTCTGATTTTAAATATTATTTAAATAATTTTAAGTTTTTTTTTTTTTTTAGTATCATACTCGTGTTCCAACTTAGATCAACATCCTGACAACAATTCACTAATGATTGCATTTGTTTGCATTGAAAATAAAATCAGAAAATTTTCCAGGCAACTTCAACCAGGTTTTTATATATTTTTTTCAATCATAACTGTCTCTCTTACTCTTCATACTTTCTTCGTAATGATAGCTAATAATGTGCTATATTCTAATATATTTTAATATTTTTTTCTATTATTTTCATAGATTATAGCTCATTTATTAGGATTGATGAAAGATGGAATTGTAACTCATTTAGGTTTTAAAAAAAATAAATTTAATCTATAATAATCTCTTTTTTTTTAATTGAAGAAGATTAGAATGGGGTAGAACAGACTTGATATATTTTCTTATAAATTCTATCTTTAAGAATTTTTCTTGTTGAAATTTATAAAATAAATATTTTATATTAGTTTTTATTAGGTTAGAGAAAAGATATATTTTAAAGTTTATTTAAAGCTTATAAATAATCGTTTAGTCTCATATATGAACCATATAATAACTTGATGCAATTTGTTAGAAAATTTCATTTCTCATTTTAGAAAAATATTTTTCTTTTATTAGCAGTTCACAATTTTGAGAATCTGTTTTTCAACTTAATTTAAATTTTTAATTTTCATTTTTCTAATATACAGTAATTAAATGTAGTTCATCGATAATAATGTAAACATTTCTGTTATATATAATATATTAAAAAACATCTGACTTTGTATGTCCTATGAAAGAACAGCTCTTATCAAGAAGGTTGCCATTTAAGGAGGGTAAAGGTGTTGTATGATCAGTAAAATAGATGCTCTCAACCTTTATCTTGATTTTCTACTTTTTATTTCGATTATCTTCCCAATTTTTATCACGTATACTGGATATATCGTTCTCATGAACCCCAGCTTAAGAGAAATTTACTTCCCAGACCTGGAACTTAACTGTGTGCGTGTCGACTTCAAAAAATTTCTAGTACCGTGAATCAATCCCGAGCCTGAGTGTTGGAAATTGAAATTTTAGATTTAAAAATTATATTAGCAAATATTTACAATAGATGTTCAATTAGAACTTTTAAAAAATGACGGCTAAATTATTTACAAGTTTAAACAATCAAATGCTGATTCAATATTACAATTTTACATGCATATTTTCTTTACATTTTCTTTTTTCATAAGAATATTTTAAATTTAATAAACAGGGTTGTGTCTTATAACTCATCAGAAAAGGTTAATATTGAAAATTATGAGTAATGGCTAGAGGTATCCTAACCACAATAGAGCCTACTAGAAATATTATAATCATTTATAATTCATTCTATGATAAATATCTTGTTATCAGTGGGTGTATATTATATTTATTTTTCTATCTAAAAAGATAAAACTAATGACATTCATTTCAATAGTAATATTTCAAATAATATATATTATATTTTGATCTGAATATTAAATTAATATTCCCAGCTTGGACACTATAAATTTAATTCGAGCATTAACTTATTCGGTTATATAAATTGTTTCATTGTTAGACGATTTTCCAAGTGAACATCAAATTGATTAGTATCTTATTTTAATAGTTAACGTTATAACTTTCTTAATCGCGATGATAAATTTATTTTGATTTTAATGGATTTAATGAAATTTAAATTCTGTAGAGATATTTTAAATAATTATCATATATATATATATATATATATATATATATATATATATATATATATTAATTATTAAAAGAGAATATTACAAAAAAAAAAAAAAAAATTTTTTTTATCAGCTATTTTATACATTTTTCCAATTTTCAATTGCTCTTCAATTATACCTGGTTGGTTACAGTATGGTTTTGTGTCCTCACAAACGCCAACCGCTTTAATCAGACTCTATTAATCTTATTCCATTTGTCGAGGGTCGGTTTTTGTCCTCAAAAGAAAGAGATACTTCTGCACTGACTGTTAACCGGATCTGATGATTAAATGCGCTTCCTTTCTTCCTCCGAGACCGCTTCTAATCATCTCAAACCTTGGGACCCCAGGCTTTCGATCACAGCTTATTTTAATTAAAACACAACAGCAGATGACGACATCTTATTGGAAGCGACTCTTATAATAACTCCGGAGCAATTCTTTAATCGCTTAATTAAATATTGATTAAAAGATGATCATTTAGTCTATCAATCACTCATGCAAATTAATTCAAGTAAAAGTTTTCCAACCTTTGCAAAATTAAAATAACTCAATCGAGTAAGTAAATGGATCTTTAATTACATCCTATTACAAGATAATTCTAATTGATACAAGGAAAATAGAATAAGCAAATAAAAAGTTTTACAATTTATTTTTTTTATTTTTAAATGCGCGAAATATTTCAAAAATAAATAATTGCTATAATTATATTGTAATTTCAATTGTACAGATATAAAATAAAATAATCATTTATAGATATTATATATTTTAAATGAAATTATAATAAAAAACAACTTAGTGACAACGCTAGTCTTGAGATAAATAGTATCATATTTATTTAAGATAAATTGAGCTGTGGCCAGGCACAGAACCGAGCGACGATTTGAAATAAATTAATTTCCAAACAACATAATATATATATACTAATATATATATAAAGTATAAAAAAAAATATTTTTAAAACTTGAATTAAAATGACTAAATTATATTATCTTAGTTTTTATTTTCGCTGTCTCACATGCACATGGTCCCGGGTTCAAGTGCCGGGCCTGGCAAGGGAATATCTCTAGCTGGGGTCTATGGGACGGGGTCAACCCAACCTCTGGGATCAACCTTGGGGAATAGCTACTTGATAAAAAGTAGCGCCTCCGATCAAGAAAATCAAGGTAAAGGTTGAGAGGACCCGTTCTACTGATCATAGGACACCTCATTGATATAATTGACTTGATAGGCGTTGTCCTTGCGTAGGACGTACAAAAGTCAGAGTATATTTTAATTATATTTTTTTTTATATTTATGGGCCAAAGAAAGATGAGGTCACCGGGGAATGGCGAAGATTGCATAACGAGGAATTGCATGACCTCTATGCATCTCCAGATATAGTTAGAATTATAAAATCTAGAAGGCTACGGTTGGGAGAACACGTGGCTAGAATGGGAGAAGATAGAACGGCTAATATATTTGTAGGAAGACCGAGTGGGAAAAGTCCTCTTGGAAGACCAAGGACACGGTGGGTGGATAATGTGGGAAAGGATGTGAGAGAGATGGGAGAGGATAGGGACTGGAAGGTTGTGGCTCAGAATAGGAATACTTGGAGGGATGTGGTTGCTGCGGCCAAGAACTTTCGAGTTCAGTAGAGTCACAGAGATAGAATTAGATAGATAGATCTTAAGTGAAATATTTTGGGACAATGAATATAAAATTAATATTTTGTAAACTACCACTTCCGGTTTCCGGATATACACCAAAATTCATTCATGTTACTGATGCATTAAGTAAATATATCAAATTTTATAAAATCCTTTGAGCGTTCAAGCTATACGCCTCTATACGGACACACAATGGACAGATGGACGGACGGACAGATATCATGCTAAAAATACTTTTTTCTGTTAATAAAATGCATGATTCGTGGAGATATGTAAAAATCTCCACATGTGAAATTTGGTGTGAAAACAATACCTCCCTTACTATTGTCGGTCGGTAAAAAACAACTACCTATTTTTACTATTAAGATTTTTTTATCGACCGACGATAGTAAGGGTGGTATTGTTTTTTTTTGTTTCGGATCTATAAATATATAAGGTTATAATTGATAAACTGTCAAGTAAGCCCCTAAAAAGTATATGATTTCATAACCAATGCTAATTTTATATGTAATCCTTGAGAATAGTTTACATACTTACTTTTGATATAATATTATATGTATCAGGTGAATTAATAATTTGCTGATCTAATAAATAGATGGCATAACCTTCCTGTCTTCATTAACTTAATATAGTATTCCTAACCTGCAAACAAAACGTGTAAAAATTCATGACAATCTGGTTTTAAAGTTACACTCGTTTAATGAAGCTGTTATTGTTTGTATAAAGACAATGTACCTTGTCGGTTTAGTTAATGAAAACAATGGCTGAATTGTACATGACTTATATATATATATATAAATTTAAAGAATTATTATGTGTAATCACATGTTCTTAAAAATATTACAAAATTATAAAATAAAAATATTGTCTAGCGATCATTCAAACTATTCTATTGAAATTCATAAAATTGATTACATAATTTTAATTATGAAAATGAGTAAATAAGCAAAATTTAAATTTGAATGTTATTTGAATATATTAACACGATTTACATATTTTTCAATAATGTATGTGAATTACCTATATATGTATCTAATTTTTTTTTATATACTAAATTTATATAATTAAATTATTTACATTTTATCGAATATGTATTTTATAAATTAAAATATTTTTATTTATTTCTTTAAGTTTAGTTGTCACTTTTATCTGATATCATCAAAGCCCTGCTGACTAATAATAATTTTTAAGAAATATTTATTTCATGTAAGATAAGATAGAAATAAAAAATTAATTTTCTTACCTTCTTTCCACGCTATTTTTTCCGGAAAAATATTTTTTTTAAAGAAAATTTATTCACATATTTATAATAAATCAATACTTTACTATTTTATAATTAGAATTAAATTTATTATAAATTTTTTATTTATTTTTTTTAGCAAATATTTAGTTTATTATTATTTACGAAATTAAAAATAATATGAAATTTTATTGATACATACATAATTATAAAACACAAATCAATTTTATAAAAAAAACATCTGGGAATGCGCAAGCTTGCATTGCCAAAACGAACTTAACTTAACCATATATGATATCTATATAGTACTTTCATATAATGACTATTCAATTGACACTTTAAATAAAGAATAAATTTGTTTTAAAATATTCAATTTATTAATATAAATTTTAAAATTTTTAACTTTGGACGCCATTCTGATTATGTTCCTGAAGTGATATCAAAAAATTTTTAACTTTGGACGCCATTCTGACTATGTTCCTGAAGTGATATCAAATAAGTTTACCTGTGGCCAGGTCCGAACCGACCGACGGTTTGAAATAAATTAATTTCCAGCTACAGAAACAATTTCAAATAATTTTAATATATCTATTAATGCAATAAAAAACAGATAGGCATATAACATACATATTTTTAATTTTATTTTATTTATAATATATAGCTGAAGTAGCCGGCGTTGCCGGCGTTACCCGAGGCTGTGACGTCATGAAGGGCTGGGTGACGTCATATAATTTTAAATTAAGAAAAACATAATGAAGATGATTTTTCCAGAGGATAAAACCAATAGATTCGTGGTGATATGTAAAAAAATCTCCTTATGTGAAATTTGGTGCGAAAATAACCTTTCCCTTCTTATCGTCGATCGCTAATACTACCACTTCCGGTTTCCGGATTTGCACCAAAAGTTGATCAATTCATCCCACTGATGCATTAAGTAAATTTACCAAATTTCATCAAAATCCGTTAAGCCGTTCAGGCTGTACACATCTATACGGACGGACAGACGGACAGACGGACGGACAGACATCATGCTAAAAATACTTTTTTCTGTTAAGAAAATGCATGATTCGTGGAGATATGTAAAAATCTCCACATGTGAAATTTGGTGTGAAAACAATACCTCCCTTCGGTAAAAATAAAAAACACTTTAGACTAATACTTTTCGATACACTATTCGAATCTGAAATCAGAATTTAAAATTTCGCATTTTTAAATATTAAAAATTTCAACTTTGGACGGCATTTTGACCATGTTCCCGAGGGCGTATCAAAAAATGAAAGGCACTTTACATACTACTTTTCGATGCTCTTTCCGAATCTGAAGTCAGAATTTCAAAATTTTGAGCTTGATGTCGGACAGAACGACAGACTGAACGATTTTATAAACTCACTTAAGTTCGTTGAAAATATAATTAATAATAAATAAAATCTTATTCATAAATAAACTATTTTAAAAAATATTATAAACTCGAGTTAATATATATATACTTATTTATTTGTCGTCTTATAACCTAGTACTTTAATTTTTCAAAAAACAATTACTTTTGTTTTCGAATTATTGTTTCTATATAAATTAAAGGCAAACAACAAATCACTATTATTCTCCTAAACTTTCAGATTTTTCTGACCTTTTGACAAAAGTATTTGTTTGTTCAATAAATAGAGTACTTCAGAAATTTCATATAAAGCCATCGATAATAATAAAAATATAATTAAAAAAAGTTTAATTTTATAATAAAATACTTTTAAATAGTTCGGTTTTTAATCAAATTCTTTGTTTCCCATTTCATAAATAACTGATATTTATATTTCCCTTAATTAGAATTTATTTATTTATTTATTTATTTATTTTATAACCAACTTTATCTATAAAGAGATTTTTTAATTTCAATATCAGAATTTTTAATTCTCTTTTTAATTAATTTAAATTGATAGTGATTTCTCTTTAAGAGTGACTCATATAACGTATTGCAATTTTATTCATGTTATTTGTAGTTTTATTTAAGCATTAAAAATATGATTAGGTATCCTTCTAAAGTATTCATTAACAAAAATTTCAAAAGCAATCTCTTAATATTTTGGACTATCATTGAATAAAAGTTTATTTATAAATGATTTAAAATAACAATCCATGCTACTTAAATTATGAATTCTTAATATTTCGACTGTCATTTTCGCTAGAGCTGGCTAATTTTGAAATCTTTTATTAATATATATTTTTAGATATGAGGATTGAACAATTGTTTTTTTGTTTGAATAACCAAATAATTTTATCAAGAAAAAAATAATATGAAGGTACTTATATGTGCATGTATTTGGAAAAATATTCATAAAACGATGTTTAAAAAAAATATTTAATTTGTTTGTTATTTTATCATATTATGAATATTTAACAAACTAGAAATTCTTGGTTAATTAAGAAGAATGAAATATTTATTTTTTTAATTTCAAATTTTTATTTTGTTTCAACATTATTTTTTACATTGAAAACTTGTTTTTCAAACTTCACTTTATATTGTTAATTATATTTAAATTTACAGAAAACGAATTTTATTATATAATTATTTATCTCAAACTTTTCTATCTAAAAGTAAAAGGTCGAAAGCTCATTAAATGAACCCGCATGCAAATTAATTCCTTCCAATTCACTTATTATTGATTTCAATTAATGAGATTATCCTTTGGTAATTTAATTTTTTTCTTTACTAAAATACACCATAACAAAGGAAAACAATGGTTAAATCATTATGAATATCAATGTATTAAAAAAAATAAATTATTATATATTGTATTATATTTAAATTTTTTAAATTGAACAAATATTATATTTCAATGAATATTCTTTCAATTTGATCGGTTTGTTAATTAAGTTCCGGATTTAAAGATATAATCACTGGCACTTCTTAATAACTTTTTAATTAAAAGTTAGTTAGGTACTGATTTCATGAAATCGCTTTTAACTAAGATAAGCAGTTTTTTAGTTTATTGACCATCAGGAACAAAGTTAATTACTTCCATTTATTTTATTATTAACTAATAATATTATATAATTTTTTAATTCATTTTCCTCAAATAGGACTAATATAATAAATATATTGTTATCATATTTGAAAATATATATAATAGATTAGGAAATGTAAATATATTCATTTTTTATTTACTGTAAATTTTGTTAAAACTTTTTATTTATTTTTGGGATTATAAAACCATCATTTTGCCAGCATATATTACATATTTCAATTAGGGTAAAGTTACAGTCGTTGACCCCGAGGCAGTCATTGGCCCCTATCACTAAAACACAAAATATAAGAGATTTTTATTTTAAAAATTGTTCTATTAACTATGGTTATGTAATCATTTGTTGTATGGTTGTATAATCACTATAAAATTCTAGGCTAATAACTATAACAGGGGGCCAATAACTGTATTTTTTTTTTAAAAAGTGCTTATTGAAATTGTCATGAGAAAGTTTTTTTTTATTCATCAAAATGCTCATAGTATCTATGTTCTGTAAACCAAATTTTATTGTTCCGCAATTTGCCCAGATATGCATTAAAGACTGCTAGGAATTGCTTAAGGGGGCCAACGACTGCTTTGCTCTATCAAAATTACAAATTTTAAAATTTACATTTACATTTTTCTTATATTATATTAGTATATTTATTAAATTAATTATTATTATTTAACCAGAATTAATATTTATATTACTTCAAATCGAAAAATTTTGAATTAACTGGTATAGGGTAAAAATTTAAATAAGATTATGTATTTTTGTATTAGACTACAAAGTTATCTATATGAATGAAATAATGAAATATGTGTATAAGTAATGGTATAGGTGAGTTTTGGTATGTAATTTATAAATCTCTTACAAACAATATTTTTTTAATATTATTTTTAACAAAATACCACTTTTGATTGGTTCTCATTAAAATATTTTAATTTTTAAAAATTATCTTTGTAGCTTATGAATATATCTATCAAGTTGATTTACTTATTTATAATTAATTTAATTAAATTATTTTATTAAAATAAGTCTAAATTTGAAAATGAAAAATATAGTAATTTATTAAATATTTAAGATACATTTTATACGTATTTGAATTAACTTTATCATAAATGTAGTTGAATTGATTAAATTTAACAATCATTGTTAAACATTTTTATTTGATAATTTGTTGGAATAACATTTTTATAACGTTGAATATTTAATTTCATATATAATTAATTTTTATAAGAAAAGTTTTAAGTTATTTTCAATTATTATTACATACAACTATTCAATTTTTAGTTTGTTGTTTTATTATTATTGTTTTTAAATTTAATCATTTTTTAACACTTGTTCTATATTTGTCATTTAATAAAATTATAAAATAAATCTATTATAAATTTTTTTATCAATTTATGCAGGATGAACACAGAATTATCGTATTTTTAAGCCTTTGAAAATTATGTTTTTGAAATCATTTACTGGAAATTTATAAATATAAACAAATTATGGAATTAATCAGTTATACATTTGAAATGATCATTATTTTTATATCTATCATTATGTAATATATATATATATATATATATATATATGTTTTTGTTAAACATTAAATTTAAAAAAGATATAACTATAAAATCTATTTTTTGTATTTTTATTAAACTTAACTATACATTCATTGACTATCATTCCCAATTTCTACAGAATTTATTCTAAAGTGAATATCTAATTGAATTCTATCATTGCTTCTAGAAATTAAACAGTGTATTTGATTTGCATTGAAATTCATTCTATTACGTGAAAGACATGCTAGCAAGCTCTTTGCTGACAATTGATTGTAGAATCACTATTTCACAATTTTTATGTTTAATTAATAAAAGAAGAAAATGCGGAAATAAATAATATATTTTAAGGAAAATTTAATTATAGCAACCATAATATCAATAAGCTCATTTTTTCCTGAATTACAATTTTTTGAATTTTTTTATTTTTATTATTTTTATATTAATTTGGAGTGTTTATTTGTTACTATTTTTTCTGTTTCACATTGATCAAGACGGTCCATTTTACAACAAAAAACAGATAAGCTTTTTTGTTTATTTATATTTTTAAATTATAATTATCTTTATTATTATTAATTATCCTCCAATTGGGGGTTGGGCGAAGAAGTGATTTCTCTTCTGCAAAAATAATTTAAATCTTGAAACATCAACCACACTATAGTGATTAAAACTAGTAAAATGAGAGAATTAAAATTAGGAATCTACGTAGTTTATATAAACCAGGGGCAATAAACCAGGGGCATTTAAAAATTTAATAATGGAAACTAAAAAATATGATTTAGATATAGTTGCCTTACAGGAAATGAGGTGGGTGGGGGAAGGAAGGATTGATACTGGACAGTTTATTTGCTTATACGGCGGATCTGAAAGGCATCAACTGGAAACGGGCTTTATTATTAGAAAATCAGTAGCTACCGCAATTAAAAGTATAGAATTCTCAAATGAAAGGTTATCTATTTTAGTACTCAAGGAAAAATTTATAATTTGTCATTAATAAATGTGCATGCACCTACAGAAGATAAAGAAGAGGAAATTAAAAATAAATTTTATGAGGAATTAGAAGCCATAATAGATCAGGTCCCAAATTATAATAGTAAGATAATATTAGGTGATTTTAATGCCAAAATTGCGAAAGAGGAAATACTTCGACCATATTTAGGAAAAGAGAGCCTCCATGAAACAAGCAACGATAATGAGGTTGGGGTAATAAGTTTTGCGACCACAAAAGATTTAATCCATAAAATATAAAAACATAAAAACAAATGTTAAAATGGCTGCTTCAAGTAGTATAGGTTTTAAGAATAACAAAAAGCGTAAACCATGGTTCGATGAGGAATGTTTAGAAGTAATAGAGGTTAGAAAAAAAGCTAAATTACAATGGGTTAATAGTAAACGCGAAGTAGATAGATTGGAGTATATTAATAGCAGGAAAATTGTGACGAAAATCATTAGGTACAAAAAAGAGAAAGTCTAAAAAATAAAATATTAGAAATAGAAGAAAGTAACCGCAACAAGAGTAGTAGAGATCTATACATGGGAATTAAAAATATTAAAAAGGGTTATCAGGCACGGTTAGACTTAATTAGAGATACTAATAATAATTTAAAAACAGACGCGGGCGATATTAAAAATATATGGAGGAACTATTTTGAAAAATTATTAAATTCGAATCTAGGTAATAGATCAGAAACCTTAACTGTAGACTCAGCGGAAATTAATCTCGAAGAACCTATGTTACATGAGGTAGAAATGAAACAGGAAAATCTAAAAATAATAAAGCTACAGGAATAGATGGGATCCCGGCAGAATTATTCAAATATGGAGGAAAACCTTTAGTAGAGTGTATACACAAATTAGATCTTTCGATCTGGCATAAGGAAAAGATGCCCTTAGAATGGCAGGAGGCAGTTATTATCCCACTCTTTAAGAAGGGAAATACAACCAACTGCAATAATTACAGGGGAATTTCTCTTTTGACGACATTGTATAAGATTCTCTCGAATATTGTTTTATTAAAATTACAACCATATGCGGAGGAGATATTAGGAGAATATCAATACGGGTTTAGGCCAAATCGATCGACTTTAGATCAAATATTTTCATTAAGTGAGTGAGAAACGTCCACTTGGAAGACCAAGAACACGGTGGGTGGATAATGTGGGAAAGGATGTGAGAGAGATGGGAGAGGATAGGGACTTGGAGGGGTGTGGTTGCTGCGGCCAAGAACTTTCGAGTTCCGTAGAGTCACAGAGATAGATAGATATATTTTAAGGGAAAATATTAGAGTATCTAGAGTAGTGCTTCTCAACCTTTTTGGACCAAACTCCCACTTCGTAAGGTCGGCTTCATAATTCCCCCCCCCCTAAAATTGCATGATAATCCCTAATATAAGGTAGGTACACTTGCTGATACTTAGAGCCATATTTAAAAATCAAGTTTCAGAACCTGATCGCAAAATCATCTTACTTTAGAGTTGAAAATGATTTCGCCCCCCAAAAATACTATCGCCCCCAAAAAATAACTTATCGCCCCAAATCGTGCAGTCAAATAATCGCCCCCTTTAAGATGTCGATCGCCCAGGTTGAGAATCACTAATCTAGAGCATATAATAAAGTTTTTTTTATAAAATGTGTTTATATAAGCTAAATAAATGAAAATCAGATTCGAATTGTGAATAGATATAAAAAAATAAAATATTATTTTTTTTAATACGTTATATAAAATTGAAAAATTAAAAATATGTATTAATACAGAATATATAAGTATTTTTTTTTTTTATTAAAATTAATGTTTATATTAACAATATAAATATTTACAAAATTTTATTCAAAGTAAAGTAAAATTTAATAAATAAATGTATAATTCCTTTGAAAACTTGAGTTAATTAATTTTTTAAATTTTCTCTTGATCTTCTATACCTTGATAATATTGATAATAATTGGTAATTTGATTATATGTAGTTTGAAAAATAATCTTTTATATTTAAAAAAAACTTAAAGTAAATTTTAATTAAGCTTAATAAATGAATATACTATTGAAATTAATAAAGCCGATTGAAACTACTAATTCCAAGCAAGTATTGAGAATTTTACTTTTTACAGTTATTTATTTAACTTGCTTGGTTGTCTGTATGTTTCAAATCTAGTAACTATTTTTAACACAGAAAATAATTTTTCCCTTAGAAAATTTCCCCTAGAAAATTAATTAACTAATTAATTAGGCTCTTTATTCAAAGAATCTAGACCATTATTGTAGTTGAAGTGCTAAGTAGGCGGACCCTTGTAGAACCTCATCATGAAGAAGAATATACTTATTGAGGCTAAGGGAAAAATTATTTTCTAGTTTTTAGTGCATTTATAAATAAAACACTGTAACTTAATTTTTTTTTATAATTATTTATTTTATTTATTTAATAAAAAATATTTGTTTATTAATATATTATAAGATTAATTATTTTTGTTCAAGTATTTGATCTATAATATCTGATAAATTATTTTCTTTTTACATAAAAGAGTGAATTTCTTAAAGATCCATTAAGATGCCTTAGATATTGAATGACTGAGGAAGTGAAGGATTATCCATTCAGATTACATAATATTCATTGAACGTATCTATTACTAATTAAATAACAACTTTATAATAATAGATAGATAATTAATGAAATACTGAGAAAACAGAATATGACTAATAGTATATAATTAATTAAATCGTATTTTAGTGAAATTATTTGGCGCAAGGGTAGAATATTATAAATCAATATATATATATAATCATATTATATAATTAAGTCTACAACTTCTTTATAAATATGAATTATTTTAATTAAATTACTTTCAATAAAATAATCACATTTTATTATCAATTTTTTTTTTTTTATTAAATTTTTCTTAAATTTTTATCATATATAAAATAATTAAGACAAATAAAATATATACTACTCTTTTGTAAATATATATAATTTTTTTCTTATTTGAAGTTAAAATTATTTTAATTAATTATCAAATGATACATATTCATAGTCAATAAATAATAGTATGATTTAACGTTGAAGTGTATATAATTTTGATTTTAAAAGAGAATATAAACGTAATTAAATTTAATTTTAACTCATAAATCTAAACAAATTTATATTTAATACCGAAACTTGATAAAATAAATCAAATAAAGTCTCGAGATAAAGACATTACCTTTATTCTTCTATTTAATATTAAACTATATAATTTGATATTAAGCTTTTATAACATTATAATAGTATTAATTAATTTAAATAATTAAATATTAATTAATTTAATAAGAATTGAGAAGTAGAATTATTTATTTAAGATTGATTAAGATTTTATTTTTATTTTTATTGTTTTTTTTTTTGATCAGGGACACACTAAATTAGTATTGTAACGGACAAAGTATTTATATTCTTAGTTATTTTTCTTTATTATACATTTTATTTTGTTTATCTATTTTTTTAGTTTATTTTGTTTTTCTATTCCCCTATTTTATTAACAAAGTTATTTGGTCGCATTATTCTTAAAATGTAATATATATATATAGAGATTATTTTTTTGACTAAGGGGAGGTACCATCCCTCCAAGTTCTAATATTTTTAAACAGTTGAGAATGGACAGTGGAACTAGTGAGATATCATCCTGATATGACCTGTATTTATCACGTCCCGTGATATAATTATTTTGTATATAATCATTTTTATTATCACACCCTGTGATACAGTTTAACTAGTGATATCATCCCGATATGACCTGGTATTTATCACGTCCCGTGATATAATTATTTTGTACATAATCATTTTTATCACACCCTGTGATACAGTCGAACAAGTGATATCATCCTGATATAACCTATACTTATCACGTCCCGTGATATAATTATTTGTGTATAATCCTTATCATCACCCCCTGTGATAATTATTTCCGCTAATTCCAGTGATATTAGTGAATTACATTTTCTTATTTTTCTATTTAAAATTTGTATATTTAATTTGTTAATTTTTATCTATTTAATTAAAGTAAATTAATGTGAACATTATTATTGTGTTTTCCCTTTTCCCTTAATTTTTCAACACTATTTTATACTTTGGGATATCCAAAGTTGGCGCCCATCAATAACTTAACATAATTAACAATTCACGGTCATCGTGGGTCATTACAAGTGCCCCATACTTAGATCCCCTTATAAATTGGCACCCAACGTAAGAGGATCGTCTACAAAGTGACCCCAACTTGAAACGGTCCTCCTTACAAAGTGGCAGCCCAACGTTTGGCTCGATTAGTTCCTTATAAAGTGGCAGCCCAACCTGAGGCCCGATTAGTACACCACGGCTCCTGAGAAAAGTACATTATTCATCTTTGGTGAGCAGTATCATCACTTTTTCATCTCAACGGACTTATAGTACAATTTAATATTTAATTAATAAAATAAAAATTTAAAACTTTTACTTTTATACTTTAAATTTAAATAAATCATATCTCCTTGTCTATTATAATAATATATTTAACACTTGTTAATTATTTTTTTTATTTTTAATTTTCACATTTATCTAACAAATAGAATATTTATCTATTTAATTCTAATTCAATAAAAATAGTTTGAATATATTAATATTATTATTAGTTATAATTAATTAATTTATATGTTTAATTTGTAAATTTTTTTTTTTTTTTTTTGATTTTTAAATTTTATTCAACTACATTATATTTAAATTAATGAATTAATAAAATTGATAAAATATCACTATATTTTCAAATATTTAAATACTTTTACATATTTTAAATTATATTTCAATTATCTTATTTTATAATTAAACATTGTATAATTCAATTGTACGCGACTAAATAACTTTTGATTTTGATTAATTAATTAATTTTTTTTATTTCTCTTTGGTTAACATTAAATTTAATTATCCTATTAAAAATGTCATTTTTCGGCAAAGGGAAAAAGGAGGATCTTATCCTTTTAGCACAGGAATTAGGAATAGTTATGAATTTAGATTCTCGTAGGATCGATATAAAAAATGATATCACATCATTGCCTGATTATGATGAAGACCTTACACGGGAATTACTTATGACCATCATAGAGGATAGGAAGGAAAAAGAAGAAAAAGAAAAAGAAGAAAGAGAGAGAGACCGAGAAGAAAGAGAAAAGGAGAAGGAAAGACAATTTGAACTAGAGAAACTCCGAATTCAAACCGTAGTGAACCAGGTAGAATCACCAACCCCACTTCAACCGAAAGTAGATATATTGAAATTCTTACCTCTATTTAAAATTAACGATGACGATATTAATACGTATCTGCGTCTTTTCGAAAGACAAATGAATTTTCTTGGCATATCTGAGGATGCATGGGTCACTTATCTTATTTCGGTCTTACCCACAGATATTACTACTCTAATAATTAGAGAACCAAATGAAGTCGCCCAAGACTATCAACATATTAAGAAGCTCCTACTTCACCGATTTAAATTAACTACGGATAAAATAAGAAAACTTTTCTCAACCTCCAAGAAGACATCGGAAAACACTTGGAAAGATTTTTACTTCAATCTACGCGGTTATCTAGAAGCCTGGCTATCCGATCTAAAAATTGAAAATTTTGATCAACTTAAAAATTTGATCCTAGCTGATCAAATGAAGAGAAAGTGTTCATCCGAATGCAAAGATCACTTCCTCGACTCTTGGGAAACATTGGTAGATCCCCTCGATCTCGCAGAAAAATTCGACTCCTATGATAACTTAAGGGTCCCATTTTCAAAAACAATTACTTCAAATAAATCTATCGAACCCCCTAAATCGAAATATTATGATCGGAAACCCCTTAGAAACTCACAACCTCGTGAAAAACAAAAAGAAGAGACTGACTCTTCAATAATTCGTTGCTACGGCTGCGGAACTCCAGGAGTCACCAAACCTAGGTGTCTAACTTGCAATCCGAAGCAGGAAATTACCAACGCACAAGCCTTGCAGTGTGACGTCACTACAAATGGAGATACTAAACTCGCTCTAATAGAAGCCTCCATCTATGAAGCTTCTGGTTCTATTTGCGTTGACAGCGGGGCCACTCGCTCAATTGGCGGTCAGCGTCTTCTCAGCTATTTAAGACAACGAGGAGAACATTTTAAAGTAGAAAAACTTTCCTTAACTCTAGCTGACGGGAAAAAGCGTATACATTCCGTGTTATTAACTACAGTTCCTGTAAAAATCAAAAATAAAATAATACATATAGAAATGATATTCCTACCCAATGTTAGTGGAAATAGATCACTATTAGGTCTTGACTTCCTCAGAAAAGCAGGTTTAGTATTAGATATGCGAAACAATCGCTGGTATTTTCATAATTATCCTAAGAGAAAATACAAATTTATTCGAGAAAATCTCTGCACCACTGAAGAAAATAATACTGTTGTTGAAAACACTATTCAGCTAACTGAGGAACAGAACATAAAACTTGCCCACTTATTAAAAGAACATGAAACTGTCTTTCAACCAGGGGGAGAGCCAACTCCTTACGCTGGACATGATATAAACACAGGCGGTTGTTTGAATGCGCTGCAAAGGGCTGTCGATTCCATGGACGGTACCAAAGTCAGCAAAGAAGATCCTGCTGTCCGATATAGACAGCTGGTGGGGTCTCCGAGAGCCCATCGGGGCCCACCAGGAGTTATGGAGCCATCACAAACTCAAAAACATTCATTTACTCAAGGACTTGTTCCCCCTCATACATCAGCTTTGCGTCTATGTAACGACACGCGTTCTACTCCAGTAGTTCCTCTACGTAAGCGAGGAAGGCCAAGAATTGTCCGTTCCTAGGGCTGATCCCTCAATCAAAAGACCTCGGAATCAGAGGGGGAGGATGTAACGGACAAAGTATTTATATTCTTAGTTATTTTTCTTTATTATACATTTTATTTTGTTTATCTATTTTTTTAGTTTATTTTGTTTTTCTATTCCCCTATTTTATTAACAAAGTTATTTGGTCGCATTATTCTTAAAATGTAATATATATATATAGAGATTATTTTTTTGACTAAGGGGAGGTACCATCCCTCCAAGTTCTAATATTTTTAAACAGTTGAGAATGGACAGTGGAACTAGTGAGATATCATCCTGATATGACCTGTATTTATCACGTCCCGTGATATAATTATTTTGTATATAATCATTTTTATTATCACACCCTGTGATACAGTTTAACTAGTGATATCATCCCGATATGACCTGGTATTTATCACGTCCCGTGATATAATTATTTTGTACATAATCATTTTTATCACACCCTGTGATACAGTCGAACAAGTGATATCATCCTGATATAACCTATACTTATCACGTCCCGTGATATAATTATTTGTGTATAATCCTTATCATCACCCCCTGTGATAATTATTTCCGCTAATTCCAGTGATATTAGTGAATTACATTTTCTTATTTTTCTATTTAAAATTTGTATATTTAATTTGTTAATTTTTATCTATTTAATTAAAGTAAATTAATGTGAACATTATTATTGTGTTTTCCCTTTTCCCTTAATTTTTCAACACTATTTTATACTTTGGGATATCCAAAGTTGGCGCCCATCAATAACTTAACATAATTAACAATTCACGGTCATCGTGGGTCATTACAAGTGCCCCATACTTAGATCCCCTTATAAATTGGCACCCAACGTAAGAGGATCGTCTACAAAGTGACCCCAACTTGAAACGGTCCTCCTTACAAAGTGGCAGCCCAACGTTTGGCTCGATTAGTTCCTTATAGTATTTCGTTTAATCATTCTTTGTGTTTAGAGTAGGAATCATATTCTCTATTTTCTCTATAGCAATTTATTTTATTTTATTAATTTCTCTCTACGTTAAAGGTTAACAATAAATGAATGAATGAAGTGAATGAGAGACACATTTTTATTTTTCATATATTATGAAGGTCCACATCGTGATGGTCTGTGATCCACACACAGTAATTATTATAAGTAGCAATTCAAATTTAAATTTAAATTAATAATGGTTGCATATTCCAAACATATCTTAAGTATGTATTGAACAGATTTATACTTCTATCTATTGCATAAATAAAAAAAATAATAAATTTAAAATAAAAAAAACAGATATGAATACATAAATAATAAATATAAACATTTTTAATTTTATTTTATTTATAATATATATGTAAGACCAGGCTGTGACGTCATGAATGGCTGGATGACGTCATATAATTTTAAATCAAGAAAAAACTAATAAATATGATTTTCCCGAGGATAAAACCAATACAAAGTGCATGATTCGTGGTAATATATAAAAAAATCTCCTCATGTGAAATTTGGTGTGAAAATAACCCTTCCCTTCCTATCGTCGATCGCTAATACTACCACTTCCGGTTTCCGGATTTGCACCAAAAGTTGATCAATTCATCCCACTGATGCATTAAGTAAATATACCAAATTTCATCAAAATCGGTTGAGCCGTTCAGGCTGTACACATCTATACGGACGGACAGACGGACAGACAGACGGACGGACAGACATCATGCTAAAAATACTTTTTTCTGTTTAGAAAATGCATGATTCGTGGAGATATGTAAAAATCTCCACATGTGAAATTTGGTGTGAAAACAATACCTCCCTTACTATCGTCGGTCGGTAAAAATATAATATAATTGTATCATATTTTTTAAAATTATTTTTCTGAAATTAAAAAAAAAAAAAATTGCAAAATAACTAGATATTAAATTTTGGATATAATTTGAACACAATTATACTAAGAATTATTAAAATTCAATGAAACCTGTCTTAAATATTAATGTAATTAAAAGAAAATGATTTGATTATTATTTGATTAATAAATATAATTAATAGAAAACATTATATACCAATTTCATATTATTAATTGTAATAAATAAGAACAACAAACAAATTATTAAAAAAAATAATAATAATTTGATGTTTAATCATTAAAAAATATATACGATCAGTATAAACTCTACTCTAAATACCCAATCTAATGAATAATTGATAAATAAATAGATATACTTATATACTAATATAATTTTAAAAAATACTTCTTGAGTCAACTACAAATGAATTTTGTATATTTTAATTCACTTTATATTTTAATAATATTAATTTTTTGAAATATTCTCTTCAGTATCGTTATTTCATTATTTAAGAATGTGCAAAAATTATATAAATTTAAACACAAACAAATTAGTAGTTTATCGTTTTGGTTCATTGATCTTGTCGTCGATAAATCGAACCTTGCCAACTTCCATATTATTTATAAAAAATAACCTCTGACTTTTGTACATTCCATGAAAGTACTGCACCAATCGTCGGTTGTTGAGTTGAGTGTTGTGTGATAACTACAATAGATTTTCTCAAAATGTCAATAATTTTTACTTTCCCGCATACTTCGTATAAGGGAAGTATTGGAATCGTCAAAAATTTCGACTTCGAGATTTCGATAGATCTTGACGTTTTAGACCTCCCTGAGTCGGAAAATACCATTTTTGGAATTATGTCTGTGTGTGTGTATGTATGTATGTATGTATGTATGTATGTATGTATGTATGTATGTATGTATGTATGTAATGTCTGTAAGCAAATTTACTCAAAAACTAATCAAGCTAGGACTTCGAAATTTGGTACACCGATATTATTCACAGTTTGTAGATTTCTATCAAAATTTCGTCAAAATCGGTTAACCGGAAGTGGTACTTTACCTACACTGGTTGCGTTTACCTTTCAAGTAAAGTACCAGTTTGCTTCGAGATATTTGCTTCATATTTTGTATATAGATTTACAAATATGAAAAAAATTGAGATACCAAATTTCATCATGATCTGACTACCGGAAGTGACATTTTACCTATACAAGTAGCGTTTCTTTTTTACCGACCGACGATAGTAAGGGAGGTATTGTTTTCACACCAAATTTCACCTATGGATATTTTTAGGTACATATCTCCACGAATCATGCATTTTCTTAACAGAAAAAAGTATTTTTAGCATGATGTCTGTCCGTCCGTCCGATGTGTGTCCGTAGAGATGTGTACAGCTTGAACGGCTCAACGGATTTTGATGAAATTTGGTATATTTACTTAATGCATCAGTATGATGAATGGATCAACTTTTGGTGCAAATCCGGAAACCGGAAGTGCTAGTATTGCCGATCGAAGAGAGGAAGTGAAGGGTTATTTTCATATCAAATTTCACGTGAAGGCATATCTCCACGTGTTATGCACTTTGTATTGATTTTATCCTCGAGAAAAATCATCTTCATTAGTTTTTTCTTAATTTAAAATTATATGACGTCACCCAGCACTTCATGACGTCACAGCCAGCCCTTATATATTATAAATAAAATAAAATTAAAAATATTTATATTATATCCATATCTGTTTTTTTTACATTTAAAATATCAGTTAACCGGAAGTAGCACTTTATTACATTCTAAATATTCATTCGCAACTCTTTATACCTATTTATATGCGGGAAAGTCTAGGGGAGGACACTCCCGCTTATTAATAAGAATAAATTTTCATTTAAATTACCTATCTTATATATTTTCGTATTACATTCTAAATCATAGGTTCCCAAACTTTTTTGTGTCGTAGACCACCCCCCCCCCCCTAAATTGATTTTTTGTAAAAAAAATTTACCTTTTTTAGAGCTTTATTGAAAAATCCAAAAGGTTTTAAGAGCCATGTAGGTAAAACAATTTACCTTTTTTTAAGAGCCATATTGAATTTTAAGGTAGTATAATGTAAGTAAATAGGCTTGAGATCCACTATCGTAGACCCCCATTTTCATTTCATGGACCCCCAAATATTTTATTCGCTGCCGTAGACCCCTGGGGGCCGATATAGACCACTTTGGGAACCTCTGATCTAAATAAATATAATGAGTTACAAAATATAAGAAAAATTTTAAACTTATTTAGACAAAAGATATTCAAAAAATTTTCTATTTTTAATTGAATTTCATTTGCCAAATGAATTTCTTAATCAAATTTTGAGTGTACCTATGTATTATACCATACAATTAAATAACTCTCCTAGTAATATATTTAAATTTCAACAAAACTGAAAACAAACGTTGTGTTATTACACAGATTAATTAAACTCGTGTGTATCCATTATATATCTTATATTTATATTACCTTTTCTTAAAACGCCAATCCATTTTGAGATGAAATTATATGTGAAGAATTGAAATGAATTCTTTTCTCCAGGTTTACTTAATTAAATTTTAATGAATTTCATTATATCATCAACTATTTCAGGAATGTAATCAAAAATTAATCAAAAAGAAAAAAGACAACAAAAATTTTCAATCAATTATTGGAAAGAATTTAAATCATTTGAGGAACAAAAAAAATACTTTATGGATTCACTTATTGGAATAATTTATAAAAAAAAGTATTTTAGAGACAACAGAAATAAATAAAATAAACAAAAAAAAGGATAAATGATTAAAATTTTTAACACAATTTATAGCCTATATATATATTTATATATATATATATAGGAATGGAATGAAAGAGGTCAACACCGTATATAAATTCACCCGCTCCCCTAAGCATTTCCATCAAGTTCTCATCTTTGACCAACCTTTTCAATTCAAGAACCATATTATATTATTATTTTCATTAAAATTAAAAAAAAAACTAACATAACATAGTATGAATAAATAAAACATCATATCATAATATAACAGTAAAACTTCAGTTAATGAAATAATAATTTCATTATTTTTTTACATGTTAATTGTAGGTTTTTTCTTTTAATAAAAATTTAATTATAATGTTTAAACGTGACTATATTTTTATATCAACATTAACTGCTATACATTTTAAAAAATAATAATAAAATTTAATTAAATAATATAATTAATTTATTCGTAAAATATATTATTTGCATCATTGTTTATAAATTTTGATTACATTGTTACGCATCCTAAAAATGACATTATTACAAATAATTTATTAGTTAATTAGAAAAAATAACTATTTTGGCGGGTGTTGCTAGAGTATATTTATTAGAAGGGGATTTTACTTACTTCTTAAAAATAGTATTCAACCTTGATAGTAAAAAATATATTTATATGATTGATTGTTTTGAAAATAAGAAATAAAAAGAATTAATTTTGAAATTTTTTTACAAAAAAAAATTACTTAATAGGAAAAAAATACGGTACCAAAAGTTTGATTATGTTTGAACATTCTTTTGAGATTTATCTCACATAATTTTAACTTCATCACGTTTAGATGTTTAGAAACCTACACATACAATTAAAATTCATCATAAAAATGTCGGTAATGGACTCCTAACACTAGAATGTAAAGAATGCCAAAAGGTTTTTCGTAGATCTTTTACCATAAACAAACACATTCCTTCACAACTTCCGGAAAATAAAAACACTATAAAAGTGAGCTGAAAATATATTTTATTTTAAAAGGCGTTAATAGTATAATTGTTTGTGAACCGATACGTTAGATACTTTTAAAGATTATACACAACTAGGTGAAGATTACAGATTCTAAACTGTACCTCTTTTACCAGAAATTTTGCTAGATATATGTAATTTAAACATTTTAAACTCAAATTGTAGTAACATAGAAAACTAATAAACTTAGAATTATTTTTAAAGGAAATTTCAAATTTTCAATATATAGTTTTGAAATATTGTAATAAATTTATTTTTGAATGTATAAATGTAATATCATAGGAAAAGAATAATCAATATGACAAGAAGTTGTCACAATAATATCATTCACTCGACTTGCTTACGTTTTTACCTTCTTCTAAACTAATCCAAGATGTGCATCATAAATGTGTTGATGTTATGAGAATTTTTAAATTCAAGATAGCTAAGAGTGCTTTTACTTCTTTTTATTCGTTGTCCCTTCAATACATCGACACGTATGCCGCCCATTTTAGGATGCTGACTTGACCAAGCATCTTTGCTCTTCTCGGTTTTCTAAGCGTCTATAAGGAATCAGCAAATGTCTGAGGAGCATATAGAGAATCTCAAACAGCCTCTTTTTCTCTACTGAGTATGCAACTACGAGTGAAAGCAATATCAATTATATACAATCAGCAATTATGAAAATCTGATTTTATTGATATATCTTGTCTTTTTACATTAATTATATTATTATTATTATTATTTTATTATTATCGAACTATTATCAAATTATTATTATTATATAGATATATAATTCTATTAAAAAAAGAATGATTGTTTGATTGAAAATAGAATAATTTAGAAATGTATTAAAAAAGAATTAATAATTAATATAATTATATTTAAAAATAAGTTGACCTGTGGCCAGGTTCGAACCGACCGACGGTTTGAAGTAAATTAATTTCCAACTACAGAAACAATTTCAAATAATTTTAATATATCTATTAATGTAATAAAAAACAGATATGGATAGAACATAAATATTTTTAATTTTATTTTATTTATAATATATATGCAAGACCAGGCTGTGACGTCATGAATGGCTGGATGACGTCATATAATTTTAAATCAAGAAAAAACTAATAAATATGATTTTCCCGAGGATAAAACCAATACAAAGTGCATGATTTGTGGTGATATATAAAAAAATCTCCTTTGGTGTGAAAATAACCCTTCCCTTCCTATCGTCGATTGCTAATACTACCACTTCCGGTTTTCGGATTTGCACCAAAAGTTGATCAATTCATCCCACTGATGCATTAAGTAAATATACCAAATTTCATCAAAATCGGTTGAGCCGTTCAGGCTGTACACATCTATACGGACAGACGGACGGACAGACATCATGCTAAAAATACTTTTTTCTGTTAAGAAAATGCATGATTCGTGGAGATATGTAAAAATCTCCACATGTTAAATTTGGTGTGAAAACAATACCTCCCTTACTATCGTCGGTCGGTAAAAACCTCCCCACCAATAGATCCTTAAATACAAGAATAATCAAACTACGTCGACGAAATGCCAATACCAAGCAGCAGCTTTGAACCCAAAATAAAATTAATTAAATATTTAATAACTGATTTAATTGAATAGATAGAATTGTTTTTTTTTAAAAATAGTTTTTTAAAAAAACAAATGTTTTTGTTTTATTAATTAAATGAATCAAGTGGTTGGTTGGCCGAATAAAACGATGTGGCCTGCGGTCCGGAGATTGCCGACCTCTAATCTAGATCTAGGAGGTTTACTTTAAATTACTAGATAAAATATATTTTAATTAATTTATAATTTCTTTTTTTAATATAATAATATAATATAATTTAAATAATAAGAACTGTTCATCAGTATATAAATTTATTATTAGGTATAATTTATAAAATTAATCATAATAATACAAATAAAAATAAAAGTATAAGTTTTTAATAAACTTACTTCTACTCTAAATAATATTTTTCGTTGTTTCAGTGAAAGGGGGTGTTAATCGAGTAACACCCTCCACAATGTTTCTACTTGTGATGGCGGCAGCAGCGGTCACGTGACTGCCCAAAGGGATACCACTTCCTCGCCGTGCCTCCAACTCAATCACTATTAATCTGGCTTTCTTTATTGAATTGCTTACATGGAAAAACGAATAGAAAACCCACCAAGTTTTCAATTTAGCAAAAAAATAAATAAATAAAAACCAAAAAAAAAAAAATAAAAATAAAAGGAAGAAATAAATAAATAAATAAAAAATTGGAAATTCTTGTATAGATTCTAATAATTTGCTTCGTCGACTGCTAACTACTTTGGCAAGACAAAATCTGTGATGTTTGATGTTCTTCAAATTAATTATACATGTGGGATTCTAGTGACACTTTTCATAGAATCTTTATTAATTAAAAACTATAATTGAACACAATTGAGGCCGGTGTTTGTATAATATTATTGTTAAATAAGAAAAACTTTTATACTTGGCAAAATAAAAAAAAAAATAATGTAAAAAAATAAATAAAAACCAAGTTTTATTTTTTTAAATAATAAATGACATTGAAAATTTTTGCTTTTTTTTTAATAAAAATCAAAATTACATTTTTATAAATATACGATACTTTTGTTTTTTTATCAAGTAAAAATTAAATAGTTATAAATGTATAATTAAATAAGGTATTTTTTTTAATATTCGTAATAAATTTAAAATTTCTAACATCTAAGAATTTATGATAACTAATTTACATAATTTATTTTATAAACATTATTCTTCAATTTTTAAGGAGAATAAAATTTTACTATTTAATTTTCTAATGCATTAATTATAATTATTTAAAAATCCATTGATGGATATTAGTATTAATTATTTATTATTATTATATTATTTTCCTTTAGAGAAAATATTTAATTGGTATTTGATTCAAAAGTTTGAAAAAATTTAAGAAATAAATGTAAAAAGATAACGATTATTTATGTAATAAGATTGTGAATAAAATTTAACTGTTTAGATAAATTTCATTTTTTTTTTTGTTTTTTTTTCTGGTAATGACTTTTTTTATTACTTGAATAAATATTTTATATAGAATTTATATATTTAATGAAATGAATTAAACCAATTCATTAAAATGTAGATACCTATATAAGGTCATTGAAGTTCAAATTTCTTTTGAAATTTATTTCTCTAAAGGTAAGTGGTTTTTCTTTCATGCATAGATTGTCGTATTATATTTTTTTTTCATTTTATAGATAATCTAATAGATAATTATAATCTTTGAAATTCATTTTTCTTATTTTTTATTAGTTTGAAGAAATTTCATTTTTGTGAAAAAAATAATTACCTTTATTGGAATTATTGGTTTTCTTTATCAAAAAAATGCTTAATCTTTATATAATATTTCATTTTCTATTGCTTACCTTCATTAAATCAAGGTTTTGGAGAGTTAACAGTAGGTTGAAAGTAAATATAAGTGAATTGGGAAAAGTTAGTAATTGAAATGGGATGACTGAAAGAATGAGTTTGCTGCTTTTGAGTTTTTCTAAAGAGATAAATATACGAGGTGTGTTCGAAAAGTAAGGTGACTTTGTATTTTTAAGAAAAAATATTTATTTATTTATCATTATTTATGTTGTCCCCTTCAAAGTAATTCCCCTCAGATACAATACACTTATGCCAACGGTTTTTCCAATCCTCAAAGCACTTCTCATAAGCACTTTTCGGTATAGCCTTGAGCTCTTCCAGCGATGCAGACTTTATCTCCTCAATCGTTGCAAATCTTCGTCCTTTCATAAGTCTCTTTAGTTTTGGGAACAAGAAAAAGTCACATGGGCCATCTCCGGTGAATATGGTGGCTGAGGCATGATTTTGGTCAAAATATCTCTCACAAGCAAAGATGAGTAAGCAGGGGCATTATCGTGATGCAAAAGCCATGAATTGTTATTCCACAATTGTGGACGTTATCTTCGTATTGCTTCTCGCAAACGGCGCATAACTTCTAGATAATACTGTTTATTGACCGTATGACCATATGGTAAGAACTCCTGATGCACCACGCCATGGTAATCGAAGAAACCAGTGAGCAAAACTTTGACATTTGATCGAATTTGGAGTGCTTTTTTCGGTCTTCTTGTAAGAGTTTGTACCACTTGTAAACATTTTTTTCACTCAGAACAGTTTCACCGTATGCCACTGTCAACATTTCAAGTGTTTCGGAGCACTTTATTTTATTTTTTACACAAAATTTGATGCAAATCCTTTGATCCATATTTTTCGATAGCAAAAAATCGCCGAGCTCACAAAACACTTATAACCTTTACGCCTCTCACAACCAAACAAAAAAATGCTATACACTTGAAACTTGGAACATATGTTCGGGAAGAGTATACCAACATAACAAAACAAAAAAATCGATAATCGAAAGTACGTTAGTATTTAATTAGCAATTGCATAGGGGTCGACCACTTAGCAGTTATTAATAATATAGATAGTTCGGTGGACATAGGAGAAGTGAGGATTCTTCTGGTAATTTCTTTTAGGTATCTAAAGCAGTGCTCCGCAACCGGTGTGACGCGGCACACTGGTTTGCCTTAAAGGAGATACATGAATATAAGAAATTTATATTTTTTTGATTTATAATTATATTATATGCGGATTTCTAAGTTTCATTTGATCGCGGCGGCACACCTGTATCTCCTTTAAGGCAAACCAGTGTGCCGCGTCACACCGGTTGCGGAGCACTGATCTAAAGATCCATGGGCTTGCAACTCCTTCGTTGGCCCGAGGAATTATCCTGGTCTTCTCTCACTTAGGGATTAACTCTCTCTGCCCGATCTATGCCGAAGAATGACTTAATACCTTCCGTCAATCCAGGGGAAAACTCTTCCCCCCTCCGATGTAGCCATTGGCTACCTTTCCAATAACTCACCCCTTTCTTGCACACATGTGCCAATATAAAGAAACATGTCATGTAATTTATTATTATTTAAAAGTTTAATTCATGACAATAGTTTCTCTTCTTCAATCGAGAACCTTTCTTTATATTGTTCACAGGACTTCGTCCCAAAACGTGAGGATGTCACTATATAAATGTTTATTTATAGCATCATAATGCTATTTCCCTATTAAAGGGCAAATATCTTACAATATATTCACATTGTTATATTTGAATTTCAAACAATTAGATCTATTAAATACAATTTAAATTTTTATATTTTAATTAAACAATTAAACTAAAATATTTTTAGGAAATAAAAAGGCAATTAATTAATTCAAAATCAGATATTAATTTAATTAAAAACACAATAGGTATAGAATCAATTGGTTTTCAATCTTGGTTTTTTATTATTACTTTTGTTAAATTTTTTTCCCGGATTTATGAAATTTTAATGTATAAATGTATTAAGATTTTTTAGTTAATATATGTAAAAAAAAATTATTTTCCATGTATTATTTGTTTATGGAAAATTCAGAAATGAGTTTATTGAAAGAGGAAAGGGACATCAAATTCCCGAGAGAATCATCCCCTTTCTCTAAATCCGACTAAAGTGGTTAAGTGGTTGGGAGGGCGACACGCTAGGATGACATGCAATGAGAGATATCGGTTGTTCTCCATAATCCCTTGGGAACTCGGCCAATGGGTCATATTCATTCGAGACATAGGAAACTTGTTAGAGAGAGGAGGAATAATTTCAAGGATTAAGTAATGGATCCGTCTATTTATGTGTATTAAAGTACCATTTTGGTACAGATGGATAAGGAATAGAATTGTTAAAACTTTATAAGAATTAAAACATTTTTTACATTAAAAATTATACTTAAAATTATACTAATTATAATAAAAATTAAATCCCTCGCAGTCTGGGGGGCATCTCATTCTCGATTCTCAATATATTCAAGACTCAAGATTTAGAAGCATGGAAAGCTATTTGAAATAAAAAGTAAAGACCTCTGTTCAAAAAAAAAAAGATAAAGATTGAGTTGGTCCTTTATATTAATCATACAACACTTTTACTCCGTTTGACATTATTTATTTTCTAATTTAAATTTAAATGAATTTTAGATTATTTAATTTAAGTTGGTAGTTAATTTAATTGCGAATTATTTTCATTAGAGGGATGAATTTGCTTTGTTTTATTAAATAAATTGATTGAATCGGGAAACTTTGATTTTATTTCAATTAGTTTAAGATTGTTTTAATTAATTTAGATATTTTTATAAATAAAATATTGTAAATTTAGATTTGATTTTGTTAAATTCGACCAGTTTAATAGAATTTAGTAGTAGTTAGAAGAGACTACAAGATTTTAAAAAATATTTCTTATTGAGCTTTAATTTATCTAACCCTTATAAATCTAATAAAACTATAAAAAAGTATATCTTTCCATTTATTAAAAAATTGATCTTGAGTTTTCAGTTAGTAAAATCCTTTATAATAGATAGTGTATATCAGTGCTCCGCAACCGGTGTGACGCGGCACAGAAATAGACATAATTATGCGGATTTCTAAGTTTCATTTGATCGCGGCGGCACACATGTATCTCCTTTAAGGCAAACCAGTGTGCCGCGGCACACCGGTTGCGGAGCACTGGTGTATATGATATATATTATATTGTATTAGAAAAATTGTATTTTTAATTTTATTTAGAATATATAAATATAATTACATTATGATAATTTGAATAAAGATATTTATATTAATCTCATATTCTACTCTTAAAATTTTTAAAGACTTTTTAATCCACTTGAAAACTCTGGGAATATTTCAAATTTAAACTATAATGATGTTTAAACCAAATATATTATATTTTACTATTTATTTGATTAGTGTTTAAAGTTTACAGGTTAACACAGAGGATCCCAATCTTTTCTGGTCTGCGGCTCCCTCAATAGATCAGATTTTTATATAAATTTGTTACTTTCTTGAAAAATTGGAAAACTTTCCTTTTATAAAAGCGATTACCCATTTTTAACAGCGAAAAATTAAAAAGCTTACAAGATTGTTGGCGCAAAATTTCAAGTATTAGAAAATTTAATTGAATATTTTGCGGCGCTCTAATGACGGCATCGCGGCTCCCCGGGGAGAATTTTAAATGTGAAATAGTAGCCATTCATTACCGTAATTGCCACAATTGATCAAATGATTTATTTTTTAGTGTTTGGGATTTTTAAGCCAATATTTAAAATTTGTCATTACTTTATATTATAAATATTATATTTTTTTATGAAATGCGAACGACTTTCTGAAATGTTATTGTCGATTTTATGGAGAGATATTAATTGATCACGCTAGTATTAATAGATATTTCTATGATTGTTTTATGTGATTTCTTAGTTACGCATTCCTTATATTATTTTTTTTTTAATTAAATTCACTAATTAAATATAAATTAATTTAAACTCAAATTCCTGAAATAGAAGTAATTATTTAATTTTAAATATATATTACTGATTTTTTATTATATATGCAATTTTTGCAAAATATTTAATAGAAATGAAAATTAACACCAAAAACAGTAACAAATCGGGTGAATGGAAATTTATAACATACTTGCAAATTTGAATTACATGGTACAAACGTTGAAGTTGTTTGAGTATTTATCCAGATATAAGAAACTTTGTAAAAATATAAGAAATCAATTCTTGGGTCGTAACGTAAATAAATTTCCTTTCTATAATATCATATTAGATTTTTTTTATTATGATACGTAACATTTGGAAAGAAAACATTAATTTGAAATTCAAATATTATCATTTATTTAAATAATATTTCTATTGTTATTCAGATGTTCATGTTTTGTTTTGATTTTATAAATCTATTCTATGGAAATAATTTATGTTCAATTGCCAATTTATATTTCACTTTGCTTGTGTTTCCAAATTTGTTTCTAGTTACCAATTTAAAATAGAACTGTATTAACTTTTTAATCAACTTATTGTTTATTTAGTTTTTTTTTTTTAATTTGAATATTTTATTTGAGCTGTGCCTCTATTTAATAATAAATTGATAAGGAAAGTAACTAGATCAAAGCTTCTTGAACAGTTCAAAAGCGAATTCACCCATCCCTTAAGATCCATTTCCCAGGGGTTCACGGCGTGTGACTTCAGATAGAATGGGTTAGGAAATCCATTCTCTAAGACTAGCATCTCCTCCCCCAGGACCCCCAGGAAGACGATGTCGATGTTGGCGGTTGATCCTGGCCAGCATCCCAACATCAACAATTCATCAGACGACGTGGGACCAAAATCAATTGGCCGGCAGCCTTTAACGCCAGCGACAAGTCGAAGGAGACATTTTAGAAGCCATCCCCGGGACCCTCAAGGGATTTCAACTTCTCACACCATCTTCTAAGATCCCTTTACTCCTAAAGGACACCTTCCTACTCTTGTCCTGGATTTCAGTCGAAATGTTACATGCTGCGCTTGTTTTTCAGATTCTACTCGTATTATAAAATGAACATTTAATTTGCGTTTCTATATTTAGAATCCTATTTCTTTATTCATTTTATTTCACGCTTTGTTACCAAGCCATATACTTATTAAATACGATACGTTCTCAAATGTAGCTTAATTTGGATAATAAATCTTTAATTACATTTCAAATGAATATATTTGCATTTCTTTTTTTAAGGGGTAACGTACTTATATCCAAATTTTATGGCAGCCTATTAAATTGCATACTATTTTGATTTATAAAATTAATTAATTATTCTATTTACAATTTTTAAAATGATTTAATTCATTATCAATCAGATATTTATGTAAATTTGTTTTGAATAAAAGATATCTTTTTTTATGAGTCACCTTCAATTATAATAAATAATTTATTAAGTTATATAAAAATAAAATTATATATATATATATATAACATAAAATTAAAATAAAATATCATAAAATAAGACCTTATCAAAAATAAAATACAAAAATTTAAAGCAAAACCACTGATGTATTCGGTTGCATATATTTGAGGGGTATTAATGCAATTTTAAAAATTAAGGATGAAAACAATACAGGTCAGTATTTAAATATGACGAGGAGATGGAAATACTTAATTCAATCCCATTAATCTATATTATATCATAGATATATGTTTTCAGAGAAGTTATGACTATCCCCAGAGATCAGGACCCAAACCATTCATGTAATATATCCCTTAATATCGACTTGGCACTTGTCCCATTCAGTCACATTACTAATGATGTCCTTACTTAATTTTGATGAAATGTAGAATCATAAAGTAGAATTATCATTCATTCCAAGAAGAGAATTCAATCTTCAATAAAATTTCCATATTGATAAAAATATATAAAATTATAAATGAGTAGTGTGTTATTATAAATTTATATACTCTGTTTTCATTTGTATGTAACTTAATAATTATAATATATTATAATAAATGATATTTGTTATAATTAAAAAAGTTATATTTTGGAAATTTCAATAACATATAATTTATATTTTTTAGATAAGAATTATCTAAATTGAATTAAAGTTAATGTTTAAGTTTGTAAATAATCTGTAAATATATATTTAGATTAATCGAATACTAGTTAAAATTATGCAAAACTCCCATTAGAAATACAATATTGAACTTGGGCTTGATTTATTACTGACAAGAAGTAGAACATTTTGACGTCCCCTGTCTGTTGCTTTTGTAAGGGTCTCAATGAAACAAATTTATTCTAATTCGATACAAAAACAGAATATATCAGAAAATTTTCTTAATGAATTTCGAAGTTCTCATAGTTTTTGTTTATTTATTAAGAAATAAAATAATAATTGGTTAAAATCAAAAAAATAAATCGATAAAATATTTGCTTAGGAATTTCTTGAAGAGGATATTTCTCAAGGATTACAATCCTTGTCCAATTACACACATATGATATTAATTCAAAAATATATATTGATATAAAAAGTCTATCAAAGTTCTATCAAAAGTGCTTAATGAAAAATATTTTGCAATGATCATCGAAATACATACTTAAAATATTTCATTTAATAAAATTTAATTTTGATTGAATTACTTTTATCTAAAGATCACTAATAATATTTAATTTCTATTTAATTAAATAATTAAGAATTAATAAAATAAAATTTGTTATCAATTGAATTATTTATTTAGGAATAATTAAGGGTTGATTTCTATGGAGAAACTGCTCTCCGTATTGCAATGCGTTGGGAATGACAATTGAATGCCTTCCCCACTCTGCTCCCCTGCCATGAGTGACCAAGCGAAGTAGTAAACAGGAGAGGGAGGGAGTAAGGGAATGAGTAAAAGTGTATATTTTATAATGCAGTGGTTCTTAAACTGTGGTCCGCGGACCCCTGGGGGTCCGCGAAGCCTTTACTGGGGGTCCGCGGTCCTCGGAAAAAAATCATCGTAAAAATATATACATATATAAATATTTAAAGTTCATTGTTTAACTATATCCTCCTAGAGAATTACGGCTATAATTTAATACTATTAATAATACTATTTTATTTTATTAAATTGATAATTATGTCAATTAATTTTTTGTGAATAAATAAACATATATAAAAAACTATATATAAAATTTGAATTTTCATCCATTCATTCATTTAAAATCATTTTTCGATTGTTCCTTTAAAATAACCCCTCTTAGGGGCTCGGAAGGGGAGGCATATAAGGGAATTTTCTTTCACTTTGTTATTGGGGAAAACCAGGGGAGGGGACAGTCTTACCCGGAAAAACCCAAATTGTCAGCGTCCACTCTGGGGTTTTAAACAGTTTTAAAGCAAATGTTAATTATAAGTTCATTTCTCAACGAGTTGTATCTTTAAATTATTTTTATTAATGTTAATTATAAGTTCATTTCTCAACGAGTTGTATCTTTAAATTATTTTTATTAATTTAATTAATTATAATTAAATTATAGCTAATAATAGTTTATTATAGCTAATAATTTTTTTTAATTTTTAGTGTAATTTGCATGATCATTATTTTATAAAAACACTAAACACATTTTGCAATTTCCCAGAAAGGCTGTTTTTGAGAGTAAGTATAAGTTAGTTTTATGAATAAAAAATATTTATTTTAATAATATTTTAGAATCAAATTACGAAATTAATAATATTTTAGAATCAAATTACGAAATTAATAATATTTTAGAATCAAATTACGAAATATATTTATTATATAAATTAATATTCATTTAAAATGATATTAAATCATTTATTTAAAATGATTTAAAACATTTATTAAAATGATTTAAAACATTCATTTAAAATGATATTAAAACATTCATTTAAAATCATATTAAAACATAGCTAGTAAATAATAATTCGTTTTATTTATATTATATTTATATTACTGTAGTTCAATGTTAATAAATTACTCCATAAAATGGATCGTTGGCTACAAACTGGTTCAACACAGAAACGGAAAGAATCAGATGATGAGGCATCAACAGCAAACTCTACCAAGAAACGCAAAACTAGAAAATATTCGGATGATTATTTATCATTTGGATTTACTTATATTTGCAACAATGATGTGGAAAGACCAGTCTGCGTTCTATGTCAGGAAAGTTTATCCAATGAAAGTATGAAACCTGCTAATCTCAGACGTCATTTACAAACAAAGCACAGCGAGCATGTTAGTAAGTCTATCGAATTTTTTAAAATGAAAAAAGAAGAACTTAATTCAAGTCAGAAATTGATGGTAAAGACGGGATCTGGTGGTATGAGTAAGAAAGCAGTAATGGCATCATATGAAGTAGCTCTACTTATTGCTAAAGCAGGAAAGCCGCATAATATAGCAGAGCAATTAATTCTTCCTGCTACAAAAGTAATTACAAATATAATGTTAGGAACTAAAGCAGCAAACGATATAAATTTGATTTCATTATCAAATGATACGGTTAAGAATAGGATTGAAGACATGTCATGTAATATAAAAGAAGAATTAATATCGAGAGTGCGCAAAAGTCACTATTACTCATTACAATTGGATGAAAGTACTGATGTCACTAATAATGCCAATTTGTTAGCTTTCATTAGATATGAGTTTGAAAATCAAATACAAGAAGATGTATTGTTTTGTGATTCACTACCTTCACGAACGACAGCTAATGACATATTTAACAGTTTGAATAATTTTATAACCGAAAATGAAATAGAGTGGCCAAAATGTGTTGGAATTTGCACTGATGGTGCTCGTGCAATGTCAGGTACAAGAACTGGATTGATTGCTCTTATTAAAAATGTTGCGCCTCAGGTTGTTTGGAATCATTGCTGCATTCACAGAGAATCATTAGCAGCCAAAAATATGTCACCAGATTTGAAAAGAACATTAGACGAAGTAGTTAAAATTGTCAATTTCATTAAGGCTCGTCCACTTAATTCCAGAGTTTTTAAAATTTTGTGTGAGGAAATGGGTAGTCAACATACACATTTATTATTACATACAGATGTACGTTGGTTGTCCCGCGGGAAAGTACTCATTCGCCTTTTTGAGCTTCGAGATGAAATACGATTGTTTTTAATAGATGCGCATTTTGAACTGACCGAATGTTTCAATGATTTTATCTGGTTAGCTAAGGTGGCTTACTTGACTGATATTTTTACAAAATTGAACGAACTTAATTTGAGCCTGCAAGGTACTGTTGTAAATATATTTAAAGTTGAAGATAAAATAGAAGCAATGATTAAAAAAATCGACTTGTGGTCGAAACGCATCCAGAACGGTGTATATGAGTCTTTTCCAACTCTCAATGATTTCATAGAAAGCTCCAGTGAAAAATTGCTTAATCAAACGCGTCAATTATTTGTTGAACATTTAATTACTTTGAAAAGCAACTTCAGGAAGTATTTTTCTACTCCTGATCCTTGCAATAACTGGATCAGAGATCCATTTAATATGGAAATTACAAATACTAAACATTTATCTGCACCTGAACAAGATATTCTCGTGGAATTATCATGTGATACAACTTATAAACTAAAATTTAACAAAACTGAATTGAGCAACTTTTGGTTACTTCTCAGGTCAGATTATCCTGCGCTTGCAAATAAAGCACTTCAACACTTGATTCCATTCTGCACAACATATTTATGCGAACAAGCTTTTTCGGTACTATTTTATATTAAGTCTAAATATAGAAACAAATTAAATGTAGAGCCGGATCTTAGATTAAAAGTTTCCAATATTAAGCCAGATATTGAGATTCTTGTTTCAAGAAAACAACTGCATACATCTCATTAAATATGTAAGTTATATTTAATGAGATAGATGCAGTTATTTTTTAAAATATTTCTTATTTAATATTTTCTGAAAAAAATTATAAAATATTTATATGAATTTAATGTAAGTACCCATTATAATTTGTGAGATTTGTTGCTATGACAATGTTTGTATTTTCTTTCTTCAATATTATAATTTCTAATAAAATGTGTTCTACAATATGCAAAAAAATCGTTATTCACCAATCACTGTTAGAAATATTCATCATATATCCTTGTCCTTATGAGATCGTAAGCCAGAAATTAATTAATAAAATGACGTAAAGTACCTAAAGTTGTGATGGGGGTCCGTCAAAAAAAATTTTTTCAAGTGGGGGTCCGTGGAGTACATAAGTTTAAGAACCTATGTTATAATGTATTAATAATTGAATTCATTTTCAATTTTTTTTTATTTAGGGATTGTTTTATTAAATAGAATTCAGAACCAACTTTTAACATTCCCTTGGCTAAAAGAATAAGCTTGTCTTTAAGAATTAAAACATATCAATGCTAATTTTATTGTAATTATATTATTTTTAAACAAAATATACGTATTCACCAATAGACAAATATTTTCATAGATTATATAAATATATTTTAAAAAAATATAGATACTAACTTTCCTTCCGATTGTAATAAAACCTTAATTTATTTTGAATTTATTTAAAATAAACTAAATTATAGAAAATTCATAAATTATACGTTATATTATTATCAGATCTATTATTTTTTACTATTTTTTCTATGTTCTCAAGGAATTATTCGTATTTGGGCACTAGATATTTTCTTCTTATTGTGGTTCATTTCTTTCCCATAGAAGAATTAATATTCTTCATAAACATACTGAACAACATCAATCTTGGTCTTTAAATTATAAACGAATTTTTATTATTAACCATATGAGTTGTATATTTATGAATTGAAATGTTAATTCGTGAAATCATTTTTAAGAATTTAGAAAATGTATTTCATTTTTTTTTAATTATAAATACCCATTTGTATATCAAATGAAATTTTGATTTGACATTAGGATTTGCGTTTTACTCGATAATATATATATATATATGATATATATAAAAAAAATGATTTTATAAAAATGATTTTTAATAGAATATTCAGTGATTTAAAGAACTTTCTGTGTAAATTGAACTAAACTATAAAAAGAAACTTAGTATAAGGTACTTGAATTAATAATGAGCGTTTCGCACAAGAGGCCCCCACGAAGGTATGTTTCAATATTCCAGTTTGCAATGTCTTCCCGCTAAAACCTACCGTCTATGGTCGTCTTGAACAGCTTGTATCATTTGGTTGAAACGTAAACAACAGTACTAAATATTGTTTCGAACATGTCCAATTTCGTACCAGATAAAGTGTATTTGCGGCGAGTTCTTAATTATTTTAATAATGAAGAAAAGTGTGGCCGAGTCATCGATTCTTAGTGGAAGTTTGCAGCGAGTATGTTCTATTGTACAATCGTGTCGGAGATGGTTTGGTCGCTTTAATAGTGGTGATTTTGAGCTCGAAGACAAGGAACGGCCGCAAAAAGTTGAAGACGAAGAATTGGAATCACTACTCAATGTAGACCAATGCCAAACGCTTCAGGAGTGCGTTTAAGTCGCGCACTGAAGCACAAACGGCCGGAATTCGAAGAAAGGCACGACAAAGTGGTTTTGCAGCATGACAACGCTAGACCACATGATTCAAAACCGGTGAAAACCTACCTAGAAACACTGAAATGGGAAGTCCTACCACACCTACCGTATTCTCCAGACATTGCTCCTTCGGACTATCACTTGTTCCTGTCGATGACACATGGTCTGTTGCTATTCACTTCATATGAACAATGCAAAAAATTGGTCGATGATTGGATTGCCTCAAAAGACGAGTCGTTTTTTCGAGCTGGCATCCGAAAATTGCCAGAAAGAGGGGAAAAAGTAGTGGCCAGCGATGGACAATACTTTGATTATTATATTTGTAACCATTATTTGAAAATAAATCCGTAAATTTCGAAAAAAAATGTTCATTATTTTTTTTAATTCAAGTTCCCTATAGTTTTTAAAAACTCAGGGGTAAGTAACATTTTTTATCAAAGGGCTAAACGAAAGTTTGACATTTCTTGGCGGGCCGCAGTCAAAAAAAAACTTAATAAATTATTAAACCTTAAAAATATTTAATTAAAAATCCACATAATACATGTCTCTTTCAAGGCTTCAAAAAATTGTTTCATTAATCATAATATATATTTAACTTAACAGTAATCAAGTGATCTAAAAGTTTAGAATAGCAATAAAAAGATATTGCTTAGCGGGCCGCACAAATTTGTTTCATCTCAGATAATTGAAATGTTTGTATAAATTTGAATAAAATTCTATTTATATCTCATTTCATTTAAAATGTAAGTTCAACTCAAAGTTATTCTGAAGAATAATTTTTCAAAACATTTAATCACCTAAAAGTAATTATAAAAATAATAAATTAAATCATTTTTTGGATAATTTTTAAATTAATAATTTACCGAAACAAATTTCCTTTTTATTTATTTTTTAAAATTGTTTAGAATTTTTATTCTTGGTATGTGATATCAATTATAAAAGTATTGAAAGTGCGATTGAGGATAGGAATGAAATGATATAAGAGGTATATGAGAAAATTATATTTTTTTATAAATCATTTATTATCATTAAAATTAGTTATATTTGTGTTGATTTATATAAGTTCTATTATTTATCATAATTGAAATAAAAATCACTATAACTGTATCAACTAGTTAACATAATTGTTCAATATTCAATGTCTAATGGAAATTGATTTTGTTTTCTTATAATAAACCTATATAATAGACACCACTTGAAAATATATAATACATAAGAAATAAAAAGATAAGAAAGAAGTGTACAAAGTTTAATAAAAGTTTTTTATATACTTATTTTATATATCAAATAAATTGTAATTTGGGTTATATTTACGAAAAAGTTTGATTGTTTAAGCAATAATTTTTTACAAAATAATTCAATTTATGATTAAAAAATCATCAGATAAATAAAAATTATTTTCCTGGGGCGGATGCTTTTTTAATAAGTGTTGAAAAAAGGGGAAGAAATTAATCTGAGGAATGAACCAGTAGTGACTGGATACTTTTAGTATTGATGATTCGTCAAGTTGAATAGATGAACCCATGTTGTTGAAGAACAAATAATCGTTTCTCAACAGCATCTTTATCTAATAAAAATTAAAAATGAAAAAATTTGAATTATAAAAGAAATAAATGATATTTTGCTTATTTTATAAAAATAAAAACAAAATTTATTTACATTTTTTAAGAAGATCTCTATCATCATGGTGATGAACTTGTTGAGATAAACTATGCAGAAGTATTTGAGCGGTTTGATAGCGTTGAAAGCATTGATCTGTATTTCCGAATAATTCATCCAAAGCAGCTTGCTGACACTTTATAATAAAGAAAATAAAAATATATATATTCTTTAATTTGTAAATAAAATTATTATAAAATTTATATATAAAGCTATATAGAATAAATAAGAGAAATTGAAAGGTACGATTTATTAATTTTTTTAATTAATTTAATGATTTATTGTTAAAAAATTAACGATTGTAAAAATAATATATTGTTATTTCAAAGTATATAAATATTGTTTCAAAAAATACACTTTTAAAATAAATTATAGCTATATAATATTAGACAATTTATTTATCTTAAAAATAAAGTAAATGAAAATACCATGTTTATTGCATGTTGATATAATATTTTTTCAGCTGTAATATTACATTTTCCAGCGCGTTGAACTAATCCTGGAGTGTATAATTGTTTACATTCATTTAAACATTTACATAATCTTTTATGCATTACGCTCATCACTAAAAAAATTTAATAATAATAAATTAAAAATTATTTTTTTCAAATTTAGATATTTATTTTAATTAGTTTCTACATAAATAAATGTGATATTTTAGAGATATTAATGAAAATAATTAATACCATTTTTAACCGAAGTTGATTTACGAAGTTGACCTGAATTTAATTGCTTAACTGCGAGATTCAATCCAGATATTAGTAGTTGCATTGCACGATACACAAGAACAAGTTTTTCTGCTCTTTTTGTACTTTCATTTGAAAATCCAGTTGAGGAAACTCCTTCTTCATTTGAGATAGCATTATCCTGTGTTAAAATAGCTGATAAAGGCCCAGAAGGATTTCTAGATAATGCAATTTCAAAAACACAATCAGAGAGAGCCACTACAAAATTTAGTTTCGCTAATGTTTCATTATGTTCACGCTAGAACAAAAATTAAGAATAAATATACTTATACATATCCTATAATTTTTATAAATAATTAGAAATTTATACTTCAAGTAATGTTTCTTCAGGAAGTTCTGGTGCAAGAAAAGTTATTGGTCCTTCGATATTTAATGGTGGTGTATCAGGAATAAACCCTCTAAAACCTCCAGCTTCTAGAAATAAGATATACAACTATTTATTTTTTTAGATAAAATAGATCTTATGAAAAATCATGTAAAAAAAATCATAAAATAAGAAATAATATTTTATAACATTTTAACAAAAGCTTTATTCTAAATTCCTATTGAAAAAATACTAAAATTAATATACCTGATATCTCAGGAAGAGTCATTGCTCGTGTGCCAAAAGGTATTAAAGGAGATTGTTTTAAATTATTATTCTCAGATATAAGATTAGGGAGCATACTAAGTGGCCCACTCAAAAGAGGTGAACTTGTTCCTGTAAATATGTTAAAATCTTTGTATAAAAATTAAAGCATAATTTCTGAATATTAATTAAATACTTACCAGATCTTTTTAATGGTGAACAAGTAGGAGTTATTTTTCCAGCTGAGACTGGAGACACTGTCCATGTGGTAACAGGAGGCGGAGTTTCACAAGAACTTCCTGAAGCACTTCGACGACGAGTCTGGCCGCCTGGAGGTGTTCCAATCATGAATTGGACCTAAAAAATAATTTTTTTCTCTTGTTCAATAGAGAGTTTATTCTGAGAGTATGATTTCTAAAATTAATTGAAATAACAGTAATATGTTATATGTTTTTACTTAATATCAATAAAATTGCAAAGTGAAAATAGTATCAGTATAAAATTAATGTGAATTTATAGTAATAAGTAAAATTAAATTAAAATATATTACAGATGGAGGAGAAAGAGATCCAATATCTGGTGGACCAGTTGTACGAGTATGTTCCCGTTCACTTCCTCTTTTCATGCTGATTGGCTGAGATCTTGGAATCGAACTCTAAAAATATTGATATCATTTATTTCATTAAATTATTTAAAAATTTAGAATTTAGAATTATAATAATTTGCAAATTATATAATTACTTTAGGAGATGGAAGACCCTCATTAGAATGAAGTTGTTGATAGACATCACGTTGAGTTGGTACAGGAATTGGTTCTGAAATTGGGAGAAAACTTGGTCTTGGTGGACTCGTTGCAAGGGCTATAGAATTTCGAGCATTTATTTTTGCACTTCTGTAATAAAGCAATTTTAATTTTTTTAATAAAAATTCTCTTATAGTGAATTAAATTAAATTTAATTAAATCTTACATCCGATCAAGATGCTCTGGTAATGGTGGGTGACTAGGAAGATTTTCTGGTACCATAACAAAATCATCAGTTTCCTCAGGACTAGAACTTCCCGCTCGCCTCAATTGTGGTGAACATGGAGATGGCGGAGTTCTAGAAACTGGTTTTGCAATCACAGCTCTTCTTTGGGCTAAAGGAGTAATTTTTGGAGGTGTCGAAGATCCAATAGTTATTGTTTTTGGAGTGGAAGCTGGAAAATCTGTTTTAAAAAATTTTAAAATATAATATATTTAATATTATTATTTTATATTATTTATCAAATAGGAAATAAATTAAATAAAAGACTTTTGATATTTACCTATAATATTAGGTATCACCTCAGGTTGTCTTTGAAGAAAAGGGTGATTAAAAAATTTATCGAAAGGCATTCGATCTCGCGCATTCCTCCTAAGAAGGCCCATGAGTAAGTCTGTAAGTTCTTGAGATGTACCCGACGGTATCCTTTTAAAAAATAAATAAAAGATTTTTAAAACAATTTACTTTTACATTTTTTAAATTTAACCTTGAAATAATTTCGTATAATAAATTAATGATTTGCTTAACTCAAGAAAAAATACAACTAATAAATATGAATATAAAAGAATAAATAAAATGAGACTTACTTTGGTGCTAGATTAGCATTTTTCTCATAAAATTGTTTTAGAGCTTGTGGACTAGTAGCTTGGAAAGGTGCCCTCCCAGTTAGACATTGGAAAACAATAGTTCCAATACTCCACAGATCAGCTTTAGCATCATATTGTAGTGACATTATTACTTCTGGGGCCTTTAAAAAACAATAATAAATTAAACATTTTTTTTGTCCAACTAATTTATTTAGTAAGGAAAAATATAGGATGAATAGTTACCATATACATTGGAGATCCACAAAGTGTAGCTGCCATAACACCATCTTGAAGAAATCTTGCAAAGCCAAAATCCGCTAGAAAAATATTATATAAATAATTTGTTCATAATAAATTACCTCAAATCAATTTATTCTTGTTATTTTCAACATGTGTTTCCCGAATGTAAAATCTTCTTGAATATTATATTATTATATTATTATATTATGATTACAGAACCTAAGTATTTAAATTTTTCTACATTTTCAAATTCTACATCTTGTATATTAAGATTTTGTGTGTTAATACTATTCCTCTCTGTTACTAAATATTTTGTCTTAGCACTATTAATTTCAGCCCCTTCTCTTTTCCTGCTTCGATTAATTTTTTCTACGCAACTTTAATTGCAATTGCCAAATCTCCTATTATATTTAAGTCGTCTGCGTAACCTAATACTTGAATTTTTTTGTTTAATTCTATTCCGTTTGATTTTTCTCCAATTTCTCTAATTACCTATTCCAGTACTAAATTAAATAAAATTGGTGATAGAGAATCTTGATGTTTTTAATTTAACCCGTTCTGAATTTTAAAATTTTCTGATAATTCCCGCATCTTACTCTTCCTTTACTACCTTCAAGACAAATTTGAATCATACGTACATATTTTTTCGGAATTCCAAATAAAATTAAAATTTGTAAGTTTTTCCTGATCTATTGATTCATATGTTTTGTTAAAGTCAACAAATAGTAGGTGAACCGAAATATTGAATTCGCATTTTTTTTAGTATCAGTTTTAGCGAGAAAATTTGATCGATTTGGCCTGAACCCGCGAGTTGAGTTTAATAATTATTCAAAATAGTTCCTCCATCTATTCTTAATATCCCCCACGATAGTTATTAAATTATTATTCTCATTTCTAATTAAGTTTTGATATTTTTAATTCCTAAATACAAATCTCGATTGAATATATTGTTAATATTAAATTTAAATTTACCAATTTTAAGTTTAATATCTTGCGGCCGAACTGATTCTTTAGATTTATCATCAGCATAGCTTAAGAGAATATTCTGCGGTTTTAGATCTCTATGTACAATGCCCTTAGCATAAAGAGCCTTCATTGCACCAGCTGAAATAACAAATTTAAAAATAATCGTATTGTTGATCTTATAACAATTTAACTAACATTGTTAATTCATTTAATTACCCATTTGATATAAAAATAATCTAATTGTATCCTCACTTAAAGTTCCTTTATCTAAAAAAAAACAAATATAATAAATATCATAAAAGAATATATTATATTTAAAAAATAATACATTTTTTATACATACTTGATAAATAATCAGCTAGGTCCCCTCCATTACAATACTAAAAATATATAAATATATTTATGAATTATATAATAATGAAAAATATTATTTTTAAGAAAGAATTTCAGATTAACTTACTTCCATAACCAAGAATACATTGAGAGGAGTTTCTTTACAATCATAAAGAGCGACAACATTTTCATGATGCAATTCTGTCAGTTCCTGTTAAAATGAAATACTTAATTATTATAATATTATTATATTATTTTATTATTTATTTAAATAAATAAATAATTATTATAGAAAACGCTATATTGAGACCTAATATTCATTTAATATGAAAAAAAAATTATATTAATTTATCATTTCTTAACAAACAATGAGTTTTTCTTAATTCTTTTATATTTTGTGCAACATTCAAAAAATTCTCTAAATTTAAGATCAATCTAATTATGATTATAAAACAAATTTATTCATGCTAATCAATTTTAGCCATTTTACGAATTGGGGAGATTTTCAAAGTATTATATTAAATTAATTGTTATTATATCGCCAGAGATAATATTGCGATCACGAAAATTTTCGATGTTTTTATAGGTTTTGAATGTTCCTGAATGATTTTCGCTAAGGTTGAGAAAAATGTCTGTGTGTGTGTGTGTGTGTGTGTGTGTGTGTGTGTGTGTGTATGTAGACAAGATTACGCAAAAACGGTTTGAGCTAGAATCATGAAATTTGGTATACGGACATTATTCAAAATTTGTAGTTTTCCAACAACTTTTGAGAAATGTAGCTCAATCAGAAGTGGGTCATTACCTATCACGTTTTAATTTTTTTCCCTCTAAACTGACCGTAAAAATAAAGATATATGTTTGATAGTTTTTCACATATTTAAGAGTTGTATAAAACTGCTATATATAGAATTTCAGCTTGATTGAATCGCTGAAAGTACCAGAATTAATTTTTTAACACTGCAAATTACGCGCCAGGACGTGGCGTGGTGCCATCAACAAAGAGCCAAACATGCGCTGGTTTAATAAATATTATTTATTAATTTTAATTTATAATTTATAATTAATTAAATTTAATTTATACATAATATATGTTATTTAATTCAATTCAAATTGCGAGATAGTCGAGTGGAGACACTCCAGCTTATTTTTGAGATAAATTTACTATTAGTTCCTTTTGAATTTTATTTAATCAATTATAGAGATGTTTCAATCAAATTTTGGAAACTGAACAAATTTATAAAAAGAATGAATGATACTATTGAAAAATAAATTATCTTCAGTAAGAGTTGAAAAACTGTGAAAAAGGGTAGAAAGGTAAGAGTGCAGGAAGCAGAATTGTTTTTTGGCCTTGATATATTTATGAAAGTAGTTTCTTGTAAATAAACAATTAAACATCCAAGTTCGTAATTTCTTTAATTCATTTAAAAAAATTTCTTTATTCATTGGATCAATTCAATTTAGAAAATTAGATAATATTATTCCATTTAGAAATAAAAGAAAAAAAAAATCACTATTTCTCTCTCCCTTACAAAAATAATTTTTGGTTTCAAGTGTCCCCTTTGCTCTACTCCGTTTTCAAGTCGTCATCGCCTATTAGGGAAAAATCAAGGGATAAAAATTCTAAAAGTCGACCAAAGTAATAAAAACGATAAGAAGAAAAGTTCAATCCGAAGTACTTCCGAATAATTCCGAACGTACCCGAATCATGTAGCACTAGCAAGTGAATATTTTGACAGATGCCTCATGCATCACAAAATACTAGCGTGTGCAATTTTGGCACTTATTATGCCAATCTAGCTACACTGACGCAACCTCATTCCTAATTCAATTCAGCTGCTAATTACTTAAATAAGTCTATCCTATAGTGTTTTTAAATTTATTGTCTCGATGAAAAAATTTGTATTTATTTATTTTCATAAATCTTTAGAAGGGCGAGTACAATATTGAATCTTTGAAAAATTATGAATACAGACAATTAATAAAAATTAAAAAAAAATATTAAAAACAAAATCAATATACATGTATTTATAATATATATATATATATATAAAATCATTTTAAAAATTTTAATTAAAATCATAAAAAATATTAATAACAAATTTAAATGGAAAAAATGTTTATAAAATACCTTTAAAATTTTGATTTCTTTTCCTAAAAGATTTTGTGATTTTGCTAAATTCTTTTTAGTAATACTCTTGATAGCAACAATAAAATTAGGATTCTAAAATAAAAAATATAATTAATTATTAATGAATGGAATATAAAAAAAAACAATAACAAAGTTTATTTGTTAAAATGGAAATGTTTTTACCTTTCGTAATCGCCCTTTAAAAACAACAGCAAAAGCTCCGTGCCCAATTAATTCTTTATGACTATATTCGTAGTCTCCAACAGATTCCATTTTGAAAAATTATTTAATATCAAAAAACTGATAAAAGAAAATAAAAAGCTTATAACATATCGTGTAAATAAAAATATAATTGACTTTCTTATTACGATACACAAAGATCAATAATTAAAATTTTATCTTAAATTTGACATTATATATTCTCGAATGTGTTTAATAAGAAACACAAATCACAACATTATTAATAAAAATGCATATTAGTATATAAAATAAATGTCATTGGACTAGATATTATTACGCATTGTTTTTACAGTTTTGTGAATAAATGAACACCAAGCAGTCTAGCTGCAACCATCTTTATATAATATAGCAACAAAGAAACTATGCAGCCAACATTAAAAAAATTAAATTTTTAATATAATTAATTTATTTAAAAGTATCTTATATATTAATATATTTATAACACATATAATAATAATATGAACTATATTTTATCCTTATAGTTTTTAATAAATAAAGATTTATAATAGCGCGAAATATAAATTATTTAAATTTCATATTTAACATAATTGTAACTTAAAAAATCTTCTGATTTATATTTTAATTGTTATCTCTTTCTGTATGCTGTAGGTTGCTATCATCAAAAGGAAACGTAAATTTACTAAGAACTTTTAAAAAATATATATATATTTGTGTTCGGTCAGGGGCGGTTCTATTGTTTTGGGCGCCCCGGGAAAAACAAAATTTGACACCCATATCATACAAGAATATACAAATTTATTGCAGATTAAACAAAAATAGTAAAAAAATCAAAATTGCTAAATAGGGAAATAAATTTAATTATTAATTTATATTATTTATTATGTGGTTACCTACTTACGGAAATTTATGTAACGTAAAATTAATAAAAATTAATTAATTCGACAAAAAATACGCTACAAAACTGTTTTATATTTTACTTTAGAGCAAATGTTATTAATGCAATGAGATACTGATTACAAATTACCTTTTCAAAATAAATAAAAATAAATTTTTAAGAGATTAAAAAAAAATTTTCTGCATCAATGCTATGTGATAAAAGTAAAACATACATTATTTTTATTAATAAATTTTTGTTTTTGTTTATTAATCTTTTTTTATGTTATTATAAAATCTGACTATACAAAAAGTTTTCTTAAATGTATATGTTGCAGTCAAAGTGTACATTCCAGTTAATGTATACATCAGTATACATTTACTAGCCAATGCATACATTCACTTCCCATTTTAGTCAAAGTGTTCACTCACTATTAGAATGAACACTTTGACTAGTGAATGCATGCATTACCTAGGTAATGTATGCAGCTACTAACCAACTGCAGTCAAAGCGTTAATTGATGAATTTCAAAATAAAATTTAGTTGGAACAAGTTTTTTTGACAAGCGCAGGACCATGATCGCCGTTCTAGATTTAGCCGGTCGTCTGTGCAACATAAAAATTTAAATAAAACATAAATGTTGAATCGGGATGATTAATTTGAAAGTTTGAACAATGAAAATAGGTTATAATATTAAATAAAATATATGCGAATAATTAAATTAATTATTGACTCGATGATTATTGCACTAGAGCTAGTTATAACATAAAAATACAAAAGCATCTAACATAGAAAGAAAATAATTTGAAACACAAACACATTTATAAATAAGAAAAACACGTTATTTGTTTGAACAATTCAAACTTCCAAGGCATTTGGAATTGTACAATTTTTTTCCTTTAAGGCATGCACATCTATTTGTTATGCATTTGGTTTTACATTGGCATTTAGAAAATCCCTGTCCGGTACCTATCGGTAAATTTAACCCACTTCCCACTTTGGCTAGAAGCAGTCCTTGAATGCATACATCCACTAGCAAATGTGTTCATTTCGGTTAAAATGAATACTTTAACTACGGATTTTAGCAAATGTATGCATTGGCTAGTAAATATATACATTTACTAAATGAATGCTTTGACTGCAACATATTTAATATTACACTTATTCAATTTGTTAGCGTTTTGACCTTTATTTGGTATTTTTAAAGAAAAAACAATTTATCTAAAAAAGTCGATGTCTCACGAAATATGTTTAATTTTAATTTAGAAAATCTAAAAAAATATTTTATTTTTATATTGGCGCATCGCAAAATTAGGCTCCCGGCTGAGGCCTGGCTTGCCCGCCCCATTATCCGGCGCTGAGTTCAGTATACGAAATATAATATAATAAAAGATTTAATAACAATTGTTTTTTGATAAATAATTATGTGTATAATATTAGTTTATTTATTAAATGAAACTATTTTATTTTAATAATAATATATAATAAATAATAAAACTTGTTTCCTGAAAAAATAATAATAATCAATACTAGTAAAACAAATATGCGAAAATGCAAGCCAAATAGGTCTGTGGCTATGAAAAATAAACATTCTTAAAGAAAAATTAATTAAATAAATTATTATTATAAATACGTCATATGCAATTTTTTCATTTCATATGCCTATTTTATTATAATTATGAATTTATAATCTTACTTTAAAGATAAAAAGTAATAAAAGATTTTACTCGATATTATATTAATTTTTTTTATACATTATATTTACACTTTTGAACAATAAATAATTTAATGTTTCATTAAATCATTCATTTATATGTTTCGTTAAATATCGACAAAATATACCATGTCATGTTGTGAATCTTGTTTATTTTTGTTTGACCTCTGTGAAAAGGTTACACGCACACAATTTAACAAATTCAAGTTCAAAGAAAACTAACTACCTGTAGATTTGAATTATAATAATTATCTCCATTTCTGAGGTACACGCATTGCGCATTGCAACAAAATCTTTAACAAATTTAATAATCTTTGGTAACTTAAACTTATATTTACAGATTATACATAATATTTATTTGAACGATATAATTTAATATAATGTAATGTTTCTAAATCACATTATTGAATAATTCTATCAAATATGCAAATTAATTTCGATATAGAAACTTATCTCAATCAAATTTAAAGTTATAATCAAATTAATTTAGATATTTTCTTATCAACAGTGGTATTCAAATAATTTGTTTATATTAATTTTAAGAATAAAGAGAGGTTATAGTCCTGGTCAGTCTAACTTGTGATTGTAGGATTATACCAAGTTCAATTTGATTTAAAGAATTAATAAATAATTTTTAAATAATAACATGAGAAAGCTGGCTAAAATAAATTGATCACACTGGTCAATAAAATAAAAAAACGTTAAAAATGCATATTTTTATCATATAAAGTTTAAAAGCGACTCGAATTATTTTTCGTTCACATGTTTCAAGTGAAATGGATCAAACGTTTCAGTATTTGAAATGCGTTTGAGTTGCGCGAAGTCAACCGACTCCACATTTTAAGGATTTTGGACCAAAGAGAATGCTCTTTTTTGTACTTTGTTTTTATTTTATTTTTGATGTCCCAAATTGTTAAACCCGAAATTCCCAAATATTTCACGATTGAATTTAAGGCATTTACTCGCGCATCTCTATTTTGTTTGAATCCAAACGATGATTACACAGATGCTTATAAAGCTCTAAAAATCTTAGCATAATGCTTACAGGCCACTTTAAACTCATTTTGAATAATAAATGAACGAAAAAATAGCCACTTGTGGGAGGAGAATTGAGCTGAGGGAAGAAGGAATTGAACTGGGCGATCCAAGTTTCAGACGTTTCCTCATTCGTTTATGGTTCAGCTCAAACGTGACTCATACTCTAACAACAAAAGTTTGACTCAGTCAAACTTTTCTTGATCAACTAAAAAGTTCATCAACTTTATTGAAATAAAGCGGTGATGGCCACACATGCATTTAGGGAAATTACTTGTATATATATTACTTTTCTATTCTGAGATCAATAAATAGATACATAAATTCAATGTTGCTAAATTACATCTTTATTTATAATATTTTGCAAATAGGTACATTTATCTTTCTGTTAAATTGTTATTAAAATTAAAAAAATTAATTTCCATGGGGGCGCTGAGTAAATTTTTTTCTGGAAAGGGGGTGCTTGGCCAAACAAGTTTGGGAACCACTGAAATAAAGGTTCCCACTAGGTTTTCACTCAAATTTAGTTGACCAACTAAAATTGATCAACAAAAGTTGGCTCGTGAAAACTGGCTTGATAGTTGTTAGCCTACTGCAGAGGTTCTTAAACTGTGGTCCGCGGACCCCTGGGGGTCCGCGAAGCCTTAACTGAGGGTCCGCAAAGCCATCGTACAGGTGCACGAGAAAATGATGAGTCAGTTAAAACTTTAATTAATATAAAAGAAGCGATGGCATGGCTTTGTGAGGAAACAGAGATCAAATGCCCAAATTCAACGAAATGTGCAAGAAAACTATTGCTACCGTTTCCATCTTCATATTTAGCTGAATTTTCTTTCTTCAATATTATAATTTCTAATAAAATGTGTTCTACTATATGCAAAAAAATCGTTATTCACCAATCACTGTTAGAAATATCCATCATATATCCTTGTTCTTATGAGATCGTAAGCCAGAAATTAACTAATAAAATGACGTAAAGTACCTAAAGTTGGGATGGGGTCCGTCAAAATTTTTTTTTTCAAGTGGGGGTCCGCGGAGTACAAAGGTTTAAGAACCTCTGGCCTACTGTATAGTGCTGCTACAAAGCGCTTCTATGTGATTATAGCAGACGCATGTCTATTCAGTAAAAAACTCGAAAAGTTCTTTTGTTCTTTTTGATTATATTGCTGGAAATTTTTTTACTATACAATTTATATAATTTAAAAAATGACTTTTCATCAAAATAAAAAATACATCGATATCTTTATTCATAATAAACAAGACTAAATTTAATTATTTAAATATTATATTGTTTAATTATTTATTAAATGATATACTTTAAATTTTAAAATATTGTACAATGGCTGTGGCGTATTCACAAAAACCCATATCCCATATCCTTCAAATTTATATTATGATATTTATAATAAATAAATTAAAATATATTTTTTGATTCCATACATATAATTAACAAATTATATTTTTACAATTAATAAAAAAAAATTGAATTATAAATTAAAAAAATATTACCATTATCTATATATGAATAATTATCTAGACCTTGGTAACCCTGTTAAGGATTTAGCAAATTGGCGCCTTTTTTACTTTTAATTTCTTCATTTTTGCGGGAACAATTACAATCATATATCAACATTTTATAGATCATTTATGTTTATTTTTGTTACAAGTTTATTGAATTAAGATGAATATCTCATCAGCACCATCATCATCATGTAATTCAAATAAAATAAGTGATGTCTCTAAGTATCGTTTAGATGTTAACTTTTATTTGATTCCTCCAAATGGTGTTTTGAAGTTAGAATGTTTTGAACAATATGCGATAGAACGATATAAAGGTAACTACTGTCAATGTCATTTTTTTAATTATACTAAAATTTAAAATATTAATATTTTTATCTTTCAATTTTTAGTTCTAAAGGTCATATCTGATATCAATCAAAGGATACCTACACCATTTACAGATGATTGGAAAAATGCTATTATTGATGAATTAAAAAGTCTTGGATTAAAAGATTGGGCTAAATTGGTAAGTTTGTAAAACCTACAAAAATTTTTTCAATTAAGAAATATCCCAGATTATGATATTTATTCAAAATATACCTTTTAATTCCTTTAAAAAAAATTGCTTTCAAAATTTTTTAATTCTAATTTGTAAATATAAATTGTATTCTAGGCTTGCCAAGATTATTGAAATAGAGTTCTGAAGTTAATAGAGTAAAATTCTCATGATTCGAATTTTCACTTTTCCTTTTAAAAAAAACAATTTAATTTCTAGTTCAATTGTTTATTCACTATAGTTAACCGATTTTAAGGAAAAAATATATTACACAAATATACAAATCAATAAGTTTATCATAAAATTAAAGGATGTTTAAATTTAAATTTTAAATTCATCTAGATTTCCAATTCATCAGATAACAAAACGGAACAAGATATAAAAATGAGAAAAAAAGACCATATTTCTCATTTCACATTAAGATTTGCATTCTGCTTAACCGAAGAACGACGAACATGGTTTATTACTCATGAAACCTATTTATTTAAAATGCGATTTATGTCTCTTTCTTTAGAACATATTCGTACTTTTATTCATGATTATGGATTTAATCTGAACACTGTAAGTTTTAATTATAAATTTATTCTATACACACATTCATTCATAAAATATATTTTAGGCAACAAACGATGAAAAGAAATCATTAGAAAATAACTTAATTGAATCAAACTATTCTTTAACAAAGGAAAAATTAGAAAAAGTGGATATTTATAAAATTAAGTTTTCATTTGTTCCTGATTTAGTAAGGTCAAGACGAGTATATATTAAAAGTGGTATAGCATATATCACAAGTTTCGAATTAATATCTTACCTCATTCTAATATTTAAAAATAATATTCGAAAAGGCCTGCTGGTAACATTTTTATTTTATTTTTTATATTTTATATATATATATATAAAATAAAAATAATAATATATATATATATATATTATTCTATTTTAAAATAATTTGTTTTTCATTTGGATTTCAGCTTACAGCAGATAAATTATTTCTTTTTAATAATGATACTAGAATAATAGATGTAATTTCTCTTATTGACAGAGAAAATGAGGAAAAGCCAATCCAATTAAATTTTAATGAAGGTTCTTTAAAAACTGAAGAAATTGATAATGTAATTTCTGACTTAATTAAGTTTTATATTTAAATATTCATTTTCGTCTCTCTTAGTTTCAAATTCAAAAATAATGACATTACATAAAGTTTATTTCCTTTAACAGCTAGCTTACTCTATTTTTCCACCTTGTATGCGTGCTATGCATCAACAATTGAGAACTACTCACCACCTTAAACATGGAGGACGTTTAGAATATGGCTTATTTTTAAAAAGTCTTGGTCTAACAATCGATGATGCTATTCGTTTTTGGAGAGAAGAATTCACAAAAACTATGGATGTGAATAAATTTAATAAAGAGCATGTTTATACTCTTCGTCATCTTTACGGCTTAGAAGGTAAAATTGACTGAACATTTTCTCAATTGATTTTAAGTTAAAATTTTGTTAATTTTATTATTAAAACATACTTTTCCATATTCTTTTAGATTTTAATTATTTCCCTATGAGATTTTATTGTTATAAATTTGACCTTAATAATAATTTTATTAAAATTTTTAATTCAATTGATTTATAGGGAAACGTGTCAATAAAAATCCTTATGGCTGTAACAAATTAATTGAAACAAATTTAGCAGCTGGAGATCGTCATGGATGTCCTTTCAAACATTATGGTCAAGATGCACTTCGAAATCTTTTAAAAAGTTGGAATACTTCTAATTATACAATAAACGAAATTGTTAATTTAGGTAATTCTTTTCTTTCCAATAAAATATATAATAATTTTATATATATATTTTTATTATTCAAACTTTCATAAACTTTTAAATTATTTTTTATTTTTTTGAATTTTAGCTTCTAAAAGAAATTATCAATATGCATGTGCAGTTTACTTTGAAGCCAGTCAAGGTGTAAAGGCAAATTCTATTATCTCTCATCCTAATTTATATTTTGAAGAGGCCCGCAAAGTAAAAGAAGAAAAAATTGCAGGATCTAAACCTCAGGGTATACATTTTAAATATTCTAAAGGGTATTCTTGATACTTTTGAAGGGCATTAATATTAATATCTATAATAATCGAAATTACAAACTTGACGTGTAATCATTATATCACTAAATTGATTTCTTGATGATTTTATCGATCTAGGGTTTTGGTAGTGAATCTGACAAACCATCTATTTTTATAGCGTTAATGAACTTGAAAATTCTTGGCAGCAAAAATCATAGTCCATTCATCCTTTCTTGACACACCTGCATCAATTCCTATATCGCCCTTTTCAATATAGCAACCTTAGATTTTATATTATCTATTTAGAAAAATATAACACATTTTTTTATTTTCTAGTGCCCAAGACTCTTGTTAAAATGATGCCAAATACCTCTATCAAAAATGAAATTGAAAATGAAGATCAAATGCTAATGGATATTGATATTAACGATGATATGTTGTAATTTAAATAATATTGTAAATAATCTGTTAAAATGGATAAATCTTCATGAAAACAAATTGAGTTAAACAATAAGAATATAAATATAATTATTATTTAAGTTTTCCAATAAATCAATACTTAAATTTTTTAAATTTTAATACCTAAGTATATATATATATATATATATATATATATATATATATATATCATTATTTTTTATGCTACACAAATTAACCTAAATTAAAATCAAAACCTCCATGAAAGACATTTATTTATATATTTTATGTATAGTTTAAAAATTTTAACTTTACTATTATGCTTTATGTCATATTTTTTCATTTTGTAAATATCAATAAAATTGAATTAAACATTATTGATAGAGTCGGGAGTTTTAAACTGAAAATAATTTTATTTTTTATAGACATTCTTATGAGGATATTCCTTAAATTATATTATTTGTCATTAAATTAAAAATATGAAAAATGTAGGAGTGACGTATTATTGAATTAATTTTTGAAAACTTTCAAAACTTCCTCAACAATATTGATATAGTAGATTTAATAATTTCGAAGTAAATATTAGAATACAAAATGGTTTTATTTTTATTTCTATTAAATAATAATTTAAAATTAATTTACTGTAATATTTAGTTTCAATAGAAAATTAGCTATTAATATATAGAGGGTAAATCCAGGAATATGAGACGTTTTCTATATCTCGAAAACTAGGCCTTTTGGCATGAGAAAAGCATTGGGGAATAGTAGAGCAACCATCTATGTCATACATACCCCAGTTACAAGTGAGCAGTTGTCCTCTATTTAGAAGATCAGCACAAGTGAAATTTTATCAAATTTATTTTAAAGGTTCATAAATTGTTTTCTTTTGCAATTTTGGTTGGTTTAATCTACGTTATTGCACTTTAAATGAATAATAATAATTTTATCTAAAATTGCATCGAATGAGTGGTCTGCGGGGGAATATGACAGGGATCATATATATATATATTCTTTTTTTGAGTGGTCCGCCGTTTTTGGGGAAAATTGAACTCTTTAAACAATTTAGTAAAACGAGGGAAATTTTCATTGTCACAGACATGTGTAATGTAAAGTTTTTAATGTTTGGTTTACATGTAATTTCTCATAAGCCCCTTTACGCCGGCTGCGTCATATCAATTTCTTTGTCAGGGATATGATGCAAAAATGACATTGTTATAAATTTTAAGATTAAAGCTGTAATTTATCATAAGAGTACCCCAATAGTCCTAGGTAACATTAAACCAATAATCTTGTCATCATAGGCATTAGCGTTTGAGATGTGGTAAAAAACCGAATTGTGCGTCAAATCACTCAGTTTTACTATTTATATATATATTTTGAAAGAATATTTGATACGAGAGTAGAAATAGGGGTCAATATACAATTTGATTTGCAAAAAAAATCAGATTAATTAAAATATTAAAACAAAATACTTGAATAATAAAATAATAGCGTATTATGTTGAATGTTTTTTAAAATTTCTAAGAAAATTTTAAAAATATAATATAAAGTTTAAATTTTACTTTCTGGGTATATTTCAATTTCGTTTTTTTCCACAAAGATTATATTTTTGAAAGTACATGTTTTTTATTATTATGTAGTTTACTACTTAGATTAAATTAAACTTAGGTTTATTTGAATTTGACGTTTACTACGCAACTCAACTAAAATGTTGTGATTGTTTTTCATTGACAGTGATTGACAGACATGTTTTGCTATGTAAAACTGTAAAACTTATCTGACTTAATCTTTTAATTTAGTTTTTAATTATCCGCAAATTTTAAATATGAATAAAATAAAATTAGATACATTTTCAAATGATATTCCTTCTCAGGTAAATATTTATTCTATAAATTTTATAAATTAATATTAATTTTATAAATTATTTTAGATTAAAAATATATTTGATATAATTGGAGAACTTGAAGATAATTTAAAATTTCCATACATACATTTAATAAAACACCATTTAAGAAAAATTGATATAAGTCAACGTAATGTATAATTTAACTAAAATTTTTATGACATTCTTCAAGAATTATTTAATTTTAAAGTGTTTAACTTTATCAGTTTGTAATCAATTTTGGGGTGGATTTTGATCAGAATTTTTTAACTAAATTGGTTATAGAAAGTTATACAAAATACTATTATTATTGCTATAAAAATAATTGATGGTTCGGATTGATAAATAATTTCAATTTTTTTCTTTTTTAAATTCTTAATTGAATAATTTAATTTTATAATTCCTAAATGACTTTTTGATTAATTATATAATAATTTATTTATTATCTAATAACAAGATTCTAAAATATGATTTATTTGTTCTTTTCTTTACTTGGCATTTGTCAATTTAAGATTAAAAAAAACTGCTTAAAATAATAATTTAATAAATAATATTTTTCCATTTACAGCTTTTACAGCAGGTCAAATAAATAGCTCGGTATCGAAAGAAGTTCAAACTGTTGAAGAGTTATATGATAAGAGTGGTAAAATGGAATTCCAAGCTGAATAAATTATATATACTTTTTTTATAACTATAGCTAGAAATTTATATTAGGATTTGTTTTTTCAAATTTTACTTTCTGAATATTATATATTCACAAGTTTTAATTTCCTTATCCCTATTTTAAATTTTTTAACATAATTTTTATAGTTTATAATCTTGATTTATAAAATTATTTATTATACATTTCTTTAAAGTTTTTTAATTATATAAATTAATAATATTATATATATACATTGTTTTTCATTAGAAAAATATTAAAACTTGTGTTTGTAAATACTGATAGGCATTAGACATAATGAGTGGATAGTGCAAAAGAATCTACTATCCAACAGACAAAACTATCGCTTTAGATGTATTGCAGATTTTTTTCATTAATACTAAGTATTAATTTATAATAAAATTATTATCATTATATTATTACTAAAACATGGTGCCCATTGTAGGGTGATCGAATTCAAATTAAGGCAAAATAACTATCCTGAAGTAAAGTAAAACACAATCTCTGGGTAGTCTAAGCAGGGAGAATGTTTTTTTTATTCGGTAGTACGTTTGACGCTGTTGGGAACCATTTTATTTTCAAGTTATACAAAATACTATTATTATTACTATAAAAATAATTGATGGTTCGGATTTATAAATAATTTCAATTTTTTCTTTTTTAAATTCTTAATTGAATAATTTAATAAATATTTTTTTCATTTTCAGCTTCTAAACCAGATCATTTATCTACTTCGGTATCAAAAGAACTAATTACTGAACGGGTCTCGGATAAAAATTGTAAAATATATATATTTTTTTTTTCAAAAACTATAAATTATAATCTTTTTTGACAGGTATTAACATGATATTTTTAATTATAGCCAAAAATGTTTTCACCAAATCTGGACGTAAAACAAGTCAATTGGATATTACTTCTTTAAATAATATAACTAATAAAAATTCAAAATCAAAAAACTTATTATTGGTAATAAATTTTAGTGCTTTATTTTAAATTTTATTTAATAAAATCTTCTTGATTCTTGTTTTAGAACAATGAAAAAAGTATACAAGGTGAGAAATTGTTTTTAAAGAGGTCAATTTCAATAATTGAATTATTTCTTAAATTTAGATTCATCGATTAACAAAAAGCTTCATAAAAGAAAAATATTAATTTGTAAATATTGTAACAAGACATTTCGGGACACCTCTAATTATGGTAATTGCTTTAATTTTTATAACGTTTTGATTATATTTTTTAAATAGAACTTAATTAAGCAAAGTTTAATTATAAGTAGTTTTTTTTTAAAAAAATGAATAATTATAAAAATAAATCTAATTTTTTCATTTCAAAGATTAATGTATCTTAATAAATTGTATTATATTAAAATTTATAATACTTTGGAGATGGAATTTTTTCACTATTTCATTTCTTCTTCTCCTTTATAATAAGCCGTAACGCTTATAATAGATTTCATTTTTCTACTTGCTTAGTACTTGTCATAAGATAAATATAATAGTATTATTTTACTAAAAATAACACTAACTTGTGAATTAGAAAATATTTTTCTAATACCTAAATATAATTTGCGATAAGGTTAAACGATCAGGTTAAACCCACATTACCATCGTGATAAGTTTTCTATAATAGTTTTGTTAAAACAATTTATATTAAATTTTGAACAATTTTTACATCTGAAATATTTCACTCATCTCTATTTATTTATATTTGTGATATATATATCTGATTGATTAAGAAATATATGCTAAGAATTATATATAAGAATGTTTTTTATTTTATTTTGTGAAATTATTAAATTAATTGTCACTTTTTTTAATATTCTTTAAAATATAATTAATTAAATTCAAATTTTCTATATTATAATATTGAAATATGCATTTCTACGAAATACATTTGGTATAGACATGAGTTAATTTTTACTTTTATTTTTTTTTTATAATTAATGGCCTTTGTAATAAATCTCCATTTTGGCCAGTTTTCTCAGAATTATTGTGGTTATTATTATTTATTCTTAAATCTAAATGAACTTGGCGAGATTCGATCAATCGAATTCAAGTACGGCGGACCAGGACTAATAACCGCTACTTTTATTATATTTATATATATATAACCTATAATTAACTACTCATAAACAAAACATTCACAGAAAACTGAACGAACATAAAATATATAATATATTCGTGTGTAAAAAATAAAATTATTACCATCTTGAAATTTTTTATTCAAGATATCCTACTACTTTGTAGCAAACTATTTTTTATTAAAATTGATAATACTAAAGAACTGGTTATAATAGTATTATAAGTTGTTTTTAAAAAAAAATACTTTATAACTAAAATATATATTTTCATTTTTAAAAACACATTTTTTTAAACTATTAATTATAATTATTCAATTATATTTTAATTGTATATCTTTGAAAAATATTTTTGTCAACTAATTTTATTATAAAAAGATTTAAAAATAAAGATTTTTAATCTTTAAGAAAAGTCTAAATATAACATTAAAGAAATTTTATTCTTAATTAAATCTTTTTAATATTTTAATTTACATTACTTATTAATGTATTAATTTCTAATTAATATGAAAATAGTCAAGTTAAATTTAATATTTTTGTAACATTTTAAACCAATTTTTTTAATTACCATTTGAAAATCAATTTGAAATTAAATAAAAATAAATTTAAAACAATTATAACAATATTATTTAAAAATTTAATATACGAATCAAGTTTCAAAAATTAAAGAAAAATTATTTTTATTATTTTATTATTATTAGCAATTAAAAATTTATATATATATAATTATTAAGCGATTTCATTTTATTTAAGGATGACATAATGATATTTTAATTGATCATATATTTATTTAATTTTTTTTTATATTCATTGTCAACTGATTGTTTACTATATTTAATTGACTTACTTTAATTTTATTTATCACCATGACAAGTTTAAGTAAAAAAGAACATTCTCATTTATCTTCAAAATCTTATAAAGTTTATAGCTCGAGATCTCTACACACTTCTTTACGGCGAAAACCCTCTTTATATTGGGATGTTCCAGCTAGTTCATATGAATATTTACAACCAATGGAATATAAAGCTTTATTAGCAATTGGTCAACTGACCACCAATATTCGAGAGGATATGCTCCATACCACTGTTCCTCTAGTAGGACCAATTGTTACCCATCAAGCGAGACGACTTTATGTTGGAAATATTCCACCAAATGTGGTAGAATTGGATATTTTAAATTTTTTTAATCAGCAAATGCATATTCAAAAACTTGCCCAAACGTCAGGTAATCCAATTTTACGTGTACATATTAGTCATGATAAAACCTATGGGTTTCTGGAATTTCGATCAATTGATGAAACAACCCAAGCCTTAATTTTTGATGGAATAAATTTCCAAGGCCGAATTATCAAAGTAAGAAGACCACATTTGTATCAACCAATAAACCAACTGGAATCTTCATTTGAAAATGAATCTCCAAATAAAATATTTATTGGAGGATTGCCTATGTCTTTTAATGATGAACAATTAAGAGAATTACTTGAACCTTTTGGACAATTGAATTATTCATACGTAGTTGGAAGAGAAAGTCAAAATGTCTCTAGTAAATTTTACGCATTTTGTGAATTTATATCCGAATCATCAACAACAAAAGCAATCGAAACACTTCATGGAGTTTATATTCTCGATCATCCAATTAGAGTTCAACTTGCCAGTCAAGTTTCTAAACTTCCTGCACAAAAAATACAAAAATCTAGAATCCATTGTACTAACATTCCAAATTTAGGATTTTCAAGATCTCCTACACCAGTTCTTTGCTTTTTAAATATGATTTCACCCAATGAATTAAAAGACGAAAGTGAAGCCATGGATATTTTAAATGATATTTTAGAAGAATGCCGTATACTTGGCACTGTTAAATCCTATTTAATGCCTTTACCAAAAGATCATCCATTAGAAAATTGTGGGCGAGTTTATGTCGAATTCTTAACCACATCGGATTGTCAACGGGCCCAGAATGCACTTTCTGGTCGAAAATTTAATGGACGAGTTGTAGTTGCAGCATATTACGATTGGAATTTATTCAAGCAAGAATTGCTATAAACTTTAATCTAATAAACAAATCTTATTTTTAATGTTATTCTATTTATATTTTTATGTATATTCATTTATATACATATCTTAGATATATTTTTGACAAATTTCAAAGATATTTCTTTGTAAATACAATTATTTTAAATATAAATTTTAATAAAATTACATGTTTTTTTTTCTTTTCCTTTAATATTATTTTTTTTAGATTAAATTATTATTATTTTTAATGTGAAATGTTGCAATTGTCACAATTTCGAAAATTAATTAAAATCGATATTCTCCAAATTATATAAATATGTATAGTTTGTTTAAATTTTAATTGAAGTTATTATATAAATATTATTAACATTTATAATTTATTATTTACATTATTTTAGTTGTTCATTTGAATCGACATCGTAACGAAAGACAATATAAATGTGAGTTTTGTCAATATTGCACTGTCACCAAAAGTGATTTAATAAGGCATTTACCCAAACATACAAAAGAACGCAATTATATGTGTCATTATTGTGGAAAATTATTCACCAAAGACACTTCTCTTCGTGAACATCTACTAGGGATACATGAACGAAAAAATAAATATATTTGTGATCAGGTATTTAAAATTATTTTTAATATTTAATACAATAATGGGACTATATATTTAACAAAATAAATAATTTGAGAAATGTTAATTTATTGATCTAAAATGCTAGTACCCATTTTATAATTTTTAATTATTTGTAAATATACATTTTACACTTTTATTTCTATCCTATAGAATATTTTTTTAAAAAAACATTCTTTTAATTTTTTTATAGTCTATTTATATATATCATGTATTTGATTTATTTTCATTAGTTAATTTTTATTGTTTTAGTGTGGATTTACTTCGTATCGTTCTAGTAATCTAAAACATCATATTTTGAACTGTCACAAAGGACAATACAATAAATATATCTGTCCTGTTTGCGGATATCAAATTAAACACCGATCTTCTTTTTCCGAACATTTAAGATCTCATATCGGTTTTAAACCTTTTAAGTATATATTAACTTAAATATTTTTTATTTTTATCATATAAAATATTATTTTTGTTTCTGTTTAGATGTGATAAATGTACCAGCACTTTTAGTTCTGGATCACGACTCAAAGTACACGTCCGTAATGTTCATGGACCAAGAAAATTCAAATGCATTAAATGTACAAAAATCTTCCAATCGAAGCATCATTTAGACCGACACAATTTAACCCATACTTTAGAAAAACCATATAAATGTCCTTCGTGTGAATACAAATGTAATACACAAGGAAATTTAATAAAACATGTCAAGAATATTCATAAAATTTCAGATTTTTCTTTGAGAAAGTATGCTCTTATTTTTTAAGTATAAATAAATATTATTTTCATTATAATAAAACATTCTTCTCTATTTTAGAAATTCATCTAAAATAAATGATAATCATCCAGGGTCCAAACCCGTAATTGAAGGAGAGCAAATAACTACTAAATATTTAAAAAAATTATCTGATGAATTCGGAACATCAATAACTTTAGAAGATATTAAAAAACAAGAAGAAGAAAAATTACAAAATAAAAATAAATGGAAAGATGTTTTGAAGGATCATGAATATTTCAAAGAAAGGACTGAAGAGGAAGACATCGATTCAAATGTCAATTCTTTAAAAAATGATAATCATATTGAATTCGTGGATTTTGCAGAAAACACTCCAATTGTAGAAGATCCATCAAATTCAATGGAGAATGTTATATGTAATCAGGTTGATCCATTTACTGATGAATTTCAGTGGTGTTTATCAGATTTAGTAGATAAAAATCAACAGATAGAATCGAAAGGATTAATGATTATTATTAACACTAATAATAATAAAAACAAGAATTTAACTATTTGAACAAGTTAGATATCGTATTACAAAATAAATGATGATCATCCCAGGTCCAAACCCGAAAACCCTATGTGATATATTTTTAGGAATTAATTTATTTATATTGTATATATGTATATATTGTATTATTATTATAAGTTTAAATATATATTTTAAAATTTTCACACTAAATAATTTATTTCTAAAATATTATTATTCTTTTATATTTAAATAATTTAGATATTTGTATTTATTAAAAAATAAAATAAAACTTTTTGTAATTTACATATTATATTATTAAATATTATATATTTTATTTTAATCTATAATATAAATCTAATTAAAAGAATTACTACTAAAATTATTTCCAAATTTTATTTTCAATTTTTTTAGTCTTTATTTTTTTTTGTGAGCGTTTATTTGGATTAGCATTAAATATAAATTCAGAATGTCTCATTTTGATTTCGGGAGATGAATTATACATACTTAATTTAGGAGATCTAGGAGAGATGGATGTTCTGCATGAAAGATTACTCGCTAATGGGGGTAGCAAAGAAACCAAATCATGTTCAAAAATGTTATGGGGCAGGTTTTTAGGTTCCATTTCAATATTATCTTGAATTTGGTTTAATAACCGATTTCTTTCTTCACATTCTCTCCTTACTGTTTCTTGAAGATCCTCAAGAACGCAATCTTTATCATAAACACTTTTATTTAATATTTTTATATCTTCAAGGGCTTTATTTAAACGATCTGATAAATTTTCATTTTCCTTCTTAAGTCTATCCATTTCTGTTTTAAAATTAATATCTTTCTCTTTGTCACGATTCTCTATCTCATATAATTTCTTTTGCAGATTATCTCGTTGTTCGGAAATATCCTTTAAATGATTGTTATTAAAATCTCTACTCTTTTCCATTTTAGTTTCTAAATCTTTAACATACAAGAGCATGTCCTTACGATAGGTATCAAATCGGTCCCTCCATTTCTCTTGTAATTTTTGCATTTCATCATTAGCTTTATCTAATTTTACTTTCATTTGTTCTTTAACAATTTCCAATTCCACTTGATATTGCTCTTCCATTTCTTTCTTTTTTTTTCTATAATCGTTAAAAGTTTTTGATTCTGACATTTCTAATTTTAAACTTAAATCGTCGATACTATTATTCATTTCCAATCGTTCTTCCTCAAATTCACTTTTTATAATTTTAATCTTATCCTCCAAACAATTGATCATTTCATTCTTTTTATCTTTCATCCTTTGTTCCGATAATTTCAATTCTTTTAATTCTTCATCTTTTAGTAATATATCAGCTTTCAATTGTTTATTTTGCAGCATCAGTTTATCTTCACAAGCTTTCAGATCTTCATATCGATTAGATATTAAATTATATTCATTTCCCAAATGAGAAATTTCTTTATCCCTTTCCAGAAGCATAAGTTTCAATTTATCAACATTTAATTTTAAATTATCAATCTCCGAATTTAATAAAAATTTCTCTTCATTAAAAGAGTTAATTCGTTTTCGTAGACTTCTATTTTCTTGTATAGTTTTATTATCAGGATTATTAAAATTATTTCTTGATATATATTCCTTTTTATTATTTTGTTTAGGAGAATTGATTTCTTTATTTTTTCTATAATTTTGATTCATATTTATAAATTTATGATTTTCTACAATTCTATTTTCACAATTTTTATCTTTTTGAATGGAATTATTTTTATACACATCTTTTTCTAAATTAGATCTAGAAATGATTTCTGATCTAGCCATTCTTAACTCTGAATTTAAATGGTCAATAACATTTTTAATTTCTTTTATGTTATTGTCCATTTCTTTTTGATTATTCGAATCTATTACTTTTTCCTTTTTCTTTCTTTCTAGCATATTACTACTATGAATTTGATCATAATTTTCTCTTATTGATCCTTTATTTCTATTTAAGTCTTTAATATGTCTTTCTGATTGAAAATGTTCTTCAAATTGAATTTCTCTCAAATTGTTTGAAATTCTGGTGTTATTATTATTATTATAATCTTCAAACTCTGATATAATATGAGAAATATTTATCATTATTTTCAAAAGAAACAATAATTTAATAAAACTAATTTATATTCACCTAATATAATTTTCTCTAAATATTAAATAATTATATAATGTTGAAATGTGATTATTCCATCGATACATTATCATCACATTTTATAAATAGTTGATCCTTTGATTTTCCGAAATTGATATAAATTTGTATGTAATTTTTAAAAATAAATATTTACATCATTAAAAAAACAACAAAGATATTTATTTAAATATTTTATTAAAAGTCTAAATATAAAAAATAGATTTATTTAAAGTATAAATTATATTTTATTATGATTTATTTAAAATAAATACAAAAGCTATTTTGATAATATATCCACTTAATTTAGTATAATAAATAGATATAATAAAATTTATCTATATTATAAAATTTTAAAAAATATTTTTTACACATTTTATAATAAATATTATTTATTTAATAAATATATATTTTAACATTAATAAATTGATTTGAATAAATATTATCATTTTGATTTTATTAAAAAAAAACAATTATATTTTTTGTTTTCTCACCAAAATGAATTGTTTAAAATAATTCTGGCAGACAATGGCATTTTAATTTCATGTTTATAAAATTACAATTTTATCAATTCGATTCTATTGATAAATAAAATGATGAATTATATATTAAAATAAAAAATTATTATAATTTTACATTTAATAATCTTGGATTAAGAGTAATCTTATGGAAATTAAAATAAAAAATAACATTCTAGATTTAATACTGAATATTTTTTATTATTTCTTCTCTATAATTAATATAACGTTTACAAACTGACTTATGTTGGCTCTTCGAATATTTATTTTTCTTAAAAAATTTTCCTAAGTTTAAAAAAAAAATTTCGTTATCCTTATCACATTTTTCTCTGCTATTGAATTTAACTCAATCTCTTTTAAATAATATATTTGCCTTTTCAATTCGTACCTGATTTAAATATTAATTTCTATTGAGTAAAAAGTAAAAATTACTTACATATATTATGATTTAATATAAATAAAATAAAAATACAATTAAAATATAACTATGATTATTAGTTAAAATTAATACTATTTTGATGAAATAATTTATAATACTTTTTTACTATAAAGTAAATTTTTTTTAGGAAACTTTAAAAAGACATTTTTTTAATAACTATTAATTATTTATTTTCTTTATATTATTTTTATCGAAGATGGATTTATAAAATCCATACAACTATTTTAAATATCAAACAAAAAAATTATTAATATAATATTGTATATACATATTACAATTATATTGTTAACTTTTTAAAGTTTCATGCAAAATGTCCGTTCCAAAATAATTTATTCATAATCTTATGAACAACACCCGTTAATTCCTTAAGCTAGGAACACATATAATACCATTAAAGTTTACTATCATTTTCAAAGTTATAATTAACATGGCCAAAAGATGCATTATAAGGTTTAGATAAAAGAGCAGCTTGAGATTTTCTCATTTTATCCCTTTCTTCTTCCTTTAACCGACCATTTCTCTTTTCTAACCAATAAGTAAAAAGAGTCTCCATTAAAATTGAAGTAATAAAATGAATGAAACCAAGTACTACAATTAATATAATAAAATTCTTATCAGGTGGTAAAATATAATCCATGAAACCTAAGATCAATTTATCTGCATATGTGACCAAATACATGCATAAAAAAGTTGTAACAATTAAAGAAAACATTAAATAACCGTTTGTATAAATTGGTTTCCGGTAAGGAGCACCTCGCGAAAAAGTCACCACCTGAGCGATATATTGAAACAAAGAAACGCCCCACACTGCATAATTTTGATAACCAGCATAGCTATCTCCGGTATGAACATAAGGAGTAAACCAAGGATATAAAGTCACTACATAAAATACTAAGATTTGAATGAATAGTGTTAAAAGACTTTGTGAAAGAATAGAAATAAATGTTTGTAGGGAGAGAAGTCTGGAATTAGGTGTTGAGGGATGTAATGGTCCTTTATAGGCCTTGGTTTTTCCAAAAAAGAAAAGAAAATTCACAACAAGAACAATATCTACATATAAAAATTCTATATCTGTTAAATTATTGTCAATTGAATATAAAATTGAGGCAGAGAAAAATTCTGTTAATGAATAACAAACCATGAATAAAAATACACCAAATGATGTTACTAATGCAGCTCTGCCTTCTCGAATAACCTGAAAAAAATTATTATTATATTTAGAATTTTGTACATAGTTAACTTTAAATTATTTGTTATATGACTTCAATTTTTATTTTCATTTCATTAATATTTATGTCTATATACTTGAATGAATGGATTTTGTTTAGTACCCGATTCAAAGAAAAACAGAGGGTTTTATTTACAGTTATATATAATCTAAAATAAGATAATTCAATTTTTTGAAAAATTAGTTTCGTTTTTCTTGTAAAAAGTTCATGAAATGGTTTTGAACAATTTTTAATTTTTCAAACTAAAAATATTCTTCAGGAATTGAAATATGTAATCGGAAGGCATAATATATGTAGAATAAGGTGGTTTTAGATTAAATTATTTCATTAAACTACTCATCATGAAGTTTTACATACTCTTTGATGGATGTTGACATGGCACCCAAACTTATTCGAGTATTTTTAAGATACTGAATTATCTATTTTCAACCTTTCAGTAATATATTATGTAGAGCATAGGTTCCCAAAGTGGTCTATTTGGACCCCTGGGCTGGGGGTCTATTTTAACCTCCAAGGGTCCACGGCAGCGAATAACAAATTTGGGGGTCCATAAAATGAAAATGGGGTCTACAAGGGTCCACGTGTTTACCGTTTTTTGAATAAGTCTCTTAAAAAAAAAAGGTAAATCGTTTATAAAAAATCAAAATCAATTTAGTGGTTCTTCCCAAAACCGAAAAACAAGGGGTCCACTACAAAAAAAAGTTTGGGAACCTATGATGTAGAGAATCATTGGGTTTTCTTAAACTCTTTGCAGGCACTAGCAAAATATAATTCTCTTAAATTTTAATTTTGATTAACACGTGACCAAAATGACTTTATCCTTATGGTAAACGTTTCTAATGTTCATTTTTCAGAACTATCTGTTTTATTGTGTTCAACTCACCCATCACACCTGTAACGTCTCGAAAATAGAAAATACCAAATCTTTGGTTTAATAATTGTTTTTATCATTATAGAATTCAAAATTTATTTTTTTATATTATAAAAATTAATATTACGTATTTTTTTATTTTATAAGATAAGTTTCAACTACAAATATTTTAGAGAAATATATAATTGAAATTAAAAATAAAACTTCCTTTCTAAATCCCAGAAGACTGGTAGTAAGTATTTAACTTCTATAGTGATATTATCGATACTTTAAATTTCTTGTCTAATTTAACCATTTATTCTATATTTTACCTTAATAACACTACTGATGTCTGGAATTTTTGATGTAAAGGGCGAAGCAACTGAACTCTCTTGATCCGAAAGAGAAATACCAATATCAGCTGACTTAAGAGCACCACAGTCATTAGCACCATCGCCACACATGGCTGTTAAAAATACAAGATATTATTTATTATAATTATTATTTATTTTAGTATATTTAAAATTATTAATAATTTTATGTTAATTTTAATATTATCTAAACTTACCAACATGATAATTAAGAGATTGCAATTGGGTTACTACTTGTTGTTTTTGATCTGAAGAAAGACGACCCATTACAACAGTTCGTTCAAGAACAGCTGGGACTAACAAAGGAAAATGATCATTTAAGGATTTCCAAGATACCCCCGTCATTGCCAGGGCAATATCATGAGGAACTTTTGGTCCAGCTTCCACATCATAATTTTTTATCTATAAATTCATATAAAATTAATTTATTTAATATATATGTATTTATTTATTAAGAAAGTATACCTGATTATCTGATACAATTTCTGAAATAGATGATTTACGAAATTTTAAAACAGGTGTCGAAGATTTGTCATTTTCATCAATTTTGATCTCAACTTGCACCACTTGTTCACTTGATCCAAGTATTCCACATTGTCGAGCAACACATAAAGCAGTTTCGATATTGTCCCCTTAAAATAGACAAAACGTATAAATATATTTGACAATAAATTAATTTAAATTAAAATAAACATTCTATATCTTATAATGAATTGAATTAATAAATTCTCAAAGATCAATAAAATAAGAACTAAACAAATGATTAAAATTTGATTAGTAATAAATAAGGAAATTATTAATAATTACCGGTCATTATTAATAAAATCCAGATTTTTGGTATTTATTAATAATAAATAGTAATTATTCTATTTATTTATTTAACCTCCCTATACATCTCTGTGAAGCTATTATACCTCAAAGTCATTGGCCTCATTGACCACATTGTTATCCCTTTCTATCTTAAGTCACCTCCATCGATTTTCTATCTTCTCCTAATTTTTCATCTGCCCCTGCGTTCTTGGGCTATCCACTAATCGTTTCCCAATTTAATTTTGTACATTAAATAATTAAACCATTTATTTATGTTCACTTAAGGTTATTTATGAATATTTTAATTAATTTATTCATTTTTCAATATATAGGTACATTTATTTTCCGATCAAAAACACAATATTTATTAAATTAAATTGCATTTAATTGGTTATCTATGATTTAATATATAATATTTACAATCTTTTTAATCTATGTACATCCCATGTTCTCAAAATAGTTAGAACCTATGTTGGAAATATTTTTTTTTTTTTTTTAATTTTAATTAGATACCATATATAAGATATCATTAACAATTTTTTGTTTTAAATTAATATTTATATCTCTTATAGTCCTCGTCCGCCGAATTTGAGATCGAGGGATCGAACCTCGCCAAGTTCATTTCGAATTAAGAATAAATAATAATAAACCACAACATAACAATAATTCTGAGAAAGGTGGCTAAAATGGAGATTTATTCCAAAGACCAATAATTATAAAAAAAAAATATTTATATTTCAAAAATTTACTTAAAAAATAAATTTAATATTATAATTATAAAAAAAAAAATTTTCCTATATAAAAGTTATAACTTCTCCCAGTACCTTCTTCCGCATCTTTTTAAAACAAACACTCGCTTCGGACTCTTCGTTCAGTATATACATGTATTATTTTTATAAATTGATCTAATATCATATTTTTTTATAGGTTTACCTGTTAGCATATATATTTTCATATTTGCTTTCCTCAATTCTTGAATGGCTGGTTGTGTAGCTACTTTCAATCGATTTTCCAAAATTATTAATCCACATAGTGTGAGATCAATTTCAAGTTCTTCTCTTGTCATTTTTTGCATTTTATGAAAATTAATTTCAGCAGGAAGATCACGACAAGCAGCAGCAATTACACGATATCCTTTCGATGTATATGTTTTTAAAATCTCTTTCGTATTCTCTGGAACTTGATTTAAAAAAATAATCAATAAAAATGTTTTAAGAGATTAAAACAATTTATGGATACCAGTTTCAGGTCTACATAAAGATATAATCTTTTCGGGAGATCCTTTGCATAATACTTCAAAATGATCCAATTCTAAAGCCCTTGTAACAACACTCATTCTTTGTAATGTGGAATTAAATTGATTTTGTCTAATCATTCCAAATTCATTTGATGCCTAAAATTAAAATTAATTATCATATGAAATTTCGACAATAATAAAATTCTAATTTTATTAGAAATATATATTTTGAAAAATTTTCATACAATTTTCGGATCTTTTATAATACTCGATACAAGTAAATCATATTTTGAATTATCATTAATATTTGGTTCTTCCAAAATCCATCCAGTAGATTCAAACATCTTAAAAATATAATTAAGAAATTAAAAAAAGATTCAACTCTATACCTATAAATATATATATATATACACTTACTTTGACATCTAATGGATCCCCCAATACTTCATTATTAATATACGTTAAAGAGTGACAAGAAGCCATTATTTTAACTAATCGAGAAATCTCTTCTGAAATTTTTGCTTGCATTTGTTTAATATTTTGATATGGAATTGACCATTCAATTGGCGAGATCAACACTGGAATACACCCCCACATATCCAATCCATCTTCTGTTAAAGTTCCTGTCTAATAAAACAAATTTTAATTAAAAAAACGATAAAATTTATTTAAATATACTAGAATTTTTATTAAAGGAGCTGCTATCAAGTCGGTTACACCATTTGCGCGAGTAAAGGTATTGTATAAATAGTACAATCGAGATTCTCTAAACCAGTGGTTCCCAAAGTAGTCTATATCGACCCCCCGGGGTCTATGGCGTCCTGCAAGGGGTCTACGCCAGTGAAATAAAAAATTTGGGGGTCCATGAAATGAAAATGGGGGAACTAAAATATTATACTATCTTATAATTCAATTCAATATGGCTTTAAAAAAAAGGTAAATATTTTTTCCGATATGGCACTTAAACATTTTCGATTTTTCAATAAGGCCCTTAAAAAAAGGTAAATTTTTTTACAAAAAATCAATTTCAGGTTAAGTAGAGGGTCTACCCAAAACCGAAAAACATGACAAGGAGTCTACGCCACAAAAAAGTTTGGGAACCTATGCTCTAAATCTTTATCTTGATGGAAGGAGCTACTTTTTTATTTTTCCAATTTTGATCACTTAGGCTGGGTGTATATAGACCCCAGTTAGTGAGAAATCCCATTTCCAGGCCCGGAAATTTCTTGAACTCGGGTCCACGAAGTTGAAAGACAAGCGTGTTACCTTCCAGATTGCGTTGATATATATACATATATATTTATTATAATTGAATCAAAAAAATATACCTTGTCAAAACAGATGCAATCTATACTTCCGGCAACATTGATAGAATGCGAATTAATACAGTATATTAAGTTTCTACTTAATCTTGATTGGGCATACATTTTGCCCATTGTAATGGCTGCTGGAAGAGCTGCTGGAATTACAATAGTAATGATATCTAAAGTGTAAATGGCAACTGCAGATGCTTCGATTCCACGAGAAATCTAAAATGAATTAATTATAAATTATTTTTAATTAAAAAAAAAAAAATTAACTTGGTTAGCATGGTTGTTAGCATGGTTGATATTTTTTTTTATAAATGTATAATTAGCGATCAGAAAAATAAATAAATTATTAAATTAATATACTAAGTAAGATCAATCTATCTCTATGATGAAAAGGATCTTTTGGGTTCAACAATTCATCTAACTGTTCCACTGATTCCCCCCTCTATCCAATCATCCATTTCTAAATTAACTCCTTTTTTTACTCTTATTAATTTTTTCTTTATTATATTTTTAATTGTTTCATAATTGGATTTGGCAATTAAATAAATCTCTAAAATATATTATTATAATATATAAATTTTTTCAATAAATAATACATTAATCAATTTCGAAATCAGCATAAACAAGTTACTAAAGTAAATAATTATATATACATACACACACCTTATCAATTAAAGTATAAAGACATCCAAAAAAAGCTATAATTGCGAGTCCAAGCATTCCTTTATAAGGATCTCTATCCATCTGAGATTTTGCTCTTCCTGGGTAAAGAATGTAACGAATGAGCTCGCCTTTTGCAGTATCAAAACCAGTCCGTGTGACTACACAACGTACATCTTCTCCATCGAGAGATCTCGTTTGTATCACCTTTGAAACAAACATATTATACATAATTAGTTATATATGTATAATAAATGATATATTCTTTTACAAACTTTAGTATTTAATTCTTATAATTAGCTTAATTAACAATATAATATTGATTTTGATTAAATTAATTTTAAAATATAAACAATCACAATCTTAATCAATAAATGATTAAATCGAATTTTGATTAAAAAAAACTTAAAATATATTTAAAAAAATAAAATAAAATAAGTGATTAAATCATGCGTTGGCTTATAATTAGAGTTATTGTGAGGTGATTTATTAAAAAAAAATTCCTACTTTATCATAATTCAATATGGAAATTTGTTTTAACCATTTATTTACATGGATAAGAGATAATATCGAGTATTTTAAATTTATAAATTATAAAATAAGCATTTACTTATTAAAAAAAAATTGATTATATTATTAACTTAACATCTGATAATCAAATACAGTGTAGTTTACCAACGCTTTAAACATTTCAAAATTACAAACCGAAATTCCATGTTTATATTCATTTTGAATAATTAAACACTCGTAATTTATTAATACTGAATTAATAAACTAATTATTTTCTTCTATTCAATTTCAAAAATATATAATTTTTACATATCTTTAATGGATTTTGTTTAATTATTTATTGAAACTATAAAAAGAATAAATCAATTATTTTATTTGATAATCGACTAATTATTATAATTATAGATATAGAAAAATGTTTAATTCATTTTTAAGTCCTTAAATTCATCTCATACCTTTGTTCCACTAAAAAGCGTATGATTAGAATCTTCTTTTACGTTATAAAATTTATTTAATTTTAATAAGGGAGTTTTGGTTACAGGAACACTTTCACCTAAAAAACATATATAATAATTTAATATTTGTTTACAATAAACATTGAAAAATTACATATGTTCCCTTAAAAAAGATACAACGCCAAATAAATAATATTATTTATTTTTAATAAAAGATATAGGTTTAATAAATAAAAGGGTTTTTATATATAGACATTTATGGTAACATTTATGGATACTCTCTATTTATTTATTCTTGGAGGTGGATTAAGAGCACCAGTCGAAAGCCTTCGGCCCGCGAGACACATCTGGCCCGCGACACATGAGTAATTGAATTAATTTATTAAAAATTAAATTTTTTTCATTAGAGATTTAAAAGATAAAAAAGAAAAATTATTTTGAAGCTTTATTAAATTAATATTATGCATATAATTGAAGCTTTTTTTCAAAATAAATTTATATTAATCTTACATTTTTTTAATAAGCATTATATTTATATTAATTATTAATATACTAAATATTAGAAGGAAATCTATCTATAATAAACTATTTGTCTTAATTTTTCTCAAGTTTCGGGTTCATTCCTAGGATGGTTTTTACAATCTTGGGCCGAATTATAAAAAGGTTGCCTAACAAGTATTTAGATACTCAATATAACTTGTATTCAATGAATAATTTGATGATTTTTGATCTGAATCATTCAAGATGTAATATGATTGATATAGATCTTACAAAATATTCTCAAATCACAAATATTCCTATATTAGGATTTATTACTTACCAGTGAGCATGCTCTCATTAACAATACAATTGCCATTAAGGAGAACTCCGTCAAAATTAAGATTGACACCATTCTGAGAAATTCTAACTACATCACCAGGAATTAATTTATCACTTGATTCATCTTTCCATCCTTCTGATTCCCTCCAAACTGAATAAATTTCAGTTGAAGTTACTGTTGCATGGAGGCTCTTCTGATTCTAAATAATTTAGGAATTAAACTTTAGATTATTTTGTAGTCACAGATATTTTCATTTCAAACAAATCGATATCAAAAAATGAAAATGAAATCTGACAACATATTTTATCAATTGATCATAAACCTAGCCACCTGTCCTATCAAGCAATGCTATTTCTCCCACCTAAATCGACCGAAGGCCAATTTGCAAAGAAGGGTTTGCTAATTCCATTCAACATTCATTCGATTCAAATTTGAAAAATGGATGAAAGTAAAAATGGAGAGGTATTACCTTGACCCTACTTTATTTAAAACTGATACAATATTTAATTCAATTTATTGTTTCATCTAATTCTTCAATTTTTCTTCAAGTAAATATTTCATTTTGATTAACTAATGGAATTGTTACACAAGATTATTTGAACCCATTTATTAAATTTCACTTTAAAAAAATATTATTTATGTATTATTTGAATGAATGTAATATTTTTAAAATAAATTATGTACTTTATAATATTATGTCATGTTCATTGTATAATTAGCTTGTTATCTCCTCCCATAGAAATACATTAAAAATAATAATATATGATGATAATTAAGTTTAAATTTAAATTTAAATGTAAATTAAGAAAAAAAACACACAATCAAAGTTATCAAATATAGTTTTTATATTTTATTTATGCCATTATTCGAATTAATTTATTATTATTATTAAATTAAATAGTGAATCATGGTAAAAGATTAGATGATCGAGATAATCTTACCTTTCGAGTTTGTAGAATGGAAGAGGCGATTCCATAAACAGACATTATCACAATGGCAATACAGTAATAATAATATTTTGAAGAAAGCCATACAGTTAGTGTAAATGCTTGAAAAAAATAAAGTGGATTTAAAATTTCAAGTAGTAATAAACGTCCCAAACTCTGAACAGGACAATCAATTAGGTTTGGTCCAAAAATTTTAGATCTGCAAAATAAAATTATATAATTTAATGTTAAAAAAAATTTAAATTTTTTAAATTTTTCAGTGATTTAAAATAAATATCTGAAAAATGAAATTATAGAATCATATTTAAAATAATATTTATAATATTAATCTAAAATTTTAATTTTGATATATTTTAATATATAATATGATATTTAAACAATAATAATTATTTGTTTCAGAACATCTTTCTTTGTTGTATTATCATATCACCTTGAATTGTTGTTTCAGTACAAGTATCAATACATGAGCTATTCCATTTATTATATAATCCAATTTGGAGATCTAACGCAATACGGTTTATACATTGAGTCATAAATGTCAAATATACATAATATTAATAATATTGATTTAGCCACTTGATTGATATATTAATATATTAATATAATTTATGTAAATCAAAACTTGTTTTTATTAGAATAAAAAATAATTTTAAAAAAATAAAATAAGAATATTATAAAAAATCTCTTTATTTTTTTTTCTTTTTTGAATATCAGCCAAACTTACAAATATGTTAACTTAGGACTTGAATTTCGACCTATTTACTTTTTTTTATTAATGATTTAAAATTGCAACTTTGAAAACTTCATAAAATTCTCAACCACATAAGAGGTCTATAATGCATGCTTTGGAGGATAGTGCCTATTTCATCTTTAAATGCATTTTTTTAATCTTTTTTAACTAAAAAATGGGATTTATCCTTTTTATCAAATATTCATTTTTGAATTTTAAATTTTTAGAATATATAAAGAGTAGTTTTAGTAATCTTGGACTAAAATAGAAAAAATAGTCATGAAATTAGGATATACAAGGATGGCGCAGATGGATCGGGTGGTTTTAAACTTCTTGTCAAACTGTCAATTTTTAAGATATTGGATTGAAATAAAGTGCAAAACGTGTAGTTACAATGGAAGTTTATTAACAAAAAATTAGTAAAGTTAGTTTTTAATTATTACATCCATCAAATGCCCTCCTCGAGCGACGCATTCTTGGAGCCCTTAATGTTCCGCATTGGCCGCTCAAAAACACGTTTTGCACTTTATTTCAATCCAATATCTTTAAAATTGACAGTTTGACAAGTAGTTTAAAACCACCCGATCCATCTGCGCCACTCTGTACATAGTAATGCATGAGAAATAGCTTGTTTCAAATTTTATCAATTAACTTCTTCGGAAGTGGAAATATATATATGTCAATATATAAAACAATTCTTTCAGATTATAGGGGTTCTTTTATCAAAAATTAGGAAAAATGAATTATAATAAATTGTAATGTCAAATATATTTTCATAAAGAATAATACTGTCAATAAGTATATTTTGCTTTACTTTATAGTGACATAAATAAATATTTCGAATCTTAACAAAATCTAGGGATGGACATTATTATATTTATTAGTTCAAGATCGATTGTATATAATTATTAAATAAATTTTAGAAGCTAAAAAAACAATCATTAAAAATAATATTTCCGTGCCTTAATCAAATATCCAACATTTGCCCGGGGCTAAACAAAAATTCCTTTTGCTCCTTTTAAGCATAATTATAAATGAAGGAAATTTTTTCATTTTTCTAATTATTTTCATATTTCCTCTTTGGAATGAGAAAGCTTTTATGTTAGAATGGATAATATAGCTAAAGGCAATACATACATATAGATATATAATTGTAATTTGTTCAAATCATATTTTAATAAATATACCTACATATATGTATATATGTGATTTACATTTTATATAGTTCCTATTTATTTTTTACACTATAATAGGAAAATATATATTGTTTTAATTAAATCAAATATTAATAAATAACAACTTTTTTATGATATACTATTATTAATATTATATTGCAATTATAAACAACATAATATAATATTTATTAGTATTATTATGGTTTATGAAGCATCTCAATGCTTTGGGCATATATATTATATTTAATTCAATATATCAACCGATTTAGTAATCATTGTATGGTTTTAAAATTTTATACATTTGCTATGATTAGGTAACTAACCTTGAGAAATGTGAAGAACTGTCGTAACCAGTGATTGAGGCCAATTCCTCTTTGGTGGGACCGCAATCAAGTCCTCGTAATCTTTTAAATACGTTATCATGCCATATGAATGGTACCTTTTTAACCGTAATTAACCGCAATCGAGAAATTTCTGAAAATAAATAAAATATTAATTAATATAAATAAAGATTATCTTACCGTTGATGTATGTTATTATTTTGTATGAAGTTTTGTATGAAAATAAATATTAAATGATTTAAATTTATAAGGGTAAGAGACAATTCTAAAAGATATTATTTATTATTATTTTTATTTATCATAAAAATTCTGATCTTGATCTAACAGTAATAATTTGCTCTATATGAAATACATAAAACAGAAACTTTCACTTTATATAAGCATAATTTATTTTCATATAATTAAAGAAACGAAGATTATTTATTTGATAATAAAAAAAAAATTACTTAATAAAACAACTTCTTATTCTACAATTATATATATATATATATATATATATATATATATATTATTGATGATTTTTCAATCTGTTTTTTTTTAATTAATGAATTTAATTCAATTTTTATGAATTTGTTCTTAATTATTAATTAACATAGGAACGGATGGTCTGTGCTTAGGAAATTAATATTAAATCCCCAACTGAATTTTAAAATACCATATAAAAACAAAGTCCCTGCCTTTTTTAAGCGACTCTCAATGGAAATAAATGAAAAAAAAAAATAAATTTTGAAATTATTTAGAATATAATTATAAGCTCAATTATTGTTTAAAATTGGAATTCCCTCAAGCAAAATTTTTCTTATGTAATAAAATAAAAAAATAAATCAGTATTTTTTGTTCTCTAAGATTGGAATCTGAAATCCTGGAAAATTAATTTTCACAGGAATAAATAATATTAAAGGAATGTAACTGAAAAAAAATGATACGTTAACAAATAATCTTGGTATTTAAGTGTTTTATTTAATTGTCTCTTTTATTCAAATAAAATTTCCAATAACAAGATTTATTAATAATAATAAGATTATTTTCATCAACCCGATGGAATGAATTTATTGTTTATATATATATATATATATCTTATATATATATATATATATTGTTTGTTATTTATTTATTTATTCTCTTTTTAAAGGAAAAAATAATTTATTTAATACAAGTAAGAAAATTAGTATATAGAAGAGTAAGAAAATAAATAAAATAAATATTTACCAATGGATTCACCATCTTCGACATAAACTCGGACAGATTCCTCACCCTTTTTTTTGATTGCATCGATTTTGTTTTCAAATAATTTACTATCATTTTCACTGTAAAAACAAATGAAAGTTTCTATAAATATTTCTTATTAAATAAATAATATTATATATATATATATATATATTACAATATTAAAATAATTTTTTTCTAGATATAATTTTAATTTTATTAATTAATGAATTAATTAAACCTTTTTCTACTCTTACACTTTTATTAGTAAAATAATACTTACAAAGTGTCTTTAATCTTCACTACGTAATATTCTTTATACTTGCCTTCAAAAATTTCCTAGAAAATGAATATATACGTATATTTATTTAAATATAAACATGTAATTATTTTAAATTTTAAAACGTTTTTATTAGAAGATATATAATTTTATGGCAAATCAAATTGAGATATGAATGAAATATTAAAGTGATTCATATATATATAAATGAGTCAATTCTTTTTATAAATTTGTCTTTGAAAATTTTAACAAAACGTTTAAAAATATCAATTAAGGTGGAGGAGAAGATACTAAGCTTGAACTTTTTCCCTTGTCCTTCCCATTCTCTCAATATATATATATATAAATATTAATGAGAAGAATGTTAGAGGAGGGTCAAAGTTGGATGAAGATAACAAGAAATAAGACTATTTAAAAATGTGTTTGAAGCGGTCAACAACAAATAAAATATTTAATGTAAAATAAATAAATAAATAAATAAATAAATAAAACGAAAAAATTATAAAGTATATTCATACCACAACAAGTATCTTGTTAGCATTTAGTAAGGAAGAGGGTCGGTGAAGTGCAAACAAATGCCAGTGTGGTATCCAATGAAATACCACTCGAAGAAGTCCTAATGTCATAATATATCCAATCCATGTCAAATATACTCTGAGCGAACTTTTTTCATAACCATAGATTTCCTTGAAAAACAAACAAATAATATTTAAACGAACTATTACTTCATTAATAAAAAGAAAAAAAAAAAAGGAAAGAAAACAAATATATTTTTTCTACCAAGTGATCATCATCTTGAATTCGTATTCTTTGGTGTTGAGGGCTTGTTAAAGTTGATTCACATTTTTCTGAAACAAAAATTATTTTTATTAGAAATTTTGAAATTCATATAGATAGTTACTAAACTAAATTTAAATGTAGTAATTTGTTAATCGATATATGTTAGGAAATTTGAGCATTTAAACATTATTATCTATTAAATATTTCAAGATACTTTTTCCTGAAAATTAACTCTCTTTCAATAAAATATTATTATTATTATTTTTTGTCAGTCATATAATAGTTTTTGAAAATTAGAATATTTAAATAATTGATATTCCTAATGTATATTGACTTTATTATGTTCCTTTGTTAAAATTAATATACAAAATCAGTTCATATGAGAATGATAGAGATACATTATCTTCATCTAAATTCCATTTGAAATAGAAACCAGTCTCTTAAAATTGTTATTTTAAAGCAAGAAATAATAAAATTAATATTCCACATTATTTTTCAAAACCAGTTAAAATAATAAAATTATCAATTTTAGTTGAGTGTAGTTCACTTAAATTTACACTTTTGTTGGGGACAATTTATAATGAGTACTGATTAACCGATAATTTTCATAAATTAATAAAAAAATATTATATCTGTTTATATACTATATATTAAACTAGATGATCCCTGTACCCCCGAGTGATACATAGTATTTGGTTGAAAGTCTGTATGTAAAAGGTTTTCATCCATTTTGTTTCAATCAGTATAAGTAGATAAGACATTTATTTGTTTTCTTGTAAAATATATTAAACAGTAAATTAATTATATATTATTATTGTATATGTTCTCGAATATTATTATCCTGCGTGATTAGAGATCTTAAGTATTTAAATATTTATACTTTTTTAAATTTTACATTTCGTATGTTAATTGTATGTAAGTCGTATCCGTATCATAATTCTTGAATTTTTATGTTTAATTACATTTCGGTTGATTTTTCCCCAATTTCTCTAATCATATGTCTCCTCTTCCAGTCCAATTCATTTACCTATCAATGTTGCAAAAGGCATTTAAATTTCTTAATTTAGCTAAAACACTCCATTTTTTAAAATTTCAAATAGAGGGAGAGAGAGAGAGGTTCTAATATATATATATATATATATATATATATATATTTTGTTTCTATGACAGCAAAAAAGTAAACAAATTACATACATACAAACACTCTCCTTTATATATATAGAAGAAGATGGAAGATATTAATACTTTGATGAAAGTTATTAATTTTATTTAGATATCAAAAATTAATGATGTTCTTTATTGAATAAAGGGTTTTTAGATTCGAAATTGTTTTTTTAAAATAAATTTATCACAATCTTTTATCTTTTATAATTTAGTAGTTTAGAGATCTACACATATATGTATACAATTTTGTTATATGCTTAAATTTATATTACAATTTAATTTACTTTCTGATTTATGTATTCGTTAAAATGAATAGAATTGAATATAGAATGCTTAAAAAAATGTATTGTTCCATAAAAGTTATCATCTTTCCATTCAGTTTATATTAAATTAAAAATAAACACTATGAGTTTTTTAAGTAATAATAAATGAATAAATAAAAAATTGACAAAGAGGAGCGAGTACATAAAATATTATATGGTATAATCTACAGTTTGAATAGAGTAAAATATTTTTTTAAGGATAATTGAAAGTTTTTTTTTATGTAAAACAAATGCAAAACAATTAATTATAAATAGAATATAGAAAAAAAAACATGATTATCTGGCCAGGAAAAAATAAATGTATATTCATTTCAATATGTTTTTATCATTAGAATTTTATATGCCAATAAAAACTCTATTTGCATGTAAAGATTATCGTTTTAATTTCCTCTGATTTTTTTTAAAGTATTTATTTAAAATTTTTTTATTTTAAACAATCCATATTATGACTTTGATACTAATTAATGGCTATTTTAAGGACCTTATACATATTTCAATAAAAAAATAGAATAGAAATCAGATTAAATATTAGAAGAATTATGCCGAGACATATTATTTAATCAATTAGCTTGTACAATTAAATTATTTATCTTTTCATAATTAATAATTATTTATTTATTCAATAGCTTTATTTTTATTTACATACATACATTTGTTAAATTAATCTAAATGATATTTTTTCACTTAACTATTTATTTAAAGTATAATCAAGTGCTTTTATTTCATAAACAAGTTCAAGTTGATAAAAAAAATAATTATTGAAATTAACCAATTTCCTTAAGTAACTTAAGAAATGAGTTATCATATTTGAATAAGAGAACTATTCTAAAACATATTTTCTTTATTTATTCAAGTTTTTTTTTGATTTCTGAACCATTTTGTCAATTACATATCTTTATTATATTTAATCATTATTTTATTAAATTATAAATTAATTGAAGTTAGTTATTATTTGTTGTAAAAATTAATTTAATTAACAAAACTGACTTGTTTTTATATCTCAAAAAACTAGGTCTTTTGGCGTGGGGGAAGCTTTGGGGACGATAGTAGCCACCTACATGACCAGATGAAGCGTGTCTATTTTATTATAAACGAACACCGTTGTGTAAGGAGGATTTATTTTGTCCGCCATCTTGAAGATCAACACAATTTTATCAAATTTATTTCAAAGGATCGTACTTTGTTTTCTTTTGTAATTTTTGTAAGTATAGTGTATTCTACGCGTTTTTACACATTCTTTAAAATTAATACTAAGACATTTATTCACACATCTCTTATTGTTTACTATTAGCAAGTTTTTATCTTCAATTGTGTCGAAGGTGTGATATGACGCATTGTGTGTGCGGGGAATTTGACGTGCATTTTACCCGGGGTAACAGTGAATGTTGGACGACATGGAGGTGATGATCATGAAACAAAGAGAATTGAGCAAGTTGCCCATACTTTTTTATGTGTGACCCACGGTTTTGGGAAAATTGAACTCTCTAAACAAATTTGTAATACTAGGGAAATATTCGTAGTCCCAATATTGTGTAAAAATATAATTTAAGCTATATACTAAAACTTAAAACTAAAAACGATCCCGAATTGTGCGTTTTATCGCTCGGTTTGTTTTTATTTACGGCCCGGTAGAACCGGGCGTTCAGAGCGTGTATGGACGAAGGCTAATCAGAGGAGGCGGCCACTACAATCGCAAAAAATTGTCGATGATATAAACATTTAAATTTCAAGATTAGCACGAAAAAAAAATTTAAATAGAAAATTTTTTATTTTCATTTTTTTTTCTAAACGTTAAATTTAAATGTTAAAAATAAATTTTAGGTATAAAAAATTCAAAAGAACTCAAAAAACCATCTCCAATATATGGTTAAATTTGGTTTTACTGATAATACTAGGCAAAAGATTTTTGCAACTTGTAAAGCCTTCTATAACAAGGCTAGGAAATACACTAACTGACACTAACAAAAGGATGAAATTATGAACAGGTTTTCTTCAGTTTTAACGTAGATGGGGTGGTTAAATTTTGATATTGCATGGGAAAAGTGAAATTTTTATGTAATTAAAAGTTAGTTACCTATATTAAAGAAAAAAATAACATTTATAAATAAAAAAATTAGGTGGAAAAATTTTAAGACTTAAATAATTAAATAAACACTGAATTTTTTTTATAATGTTTTACTACTTATGTCTAAATGCATGTTTATAATTTCTCTTTTTATAAATATTTTTTGAGTTTGATGTAAAGAAATATAAATTTTATAAATTTTGTATTTGGAAAGAATATTTTTTAATTTATCGAAATATTAAGGAAATTATAAAAAAAATTCAATACGAAAAAGCAGCTGGTTTTTTCAAACGAGGGAGATGCAAGAGAGGGGAAGGTCGGCCAATGGCGTCTTTACCTCTATCCCATCTCCCAATTATATTTCTAAAAAATCCTTTAGAATAGCATTATTAATATAAGGTTATATAATTTAGAGATACACTAAAAAGGTTTTTATATATATAATTTAATTAATATTTATTTTAATTATAAAAAATTAAAAAATTGAAAAAAATTATTATCAATTATTTTGATCATATCTAAGACTACTTCTTGCCTAGAGGTACTCCTGGTTATATCTTTGCCACAATAAAAATCAACATTATAACAATATTCACTAGGACCGCATAGGGCCCATAATTTGTAGCCAAGGCGTATTGGATTTCCTTTTATGAACTGTTTCAGGCTATTATGGCCAAATTATTTTATTATCATTTCATCTCTACGGCTAAATTTTCTTCAAATACTCCAAATTGATTGAAAGAATTTTGAATTTTATTTAAAAGGGGACGAATTTTAAAACATTTATTAGTTTTACATTCTTTAACAAGTTTGTTATCGTTAAAATCGTGATATTTTTTGATAGCGATTCCTAGGCATAGCATTACGAACCATATCTTCTTCTAAATCGTCTTCTTCGTACCAATAATTTTTCTCTGATGACAATATTTTGTACCCAGAAAATAAAAGCATCCCAAAGAAAATTTTTTATTCTTCAATGGTTAAAATTAAAATTTATATCATTTTTTAATTCTTTGGCATATCTCAAGGTTTCGACTACATATATTTGAAAATACCGATTGTGAAAAATATTTCAAAAATTTCTAAAGGCGTTTTCCCTTTAGATTAATTAATTTTTCGCCTAATTTAGAAATTGATTCTTTCCACTTGCAATATGTAGATTTTGATTTTCGCCAAGTCGCTTTATTGGGTTCGAATAATCGTTGTTTTTTATGTGGAATTTCTTAGATTTGCTTTTCATTAGATTGGAATTCTAGAGCAGTGATTCTCAACCTATTTTTTACCGCGGCACACTTTTAACGGTTTAAAAATTTGGCGGCACACAAAGAAAAAAATAAGTGTAAAAGTTATTTACTTACCTATAAAAGACTGTGTAATATAGTTTATAATAATAATCAGGGGTCGGCACACTTGGTGATACTTAGAGCCATATTGAAAAATCGAAAATGTTTAAGAACCTGATCGCAAAAACTTTTTATCTTTTTTTTACATACATATAAAATAAATAAGTACTTTTTCTAAATTTGAACTTTAGATTTGTAAAATTTGGCGGCACATTTTGAAAATCTCGCTGCACACAAAAGTGCCGCGGCACAAGGGTTGGGAATCACTGTTCTAGAGTATCTGGAACATCCGAAACTTCGACAAGACCTATTCCATTTTCATCTCCTTCATCTTTATCAATTAGTTCGTCAGGTTCTGGAGGCAACACTATAACTTCTACAGGCTCCTTATCTTCTTCTAAATCATGTAAAAATTCTTCACTATTAACAAGATCAGTTAACTCTTCAAGTGTAAAAAATATTTTTACATTTGAGAACATTTCAACGAATAGAAAGGAAAAAAAGGAAGTAAGGCAGCGAGAATCGAAGTTATACTAAGCAGAGAAAAAAAATATTTTTATAACTGATAGTCCCAGTGATCTCATTTGTGATCAGTAAATTATTACTAATAATTTTAGAAAATGAAACATTTTTTAAAAATAAATACATTTTATTATTCTTTATTTTATTATTTTTTAAGATGTAAAAAAATGAGAAATACAGTAGAAGTCCATTATAGTCCGGCCTCCAACAGTCCGGAATGCCCGATAGTCCGGCATCGCTCCGGAAAATTGTAAAAATATTGGTTTTCTCCAAAAGTGTGTCTTTAAAGCAAATAAAAACGCTCGAGAGCTATTCCCCTTTTGTGATAGGTAAATTTTCAAAACCCAGGGCTTGCACACTTGCCTGTCCAAAACGATGCTCAATCAAATGCGTGGATGACTGTGTCCTCTTTAAAGACTGTTTTTTTCACCACTTTGTGCCTGAGATCAAGGAATCCTTCAAAAGCCTTGGTCTACCAGAAGATACTAAAGCCATCCTTCTTTTGGACAATTGCAAAGCCCACCTGCCAGTAGATGAGTTAGTTTCTGGAAATATTGTTGCTCCTCTGCTCCCACTTAACATAAAATCTTTGATTCAACCCATGGACCAAGGGGTTATTCAAAATTTTAAATGCTTTTATAGAATGTCTTTTATTCAAGGCCTGTTAAATGCCGACTGTGACTAGCTACAGTGCTTCAGAAATTATTGTGATTTCCATATCATTAGAAATAAATTTTATACTAAACGCCAAAAGTCAAGAAAACAAAAAGACTCGTGACTTTTTTAAATCAAAGTGAAATATTTTTTACAGTACGTGTAATACATTATATGAAATGTAAAATAAACTTTTTTGTATGTATTTGCCTACTGTATTTTTAGTTTAATTATTAACCTAATTGTTCTTATAATTACCGCCCGATAATCCGGAATTTCCGGTAGTCCGGCACCGAGCCGGTCCCGAACGTGCCGGATTATCGGACTTCTACTGTATATGGGATATGAGGTATATATGATTATATAAAAAAAAAACGCAGTGAAGGCGAAAATTAGAGATATTCAAAAATTTATTTAAAATAGTAAATAATAATAAAACCAAGTAAAAAAATGATTTTAGATACTATATTTCTTCTAGATTCATAACATATAAATTAATTTTAGTAATTGTTTGAAACTTCGTCATATGAGATCACTGGGACTTGATGGGTTAATGCAATTTGTTTGCAATATTTTATACATTTTGTTATTAAATTTATTTTTTCGTATTATAAATGATTAATTTATTGCCAAAATGACAATAAAATGTTAACCACACATCCTTCCTCACCCTACCATTGTATTTTTCTAATTCTAGGTCTTCATTATTTCCTACTTTCAATTAAAATTAGATTTACCTCAAAAGCATAAAGCGAATAATACCCATAATTAATCATCAAATGTCATAACTATTATACCATTTATTCACTTAAGTTATTTTAATTATTAACAAAAAAATATTTATATTTATAAATATTTTGAAAAAGTAACCATAAAAAAACTAAATTAGATAAATATAAAACATACAATGATTTATTTTCAATATGATAAGATACTCAGAACCCTATTGTATTTTATTTTATTATCATTATTATCAAACACGCGAATAGTAAAGGACAGTTGTCGCATACACGTGCTTTTTAAGAGCTATAACTATAATTAAATAAAATAACCTATGATTAATCATCAAAATATGTTTTTAACAATTCTTTAGTGTTCTGAACAAATATCGCCAAAATGTACTTTATAACACTTATTTGTCGCTTTATATATATACTATCAATACAATCAATAAATTAATCAACACGCTGATTTTATTTTAAAAAAGTCGAATTGGCAGTCGTGGGACTGGCCGACAGAAGTGAAAACTTGTGCGTAAGAAATTTGAAAGCAGACGGAATGCGCACCAGCTTCACGAGAAAAATGAAATTTATATACGTATATATATATATATATATAAAATTCATAATTATTTTTTTCAGCAAACTGATTATTATTACAAAAATATTAAAAATACGATGTGTATGAATATATATATATATGTCTGTCTGTCTGTCTGTCTGTCTGTGTGTGTGTCTGTCAAATACTCAAAAACTACCCGTCCGATTGCGATGAAACTTTCAGGGATTGTTGTGGGCGTCCCAGGGAAGGTTTTAGTGTAGTTAAATCCAAAATTAATTTATCCAAAATTAATTTAATTAGTAATATTTTGGTAAAAGTCTATTTATGGTTACCATGGTTACATTGAAAAATTTACAATAAATAAATAAAAATAATTGGAAATCTTTTCAACTTATTATTTTGATAAATTTTATTAATATTTTTAATTTTTTTTAAACTGCCAAAATAACATACCCATAATAATAGTTGTAATAAAAATAAAAATATAAATCACAATGTAAGTAAAATATTGAATCGTTTTATTTATATTGTTTCAATTATTGTTTGAATATTTATTAAATTTATATATAGATTAATTTACATGTTTAAATGTATATTTAATAAATTTATTTATTGATTCTTAATATTAATAATTCCAATTACTTTCTTGAAATTTTTTTTTATTTAAAAGCATATTCAGCATATCTCGCAAATTTGAATTGGATTAAATAACATATATTAATTTAAATTAAATTAAATTAATTCAATTATAAATTAAAATTAATAAATAATATTTATTAAACCAGCGAAAGTTTGGCTCTTTTTTGATGGCACCACGTCACATGTTGGCGCGTGAGATTTCCAGTGTTAAAAAAATTAATTCTGGTACTTTCAGCAATTCAATTTTCGATGTTGAGATTTTGATGTTTTTGATGTTATAAATAATATTTATTAAATTATAATTTAATTAATTTAATTTAATTTAAATTAATAAATATTATTTAATCAAATTCAAATTTGCGAGATAGTCGAGTGGATAGTGGAGTGTTTGGCTCTTTGTTGATGGCACCACGTCACGTGTTGGCGCGTAAGATTTCCAGTGTTAAAAAATTAATTCTGGTACTTTCAGCGATTCTATCAAGCTCAAATTCTATATATAGCAGTTTTATACAATTATTAATCCTGTGAAAAATTATCAAACATATATCTTTATTTTTACGGTCACACACACACACACATATTTAAAAATTAATTTATTAAAATATATATTATATAATATATTATATATAGTATATAATTTAATATATATATATATATATATATATATATATTCAGAAATTAATTTTAAATTATATAAATATATTAGAAATTAATTTAATATAATTTAACACATAATAATATATTAAAATATTTTATTTTATATATACATAATTTAGTAATACTGATTATTAATGTAAATATAAATAATAATATTTAATATGGCAAATATGTAAAATTTTGTAAAGAATGTATCAGAAGTTTAGTGTCTAACATTCTGGCGTATTGCGCATGCGTATATCGGTCGGGTCGGTGTCGTTTTGGAATCTCACGCGAAATCTATATTTTTTCCCCATCCGCAAAAGTGCTCAACGCCGCTAAAGAAGTTTTCACTTCAAAAATAAGCTGGAGTGTCTCCACTCGACTATCTCGCAATTTGAGAATTGGATTAAATAACATAATATATTATATTTAAATTAAATTTAATTAATTATAAATTATAAATAATAAATATTAAACCAGCGCATGTTTGATTTTTACCGACCGACGATAGTAAGGGAGGTATTGTTTTCACACCAAATTTCACATGTGGAGATTTTTACATATCTCCACGAATCATGCATGCATTTTCTTAACAGAAAAAAGTATTTTTAGCATGTCTGTCCGTCCGTCCGTCCGTCCGTATAGATGTGTACAGCCTGAACGGGTCAACGGATTTTGATGAAATTTGGTATATTTACTTAATGCATCACTATGATGAATTGATCAACTTTTGGTGCAAATCCGGAAACCGGAAGTGCTAGTATTAGCGATCTACGATAGGAAGGGAAGGGTTATTTTCACACCAAATTTCACATGAGGAGATTTTTTACATATCACCACGAATCATGCACTTTATATTGGTTTTATCCTCGAGAAAATCATTTTTATTAGTTTTTTCAATTTAAAATTATATGACGTCATTCAGCCATTCATGACGTCACAGCCTTGTCTTACATATATATTATGAATAAAATAAAATTAAAAATATTTATGTTATATCCATATCTGTTTTTTATTACATTAATAGATATATTAAAATTATATGAAATTGTTTCTGTAGCTGAAAATTAATTTACTTCAAAACGTCGGTCGGTTCGGACTTGGCCACAGGTCAACTTATTTAATTGATTCACGGTTTGGCCTCCGTGGATATATACAAACACATATTTATAAAAATATTTTGACTTTATCCATATCAATAAATCTATAATAGTAGAAAATAAACCATCCTTGTTGGGTGTCATAATTATGAAATTAAATTTTTACTTATTCCTTAATAAATTAAACATTCATATAAAAATATATAATTTTCTAAAAAATAGATTTTTGAAAATTAAATTTAAATTTAAAATTGAATTACATATAAAATTAATATAATAATTATTAAAATAAATAAAATATAATATTTTAATAATTCTATCTTCAGACTGATCATCACATGAGGAATTAGCTGGAGTGTCTCCACTCGACTATCTCGCAATTTGAATTGGATTAAATAACATAATATATTATATTTAAATTAAATTTAATTAATTATAAATTATAAATAATAAATATTAAACCAGCGCATGTTTGGCTTTTTATTGATGGCACCATGGCACGTGTTGGCGCGTGAGATTTGCAGTGTTAAAAAATTAATTCTGGTACTTTCAGCAATTCAATCAAGCTGAAATTCTATATATAGCAGTTTTATACAATTATTAATCATGTGAAAAATTATCAAACATATATTTTTATTTTTACGGTCACTTTAGAGGAAAAAAAATCAAAACGTTGTAGGTAATGACCCTCTTCCGGTTGAGCTACATTTCTCAAAAGTTGATAGAAAACTATGAATTTTGAATAATGTCCATGTACCAAATTTCATCATTCTAGCTCAAACCGTTTTTGCGTAATCTTGTCTACATACATACACACACACACACACACATACACACACACACATACACACACACACATACACACACACACACAGACATTTTTCTCAACCTTAGTGAAAATGATTCAGGAACCTTCAAAACGTATAAAAACATCAAAATCTCAACATCGAAAATTTTCATGATCGCAATACTATCTCTGGCGAGATAGTAAAAACAAAGACCGTAACGAATAATTATAGCTAGTATTTCTATATGTTATATATGTTTATAGGTACATTTTATAATTCTATTCTATCCAGTTTGAAAATCGACATATTAAGATAGGAATAAGAATAGAATCAAGTGTAATTCTTTGCTCGTTTATTTTCATTGTAACAGTCCTTTCAAAAAGTCTCTAAGGATGTCATTGAATAAAGTAAGTTTTCATGTACTCTTTTTTCAAATTCGTAAATAAACGTTGGTCACCATCAATTATAAGACTATAGATGATAATTTATTACATTTCAGAATTATGAAATATTTTACTCATATTTCAAAGCTTGATCTCTTAAATTAAAAAATAAAGATATAAATTTAAATCTTAACCTTATCTTAACTATTTTAATTTTGTAATCTTTTTAATGAAGGCAATAAAAAGAGTAAATATAAATTAATATAAAAATATATATGATAATACTTCATATATATATATATATATAGTAAAAGAAAATACTATGCGTATTAACAATAATCTAGCATCTTTGTAAATGTTATAAATCTCAAGTTATTAATATTAAATTTTTATTAAAAATAATCTGTCTTAGTAACATAAATAAATAAATATAAACATTATTTATTTATATTTTTATTTTTCAAAATATAAAAACTATACTTTAATATAAGAAATACTGGTTAAAGAAAGGAAATGTATCTCAAAAAATTAAATTTAAATTTATTTTTTAAATAAATCTTATTTAAAAAATTTTTTTTTATAAGCTACTTCAATAAAAAAAAGCGATTTCTTTATGTTAATTCAAATGACACCTTAACATTGAGCTTTTTCTTTCCACATGATTTCAAACTGTCATATGGTCCATCTTTAGTGTCTTTGCTATATCCTGACAGGTTGCGTGTAGACTTTTTCCTCCAATTGCAAAATTTTATCAACTTTATCAGGAACATCTTTGACATTGAAATTTCCGGAACGGAATCGATCAACCCTCTCCAGGGTCCTGCGTTCACTCATAACTATCTCAACAAGACTACAAATTTTTTGGAATGGTTTTGCAGCATATTTATTTTTTTTTATATTAAATAAGCATTACATTAGAGTTTTTGTCCAGATATTAAAAACATTTTAAAATCAATATGATTTTTTATGTGATCAACGAATTAGAAAACTATCTTGACCAAAAATGTCACCTTTTATAGTATTTCTTTAATGTATTTCTAAAAATATTTATAGGATAACGATGTAATTTCAGCGGTTTGTCGACTGAAAAGGCAGATAAACACAGATTTTCATGTATGCTTGGACAGAAAATTATAATTCTATCACGTACAGTTATAATAATCATCATTTCCTGTCAATTAATCATATTATAATTTAATAATAAATACAAATAAGTACAAATTATCATTATCACATCATTTATTACATTGGAAAACCCTTTATATATATATATATATATATATTATAATATACAGAAATTATCCAAATCAATTTTAATGTTTTTTTTCTAAAACAAAACAATGTTAAATTCCAATAATGGGTTGAAAATCACTGTCCTTAATATATCTTTCAAATCATTTCTTTATAATATTATTTTTTAAAAAAATAAAATCAATATTAAAATATTGATAATTTTACAAAAAAATTTTCAAAGAATTTTTTATTAAAAATTAAGGAATAGATATGAATTATATTAATAATGATTTAATTGATTATTTTTCTATATTTAACTAAATGTGATCTTTTTTGTTTATTTGTAACTTATATCTATCTATCTCTGTGGCTCTACGGAACTCGAAAGTTCTTGCCCGCAGCAACCAGCTTCTCCAAGCATCCCTATTCTGAGCCACAACCCTCCAGTCCCTACCTTATTTGTAACTTATAACTTTGTAGTATTTATTATTATTTATTTTGTTCGGTATTTTACCTTTAAAAGAGTGAATTGACAAACAATATTCAATAAGTTGACCTGTGGCCAGGTCCGAACCGACCGACTGTTTGAAATAAATTAATTTCCAGCTACAGAAACAATTTCAAATAATTTTAATATATCTATTAATGTAATAAAAAACAGATATGGATACATAAATAATAAATAAAACATTTTTAATTTTATTTTATTTATCTATATATATAAAGGAGACTGTTTGTATGTATGTATGTAATTCGTTTACTTTTTTGCTGTCATAGTTTAATATGTTAAAATGTAAGTTATTTACATTTTAACATAAAATAGAAAATATATTATTTAAGGATTAAAGAATAAAAATAGAAAGTAAATTAGTGAATATTTTAAAAATTAGACAATTTGTGGAAATTGAAATAACTAAGAAATGAGAGGTGGAGGGGATGAGGAGAGAGGTGAGAGTGTGTGTGAGCGGGAGAGAGAGAGATTTAAAGTTTATATATAGTTCTCCGTGTTGTTCATTCAAGAGCCAGGCGTGGCCCACTGACTGGCGGACTCATTTTACACAATGTATATAACTAGCAATCAAAGAATTATTATAATATTTAACTTTTTATTTTAAATTCTAATATTCAAATATCATTTCAATTAAATAATTTATTCTAAAAGTTCTCATTTTAATTAATATAATAAAATATTTAAATCATATTTAACTTAAATTATTTTGTATTTATTCTTTCTATATTTGAATACTTCTTTTATTTTAAGGGAGGGAATTAACTATGATCTAAAAAAATTAATAAATGAACTTAATAATAAAAAATCAAATAAATCCATTAATTTAAATTAATACTATTAATGAATGTATATATTGTTAATTTATCTTTAGTTTTATCAATTCTTTTATACCGTTAAGTTTTATAAATTAATTTTTATAAATTGTCTCAAGTCTCTAACTTTGCATTTTCTAAAATTTTATTATAATTAAAAATATTCAATAAAAATCAAGCAATGAAATTAAAATATCAAAATGAAATGATCAAGAAATATTATACTCTATTATAACATATACAATACTTATAAACTATAGGCGGAGGAAATATTAGACGATATTATTGCGGGTTCATGCCAAATCGATCAACATTAATTAAGATATTTTCATTATGACAGATATTAAAAAAACCGCGAATTCAATATCTCTGTTCACTAATTATTTGTAGACTTTAGTAAAACCTACGCATGACTCAATAGATCCGGATAAACTTTTTCAAATTTTGATCTTAAAATTTATCTTGAAGGTAGTAAAGAAAGAGTAAGATGTGGAAATCAATTGTAAAATATTAGGTGACCCAGACGACTTAAATATAATAGGAGATTCGGCAATTGCAATTACAGATAGCGAGGAAAAATTAATCGAGGTAGGAAAAGAGATGAGGTTTGAAATTAATAATGATAAATAAATATATTTAGAAACAAACAGGAGCAGTATTAACATACAAAATGTAGAATTTGAATATGTAGAAAAATTGAATGTAATCACGAAGGATAATAATATTTGAGAAGAATTGAAATCGAAGTTGCAATCGGAAAACGCCTGTTATCATGCAGTAAAGAGGCTTATCTCATCAAAATTATTATAAAAGGGAATGAAAATTAAAATATATAAAACAATTATTTTGTCTGTTGTATTATATGAGTGTTAGACATGGTCTATGATCTTTGGAGATGAGAGTGGATTCAGAGAATAGGATTCTCCCCAGCATTTATGGGCCAAAGAAAGATGAGTACATCAGGGAATGACGTACGAGAGATGGAATAGAGGCTCAGGATAAGGACACTTGGAGAAATGTGGTTGTAGCTGCCAAGAACTTTCGAGTAGATAGATATAACATATTCAATAATAATATATATAATTATTTTACTAAATAAATTAAAATATATTTTAAATAATCACACAATAAGAAATGAATGTTTTATGTTATACATTGTTTGAAACAAAATGGATGAAAACCTTTTACTACTTTCAACCAAATACTATGTACCACTCGGGGGTACAGGGGGCGGAGCCCCCGTCTAGATGTGAAGAGCGACGAAGGAGCTCTGAGCAGCTAGTAATATATATGCAAGACCAGGCTGTGATGTCAACTAATGCCTGGATGACGTCATATAATTTTAAATCAAGAAAAAACTAATAAATATGATTTTCCCGAGGATAAAACCAATACAAAGTGTATGATTCGTGGTAATATATAAAAAAATCTCCTTTGGTGTGAAAATAACCCTTTCCTTCCTATCGTCGATCGCTAATACTACCACTTCCGGTTGCCGGAATTGCACCAAAAGTTGATCAATTCATCCCACTGATGCATTAAGTAAATATACCAAATTTCATCAAAATCGGTTGAGCCGTTCAGGCTGTACACATCTATACGGACGGACAGACGGACAGACGGACGGACAGACGGACGGACAGACGGACGGACAGACATCATGCTAAAAATACTTTTTTCTGTTTAGAAAATGCATGATTCGTGGAGATATGTAAAAATCTCCACATGTGAAATTTGGTGTGAAAACAATACCTCCCTTACTATCGTCGGTCGGTAAAAATTATACAAAATAAGTTGACCTGTGGCCAGGCGCAGAAACGACCGACGGTTTGAAATAAATTAATTTCCAGCTACAGAAACAACAATAATTTAAATGTATCTATTAATGCAATAAAAACAGATATGGATATAAAATAAATATTTTTAATTTTATTACCGACCGATGATAGTAAGGGAGGTATTGTTTTCACACCAAATTTCACATGTGGAGATTTTTACATATCTCCACGAATCATGCATTTTCTTAACAGAAAAAAGTATTTTTAGCATGATGTCTGTCCGTCCGTCCGTCCGTATAGATGTGCACAGCCTGAACGGCTCAACGGATTTTGATGAAATTTGGTATATTTACTTAATGCATCAGTATGATGAATGGATCAACTTTTGGTGCAAATCCGGAAACCGGAAGTGGTAGTATTAGCTATCGACGAAAGGAAGGGAAGGGTTATTTTCACACCAAATTTCACATAAGGAGATTTTTTACATATCACCACGAATCATGCACTTTGTATTGGTTTTATTCTCGAGAAAAATCATTTTTATTAGTTTTTTTCTTAATTTAAAATTATATGACGTCATCCAGCTCTTCATGACGTCATAGCCAGCTTAACTTATATATTATAAATAAAATAAAATTAAAAATATTTATATTATATCCATATCTGTTTTTTATTACATTAATAGATATATTAAAATTATTTGAAATTATTTCTGTAGCTGGAAATTAATTTATTTCAAACCGTCGGTCGGTTCGGACCTGGCCACAGGTCAACTTATTATTCAAAATATAAGCTGGAGTGTCTCCACTCGACTATCTCGCAATTTGAATTGGATTAAATAACATAATATATTATATTCAAATTAAATTTAAGAATTATAAATTATAAATTAAAATTAATAAATTGTTATTAACAATTGAATTTTGTTTACTTGAAGAAGAATGAAAAAAAAAGAAAAAAACAAAAAGGACATTTTCAAAGCTTTGAAAATAGATTATATTTCTGGAAATAGTTCACATTAAGAAAAAAAAATTCTATTGAAAATATCATAACTTCAGTTATTTCTATTTTTAAATCTTTTATAAAAAGATTTCTTTTAAATGAAAAATTGTATTTTGTTTACTTGAAAAAGAGACAATAATAATACAACAAAAAGGATCCGTTGACCACTGGCCATTTTCAAAAGATAATACGGATGTGATATTCCAGTTCAAGAAGAAAGATATTCTAGAATTTATATTTGCTTGTAACCAAAGTTGGAATAAAAATTTGATGAAATTAATTAATTAATTTAATTTTTTAAATTAAAGTAATATTTGGAATAAGTAAAACAAAATAAATTCACAAATTTCATTTTTTATTATTTATTAATATTAATAAATTATTATTATATATAATAAGTAATATTAATTAATATATACATTAAAAATATTCAATAAAATCGTTTTTTTTTCTACAATACATACAATAGTTATTTAATTAATTTTTTAGATTAAACGAATAAGTATTTTGAATTATTAAAAACTATATATGTATATATATATATATATATATATAGATATAGATATATATAATTATTTTTAAGATTGATATTTTAAAATATTTACAAAAATTTATTTTTAATACGGTAAATAAACAAGCATCATTTGATATATCAAAATAACATCTCAATTTAAATTTAAAACCTTCGATATTACTTGAACATGGTAACAATTTTTTTAAATTCCGACCCTCATCTCGAGTATACAAATTAGATGACCAGGTCATATCAAAGATAAATATATCTTTTTATTGAATGTTCAATGTATGAAGATGCAAGTTCTTTTTAATTTCCATAAAATTAATTTTTATCTTTGTGTAATCAAGAATTAATAGATATAATGTTTTACATTGAAAAATGAATCGAAGTACTTTATGACATATTAATTCACATCCAAACAATGATAAAATATTTAATTTTTTTATTTTATGGATTTCCTCTAGATCACTGCATTTTAATAAATAACAGTATTCTAATCGAAGATCAGTTAAATTTTCAAACTGATGAAGCATTTTCGTGGCATTTTTCTCGACATTTTTGCAACGAAATATTTTCAAATTTGTTAATGGTAACCTTTTTTCAATAAACACTTTGACTAGTTTTTTTGTGAAACATTTAATATGGCAAAGCATTAATTTTTTCAATTTACCTAATGGTGCAATTTCAAAATACCTCCTGAGAATTTTTCCTGAGCCATCGTATACAATTTGTAAGTGTTCTAAATTTTCTAATTTAGACAAATAAGATGGCCAGGTCTTATTCTCATCATGAAAAGCAATTTCCAATTGTCTTAAATTAGAGAAGTTAACTATCGTTTCCAATGATTCACATCTTTTTATATTTGGTGCCACAAAATTTAATGTTATAAGTTTGTTCATTTTCATAAATAATTGATTAGAAAATAAACTTTCATCCATTCAATGAAAGAGTTAACTTTTTTAAATTTGGAAAAAAATAATTAATAGTCCATAGAAAAATATTATCATTTGGTAAATACCCACATAAAATAATTTCTTCTACATTATTGAAAATAGGACAAGTTGGCAATTTACCTTTTTCTATAAGACATTTTAATTCAAATAAAAGATTTTGTATTATTTTTAAATGTTTTGGGGACAAATTTTGAAAAATCATTTTTTTTAACCTTGGCATGGGAAAACGTTTTATAAACGTGATTAAAAATTCATAATTCAACTCACATATATAAACAGTTTTTATTAAAAAATAAAATTTTTGAAAAAACTGTTCAGCATAGAAGGAATTCGCACCGCTGAATAATATTCCATTCAATGAAGAGACAATCCCAGATTTCACAATCACACGGCAATAGTATGGATCTTCACTAAAAACAAGCAATTGTTGTATTGTTGAATATTTCAGAATTTCAGCGACTATTTCTTGCGGTAATGTCTTCATTTGTTGACCTAATTCTTGATCACAATTAGAATTAACAGTTGTTTCATTTACAGGAGTCGTCATCTGAACACAATGGTAGGTTTTCAACTTTTTGGATGCCATGATTAAAAAGTAGAAATCAAATCACAAACAAAACAACTTGAAAAGTACACACAGTTAGCAAGAATGCTAATGTTAACTCGTTGAGATTGCAGAGAGCGAATGATAGCTCAAGGAAATTTTAGGGTGAAGTTTAAGTCGAAAAAAGGTGTGTCAAAACACTTAACCAATCAGAAGAACCCTTAAGTAAAAATAAGAAGAGGGGGGTTCGAACCTTTTTTCTACCTGCCTATTATATTATTTCAAAATTTTGATTTGGTAATGGTGGGGGGGGTGGCCATCCGAAGAATATCTTTGTGGATTTTGTCATTCTTTGAACAGAATTTAAAAATGTTTACATATCTGGAAATTCCAAATTTAACTTTATAATTTCTTTTATATTTGTCTATTTGGAAAAATTGTTTGAACCAATTACATTGAAATTTAATTTAACCACAATATTCTTATATACTCTTATTTGAACATAGGTTATACATTTTATTCATATCTCATTAAAACAACCAGTAATTATTTATTATAATAAATGAGAGGAAATTGTAAAAATTCTCTTGAAAATGTCAAACGGAATTAACTTTAATGAATAATAAAACATATTGTTAAATTATATACCTAATTTTTACATATTATCACGAATCATTCACTTTGTATTGATTTTATCTTCGAGAAAAATCATCTTTATTAGTTTTTTTCTTAATTTAAAATAATATGACGTCATCCAGCCATTCATGACTTCACAGCCTGGTCTTACATATATATTATAAATAAAATAAAATTAAAAATATTTATGTTATATCCATATCTGTTTTTTATTACATTAATAGATATATTAAAATTATTTGAAATTGTTTCTGTAGCTGGAAATTAATTTATTTCAAACTGTCGGTCGGTTCAGACCTGGCCACAGGTCAAATTATTTTATTTATAATATATAAGTTAAGCTGGCTATGACGTCTCATGAATGGCTGAATGACGTCATATAATTTTAAATCAAGAAAAAACTAATAAATATGATTTTCCCGAGGATAAAACTAATACAAAGTGCATGATTCGTGATGATATATAAAAAAATCTCCTCATGTGAAATTTGGTGTGAAAATAACCCTTCCCTTCCTTTCGTCGATAGCTAATACTACCACTTCCGGTTTCCGGATTTGCACCAAATTCGTGGTGATATGTAAAAAATCTCCTCATGTGAAATTTGATGTGAAAATAACACTTCCCTTCCTATCGTCGATCGCTAATACTTTCTGGATATACACCAAAAGTTGATCAATTCATCCCACTGATGCATTAAGTAAATATACCAAATTTCATCAAAATCCGTTGAGCCGTTCAGGCTGTACACATCTATACGGACGGACGGACGGACAGACATCATGCTAAAAATACTTTTTTCTGTTAAGAAAATGCATGATTCGTGGAGATATGTAAAAATCTCCACATGTGAAATTTGGTGTGAAAACAATACCTCCCTTACTATCGTCGGTCGGTAAAAAGTTATTTTATTTTAATAAAACTATAAATATATTAAAACCTCTCTAAAATGACATTCTCAAAACAATGTTAATTGTGAATTAAAATGAATGAAGTAACTATTAGACGTGTCCTTATAGAGAGGTTTTACTGTAGTTAATTTTATTTCCATTTTTTGCAAAAATATTTATGTGCGGCCGCATATATTTTTTCGAATGGTTATAGTTTAGACAACCATGGCTTAGAATGTTAATAAATATTAATAAAACGATCATCCTTTCAGTTATTTGAACAAAAAAAAATTAAATAAAATTGAATAATTCAACTCAGTTTTTAGTCCTTAGTAATCCATCCTATTTTCGAATGGTCATGAGAGTTATTGAGAAATATCAACCGCAATTTGGACTTTAATTTAATATCAACCTCAAACAGATAATCAAAAATAAAATTAACAAAATTAAGAAAAATGTCGGAGTAGAAAATAAACACGTTCGTTTTTAAAGAAATCAAAACTCATCTCTCCTTGTATTTGTATAAATGAATGTTGTAATATGTTAAACATTTAAATTTAAATTTATCTTTTGTATTATATCGTTACTGTTGATTCAACTTTATTAATTTTCTATGTTATTTGTTAGATTGAGGTTTTTTTTACAAAAAATATTAATCTTATTTTCCTATCTCTATAGTTAATCTATATGATTTAGTTTATTTAATTAAAAATTAAAGTATGAAAAATAAATCGAAAAAATATATAATATCTTTAAATAAGTAGATATATTATTTAAATTTATAGGTGCGTATTTATTGATAAAAATGTACACAATAGTTAACTCGAATAAAGTACGTCAATAAATTTTTAAGTTCGCAATATGATTTTCTGTACAAACCCAAATGATAAAACTTTTAATTAGATAATTTTTACCTTTATCTTTTTTTAAGTGATTGTTTTTATTTTTGATAAAAAATTTAAGAAAACTAATATGTTTTGAATTTTATTTCTCTTATTCATGGGGAAAAACAACTGACTAATTCTTCTCTATGCTATTTTGAATATATATATATAACATATTCCATAAAAGTATTAATTAATGAAAAAAAAAAATAAAAAATTAAGTATTCAATTTTATGCTATTAAGTAAAATATATAAATATACTTAACGTAAGCACCAAATTGAAATAATATAGATATACCTAATTTTTTTATTTAATTAAATTTCCCATTGGTCATTTTAAGACACACTTCATCTGTTAATTTTTTTTTTTATTAAAATTTTTATTTTCATTTGTATAATTTTTTAATTTGATTGAGTTGTTCCTTTTTTTATCCTCTATAGCATGGACTGGTTTGATTTAAGAAATAACAATTCTAAATACTACATAGAATATATATATAATACATAGAATATATATATATATATATATATTGAATTTTGAATGACACTAAAAAGTAGAATGCGAAATTAAGAACATAGCTAAGGGGGTCAAAATTTAAAGCTTATCTTAAAAAAACATGTGAAGAAACCCAATGAGATATCAAAAGGAAATAAACTAGTTGGATTTAACACCAATAGTATCGCCAAAACGGATTAAGGCTTAAATCTGAAAGATCTAAATATTTTTTTATAAACGAATTATGAATATGAATAATTTTATGAATAGTTTTAAATTATTTGTATTACAAAGGATAATTTTTCTATTATTTATCTAATCAAATTTTAAAAATTTTTAAGGAATTTAATAAAAAAATTTTATTATAAAAAATATCTTTAAAATTGTCCTAAAATTATATAAAGAGGTGTTTGAACTTCAAGGGTAATTTTAATAATTTTTTTTTGATCTAAAATTATTCCGGTCATTTGAGTTTAGTGGTCGTTTGAAAAATGATTTTTAACTTGTGAAGGCTAAAAGTATAATAAATACTAAGATAATCATTTCATTGCCATTCAATTGTCAATCATTATAGACGAAGGTAAGCAAATTTAACAAGTCAGTTTGACTGAAAGGAACTTGCATGACATTAAAATGTTTATGCTTAAACATTTTTAATGTTTGTATAAAATCACGAGATTGTGATTAATTATTTAAAATTATTACCAGGAGAATTGTGACGTTGAATTATAAAAAAAAAAAAAAAATTATTGTCATTGTCTCACCTTTTGAGAATTTGACTGTATCTAATGATCAACCATCAATCATAGTTTGGCATAATAGAAAAAAATATTTGCAAAGAATTTATATTATATCATTATAAAGAAAGAATAAATAAATATCTCTTCAAGTATGAATTTGAAAATGACTTTGTTATTACATTAATAATATTTTTATATTCAATTATAACTGTTTATAGGTAGGAACTAATCTATTTATTTGCGAAGTGATTAGAAGAGGTACAACTTGTTTGGGTTCATTCAACTTGACATTAGAATAAGAGAATAAAAATGTTCAAATGTCTATTTGGGTATTGGCCAAATAAATCAAGAAATTTTATATTGGTATAAAAGTACATATATTAATTCAATCGTGAATCAAATGATAAAGTCGTGACCTATGGATCTTGAGGAAGTGTGTTCAAATCTCATCAAGTTCAAAAATTTTAATATTAATTTGATATATAAAACAAATTCATAATATGTAAATAAAATATGTCTAAATGGTATAATCTTAAAAAAATACAATTTTTAATTAAATAATTGTACAGAAAAGGGATAATATGCTAATAATTTATTCCATTTATATTAGAATTAAAGGTTTGAATAGAATAATAAGAAAATAATTTTTTATGGAGAATTAAAGAAATAATCATTCCCTGTAAAAGGTTTTTTGTTATTTTCCTATGTTATTTCAGTGGTTTTCCACCTGTAGAATGCAAGACAATAACAAGGAAAGGGGACGCGCGCATCTGTTACAAACTATCATTTTCGAATTCATACAAATTTTATTATACCATGTTATTTTATGTATATTCAAATTTTTTTTAATATACTGAAATCCATTAATTAAATTATAATATTATGTGAGCATGATAAAATTATTATATTATAAAAATGTAGCTAGTCACCTTTTTTGTTTTATTTGTTTTTTTATAAAATTCTACAGATGGAAAGACTAATGATTATTAAAAATACATAAGAAAATTTGTTAAAAAAATATTAATATATGACAATTGATAGATTATAATAATACAAATAATACAAAAAAATTCCAAAATAGAGTTGATCGACAGAATTGATATATTAAGGTGACCCAAATAAATTAAATGCAAACGACAATTAATTAAAAACAAATTTATAATTAAAAAATTGTAGATTTTAAGTAATAATCAAGATTAATCTTTGATTTTGTGCTAAAACTTTTTTTATTAAGGAAAAACCAACAACTAAAAGTTAATAAATTCTTTTGTTGATATCATTTCTATTTATAAAAATAAAATATTTATTTATTATATTTCTAATCAATTTTATTTTTTTGGATAGGAAAAATTTATTATATATTCCATTATTATTAATATAATAAAATATTTTGCTACTAATTAATTAATTAATTAATTTTTTTAATAAAATTTGAAGAATATAGGACTCATTAATGAAGTTAATAAAAAATTTAGAGAAAGAAAACAAATGAAATAAAACTTATGAAAATCAATTAGTAATTATTTTCCTTTATTTTATCATTATGATATTTTTATAATTATATATAAAATAAAAATAAAATAAAGTGTGAGTAGAAATGAAATATTTAATGGTGTGTTTGAAATATTAAAAAATAATATTAATTTAAAGAGATAATAAACGATAAATATGTACATTAAAAATAAGAAACTTAAAAAATATTATTGTTATACATATAATATGTAATTATTACGCATTACTTATATAGTTAATTTTTTTTTTCACCTATATGAATCATGAAATATATTTTCAGATTAGATTTGTTTAACCTCTTTCGCAATTATTATTATTAAATAATAATAAATATCACTTCTTATTAAAGACTAAAAATAAATTTCAAAAATTTTTAATTTAATTTATTTTTTCAATAGTCCTTGAAATTGTTTTTCTTTTAACTATTACTAAATTATTAAATTAATTTGTAATTTATTTGAACTTGGTGAGGTTTGAATCATCGTTATCAGGATAAGTAGATGATCATTTTACCATTGAGCTATGCGAATTAATGTAAAAATTTTATAATGTTATATAATTAAAAAAAAAGTATAAATATAATATATACTACATAATTTGTTGATATATAAGTTAATTTGTATATTTTTATATAAATAAGTATATTTTGATTATATGATTTTTATATTAATATTATTTATAAAAAAAGATGTGATTTCTCCTCTTTCAATGGATTATGTATTTATATTTAATTTTGGTATAATAAATATTTAGAAAGTTGTGTTTTCGATCAATAAGTAAAGAAATTTTTAATAAACAATGATTTGACAGTTATTAATGCATATTTGATAAAAAGTATATTGCACACGTTTGCTCAAATTTATTCAAAAGTTTATTTTTAAGTCACGGTTTATATTTTAAAAGAAATAAATGACAAATATCGAAAAAACAACTTATTCTTTAAATATTTTCATTTTATATATTTCTGTGCTTGTTATTAAAATCTGTAAATACTAATTTTTTAAATTGGGGGACATTGTAGGTGAAGGAGAGTAAATAATTCACATTTTTACATCTATAGTGATAATATTGTAATGTATGTTAATTATCATAGATGGTTTTGATATATTAATAGTATGATTGTAATATTAAAATTGTTCTATCATTTATTAATAATTATAATTTTTAGTAAAAATAAAGATACCACTTGAGTTTACTGAAATTTGAATAAAATGAAATGAAATGTAACTATTTGAAATAAATAATTATTATACACTCATTAAAAAACAAATTTATAAAAAAAAATTATTAATGTCCTTTATATCACATTTACTTTAATTAAAAATTAAAAACAGTGATTAATATTAACTTGAACAAACTAATTATTCAAATAGTTAAAAAAAGTGAATGATAAATTTCTCTGAAATATATAAATGGGGTTATTATTAAATTGATTGAATTAATATAAAATTATTAGATAATATTACAAAACTTAAAACGATAACAAAATGAAGATTCGTTAAATAAATTAATCTTTCTATGCCATCAGCATTTTTCACAAAAAGTTTGTAACAATTAGATAAAGGGAAAGATAGTAATGTTTTTAAACAATAATTTTTTGTTGAAGATTTGTAGAGAGCATTATTTTTTAAGTAATAAATTCAGGAAATTTAAAGATAGGATTCTAAGGATGCGTCAACTATAAAAAAATTGAAGGAATTAGGAGAAAATTGAAATTGGATGGAGGTAGTTCAGATTAATGTGGCCGATGAGGCTAATAACATTCTTTAAAAGTTTTTAAAATAAGTTGACCTGAAGCCAGGTCCGAACCGACCGACGGTTTGAAATAAATTAATTTCCAGCTGCAGAAACAATTTCAAATAATTTTAATATATCTATTAATCTAATAAATAACAGATAGGCATATAACATAAATATTTTTAATATTATTTTATTTTTAATATATAGCTGAAGTAGCCGGCGTTGCCCGTGATCATAATAAGGAGACTGTGACGTCATGAAGGGCTGGGTGACGTCACATAATTTTAAATTAAGAAAAACATAATGAAGATGATTTTTCCCGAGGATAAAACCAATACATTCGTGGTGATATGTAAAAAAATCTCCTTATGTGAAATTTGGTGTGAAAATAACCCTTCCCTTCCTATCGTCGATCGCTATTAATACCACTTCCGGTTTCCGGAATTGCACCAAAAGTTGATCCATTCATCATACTGATGCATTAAGTAAATATACCAAATTTCATCAAAATCCGTTGAGCCGTTCAGGCTGTACACATCTATACGGACGGACAGACGGACGGACGGACAGACATCATGCTAAAAATACTTTTTTCTGTTAAGAAAATGCATGATTCGTGGAGATATGTAAAAATCTCCACATGTGAAATTTGGTGTGAAAACAATACCTCCCTTACTATCGTCGGTCAGTAAAAAACAACCAATATAAATATATGAATCATCTTCTTCTTCTATATATATAAAAAAAGGTTTTTGTCTGCACATTGCTCAGAATTTAAAAATTTTTGCATATCTTCGCGTTTCATGACCTCTAGAATCCAAAAGTGACTTTAGAATTTTTCACGTCTGTCTGTCTGTCTGTCTGTCTGTCGGTCTGTCTGTCCGGAAAATTACTATTTTATAGACTCAGAATTGGCTGAACCGATTTCTTTGAAATTACATCACAATATTCTTATATACCTCTAGAGTAACATAGGCTATAAATTTTATTTATATCTTATCAATAACCGCAGAAATTAATTTTTTAAAGTTTATATAATTCTCCGTGTTGTTCATTCAAGAGCAGCTCGCGGCTCACTGTCGGCCTAGCGGAATCATTTCAAACAATGAATTATCATAGCTATTCCCAATCAAAGAATTATTATAATATTTCCCTTTTTATTTTAAATTCTAATACTCAAATATCAATTCAATTAGATAATTTATTCTAAAAGTTCTCAATTTAATTAAAATATTTATTAGATCATATTTTTATCTTAAATTATTTTTTATTTAATTGAATATTTCTTCTTTTCTATAATATATATATAATAATATATAAATTTTATCATTGAATAATAAAAAAAAATATTATTTAACCTGAATTAAAATGACTGAATTATATTATCTTTGTTTTTTATTTTAATTTAATTACTCTATTATTAATTACTAAATATATATATATATATTATATAAAAATTAAAATATGATGATATAAAGTTGTTTTAAATTTTTGACATTTTTAAATTGGGTATATTTTTTAAATTTATTAAAATGTCTTTTTTATTTATTATGTTTAAAAGATTCATTTTTATTATGTGATATTAATAAAAAATAACGATGCTCTGTGCAAGTCGAATCATGTTGCACATAATTAAATAACAATTGCCAAACAAAGAATATAATATTTTTTTAAATTCTTATACATATTTAAATATCATTTCAATTAAATAATTTATTCTAAAAGGTCACATTTTAATGCAATTTATAATTTTCTTCTAATTCAGATTTAGGACAAATCATACAACATTATATCAAATCTCGCTAAGAACATTCAATATTTTTGTACACAAATTATTCAGAGTATTGGCTAAGCGTATCACTCACAATCAGTTTATATTGAAATTTATATAAATTAACAAAGTAAAAATTTTTATTTGTTTAAAGTTTATTATAATGAATCAAAAAAAATTAAATATATAGATCACATGATTAAGAGAAGCAAAAAACTTAACAGAAAATAACTGTTGGATGGAGGTCGGACATGACAGAAACTGTAAGCGAAATCTTCATATTGCGACGAATAATTTTCAAATCCCCTAGCACCACAGAATTTAAGTTTCTTTTAAGGAAAATAACTATGATCTAAAAAAATTAATAAATGAACTTAATAATAAAAAAAAAAAATAAATCAATTAATTTAAATTAATACTATTAATGAATGTATATATTGGTCATTTAACTATCGTTTTATACCGTTAATTTTTATAAATTGTCTCAAGTCTCTATTTTTGCATTTTCCCAAGTTTCATTAAAATTAAAAATATTCAATAATAATCTAGCAATGAAAATAAAATACCAAAATGTAATGATCAAGAAATATTATACTCTATTTCACTATTATAACATATACAATACTTAAGAAGCGGAGGAAATATTAGGAGATATCATTGCGGGTTCAGGCCAAATCGACCAACATTAATTAAGATATTTTCATTATGACAGATATTAGGAAAAAAACCGCGAATTCAATATTTCTGTTCACTAATTATTTGTAGACTTTAGTAAAACATACGCATGACTCAATAGATCCGGATAAACTTTTTCAAATTTTCAATCTTCAAATTTCTCTTGAAGGTAGTAAAGAAAGAATAAGATGCGGAAATCAATTGTAAAATATTAGGTTACTCAGACGACTTAAATATAATAGGAGATTCGGCAATTTCAATTACAGATAGCGAGGAAAATTTAATGGAGGTTTGAAATTAATAGTGATAAGAAAAAATATTTAGTAACAAAGAGGAAGAGTATTACCATACAAAATCTTAAGATACAAAATGTAGAATTTGAATATGTAGAAAAATTGAATGTAATCATGAAGGATAATAATATTTGAGAAGAATTTAAATCGGGGTTGCAATCGGGAAACGCCTGTTATCTGCAATAAAGAGGCTTATCTCTTCAAAATTATTATCAAAGGGAATATATAAAAAGATTATTTTGCCTGTTGCATTATATGGTTGGGAGGCATGGTCTATGACCCTTGAAGATGAGAGTAGATTCAGAGTATTTGAGAATAGGATTCTTCCCTGCATTTATTGGCCAAAGAAAGATGAGGTCACCGGGTATGAGGGAGACTGTATAACAAGAAATTGCATGGCCTCTCTGCATCTTCAGAAATAGTTAGGCTTATAAAAGGGAAAAAGCTGCGATAGGCAGGGCACGTGGCTAGAATGGGAGAGGAAAAAGATATTGGTGGGAAGACCGATTGGAAAACGTCCGCTTGGAAAACCAATGACGCGTAGGAAGGGACGTAAGAGAGATGGAACAAGGGCTCAGGATAGGGACACTTGGAGAAATGTGGTTGTTGCGGCTAAGAACTTTAGAGTATCTTTGAGCCACATAGGTAGATAGATATAACATATACAATAATAATATATATAATTAATATAGTGATTAAATTAAAATATATTTTTTAAATAAGAACACAAAAAGAAATGAATGTTTTATGTAATATACTGATTGAAACAAAATGGATGAAAACCTTTTAATACTTTCAACCACCAAATACTATGTACAACTCGGGGGTACAGGGGGCGGAGCCCCCGTCTAGGTGTGAAGAGCGCCGAAGGCGCTCTGAGCAGCTAGTAGATAATAATTTTAACTAAAATACCTTAAAATAAATCATATAATAAAGAGTAAATTATGTGATTAAAATTCAAACACATTATATAAATATTATTAAAATCTAGAAAATCAATTGGTAAACATGTTAAACAAGATAAGAGACCTGTAAGGAAACTTTCGAGATATAAAGTTTCATATAGGAAGGTATATAAGTTAAATTATAAGTCATTTAAACAAACAAGCAAATATCTTCGAAATTTTAATAATTTTATTATAGCAATATGAACTAAAATAAATAAATAAATATATAATCCCAATTTTTCAAACTAATTATAACATTATAGGTATTTCCATTTTTAAGTTCACTAACCGCAACTGTCACATTTTTAAATCTCATTAGGTGCAATTATCTGTTATATAAAAATTGCCAGTGTTTTTAACTCAGTTTATATAGCTCCTTGTATATATATATATATATATATATATATAAAAGAAAAGCCTAATCATGATTTTTTGCAAGCACTAAATGAAACATCCCAAAAAGATCCGGGAATATCTACATTATGAGGCTCAAAATGGGTGATTTATTATTTCTAAATAGATTTGAATTATAGAACAAAGAAACAATCTAGGAAAATGTAAAATTATATTACCCAGTAACAAAGGAATACATGAATTTGTCTTAAATTAGCAATTGTCTCAAAAGTTTTTTTTTAAATATAAATAAAAGAAAATAATTTTATTAAATATGTTTTTAATAAAATATACTACTATAATTGAATTGATTTTATAAATTTTAAAAATATGGAATAAATTTTGATTTATTTATTTAAATTTTTAAATAAATATTATTATTAAATATTCTAAATAAAAATAAAAAATTTAATCGTGAACACTCTTACCTTTATTAGTATTCATACTAAATGCCATTAAATAATTTCTCTCATTCAAAAATTCATTTTTGCAAAAAATCTGAAAAAAACAAACAAAAATAAATTATATTTCTGATAATATATTAAAAAAATTTACATTAATTTATGTGTTAAAAAAAATATTATTTTTCTCAATAATAAAATTATATGAAATTTGATTATAAATTGAATTATATTTTATATTGTAGAGAGTTCAGACCACCTGTTGCGTTCGGAAGCTTCTCTCTTCCCCCTCCCTCTCTCCCAAGTTGTTTAGCCATCGTTCCTCAATTTTAATGGTAAAGATATCGCCCTTTTTTTAAATTGAGTTTTGAAACAACTTTAAAACACCTTATTCTTATTAAAATTAATAAGAATTAAATTAAATATTAAATATATATTTGCCAAACTCTCTGTATATATTCATTGAACACACATACATTTTATATATTTATATATAAAAAATATTATATTTATTAATAAAAATGCTAATTATTATAAAAATTATATTTATTTATTTCAATAATAATTTCTTAAAATAAGAAGTTTCAGAAATTAAAAATAAATCAAGAAAAATTGAGTTTAAATTCAATAAATCTTATAAATAGGTATATGAAATTGTAAATATAAAATATAATAATAGTAATAATAACAATAATAATACATATATGTAGTATTTTTATGATTGTGCATTTAGTTATAATTTTTTGATTGATTATTCGAAATAAATAAGAAATAAAATAGTGAAGACTCTTACCTTTATTAGTATTTATACGAAATGACATTTAAGCAATTTAATTTAAATCTTTAAATCTTATTTTAATAAATATTGATAATAATAATTATATTAAAATATTAAATAGTTTCTTTGAAAACTTTTATTTACACCTATTTTTCAAAGTAACTTTAAATTTATCAAGGAAAAAAAAATTAAATTTAAAAAAATCATAGATCTATTAAAATGAATAAATATATTAAAAAATTAATTATTTTTTAAATCAATAAATTTAAATGAATATTATTAAAGGTATTCCTAAATAATCTTAACAATAGTTTGGCATATTAATTTAATTTATATGAATTCCTTATATTACATCAAGATAAAAAAAAGATTAAAATATTTCATAATATTATATGATAGAAGATTGTAAATTTTCTTAAATACTATTATAAATCTTTATTGGAATATTTTTAACATCTTAATATTTATATATATTTACTTAATATAAAATAAATTATGATAATATAAATAGAATGTAATAAAATTTTTAAAAATAGTACTGATTTGATAAAATATTATCTCTGTGATGAAAATCTTACTATATAATAACGGTTAATGTGTGTGATATGTATGACATTGTTTAGTATAGTATATATATATATTATTGTATGAATTAGTTTAATTATAGACTAATTTATCAATTTTAATATAATTAATCAATTTATTTTACAAACTTATTTATATATTTTAATTAATTTATTTATAAAATTTAATTTATAATATCATTTTATTATAGAACCAGGCACTTTAGTAGAAGCTTCATCCTAGCTTTGCTACTCACATCCAGTCTATACTATGGCTGAGATTATACATATCTATATATATAAAAAAAGGTTTTTGTCTGCACATTGCTCAGAATTTAAAAATTTTTGCATATCTTCGCGTTTCATGACCTCTAGAATCCAAAAGTGACTTTAGAATTTTTCACGTCTGTCTGTCTGTCTGTCTGTCTGTCTGTCTGTCTGTCTGTCTGTCTGTCTGTCCGGAAAATTACTATTTTATAGACTCAGAATTGGCTGAACCGATTTCTTTGAAATTACATCACAATATTCTTATATACCTCTAGAGTAACATAGGCTATAAATTTTATTAATATCTTATCAATAACCGCAGAAATTAATTTTTTAAAGTTTATATAATTCTCCGTGTTGTTCATTCAAGAGCAGCTCGCGGCTCACTGTCGGCCTAGCGGAATCATTTCAAACAATGAATTATCATAGAGATTCCCAATCGAAGAATTATTATAATATTTCCCTTTTTATTTTAAATTCTAATATACAAATATCAATTCAATTAAATAATTTATTCTAAAAGTTCTCAATTTAATTAAAATATTTATTTATTCTAAAAGTTCTCATATTTATTAGATCATATTTTTATCTTAAATTATTTTTTATTTAATTGAATATTTCTTCTTTTCTATAATATATATATAATAATATATAAATTTTATCATTGAATAATAAAAAAAAATATTATTTAACCTGAATTAAAATGACTGAATTATATTATCTTTGTTTTTTATTTTAATTTAATTACTCTATTATTAATTACTAAATATATATATATATATTATATAAAAATTAAAATATGATGATATAAAGTTGTTTTAAATTTTTGACATTTTTAAATTGGGTATATTTTTTAAATTTATTAAAATGTCTTTTTTATTTATTATGTTTAAAAGATTCATTTTTATTATGTGATATTAATAAAAAATAACGATGCTCTGTGCAAGTCGAATCATGTTGCACATAATTAAATAACAATTGCCAAACAAAGAATATAATATTTTTTTAAATTCTTATACATATTTAAATATCATTTCAATTAAATAATTTATTCTAAAAGGTCTCATTTTAATTAATTTAATAAAATATTTAAATCACCATTCAATTTTTTATTAATAGGCTTCTTTTTTTATTTTTAATTTTAATAAATTCTCTTTTTTTTGATATGATATTAATAAAAAATAATATTAAATTGTATATAAATATAAAAATTAGAATATTTGAATTTTTTTAAATTTTAACACATGTAATCAATCATATGCATTAAGAATGGAAAATTTTTAAAATCAACTTGCTATTAAATTCAGAAAAAAAATACTGATATATAGAATATATAGACTATTCGAATATAATTTAAAACTCTTTCTCTCCTTCTATTTTAAATTAAAAAAACGGAGTTTTAAGAAATTTAGATGCCATATGCAACATGGGTGGGTAAATGAATTGAGCTGGAAAAGGAGGCAATTTATAATTTTCTTCTAATTCAGATTTAGGACAAATCGTACAACATTATATCAAATCTCGCTAAGAACATTCAATATTTTTGTACACAAATTATTCAGAGTATTGGCTAAGCGTATCACTCACAATCAGTTTATATTGAAATTTATATAAATTAACAAAGTAAAAATTTTTATTTGTTTAAATTTTATTATAATGAATCAAAAAAAATTAAATATATAGATCACATGATTAAGAGAAGCAAAAAACTTGACAGAAAATAACTGTTGGATGGAGGTCGGACATGACAGAAACTGTAAGCGAAATCTTCATATTGCGACGAATAATTTTCAAATCCCCTAGCACCACCAGAATTAGATAAGTTTATTTTAAGGGAGGAAAATAACTATGATCTAAAAAAATTAATAAATGAACTTAATAATAAAAAAACAAATAAATCAATTAATTTAAATTAATACTATTAATGAATGTATATATTGGTAATTTATCTATAGTTTTATACCGTTAATTTTTATAAATTGTCTCAAGTCTCTATTTTTGCATTTTCCCAAGTTTCATTATAATTAAAAATATTCAATAATAATCTAGCAATGAAAATAAAATATCAAAATGTAATGATCAAGAAATATTATACTCTATTTCACTATAATAACATAGAAAATACTTAAGAACCATAGGCGGTGGAAATATTAGGAGATATCATTGCGGGTTAAGGCCAAATCGATCAACATTAATTAAGATATTTTCATTATGACAGATATTAGGAAAAAAACTGCGAATTCAATATTTCTGTTCACTAATTATTTGTAGACTTTAGTAAAACATACACATGACTCAATATAGATCAGCATAAACTTTTTCAAATTTTGATCTTCAAATTTGTCTTGAAGGTAGTAAAGAAAAAATAAGATGAAGAAATCAATTGTAAAATGTTAGGTTACCCAGACGACTTAAATATAATAGGAGATTAGGAAATTGCAATTGCAGATAGCGAGGAAAAATTAATGGAGGTTTGAAATTAATAGGGATAAGAAAAAATATTTAGTAACAAAGAGGAAGAGTATTGACATACAAAATCTTAAGATACAAAATGTAGAATTTGAATATGTAGAAAAATTGAATGTAATCACGAAGGATAATAATATTTGAGAAGAATTTAAATCGGGGTTGCAATCGGGAAACGCCTGTTATCTTGCAATAAAGAGGCTTATCTCTTCAAAATTATTATCAAAGGGAATATATAAAAAAATTATTTTGCCTGTTGCATTATATGGGTGGGAGGCATGGTCTATGACCCTGGGAGATGAGAGTAGATTCAGAGTGTTTGAGAATAGGATTCTTCCCTGCATTTATTGGCCAAAGAAAGATGAGGTCACCGGGGAATGGGGGAGACAGCATAACAAGAAATTGCATGGTCTCTCTGCATCTTCAGAAATAGTTAGGGTTATAAAAGGGAAAAAGCTGCGATAGGCAGGGCACGTGGCTAGAATGGGAGAGGAAAAAGATATTGGTGGGAAGACCGATTGGAAAACGTCCGCTTGGAAAACCAATGACGCGTAGGAAGGGACGTAAGAGAGATGGAACAAGGGCTCAGGATAGGGACACTTGGATAAATGTGGTTGTTGCGGCTAAGAACTTTCGAGTATCTTTGAGCCACATAGGTAGATAGATATAACATATACAATAATAATATATAGTACCGGGACCCCGAGCCTCGGCTCGGTACTTAAGTTAAAAAAAATGATTCATTATTATTGGATTTGGCTGGTAATATTAATACCTGGGACACCGAGCTCTCGCTCTACCCTTTAAAAAATATTGATACACAATTCTTTAATTATTTATTACAATTATTAAATGTTACACATTTGCATCAATCTGATTAAAATTAATGAACTTGTGCTCCTCAATAATACATAAATATATAATATATAGGTACATATATTTTTTTTCTATAGTGTTTTTTTGAAAAACTGTTTAGCGCCCCAAGTGGTTATAAAACAAACTAAAGACAAAAAAACGTGCTTTGCAGCTTTTCGGAATTAAAAAAGCAAAATTGGCAGTCGTGGGACTGGCCGACAGAAGTGAAAACTTCTGCGTAAGAAATTTTAAAACAGACGAAATTCGCGCTATTTCACGAGAAAGATGAATTTCATATGCATGTATATATATATAACTTATATATTATTTTAAACATATATTTTAAACAAATTTGTAACTTATATTTATATATATATAAATACACAACTTTGTTTAAAATATTGCAATACGAACTGTTTTATAATTCTTATCTCTAACATAAAATATATATTTATTATGTGAAGTTCATTTCGTATAATTTTGATTATATATGTATATATGAAATGAACTTTACATAATAAATATATATTTATATGTTAGAGATAATTTATAAAACAGTTCTAATGACAATTCAAATTTCGCGCTCTGTTATAAGAAATTTGAAAGCAGATGGTTTCATGGTGTTGGTCACGATCACGCGAGTTCTATACTTTTTCCCCATCCCGCAAAAGTGCTCAACGCCGCTAAAGAAGTTTTCACTTCAAAAATTATTTAATATTTGGAAATATATCTGACTTATAGAAAAAATGAATATTAATTAAAGAAAGAAATAGTTTTTAAAATATCCTGAATAATATGTAACAATTTTCAAGATAGAAATTTATTACAATATTACAATTATTAACTGTTGCATCATTGCATCAATCTGATTAAAATGAATGGAACTTCGGGTACTCAATAATAATAAATAAAATAATATTAATAAATATATTGAATAATATTTTATTGAAAAAATATTAAAACTTATAAAACTATCTAAAACTTTATTAATAAAAGAACAATGAATAAATAAATATAGAATAGTAATTTATTAAAAAGTAAACAATAGATAAAAAGAAAAAAAAATAACAAAATCATTATTTTCATTTTTAAATAACGATTCACCCGGCGAGTTTCGAACCGACGAAATCCACTCGTTAAAACATCAGTCCAACCGCTGGACTATATGTATTTAGATAAAAAATTGTCATTTTTTTACTGTCTTAGCAGGCAGTATTAAAAATTTTGACGTTTTCCATATATAATTTTCAATTAAGAAATTAATAATGAAGCTGTATGTTTCAAGAGATATCATCAATAAAACTTAATTTTTCTTTATAAATACTATATCTAGTGTGAATTTGAAAAAAATCGTTAGAGCGGTTTTTGAGAACCAATATATATAGATAAATACATATATACAATTTTAGCTAGCATAATAAGATAAGATAAGATATTTTTTTAATTTTATTTTTAGAATAAATATTGTAATATATATAAATATAAATATAAATATAAAAATGCTTGTTTTTTATGCTTATATATATTGGATATATTGGATGTATTATGATACTGAGCACATGGCAAAGACTTTCTAAAAATAATTGTTTTAAAAAAAAAACGCAGGGAAAACCCAGAGATATGCCTCTTCGTTACCCCAATAGAGAGAGAGGGGTGGACAATTTTGCCAAGTGGCAGAGGAGGGGATGATTGGCTTCGACATATTTTGAAAATTCTCAACAACTACACAATATACCAACTGTGGTCGACAATTGGTAATTAATAATTAATTATAAATTGCAATTGCTAAAATATAAATTAAAGTTCTTTTAATTTATATTTCTATTTTTACGGTACCTTTCAATTATTCTATTTCATCTTAATTTAATAAAATAATATTAATAAATATATTAAATAATATTTTATTGAAAAAATATTAAAAATTATAAAACTATCTAAAACTTAATTAATAAAAGAACAATGAATAAATAAATTAAAAAGTAAACAATAGATAAAAAGAAAAAAAAATAACAAAATCATTATTTTCATTTTTAAATAACGATTCACCCGGCGAGTTTCGAACCGACGAAATCCACTCGTTAAAACATCAGTCCAACCGCTGGACTATATGTATTTAGATAAAAAATTGTCATTTTTTTACTGTCTTAGCAGGCAGTATTAAAAATTTTGACGTTTTCCATATAATATATAATTTTCAATTAAGAAATTAATAATGAAGCTGTATGTTTCAAGAGATATCATCAATAAAACTTAATTTTTCTTTATAAATACTATATCTAGTGTGAATTTGAAAAAAATCGTTAGAGCGGTTTTTGAGAACCATGATATATAGATAAATACATATATACAATTTTAGCTAGCATAATAAGATAAGATAATTAATATAGTGATTAAATTAAAATATATTTTTTAAATAAGAACACAAAAAGAAATGAATGTTTTATGTAATATACTGATTGAAACAAAATGGATGAAAACCTTTTAATACTTTCAACCACCAAATACTATGTACAACTCGGGGGTACAGGGGGCGGAGCCCCCGTCTAGGTGTGAAGAGCGCCGAAGGCGCTCTGAGCAGCTAGTATATATATATATATATAGAGAGAGAGAGAGAGAGAGAGAGAAATTTAAATAGGTATAAATCGTTTCCGTTCGAGTGTTACAATTCCATAAAGACATTTACTTCCCCTTTGGATTTTTTTTTACCAAAATTATAATTATAACTTATATATAAAGGAAAGTGAAAATAATTTATAAATAAAAAAAAATTTTTAATTTAATATATTTAAATCCTTTCAAATTGGACCTTTATGATAATTTTTTTTGTTAAAAATTCTTCAAATTGATTTAATAAATTATGGTATTTGTCTTTGTACATAAAAAGATCCATTTATGTTATCATTTAAACTTTTCTTGAGTATAGATTCCAGGATGCGATAGAATGCTCTCATTGTGAGTGGTTATTAGACAAGCACTTTTGTTGACTGACCGGGACTATAAGAATCGTGTCATGGTTCAAGATATACTAGTATATCTACTGTCTGGTCGCTATGCGACAACATGGATACCTGGTATTTAATGATTGAAGATCCCAAATGCTTTTTTTCGGAAAAGAATGCTTTATAGTTTATAGAATTTGGTTAACATTACAATTGTTTTTTATCTCTACTCGAAGAAAATAATTTCTTCTCTGGTTATAGAAAAAAAAAAAAATAAATAAACAAGGTAAGCTCTATGAAATAGTAAATATTTACCATAAAAAAATTTATTTATAAATTATAATAATAATTTATTACAACCATTCATCCCCTTGTATGATTGAGGATGAAATATGCTCAATTAAATTATTTTCATTTAAAATTTAGGTATTTATTTTAGTAGTAGAATTTAATTTAATTAAATTATTATATTTTATATATTTTACAAATATTATCACCAAAAAAAAATAAATATAATTGCGTATACTACTTTGTATTTTGATATTGATTACAAAGAAGAAATAAAGGCCACTATATTAATTTGTTTCTAATTTAAAATAAAAAAAAAAACATACTACCTTACATTTTAAGGTCAATTTATTCAATGTTTAAAAAAATATAGTTTTATTAAAATTAAGCCGTTCTATATGTAAAATATTTCATACTAATAACAATTTATATTGAATTTGAATTTGCGAATATGTATTGTAAAGAATTTGATTGTAAACTTACGTAAACCAAGATAGATTAAGTAAATAAAATAAAATATAAAGCGAACACTCCCAATGTCAAGGCCCAGTAGACAATAAATAAATAACAGTTATTACGAAATTGCAAAAAATAATTATACATTAAAAAAAATGATATTAAAATATTTGTAAAATTTCTATTTAAATCAATTTATCAGATCAAAAATCAAAAACCAAGATGCAACCCTAATGACATTTGAATATTTCGATTTTTTAGATATAAACTTAAATATTTATAATTTTATAAGACTTAAGTATTTGTATTAAAAAGAAAATATACATTTTTTCATATTCTATTATGATCATATTATATTATATTTAAACCTTTTTTCAATAAGTATAATATTATTATTTAATAAATAACAAAAATAAAAGTTGATAAATTATTGTAAATTTTATTGACAAAATAAAAGTATTAATCGTTTTAATAAGGGTATTTATTTATTATTACATATTTTTCACATAATTGAAAATTTCTTAACAATTATATAATAATTATAGTAATTCTATAACAATTATAGGGAAATCTAAACAGAGCCATTTGACTTAATATTTATTTAATTTACATAATAAACAAAAATCATATTTGTAAGTGTTTAAAACTTTAATCACTAAATTATAAATAGTAGTATAGTAGTTAATTTTTAACTTAATTAATACACAAATATTAAATTTATTATTTATATTAAAAACTATTACAGCTGATTAATTGAATAAATGTAATTATGCTTTTATTTATATACAATATATAGATATATTTATATATGCCCAAATTTTATATATTATAAATAAAATATTATTTATAATCTAAGCATTATTATATATTATTATTATTATTATCATAATAAAAGTATTAGAAATAGTATTTCTTAGAATTCCCTTCTTATTTATGCATTTATGTATATTTATATACTATTTAATTACAAACGCGTTATTCAATTTCATATTGATTTTTAACTGTTATGTAAATTGATTTAGAGAAAACAAATTTGAATTATAAAAGGTGATCACAATGGATTATTTTTAAATAATAGAATATCCTGATGTGGTCTGGACTCATTGAAGTCTCCCTGTTTTTTTTTATATAAAAAATAAAACGAGGTACTCACCTGGTTAATAGCATTGGTTAAAAACTAAACACCGGTCACAACACTCAAGCTCTTTCACTCTCAATGTTCAAACGTCAAATGGTCATCGGTACGACTTTCGCCCAACATGCAGAACCCACACTGGCAGTCAACACGTTGAAAAAATACAAGAGCTCGAGTCCCCACCTGACCCGCAATCTCCCCTCCTTTCATTACTTATCTTACAATACTTTCCCTAACCTGCCTTTATTACTCTAAATAACAGAGATTATAGAAGTATGAACAAATAAATGAAAATTGAACTTTACTTTCTTTATTTTTTAAATATATTTCCTATTAATTAATAATAAAAATAATAATTAAAAATTTTTTCATTTTTTTCTTTTTGTTGTTTTTTCTTTTTTATATTATTATTGCACTTTTTTTGTTTTGAATGTTTGTATTTTATTCCTTTGAGTTTTTTTTTTATTTTTTTGTATATTTTTGTAAAGTAAAATATGGTTATGAATGCTTTCAAATCGAATGAAAAACATTTTACATATTTATTATGATTTTAATCTACCCAAAGGGGGAATGTAATAACATACATAGAGAAATATATTTAGTAAACAAATAAATAAAATAATAATTTAAATTAAAAACAATAGAAATAAGATTACAAATGTTTTAGTAACAAAAGACGGATAAAATCTACTAAAAAAATAAAAAAATGATATAAATTTTTAGTAACTATTAACCATTTTTAAAAAACAAACTTTCTAAATAACCTTCTAATTAATATAAATATCTAATAATAATGATAATAATAAATAATAATGCTAATAATAAATATTATATAGAAGTCTTAGTTGTTATTAGAGTTATGTTATCTATTGTTTTTTTTAAAGTATATCTATAAATATATTTTTCTACATTTAATAACAAAATGCCCTACATAACAATTGAAATTTATTCATATATAAGCATAGTAAAAAGTAAATATATATATATCTATTTTAATGATTATATATTTTGAAATTTACTTAAATTTTTAAACAGTTATGTAATATCCCAGTAATTTTAAAGATAAATTCATAAAATAAAATTATTTAATTTCATTAAAAAATTATTTTACTATATGATAGACCGCTTATCCTTATACCATACACATACATAGACTGCTATCGTAAATATTAACTGTGTTTTATACTTATTGAATCGGAAAATGAATATTCTTTAAGCATCAACAGGTGTTATCCATTTTATAGCGAATTAAAACCAATCATTTTGTATAATTTTCATTATATATAAATGAATGTTAAATTATTTGTATATGAATATTTTAAGTAAACCAATAAATATACATTTTGTATATTATTTTATTCCCTTATTTGGGGTAGATTACACAATTTTACACATAATTTATTTTTATATAGATTATAAATGCCCACAATCATCAATAACGAATTTTTGTTTTTAAATTTATTTATTTTAATTTGAATACGTTCATATATATATATATATATATTTATTTATTAAAGAAATAAATATACATACATTCATTTGGTATGTTATTTCAGTTCACCTTTTTGGGTGATGTTCACATATATATATAATTATTGAAAAATATCAACATTTATATTTGAGTAAATTTATTTATTCTCAAATGTATTCAGCCACATTCGGCATTACATATCAATAAAAAAAAAAAAAAAAATACAATGTTCACAAAATACATCTCTTATTATGCTTAGAGCATTTACAGTCCCATAAAAAAACCACATAACACATCACAATCCTTCTCACACAATCAATCAGTATGATTTATCACTATTATACAATGTCAATTAAACTGGCCAAGTTGAGAATATCTGGCTATAAATTTGAATATTTCAATTAATATAAATTAATTCAAATTTTTACAAAACAAACAAAAACCCGCCCATCTTATTTCACTGCTTATCTTCGAGTAACATATAAATATAAATATGATAATACTTTATATAAAAAAAAAACTTTTTTAAAAAACCACGTTTTTAACGCACTAAAAAGAAGAAAATAATTTTTCTGAAACCCCATAGGTACTGACATTACAAACAAGAGATATGATTTGAAGAAAATTTTCTATAACGTAAAACGTGGGGCGCAAATAATAATAAATTTTTTAAATGCAATATAATTTCTTTGATTAATTTATTTCAATATCCATGGATTTATATTTTAAGTTTTATATTTTTTACCAGACTTTTTGTAAAAGGGAATATTATTAGTAATCCAACAGAATACTTTTATTAATGTAAATTTTTTTTGGAAAATTAATTCCTTAATATTAAATAAACATCTTCAATTTACACTTTAGAAATTTTATTAACATAAATATTAAATATTTGCTAGAAGTTTTGCAGTAGCAAAATTTAGTTTTAGATTTCTTCAAGTTAAATTTCTTATATTATTTACCAGAATATTGTTAGGATGTCATTTTTTATCAGAATTTTTTAAAAGTGAATATTATTAGTAATCTAAAGGTAATCTTTTCATAAATTAAATTTACCTCTTTTAAAAATTTCGATAAGTTATAAGCTTTACTTTTTGAAGCTAATTAAAATATGAATTCATTTATCCTATTAATTTGTACCTAATAACATTTATTTATAAATTTTTATACGATACAGAATATTTTAGCCATAGTTGCGCCCCACGTTTTACGTTATAGAAAATTTTCTTCAAATCATATCTCTTGTTTGTAATGTCAGTACCTATGGGGTTTCAGAAAAATTATTTTCTTCTTTTTAGTGCGTTAAAAACGTGGTTTTTTAAAAAAGTTTTTTTTTTATATAAAGTATTATTTTCTACTTTTTAGTCTTCATATATTGCAATCGATTTCACTTGACCTATACTACTTTTAAGTTTTTTGATTGACTTTAATAGTCATGAAATACTATTATCCTGAAAGTAATAAATTTAAATTGAATTATAAAGAGAAATTTTTAAATTTGTCATATTTTAATTCTTTATTGCCTAAAACTCATAAATTTAAATTTTGTTTTCTAAATTACAGTACAAAACATTAATATACCTTCTTTCAAATTTATTTACATTTTAAATATTATACATATTATATTATTCTTTTAACGGGTTTTTAACGGTTTTTTTCAAATTTAAATATTTACACTTTTTGTTTTGATTTTCCCATACAAAATTATATTCATTAATTATGCTCTAATTAAACACTTGCAAGCTACGAATGTGTTATTTTATTGTATTGTCATCCAGAATACATAACTCTGAAAAGTTTCAGAGCGATTGGATGACTGGAAGTGGTCGAAATTTCGATTGCAAGATTTGACCCGAACAGATAAATAAACAAACAAACAAACAAGAAAGCAAGCTAAGAAAAACGTGGTAAAATACACTCAGTTAGCAAGAGTGCTAATGATGACTTGGTGAGATGCAGAGAGCAAATGATAGCTGAAGGAAATTGAGGGTGGCGTTTAAGTCGAAAAAAGGTGTGTCGAAACAGGCAACCAATCAGAAGACCCGTTAAGTAAAAATAAGAAGAGGGGAGTTTGAACCTTTTTTCTACCTCCCTATTATATTTTTTCAATATTTTGATTTTATTAATTTTTTATCTCTCTTTGTAAAGACGAAATTATAACTTTAAAATGATTTTAAATGTAATCAATCAAAAGTCAGAAATTATAATTTAAAAAAATCAAAATTCTTCATAAAAAAAAAATGGCTTTTTATTTTTTCTAATACATTTACCGTGTATATAATATATAGAGATTCTTTATTTCATTAGATTGAATATTATTTATTAGTAATTCATTTAATAAATATCTAATCGTTATTTGAAATTTATTTAATTATTATTTTAGAATTTATGATGCTTAATCCAAATTTAATTCGCAGCATGGAACATACGATCAGGACTGTCATTTAGTTGGAGGGGAGCGACCTGAACATTTTTTCAAACTTCTTATTTAAACGGATTTTAATATTTTGATTATTATTATTAATTAATGTATTATATTTGCATCCCGCCTCGTTTTTGTATTAGATATTGTATCAATATTTTTTATATTTAAAATATTTTAAAATTTTTTAATTAATTTCGAAAGAAAATTAAAAATATATTTATACAATTTTTGCTAGTATAATAAAATAAGATCTAATGAAATATATTTATTTTTATCGTCAATTCACAATGTGTCATTTATTATATTATTAATTTGTGAAATGATTACAAATTTTATGTAAAATCCATTCTCTATTCGTTTAGATCAAAAATAATATATTTAATATTTAATATATTGAATATATTTAATACATACTAGAATCAACTCTTGAATATTTTTTTAAACAAGCGGACTATGGACATCTGTATTATTTATTTTTAATGTTTTGACAAAGTCCCTTTTGTTGTTTTCTTCTTTTGTATTATGTATTGAGAAAGGTAAGTTTTGGAAAGGGCCTTTTGTTGTATTATTATTGTTTCTCCTTTTTAAGTTAACAAAATACAAATATTCATTAATTATGCTCTAATTAATCACTTGCAAGCTACGAATGTGTTATTTTATTGTATTGTCATCCAGAATACATAACTCTGAAAAGTTTCAGAGCGATTGGATGACTGGAAGTGGTCGAAATTTCGATTGCAAGATTTGATCCGAACAGATAAACAAGAAAGCAAGCTAAGAAAAACGTGATAAAAAAGAGAGAACTTCTGTGATGCCCTTTTCCTCCTCGCAGCCCATCCTCTCATTCGGGGTCTCGGTACAATCATCCGCCAGAAATCCTCTTCATAAACTAATAAGCAAATGAAGAAAGAAAGAAAGAAGGAAATACAAATAAACAAATAAACAAAAGAAGAAAGAAAGAAAGAAGGAAACAAAAACAAACAAACAAACAAACAAAGGAAGGAAGAAGAAAGAAGGGAACAAAAACAAATAAATAATCAAAAGAAGAAAGAAAGACCGAAGGAAACAAAAACAAACAAACAAACCCACAAAAAAACCAAGCAGACAAACACAAAAATAAACAAATAATATAGAAACACACCACAACATCCATCCCACCAGCCCCACCCACTCACTCATTCAGAACAAATGACCTCAATCTGAGGGAACCACCAATCATACAATATAATCTGTTCAACTCTCCCGTGTTTATGGGTCGCAGCAACTGTGTCCAAGGAATATTCCCGTCTATATTCAGGCCCTCTCGAATACCCCTATATAAAGGGCACTTGTAAACAATGTGCTCAAATGTTTCCAATTCTTTCAGGTTGCACATTGAGCAGATCACATTTGGGCTAATCCTGTGGGCACATCCATCCAACCAGAAGTAAATCGCATTTTGATTTGTTAAACGGGCCTGGTGGATAACTCTCTTCTTGTTGAACGAGACCTTCAACGCCAGAATACCACCCTGACCGAAATCAATAGTTTTATATACAGGCACAAATGTTGACTCCCTAATTTTATCACTGTCAATTTTGTAGTAATAGAGCTTTAGGCTCTCCGTCAAAGAATTAATCCTCTTTTTTATCAGGTGGCTTTGTTGTGAATTCCAAAGCTCCCCTTCGTCGATTAGAAAAAAGAACCTTCTTAATTGCCCTGCCCAGTTGTAATTGTCCTGGCTGTTCGCCTCGTCGTTAATTAAACTAAACAATTTGTCATAACAGGCCCTAGGCAATCTATCGGATTCCATGTCTAACAGTTTACAGAGCCATAGGATGGCTCTTCTCACTACCTCTACAATGAGATTACACCTCTGAAATTCTCTCCTTAACGCGTATCCTGGCGTGGATCTGTCCAAAAAAAATATCGATTTGAAAAAGCCTGTCTGGATCCTTTCGATAATGTCGTGGTATCGGAGTGCCCATATTTCCGCTCCATATAGGAGAACAGACAGGACCGTTGAATCGAAGAGCTTCACTCTGTTATCATGACACAAGTGCCTACTGTTCAAAGTGCTCTTCAGACAGCCGAGGGCACGACTGGTTTTGGACACTCTATCCAACGCTGCCTCTCTGAACAGTCCCGACGTACTCAATTTAATACCCAAATAGCTGACATTGTTCACAATCTCGAGAGGCTTGTCATTATACTTAAATGTCAGCCCACCCGAGACTCTCCCTCCCCTTCGGAAAACCATTACTTTAGTCTTTTCCTCGTTCACCTCAAGTCTATTGTTGTTACAATAGATCTTAAGGATCCCGAGGAGACTTTTCAATTTGATCGGGGTATCCGACATCAGTAGCAAGTCATCGGCGAAAAATAAAGCCGATAAACTTCGCGACCCATCCACATAGACGCCCTCCACTCCACGCTCCTCGATGCATGAATCAAAGTCGGAGAGAAACAAAGAGAACAGAATCGGGGACAGTGTCTCTCCCTGCAGGACGCCACGGCCCACCTTAACCGGCAGTGATCTTTCGCCTTCTACCTCAATCACAAAATTAGCGTCCTTGTAAAGCGACCTAAGGATATTTATGAGCTTTCGGCTTAGACCCATATACAGTAGTTTGGACCACAATATGTTGTGGTCCACACTGTCAAAGGCACGTTTGAAATCAACGAAAGCTACATATAATTTCCCTCCACCCATCCTTAGCTTCATTCCTACCAACGAAGACAAAATAAACAAATTGTCTCGACATCCCCTTCCCCTTCTGAATCCCGTCTGACTTTCCGGGATCTTCTCTCCCTCCGACGCCCACAAACTCAGTCTCCCCTTTAAAATTTGGGTGAAGATTTTGCTAAGTGCATTAGTAAGGGCAATCCCCCTGTAATTACTCTCCACATTGTAGTCGCCCTTTTTGTGAATCAATTTTAATATTGACTTCGTCCATGAGGAGGGGACCCTCTCCTCTTCCATTATCTTATTAAAACATTTCAGCAGAAGGCTCCTCCCTTTCTTTGACATATTCTTAAAATATTCCGAAGGAATACCGTCTATACCTGGGGTTTTACCATTAGCACATCTACTTAAGGCTGTGTCAAGTTCCATGAGATCAATATCGTTATCCAAAAAGGGGTCGTCAATGGTCCCAACATCATATGGGATGTCCCTCGCCATGTCACTGGATCCAAATATCTTATTAAAAAAAGTCACCCATCGGGTCAAGTCAATTGTGTTGACTCTGTTGGACTTAAATCTCATCCTGCTTATAGTCCTCCAAAAATCCGCGGGAGTACCAGGTTTTGAAAGCCATTTGTACCTCTTTTCATAATAAGTTTTCTTACACTTAGCTATGTACAATTTAAATTCCCGTTTGGATTTTAAGTACTTCCCAGCGTGAATGTCTTGGTACCCATTCCTTCTCATTGTCCAATACGACTCCTTTAATTTCCTTTTCATCCTTAAACACCCATTATCAAACCAAGGCTTACTCTTTTTACCGGTCCAACCAGAAGAGTTCGACTCAACCACCGCCGCCCTCCTCACGCATTCAACCACATAGTCACACAACTCCAGGAGTTGTGTAACATTTATATTTATATTTGAAGTTAAAATTTTAGATTAAATTGTGCTTATAATATATATGATATTATCTAATTAAATTATAAAATTAATATTCTTAATTTACAATTAAATATATTATTTAGGTAAATAATGCCAAATATACTATATAGCAGGGGTCGGTAACCAGGTGCCCGCGAAGCCATTTAAAGTTCATTCAAATGTTTTTGTGATCAGGCCCTTAAACATTTTCGAATTTTTTTCAAATATTTTCAATATTTTTCTAAAAAAAAAACGGTAAAATGTTTTTGCGACCAGGCTCTTAAACATTTCCATTTTTTAAAATGGCTCTCAGTATCACCAAGTGTGCCCACCACCCCTGTTATATTATTTCAGAAATGTGCCCGACTATTGAAAAAGGTTGCCGACCCCTGCTATTTAGATCTATATAGATAGTAGATAAATATATTTTAGTGCTAACTTAATATGTTTACAAATTATTTATTTTAAAATCTATTTGTTTTGTTTAGTTTTAAGCTGATTTTACACACACACACACACACATTATTCGTTATTTTCCATTACATATTTTAAAAACTAAATATTTATGCTTTTTTCAGTTTTCAAATTTATTGTATGTCATTATATATTATTATTGTTTAAAAGTAGCACTATAGACAGAATATGGCATTCAATTCAAATAAATTTGTATATTGATTATTAATATTTATTATTGGCTTATTATTGGTTTGTCAATTTTTTCTTAAAAATCAATTTTTTTTAATAAGAGGTATTTCCCTTCTAAATTTAACATAACAGTAAAACTTAAGGAAAAAATTCTATGACTAAAGAAAAATTTATTAAAAGTTATTTTTTTCTTTAATAGTTTTATAATACTTTTAATTCTTAAAAAATTTAAAATATTTAATTTGATTTGACATTTGCTAAAAGTAAAAAAAATATATAATTAGAATTAGAATAATTGAGTTGAAATGTAAATTAATATAGAATTTTTTTTTCACAAAAGAAATATATTAATATTTTAAATCTGGTTAAGGTTAAGTTCATGAAAGAATTTATAATTAATAAGTTGACATGTGGCCAGGTCCGAACCGACCGACTGTTTGAAGTAAATTAATTTCCAGCTACGGAAACAATTTCAAATAATTTTAATATATCTATTAATGTAATAAAAAACAGATATGGATATAACATAAATATTTTTAATTTTATTTTATTTATAATATATAAGACCAGGCAGTGACGTCATGAATGGCTGGATGACGTCATATAATATTAAATTAAGAAAAAACTAATAAAGATGATTTTTTTTGAGGATAAAACCAATACAAAGTGCATGATTCGTGGTGATATGTAAAAAATCACCTCATGTGAAATTTGGTGTGAAAATAACCCTTCCCTTCCTATCGTCGATCGCTATTAATACCACTTCCGGTTTCCGGATTTGCACCAAAAGTTGATCCATTCATCATACTGATGCATTAAGTAAATATGTATACCAAATTTCATCAAAATCCGTTGAGCCGTTCAGGCTGTACACATTTATACGGGCGGACGGACGGACGGACAGACATCATGCTAAAAATACTTTTTTCTGTTAAGAAAATGCATGATTCGTGGAGATATGTAAAAATCTCCACATGTTAAATTTGGTATGAAAACAATACCTCCCTTACTACGGTCGGTAAAAATGGAGATTATATATTAGAATCTTAATCAAATTGACAAGATATATTTATATATATTATTTTCCTTTTTGTTTAAATTCTTTAAATAACCTTTATTTGTCCTTGTTAAATAAATATTTCTTCATTTTTTTTTCCTTCATTAATAATTTAAATTTATTTTTAATTTATTTTTTTCTTATTTAAAAAAATTATATAATTGATTTTATTATATATTTTATAATATACATTGATTTTTTAACTTTTCATATAATAATTAGAATGAAGCCTTCTATTTTTTTCTTTCCCAAAAAGAAGGTCAAGAATTTGATTAATTCCCAACCATTATTTTTGAAAATTTGAAGGATTATAAGAGGTTATAGGGAACATCATAATACATGATGAACTTGAGGTCATATTTCATTGTTTCTTTATTTCTCTGTAGCCAATTTGTCAAGGTAATTATATATATATATTTTGAATAGGGATTTATTGTTAAAAAAAGGTATGTAGATATATAATGCTTAACTATATAATATACAAAATATATTGATTGAATCTTATTAAAAATTAAAAAAGTAGTGGAAAAATTATAGGTCTATTGAGCATAATATTGGACAGTTTAAAATATCATAACGAAAGAGAAAGAATTTGTACACTTTTATTTCATCTATTCACAATCTTTATAAAACTAAAAAAGAAAGTTTTAAAGAGCCATTGAACTATTCTAAAAAATATCAAATCTTTAGATACATTATAATATTAAATCAATTCTTCAATAATTATGGATATTGGTAATTTTAATAAATAAATAAGTTGACCTGTGGCCAGGTCCGAACCGACCGACGATTTGAAGTAAATTAATTTCCAGCTACAGAAACAATTTCAAATAATTTTAATATATCTATTAATGTAATAAAAAACAGATAGGCATATAACATAAATATTTTTAATTTTATTTTATTTATAATATATATGCAAGACCAGGCTATGACGTCATGAATGGCTGGATGACGTCATATAATTTTAAATCAAGAAAAAACTATTAAATATGATTTTCCCGAGGATAAAACCAATACAAAGTGCATGATTCGTAGTGATATATAAAAAATCTCCTCATGTGAAATTTGGTGTGAAAATAACCCTTCTCTTCCTATCGTCGATCGCTAATACTACCCCTTCCGGTTTCCGGATTTGCACCAAAAGTTGATCAATTCATCCCACTGATGCATTAAGTAAATATACCAAATTTCATCAAAATCGGTTGAGCCGTTCAGGCTGTACACATCTATACGGACGGACAGACGGACGGACAGACGGACAGACGGACGGACAGACATCATGCTAAAAATACTTTTTTCTGTTTAGAAAATGCATGATTCGTGGAGATATGTAAAAATCCCCACATGTGAAATTTGGTGTGAAAACAATACCTCCCTTACTATCGTCGGTCGGTAAAAATTAGTATTTTTTATTAGTGAATAATAAAGAAATATTATATATTATAATATTTATTTTAGTTTGGTTTTTCTTAAGGCCTTAATTATTTTCAAATGGCGTTTGAGATTATAAAATAAGTACCTGAGCCTATTAAACATAATCATTAACTATGTTAGCTAAGATTACTAAAAAATATTAATTGGTCGATTTGTTTAATCCAATCATTTGATTCAGGATTATTTAGAAAAAACATTGTCATAATTTTATTCTTATCATTTATTCTAGGAAGATAGTAATAAGGTTATTTAAATGATCAAGTATTATCTATTAAGTTTATGATTCATAAAAATTTATCTATGCTAATAACATTACCAAATTATGCTATTTAAGTAATAGAATCCTATTTTAGAATTATGTCTTTGAAATTATTTTAATCTTAGTTGTGCAATTTGGAATTAATTAATTATTAAAATAATTATTAATAACTTTTATATATAATTTCATCATCGATAGTATTAACAAGAATGAATACTAATAACTATTAATAATCCAATAAAAAAAAACAAGGCGAGATTCAATTTCAACTGCTAGTAAGACACCAATTTTCATAGAAATCTATTGATTTGACAGTTGTATACTTTTGCCACATTATTTTATAAATAAAAAACTTTTATAAAGAGTCAATTTTGAGGCCCCCTTGCTTTATGAGGCACTAGGCGCGCGCCTCCTGCGCTTGTTTGGAAATCAGTCACTGGCTAATACTATATAATAAATTAAAAGTTTTACTTTTTAAAATAAAATCTGAAAATGAAGTAAGTTCTTATTTTGTTCACTATTATTCTATTAATATATTCTACTTCTACTATTCTCTAGCACCCTACAAATTTTTAATTTTAACATAACAATCCCCTTTTTAAATTATCAAAAATAAATTATTAATAATAATTATTATTATTATATACTATATAATAAATGTCTATGTCTTAAATGAGGTAAAACTTAGGTTTTAAATTAAACTTTCTTACTAAAATTATAAACCATATGAATTGAAATGTTGAATCTTGACATAATTTTTATAAATTTAAAAACATGAAATAATTTCTTTATTTTATAATAAATGATAAATATTTATATTTGTTTTATATTAAGGAAATAGTAAGTATGTTGGGATTTAAATTTAATTAAACTATTATTATAATTATAATTATTATAAATGAGTACTAATATAATAGATAATTTAATAATAATTATTTCAAATTCAGAATTTTATTCCTCTCTTCACATATTTATTTATTTATTTCCATTATATTATAAATATAAAAATCACAACTTGTCATTCACTCTTTAAATAAGGTTAATTCACACCTTGTTCTTAGAATCGATACCGTAGTTGAATGACTGTATTCTCACAAATCATTGCTAATACATTATGAAAGCATCATTCATTTAAATTAAGTTTTGATTTATTTAATTGTATTACTTCCTAATTAATAATTCCTAATTTTCCTTTCTATTTAAATTTTAAATCCAAGTTTAATAATAATAATTGCCATTAATGTCCAGTATGTCCAGGAGTTAGTTAGAACAAAAAAATTAATTCAAAATCAATGTTTAAATTTTTTAAACCCTTTATCTAATATGAAATATAAATTAATTTTTAATAAATTGTATATAGTATATTTAATTACATAGATGTTAATTATTCAAACCTAGTTTAGTTTTTGTTTAAACGATTAAAAGCATGCTATACGTAATAAATATCAATAATACATAACTGTACTATTTTACTTACCACTACTTAATTAATGAAATCCTAAGCACACTTCTATAAAACCTTCAACTGACTCTAATATATAATAATATTAATATTCACTAAACACTTTTTAGTCATAATATTTAATTAAATTGAATATCAAAATTAAATCTCTTTCGTTGTTTTTTTCATAATTTTTTCATACTAATTATCACAAAATTCAGTATGCAATAAAGAATTGAGTGATTTTTTTAATATAAAATTTTATAAAAAAATTATTCAAAAGAAAATTAAATAAATATATTAATTAAATTGATTATTTTTTTGCAAAAAAAAAAAACTTTATCAAGTATATATATATACTAATTAACGTAAATTCTAATCAATTTTGTAATATTTATTAGAATAAAATAATATGAATGAATCTGCCATCATTAAATTATGATTACGCTCTGGTATTAGTATCTCGTAAACAACTAAAACAGAAAGTGATTACGCCATCTTCTCTATTTTCATATTCGAATTGAAAAAAATATAAATATGTCAAAATAGCTAAGAAGTGAATGTTTTTGTATATGTGAGTAAGTGAGCGAATGTACTATAGAATATAATATAGAAGCATCAACTTTCACTTTTATGTAGTTTACCTTCATATAATGAATAGTTCGATCAATTCGATAGCATAAGTTAAATTTTTAATTTTAGATTTTCATTGACTTTTGACTTATTAATATTTTAATTATTTTTTTTTTGAAAAAATGAAAAAAATATAATGTTGTTAATATATAGACCTAGTAGAAGTCTAGTAAAATAAAAGTCAAATATTATTTATAGAAATATGCCCTTCCGACTTGTATTGCGGATAACACCCTACTTTACTTTATTACCAATTCAGTATATTGTATAATTTAATTTAATAATATTAATATTAGAAAATAAACCTGGTTTGACTGGTATTGTTAGTTTAAAATTATGAAAGAATTTTTATTATTTTATTTATGTCTCAACCATTTAGCTATCACAATGTTTACAATCACAAAAATTCAACAAATTAATAATTATAGTAATAAATAAATAAGAATAGTAAACCCCAGCCTTCCATCATCCTATATTTTTATTTTTTTATTGTAAAATTCAACTTTCCCATTGCTCTAATAATTGGGTTTATTCCAAAAAAAAAAAACAAACTGAAAAAATACTCTTATTTCAAACAAACTGTTACACGTTTGTAATAAAATTTATATTTTGTTGTAAAAATGAATATTTGTTTGTAAAAATATTAATTTAAAAACATTGTAATAGTGATCTTGATCTAATAAAGGTGGCTAGCGTTTACCTACTGCTGGCTAGACAGACCGAGCTAGGACATTGAGGTGAGTTACCTATACTATTCTACAATTAGAATAAATTAGGGACCCTTCCTCAATAAATATATATAAGAATTTTTATAATATATAAAAAGTTTTTTTTTCTATAAATGTGTATGATCAAAGTGCGTATTCATTCATTTAATCTATTTAATTTTTTTACCACGTTTTTCTTAGCTTGCTTTCTTGTTTGTTTGTTTGTTTATTTATCTGTTCGGGTCAAATCTTGCAATCGAAATTTCGACCACTTCCAGTCATCCAATCGCTCTGAAACTTTTCAGAGTTATGTATTCTGGATGACAATACAATAAAATAACACATTCGTAGCTTGCAAGTGTTTAATTAGAGCATAATTAATGAATATAATTTTGTATGGGAAAATCAAAACAAAAAGTGTAAATATTTAAATTTGAAAAAAACCGTTAAAAACCCGTTAAAAGAATAAAGTAAATGTAAATATATGAAGACTAAAAAGTAGAAAATAATACTTTATATAAAAAAAAAACTTTTTTAAAAAACCACGTTTTTAACGCACTAAAAAGAAGAAAATAATTTTTCTGAAACCCCATAGGTACTGACATTACAAACAAGACATATGATTTGAAGAAAATTTTCTATAACGTAAAACGTGGGGCGCAACTATGGCTAAAATATTCTGTATCGTATAAAAATTTATAAATAAATGTTATTAGGTACAAATTAATAGGATAAATGAATTCATATTTTAATTAGCTTCAAAAAGTAAAGCTTATAACTTATCGAAATTTTTAAAAGAGGTAAATTTAATTTATGAAAAGATTACCTTTAGATTACTAATAATATTCACTTTTAAAAAATTCTGATAAAAAATGACATCCTAACAATATTCTGGTAAATAATATAAGAAATTTAACTTGAAGAAATCTAAAACTAAATTTTGCTACTGCAAAACTTCTAGCAAATATTTAATATTTATGTTAATAAAATTTCTAAAGTGTAAATTGAAGATGTTTATTTAATATTAAGGAATTAATTTTCCAAAAAAAATTTACATTAATAAAAGTATTCTGTTGGATTACTAATAATATTCCCTTTTACAAAAAGTCTGGTAAAAAATGGCCCCACGTTTTACGTTATAGAAAATTTTCTTCAAATCATATGTCTTGTTTGTAATGTCAGTACCTATGGGGTTTCAGAAAAATTATTTTCTTCTTTTTAGTGCGTTAAAAACGTGGTTTTTTAAAAAAGTTTTTTTTTTATATAAAGTATTTTCAAATAGAAAATAAATAGATAGGTTTTTAATTTATTAATTTATATAATACTAGCTGCTCAGAGCGCCTTCGGCGCTCTTCAGACCTAGACGGGGGCTCCGCCCCCTGTACCCCCGAGTTGTACATAGTATTTGGTGGTTGAAAGTATTAAAAGGTTTTCATCCATTTTGTTTCAATCAGTATATTACATAAAACATTCATTTCTTTTTGTGTTCTTATTTAAAAAATATATTTTAATTTAATCACTATATTAATTATATATATTATTATTGTATATGTTATATCTATCTACCTATGTGGCTCAAAGATACTCTAAAGTTCTTAGCCGCAACAACCACATTTCTCCAAGTGTCCCTATCCTGAGCCCTTATTCCATCTCTCTTACGTCCCTTCCTACGCGTCATTGGTTTTCCAAGCGGACGTTTTCCAATCGGTCTTCCCACCAATATCTTTTTCCTCTCCCATTCTTGCCACGTGCACTGCCTATCGCAGCTTTTTCCCTTTTATAACCCTAACTATTTCTGAAGATGCAGAGAGGCCATGCAATTTCTTGTTATACAGTCTCCCTCATACCCGGTGACCTCATCTTTCTTTGGCCAATAAATGCAGGGAAGAATCCTATTCTCAAATACTCTGAATCTACTCTCATCTCCAAGGGTCATAGACCATGCCTCCCACCCATATAATGCAACAGGCAAAATAATCTTTTTATATATTCCCTTTGATAATAATTTTGAAGAGATAAGCCTCTTTATTGCAGATAACAGGCGTTTCCCGATTGCAACCCCGATTTAAATTCTTCTCAAATATTATTATCCTTCGTGATTACATTCAATTTTTCTACATATTCAAATTCTACATTTTGTATCTTAAGATTTTGTATGTTAATACTCTTCCTCTTTGTTACTAAATATTTTTTCTTATCACTATTAATTTCAAACCTCCATTAAATTTTCCTCGCTATCTGTAATTGCAATTGCCGAATCTCCTATTATATTTAAGTCGTCTGAGTAACCTAATATTTTACAATTGATTTCCGCATCTTATTCTTTCTTTACTACCTTCAAGAGAAATTTGAAGATTGAAAATTTGAAAAAGTTTATCCGGATCTATTGAGTTATGCGTATGTTTTACTAAAGTCTACAAATAATTAGTGAACAGAAATATTGAATTCGCGGTTTTGTTCCTAATATCTGTCATAATGAAAATATCTTAATTAATGTTGGTCGATTTGGCCTGAACCCGCAATGATATCTCCTAATATTTCCTCCGCCTATAGTTTATAAGTATTGTATATGTTATAATAGAGTATAATATTTCTTGATCATTACATTTTGGTATTTTATTTTCATTGCTAGATTATTATTGAATATTTTTAATTATAATGAAACTTGAGAAAATGCAAAAATAGAGACTTGAGACAATTTATAAAAATTAACGGTATAAAACGATAGTTAAATGACCAATATATACATTCATTAATAGTATTAATTTAAATTAATTGATTTATTTGTTTTTTTTATTATTAAGTTCATTTATTAATTTTTTTAGATCATAGTTATTTTCCTTAAAAGAAACTTAAATTCTGTGGTGCTAGGGGATTTGAAAATTATTCGTCGCAATATGAAGATTTCGCTTACAGTTTCTGTCATGTCCGACCTCCATCCAACAGTTATTTTCTGTTAAGTTTTTTGCTTCTCTTAATCATGTGATCTATATATTTAATTTTTTTTGATTCATTATAATAAAATTTAAACAAATAAAAATTTTTACTTTGTTAATTTATATAAATTTCAATATAAACTGATTGTGAGTGATACTCTTAGCCAATACTCTGAATATTTTGTGTACAAAAATATTGAATGTTCTTAGCGAGATTTGATATAATGTTGTACGATTTGTCCTAAATCTGAATTAGAAGAAAATTATAAATTGCCTCCTCTTCCAGCCCAATTCATTTACCCACCCATGTTGCATATGGCATCTAAATTTCTTAAAACTCCGTTTTTTAATTTAAAATAGAAGGAGAGAAAGAGTTTTAAATTATATTCGAATAGTCTATATATTCTATATATCAGTATTTTTTTTCTGAATTTAATAGCAAGTTGATTTTAAAAATTTTCCATTCTTAATGCATATGATTGATTAAATGTGTTAAAATTTAAAAAAATTCAAATATTCTAATTTTTATATTTATATACAATTTAATATTATTTTTTATTAATATCATATCAAAAAAAAGAGAATTTATTAAAAATTAAAAATAAAAAAAGAAGCCTATTAATAAAAAATTGAATGGTGATTTAAATATTTTATTAAATTAATTAAAATGAGACCTTTTAGAATAAATTATTTAATTGAAATGATATTTAAATATAAGAATTTAAAAAAATATTATATTCTTTGTTTGGCAATTGTTATTTAATTATGTGCAACATGATTCGACTTGCACAGAGCATCGTTATTTTTTATTAATATCACATAATAAAAATGAATCTTTTAAACATAATAAATAAAAAAGACATTTTAATAAATTTAAAAAATATACCCAATTTAAAATGTCAAAAATTTAAAACAACTTTATATCATCATATTTTAATTTTTATATAATATATATATATATATATATATAGTTAATTAATAATAGAGTAATTAAATTAAAATAAAAAACAAAGATAATATAATTCAGTCATTTTAATTCAGGTTAAATAATATTTTTTTTTATTATTCAATGATAAAATTTATATATTATTATATATATATTATAGAAAAGAAGAAATATTCAATTAAATAAAAAATAATTTAAGATAAAAATATGATCTAATAAATATTTTAATTAAATTGAGAACTTTTAGAATAAATTATTTAATTGAATTGATATTTGTATATTAGAATTTAAAATAAAAAGGGAAATATTATAATAATTCTTCGATTGGGAATCTCTATGATAATTCATTGTTTGAAATGATTCCGCTAGGCCGACAGTGAGCCGCGAGCTGCTCTTGAATGAACAACACGGAGAATTATATAAACTTTAAAAAATTAATTTCTGCGGTTATTGATAAGATATTAATAAAATTTATAGCCTATGTTACTCTAGAGGTATATAAGAATATTGTGATGTAATTTCAAAGAAATCGGTTCAGCCAATTCTGAGTCTATAAAATAGTAATTTTCCGGACAGACAGACAGACAGACAGACAGACAGACAGACAGACAGACGTGAAAAATTCTAAAGTCACTTTTGGATTCTAGAGGTCATGAAACGCGAAGATATGCAAAAATTTTTAAATTCTGAGCAATGTGCAGACAAAAACCTTTTTTTATATATATAGATTATTTATAATAGTAATGTGTATTTATATCTTTAAATAAATATATTTGTGTGGTTTTATACAAAGTAATGTTCATATAAAATATAATTATTTATTTAGCTAAAATATAATATATATATATTCTATATATAAATAGTATTTTTATATTTTATTTTATTTAATATTATTTAAAAAATGGCTAATTTAGAAGTAAAAATTTCAACCTTAGAGGCAGAACTTGCAAAACGACCTACCGCAATTACCGTCAAAGTTGACCGCGAACCTAACTTTACCCTCTTAGATCAAATAAATATCTGGGATGGTAAAGAATCGTTTGATGAATTTATTACTAGGTTCGAGCAATTATCTCTGCTAGGGGGATGGAGTGATGCTGAAAAACTAGTGGTATTAAAATTAAAATTAGAAGTTACACCTCTTTTATTTGTTCAGGGGCAATCTAGTGAATTAAATTATACTGAACTAAAAGTTAAACTGAAATAGCGGTAGGAGAATTAACTGATGTATTTGAGGTGAATCAAATTAAATGGGAAAATGAATTATTCTGCTTAGAAGAGTGGTTAGTTATTTTGGTCACCTCACTCGCTCCTGCTCGGGCCTTGAGAAGACCATGATTCAGGGAAGGGTGGAAGGAACACGGAGACGGGGCCGAACATCGACCAGATGGAAGGACCATTTGCGGGTTGGCTTGAGTACCGATCTTTAGACAGCTGCAGCAAGTGCTCGTCATCGATCTCGATGGCGAGTCTTAACTCGCGAAATTCGAGCCGTGGGAGCTTGGTAGTATTAGGACCACGACACTTCCGTCAGGAAGTTATCGACTAGAAAGAAGAAGAGATATACCGTATTTCCCCATGTATAAGCCACGCTCAAAAAGTAGGGGGTAGCATATATAAAGGCATATATAAGGTATACGGCTTAATGCATAAAATAATAAAGTAGAAATCAACTGGTTTTTCAGCAGTTTGTTGTAATTTTTGTAAACAATTGTAAGTGATGATATGATTGCAAGACGATATTATTACTCTTACACCGATGACACAAGTGAAGAATGGAACCACTACATGATGAGCTTAAAACTAATCCACTGAACAAGTCATCCATTGGAGAAGTTTCTGGGTGGGTAAAGAATGCTTCGAACAGTGTGAAGGTCAACTTTTATTTAAAATTTTTAAGCCTTTAAAAAATGTGGAATCTCCAATTCTCTTTATGGTTCAGAAGATAACTTGATATATAAAGATGGCGATGAAGATGATGCAGAGGAAAAAGAACCGCTAGCTAAATTAAATGCCAGTGATATTGAAAAAGACGAGGAATATGAGCGGGTTGTCACTATACCTGATGCACCAGACAGTGATGATAATTGTATGAGGGATTATTATGAGTCTTGAATTTTCTTTTTTTGTAACTTTTCTTTCGCTGTAATTTATTTCACTAATAAAATGTTTTTTTCAAAACTTCACAGTCAAACAGTTAGGGGTGGCTTATACTAAGAGGGTCCTTATATATGGGTAAATACGGTATATATATACATATATAAATTTCTCATCCTATTCAGAGAATTGATTTACTTTTACTGAAAACTTTTATTTAAAATTTTTAATAATTCACTTATTATTATTTTTAGAATCATAATATTATATTTTTGATTATTGATGTTTATGACGTAGGATGATTGTAGTTTATCATTTTGAAAAATCTATCTTCCATTTATCGTAAATCTTCCAATTATCATCCATACTCGTATATATAAATATATATTTTTTATCTTTATAATATATTGTATCTTTATCTAGAGCCTGACCCACACCCTCTCGTTAATTTATTATTATACACCTAATACTTGACTAATATGCTTATTAATAGACAAGTATATACATAGGTATATAAATGGGCGGTAGTTGAAGATATTAAACCCTCTTTTATTAATTCTTACCACTTTATATAATGTTAAATTATAAATAATTTTATATACGATAAAACTGAAAGTAAGTTTTCATTTCATCATCAGAATAGAATTAAAAATTATTAAAAAATTTGAGCATAACATAAAAAGACAAATTAAAATATAAAATTTTTAAATAATTGTTTCAATTTGAATTAAAAATATAGGTAATTATTATAATACTGACAAATAATTTTTTAAAAAAGAAAGTTTCTTTATAACATTATGAAATAAAAGCTTTTTAAAAATCATTGACATTAATGATATATGTAATTATAAATAAATATAGAGAATCAGAAATACTTACAATTCTAATTATTTATTTATTTAAAGTTCTTTTGGATTTAGGAAGACCAATGTTTTGAAGGTATTCGGGTTAAAAAACACAGACAAAAATAATTGCTTCTACAAATTGCTAAGATTAAGTTACCATTTTCATTAAAAATACAATAGCACAAAATTAATTTAACACTCTCCCTAATGGATTTTTAAAAATGATTTTCGTCTTCCTGAAAGATAAAAAAACTAAATATATATATATATATATATATATATATATAGAAATAATTATTATCCAAATAATAATAATTTAGTTAGACACTATACTCACCATTTTTACTATCACGAAAATTTTCGATGTTGAGATTTTGATGTTTTTATACGTTTTGAAGGTTCCTGAATCATTTTCACTAAGGTTGAGAAAAATGTCTGTGTGTGTATGTGTGTGTGTTTATGCATGTAACCAAGATTACGCAAAAACGGTTTGAGCTAGAATGATAAAATTTGGTACACGAGCATTATTCAAAATTCGTAGTTTTCTATCAACTTTTGAGAAATGTAGCTCAACCGGAAGAGGGTCATTACTTACAACGTTTTGATTGTTTTTCCTCTAAAGTGACCGTAAAGATATATGTTTGATAATTTTTCACATGATTAATAATTGATTGATTAGCTGAAATTACCAGAATTACCAACACGTGACGTGGTGCCATCAACAAAAAGCCAAACATGCGCTGGTTTAATATTTATTATTTATAATTTATAATTAATTAAATTTAATTTAAATATAATATATTATGTTATTTAATCCTATTCAAATTGCGAGATAGTCGAGTGGAGACACTCCAGCTAATTTATAAAACAGTGATATTCATTATATATTTTGTGAAAATAAGTAATACATAATTGATGACAGGGCCGTCCTAAGATTTTCGGCGCCCGTGGGCTCCTAAAATTTTGCGCCCCTTTTCATTAGAAATTACACAGAATGGTTAGTAAAAATATATAAACTAATAAAAAATGCCGCCCCCAGAAGGCTTGCGCCCTAGGGCTATAGCCCAATTAGCCCTGTGGTTAGGGCGGCCCTGATTGATGATAATTGAAATAAATCCAAAATTGAAATTAATAACTCAAAATATATGAATATTAATATTCTATTTCAATTTTATAATTTTAAATATTTTTTTATTTAAATTTAATTATGAGATTGCAATAACCAACTATTTTTTACTTAAATTTTTTATTTTAAGTTGAAGATGAATACAATAAAAAATGAATAAAAATGGAATAATAAATTAAAATGATCATAAGTGAAATTCTACAAAAAAGTATATCAAAAATTAAATATAAAATTTTAAATATGATAATCAAATTAAATTTAGAATATATATAATAATATTATTATATTTAATATGAAGTAAGTGAAGGGGTTGAATTCGACTTAAATACATTTATTACTTCTCTTTATATATATAATAAACGATTAATTCCAGATTTAAAGAAACTGAGAAAATGAAGCCCAAAGTTCACAGCTTGTAGAAAAATCAGGTTATATGACTACAGAAAAATATATATTGCTTTAAAATATTAAGATTATCAAGTTCATTATTCACTTCATATGTTGCAGATTACATTACATTACATTACTAGCAAAATTTTAAAAATTGGAGTTAATCGGTTTGGCTTCTGAGTGGCTCATATATGTATTAATAACATTATTTTTATTTTATCCAAATTTCATTTCGCTCAGATAGGTTAGAACGGTAGAAAATGAGTAAGATTTTTATAAAATAATAATTTGGTTTTTTTATTATTAATTTTTACACGTGTTTAAAGAAATAAAAATTGAATAATGAGGTAATTTTCTTTCTTTTATTATGTATATTGCAAGAATAAATGTTATCTAAAATTATTTATTTTTAAACAATTTTCTATTTTTAAACAGAAAAAATTATATAATTATTCTAGGTAAAAATTGTTTTAACTGTAAACATATGAAAATAATTTGGAAATTAGTAATTTTTTACATTTTTTTTGATAAAATAAATTTTTGAAAAATAGATTTGGAATAAATGTCAGAACCTTTGTCTTTATATGAAAGATAAATATATTTTAATAATGTTTTCTTATCTTGAAGAAATAAATATCTTAAAAGGTTATGATATGTATTCAAGGTTAAAAATTATTCCATTATTAAATTTTGTTTATTTTGTGGGGGTGGGAGGGAGTTTATATCTCTAAATTAGAATATAAAAATTGAAAAATTTTAAATAACATTAAAAATCAATCCCTGTCAAACAAATTCTACATCAAAATTAAAAATAAGTTAATAGTGAAGAACGATTTAAAGAATTTTTACTAAATAAAATTAGTTATATTTAAATAAGTTATAATATTAAAATAAAATGATAAGATTAATATTTGTTCTTAATTTTAAGAGAAATGTATTTGATAGTAGTAGTTTGATTATCAAAATTAATATCAATAAAATTATTAATTATTTATTCATTTGTATATGTATGGGTGTGATGTCAGGTCTTTGGCTTTGGAGGATAAGAATACATATAGAATATTTAAATATTTTTTTTTTATTTATTATTTATATTTTTAAGATAGAAAAATGAGTTTATAGGGGAATTGTAAAAGATGATTAAAACTTATATGACCTATTTGTATCCCCATACAAAGAATCGTATTGACACTATAAGGCTGGAAAAATGTATCCCCTACATAGAATCGTAGACACATGGATAGAAAGGGCGTTTGTTGCTTGATTAAGTAATAATAATATTATAGATAAGAAAACTTAACTGTTTTCAATATGGGCTCAGAAGTTCAAGGTTCGAATTTTTTACTTATATAGACCGTCCTTTAATTAGTATGTTGCGCATCATCTTCGTTTGCAATGTTAATGTATAATCTATAAATAATTACTAGCAATTTATATTTAAAATTATAATTTAAAACCGATCATCGGTAATAATCTTAATTAAAGATGATCAATAAACATTTGAGAATATTTTTATATGCTCAGCTACTCTCAGTGATTATTCTTCTTAGAATTTATTTAAATTGTTTTTGTTATCCTTGGTTGACATATTGTTTCATTTTTTGGACTGCAATATCATAAGTAAAAAGTAAAATATAAAAATTATAATTATTGGAATTTAATTTTAAATATAAATGAATGATTGGATAAATTAGAAAGGATCATGATGTTATCATATGCTGTTATCAGTAATCGTTCATTCATATACCGTGCATTTTCAGGTTCATTTAAATAGAATTAATTTTATTGGAAATCAGCATAAAAGGCAAATTTTGATTAATCATGAATGAAAAATATCATTTTATAAATATATTTTTAAATAAATAGTAAGAGATTATTGACCTTATTATATATATATATATTTAAATGAATATAAATATATATTGTTTATATAACATATAAAAAGACATTTAAAAATTTTGAAATGAAGTAATCAATAAATAACATTAATTGGATAGCATACGATAGGAAAAAAGTTTATTCCATTTAATTCCGAGTTCACGACACACTTTTTAAACGATCGAGATAATCGATAAATACGGCGTCTTTATATATATATTTAATGGCGCCACCATGTATAATGATAAGCATTATTATGAATATCAATCTCTTAAACATTTATGGTCATGTTATAGATCTTGAAACAACTGAGATTAATTTAACTAAATAATGAATTTTGCATACTCTCTCTTTCACTAGATTTAAAAAATAAATGTATAACTTTATTTTCAAAAATGAATTCATAATATAGAATAATTTATATTTTATAATTCTTTCTAGTGATTCTAAATCCCGCTTGGCATTGTCAACTAAAACAATTCGTAAATAAGAAGATCCTTAAAGGTATTTTTAAACTCTTGTTTATATATATATATTTAAACTAAATCATATTCTCTTTATTAATTTATCAATGCACACTTCTATTCATTCATATCTCTAACTAATTTTGAATCCTTGTTTTTTAATTAATTTATATTTGTTATCAATATCTAGTCTATATTCTCCCTCTATAATGCATCTAACGTTTAGTTGCTTACCAATTTATTTTCTCATATACACTATTTTTTTTATTAGATCTTTCTACTTTCAAGGTCTCATAGCCGGTTTGAAATTTTAAGTTTTAGCAATTATGGTTAGTAATGTTTAGTTTCTATAGTTCCTCATTATAAATATATTTTATACTAAAAAGTAAACCGCATTGAGGGGTGTTTAGATATTATAATTTTTGAAGGGAATTTTACTTACTGCCTAAAAAATTAAATATTTTGGCCCAAATATTAATAACTAATTTTCAATTGAATTTTTAATAATAATAATAATAATAATGATAATAATGAAGTGATATATAATATTTTAATTTCAATATTTTAACATTGCTTCATACTGACTACGTTACAATAGACAGACAGAACCACTCCAATTAGTATATTTACATATCATATCTTCTATATATATAAAATTAGCTGGAGTGTCTCCACTCGACTATCTCGCAATTTGAATTGGATTAAATAACATAATATATTATATCTAAATTAAATTTAATTAATTATAAATTATAAATAATAAATAATAAATATTAAACCAGCGCATGTTTGGCTTTTTGTTGATGGCACCACGTCACGTGTTGGCGCGTGAGATTTGCAGTGTTAAAAAATTAATTCTGGTAATTTCAGCGAATCAATCAAGCTGAAATTCTATATATAGCAGTTTTATACAATGTTTAATCATGTGAAAAATTATCAAACATATATCTTTATTTTTACGGTCACTTTAGAGGAAAAAAAATCAAAACGTTGTAGGTAATGACCCTCTTCCGGTTGAGCTACATTTCTCAAAAGTTGATAGAAAACTATGAATTTTGAATAATGTCCATGTACCAAATTTCATCATTCTAGCTCAAACCGTTTTTGCGTAATCTTGCCTACATACATACACACACACATACACACATACACACACACATACACACACACATACACACACACATACACACATACACACATACACACACACACACAGACATTTTTCTCAAGCTTAGTGAAAATGATTCAGGAACCTTCAAAACGTATAAAAACATCAAAATCTCAACATCGAAAATTTTCGTGATCGCAATACTATCTCTGGCGAGATAGTAAAAAGGTTTTAGTCTGAACATTGCTCAAAATTTAAAATTTTTTGCATATCTTCGCGTTTCATGACCTCTAGAATCCAAAAGTGACTTTAGAATTTTTCATGTATGTCTATCTGTCCGGAAAATTACTATTTTATAGACTCAGAATTGGCTGAACCTATTTCGATGAAATTACATCACAATATTCTTATATACCTCTAGAATAACATAGGCAATAAATTTGATTAATATCAAATCAATAACCACAGAAATTAATTTTTTAAAGTTTATATAATTCTCCGTGTTGTTCATTCAAGAGCATCTCGCGGCTCACTGTCCCTAGCGGAATCATTTTAAACAATGAATTATCATAGCGATTCCCAATCAAAGAATTATTATAATATTTCACTTTTTATTTTAAATTCTAATATTCAAATATCATTTCAATTAAATAATTTATTCTAAAAGTTCTCATTTTAATTAATTTAATAAAATATTTAGATCATATTTAACTTAATTTTTATTTATTCTTTCTATATATTTGAATATTTTCTTTTCTATTTGAAAGTGAAAGGTTAAAAAAACAGAATATATTATTTTTAATATTTTATGAATACAAAAATATTTTCAAAGCGTCAATTAAAATGACTAAATTATATTATTTTTGATTTTGTTTCAATTATTAATTACAACTATATTTTAAGTGCTAAAATGATTTCTTGGTTATATAAAATTAAAATATGATTTTTTAGACAATTGATATAAACGAGATGTTTTAAATTTATGTCTTTTTTTATATTGAGTATTTTTTTAAAATTTGATTTAAATCAAAATTATTGTATTCTATTATATTTTTTTATTAATAGACTTCTTTTTTTATTTTTAATTTTTAATAAATTCTCTTTTTTGATATGATTTTAATAAAGAAATAAAATTAAATTGTATATATATTTAAAAATTAGAATATTTGAATATTTTTAAATTTTAACACATGTAAATAATCAATCATATGCATAAAGAATGGAAAATTTTGAAAATCGACTTGGTATTAAATTCAGAAAAAAATACTGATATATAGAATATAATTTAAAACTATTTCTCTCCTTCTATTTTAAATTTATATAAACGGAGTGTTAAGAAATTAAGATGACTTATGCAACATGGATAGGTAAATGAATTGGGCTGGAAGAGGAGGCAATTTATAATTTTCTTCTAATTCAGATTTAGGACAAATCGGACAACATTATATCAAATCTCGCTAAGAACATTCAATATTTCTGTACACAAATTATTCAGAGTCTTGGCAAAGCGTATGACTCACAATAAGTTTAAATTGAAATTTAAATAAATTAACAAAGTAAAAAATTTTATTTGTTTAAATTTTATTATAATGCATCAAAAAAAATTAAATATATAGATCACGTGATTAAGAGAAGCAAGAAACTTGAGAGAAAATAACTGTTGGATGGAGGTCGGACATGACAGAAACTGTAAGCGAAATCTTCATGTAGCGACTAATAATTTTCAAATCTCCTAGCATCGCAGAATTAGATAAGTTTCTTTTAAGGGAGGAAATTAACTATGATCTAAAAAAATTAATAATGAAACAAAATGGATGAAAACCTTTTACTACTTTCAACCAAATACTATGGGGGGTACAAGGGGCGGAGCTCCCGTCTAGGTGTGAAGAGCGCCGAGTAGCTAGTATATAATATAATGTTATCGAGTACGCCTCACTCAAAAAATTGTAATACAAGATAATATTTCTTAATATTCTATTTTAATATATTTATCTATATAATTATAAAAATTAATTAACATTTTTCATCAGATATTTCATTCACTATCATAAAATCAAAATTCTTCTTAATATATTCATTATGGTACATAGGTTTCTTGTAAATATGTGTGATAAAGTTGGTTACTGTATTTAAAGAATCATTAATTATTTATTCAGTGTGAGTTAAATTTTATTTATTTACTTTTTTGTAATTATATTAATTTATTGCTTTTATTAACATTTTAATAAATATTAATATTACTTATTAATAAAATACTATAATTATGAACTAATTTATTTTAAATAATAATACTTATAGTATTTTTTTATTTTATTATTCAATTCATGGTTGATCGACAAATAGAAAAGCAATTAATTGTGGGACCATATACATATTCTTAATTAATAAGGACAAAAAATTATATTTAAACTTGACTTGATGGATTAATCCTTTCATTTATGTTAAAGCATATATAATAATTGATTAAAAAAAATTGTTATTGAAAAAATGTTTTTTAATTAAAATTCGAAAACAAATTTGAAGAGTTGCAAAGCAAGTTTCAAAAATGTCATTATTTTTTTTTTTTAAATTAATATAACATGATTAATTATCGAAACGAATGAATGAATTACAAATGGCTTAGAGGTGAAATTTGGATGGGCAAAACTAATGCTCCTGTCAGAAAAATTCGCATTCCTGTTTGAATTTGATTCCAAATTGACTTTTTGATATATATATATATATATAAATTCTTTTGCTGATTAGACATAATGTAAATTATTAGACTTTTTTTAATACATATAATATATATATATATATATATATACCATATATTTAGTGAGAGAGAGAGAGAATAGTAGTAGTTCATCTACTCTTTAATTTCTTTAAAAGGAAAACGAATTATATTCAGAAACATTTATTTATTATATTAAACATTATTTAAGAACTAACTAAAAGTTATTTGAATAAGATAGTAACGGATGCACGTAGTTAGGGGTAATTTAAAAACTCAAATAAAATCCTTGTTTATTTTATATACTAGTACAACGGTGGCCAAACCGTGGCTCCTTTTGAGTTTATTGTGCCTCAATTAAAATATTTACGACTCAAAAAAAAGGTAAAATTTTTTCCGATTTGGCTCTTAAACATTTTCGATTTTTAAATATGGTTCTAAGTATCACCAAGTGTGGCCAACCCAACTTATCAATTCTGTAAATAGATATCATCTTACTATAAATAATAACACTTCCTTGTCCCTTAATATTCCTCAAAATGTGTATTTCATTATTTTTATTATTATAATTATTATTATATTATTATTATAATTATTATTTGGTATAATAATATATAATATAATAATATTTTAATAAGTAATTGATAGCAACATCTTTTTTCTGTGTGTAATCCACTATAATATAAATTTTTTATAACTAAATTTAAAATTATTTTATATATTTATAAAGATTTTTTCATTAAATTTAGCAAAATATTGTATATTTTATACATAATTTTTGCAATTATGTATAAGTTTTCTTTATTTTGTCTATTTGAATGTATAATTAAGATAAAATAATTATTTTATCAATGTATTTTTGAAGGTCTTTTATATCATAAGTTAATATGCCGACAAGAAATAAAGAATGTATGAATTATTGATTAGATATTTGATCAAATATACATAATTATCAAATACCGGACATTTTGACCCAAAGAATTAACTGAACTTAACATTTAATATAACAACATTTCGAATTTTCATTAAACACTTATAAATTAAAAAAAAACCTTATAGTTTATAAGTTTACAATGATTAAATCTAATCTCATCTCTGTTTATAGATGTAGTAACATATTTTATAAAAGATTAAGAAAAAAATAAGATTTGTTTAAATTATCAAAAATATATATACATTAAAAATAATTATTCTTTATGTTTTTAAAATTATATAATTTTTTTTTTAAATAAATCTAATATAATTATTTCCTGTTGAAATGTGCCATTTTTTAACACTAGTCTTTTAATCTTGTCTCTTACACAATAAGTATACAAATAATAATAAACTTAGTCCTTGGTAGATTATAATACATTATCATGGGAATTAGAATAAATTTAATCTTTCATTGCCATTATCACAAAAATATAACAAAAATTTTACATTTGTTGTTGAGTTTTTCATGCATTAACCAAGGATATAATATCTTGCATGACTATGTTTGGGTATGAATCAATAATTTTTTTCCACCGCTCTCATTGAAACAAAAATGTCATTTTTTCCTTTCTTTTAATTATCTTTTATTCATTCAAATTTTTTTCATTCAATTTTTTTTTTATTAATTAATTATCAAAACCTGTTTATTCGATTATAATGAATCGATAAGCAAATATATTAACTATTGAAAGTGATTATATGTTTACATAAATTAATGATAGAATTTCAAGTCGGTCACTGATGATAAAATCGCAATCCATACATTCTCAACCTGAACTTTATCAATCAATTTGGCACACCTTTACAAGATATAATAATAATTTAATATAAAATGTCACCATATTGATTAAAACTTATTTTAAATATATTTTAAAACTTTTGAAATAAAAGTTATAATAAAAAAATAAAACTAGTGCGTATTCTTTTATCAAAATTATTATCCACAACCATGAAAATTATCTTATTATAAAATTAAATTTATAAAGTAAAACATAACTAACAATATTTTATTTTATATAATGTTTTAAAATATATATATTTTTTTCTTTTTTAGATGGCACGAAAATTAATATTTATCATTTTATTCAGTTTACTTCTGTTAAAATTAATTTTAGCTACAACATTTGAAGGTATTTTCATTTGATATTTATTTTTCATTTAATTATTTATTAATATTCACCTGTTGCTAAGAGGCTCTCGTATACGTTGGATAATTCATTTGTTTAAATATAAATTAATTTTTCAGTCCATTAAATGAAATTAATATATTCTTAGTATTTAAAATTGTAATATGATCTTGAGAACTTATATTATAATAAATAAAAAATACTAATATATTACAAAAATTTTTATCTTTTTATTAATTAATTATTATTATTATTTTATTAAAAATTAATTTTTAAATGTTATATTTTTTAACAATTTCTACTATTATAATTATCATTATTATATTTCTCATTAATTCATCTAAAATTCTTAAATTTGTTGAATATATGAATATATTAAAAACTAATCTGAAAAACATTCTTTTGTTTTATTTAGTATTTATTTAGTTACTCAAATAACACAAAATAATCATAATTTGAATTTTCAGATCAAGAGTATTGGTTTAAAGTTTCAAACGACGAACTTCAACAAACCCTTAAAAATAGATTGAATTATGGCAAGGCCAAAAATTTAATTATATTTATAGGGGATGGAATGAGTATTACCACTGTCACCGCTGCACGAATTTACTCGAAGGGAGAGCCAGGACATCTCTCCTGGGAGAAATTCCCATTTACAGGTCTTATAAAGGTAAATTATAATAAATAGATACACATTATAACAAATACATGTCGTATTTTTACTAGAGATATTATAAGGGCTATAAAAAAAATCATAAATTACTTAAATCAATTTTAAGTCAGTTAATCATTCAATATATTTTAAAATTATTTAAATTTCTTATAAATAAATATATTATCTCTCTATCTATCTTATTGGTTCTACTGAACTAAAAAGTTCCTCAAAAACGTCCCTAATCTGAGTTACTAACATCTAACTCTTATTCTCTCCTAATTCCCTCACGTCCATCTTTATACTATTAGCCCACAGCATTCTTGGTCAATTTATTTTTAAATTAAATTCTGAAAGAGAGAGAGAGTATATGAATCAATTAAATATATTATATACCGATCTTTAATAAAAAGTGTAGGAAATTAAAAAAATAAATAAATAATTTTTATGCTGCCATATATGTATAGTTAATAGATATAAGTAATAATATTTATTATAACCTCTTTATTATTTATATCAGAATTGTAAAAAGGTCTAACAAATGAATATAACTATCTTAATTTAAAATTTAAGTATATAATAATAAAAAATATAAGTAAAAGATAAAAATATATTCAAAAAGTGACCTATATTTTAAACATTTTTTTAGTTTATCTCTGTGAGTAGGTAATCTAAATTTATTTTACAAAAAATATATATATTCTAGTCAAAATACTATTATTATCTTTATAATTCCGTAATTATTTTATAATTTACAAATTATTTAATAATTATTTATAAAAAAAATGAAGAAGGATGTAAAAATGTAAACAAACTAATTTTCTAATTTAGAGGTATTACCGAGTTGTTCAACCTTTTTTAAAGTCGTGCCACCATCCCTTTTCTCATTTAAATTCATTTGGAAAATTATAAGAAAACAATTATAATATCATAAATATTTTTTAAAATTATTTTACATTAAATCAATGAGAAATTTGTTTAAGTATATGTTGATCAAAACAATCTAAATAAATTTCCATATTTATAATATAATTAATATATATATTTATATATTAGAATTTATATTGTCCCCCCCCCCTAAATTTTTATTTGAAAATGAATTTTTTAACTCAAGTGGTCATTTATATTTACTCATTATTACTCGATCGAATAAAATACTGATATTTTGTTATGCCAACCAAAAACAGAGTTTATACTAGAAATTAGTCATGTAAGTACTTTTTATGTTCAAAGAATAATAATAATAAAACAAAAATAATATACAGGAATATGAAGGTATAGGTAAATTATAGATATGTAAAAATATATTAAAATTTTTTATAACATTATATATTAATTAAATGAATTATATTTATTTAGAAGGTTTGTTCTTTAGACATATAATACCGACAATATTGTCCCGGATAGTTCCTCAACGGCAACAGCTATTTTTTCTGGAGTGAAAATCAATCAAAAAACTGTCGGGTTGGATATTAATGTCCAAAAAGGAGATTGTTTGAGTTCGATCGATCCAAGACACCATGTCGATGGATTATTCACCTGGGCACAGGATGCAGGAAAAAGTACAGGTAATTTTAAATTATTTCATTTTTTTATTTCAAGTTTTACAATTTTATATATATTTAAGATTTATAACTTTCTTATAATGTAATATATAATTATAGAATAATTTTTATAAATATTAGGAGTATATTAATATTTCATGAATTGTAGGGTGGAGATATCTCCTATAGATATAATTTTGTATATCTGATGATCATGCTAAAGTAACTATAAATTTTTGACTTAGAATTAGATTAAATTTAAATTTAAAAAAAAGTGGATGAACAATAATTCAATCTTCAAATTTGAAAAAAATTTAAGGTCCTGGGGGGGGTTATTTTATTAACTTCTTATTATTTATAATGCGAGAATTTTAATTTGAATAAAATAATAATAATTATATATTTATTAATTTATAACTATTTAAATACAATATTTATTCAAATTCCAAGAAAAAATAATATTTTATTTTTCTTTGATTGTTTAAAGTGCCATTTTCATTTTACTGAAAAAATTAAACATTTAGAATAATTATGTGAAAAAATTTATAATTTTTTAATTGAAAATATACGCAATAGATATATTATTATGAGATCTCAAAGACGATAAGAATAAATAAAGAAAATAAAATTTAATTTAAGGTATACCTACTTATTAAATTAAAATTATGATAATATATATTCAACTAATATAATTAAATACATTATTTAATCTGATTTTGTTATTTCTTAAATTAATGAATACAATATGTTCTGTCTCAATTTTTTCAAATTATTCATAAGTCAAAATTGATATAAGAATCAAACAATTGGTTAGTAGCATAAAATATTCTTAAATATATTATGATTTCATTCTATTTATATTATTTTTTATACTAATTTTGTTTATATTATATATTAACATTCATAACATAATCAGGTTTTAGGTTTATTAAATAAAAAAATTGAATAAAATTTACTTAATTTATTCTTATTCTTTCCTTAAATTTTTTTTAATACAAAAAAATATTATAATATGAAATTTAAATCGTTAATTCTTTGTTATATAACGCATTAATACTTTTTTAATGTTCATTTATAAATTCAGAAATTGTGAAAAATAAGGAAATACTCTCTAGTTTTAATTATTTTCTTATTAACATTTATTAAATAAAAGAAATATTGAAAATGTATAATTAAATAAATAAATTCAATCAAATTATATTAGATTCAAATATCACCAAATTAAAATGTTTATATATATCTATCCTGATTCTCTAAATATTTTAATTCTACACCTTGAAGAATGAGAAATAAATTAATCAAAATCAAAATTTTTGCATTGTAAGTATTTAGAATATAAGACTTTTATTGATAAATTTATTTTTTTTAGTATTTTTTATTTTAAATTTTTACCTAATAAATAAATTAAATAAATAATAATACATTATCTATTTCTTATGAATAATTTATTTATATCCTTAACTAGGTATTTATCAAAAATATTCAGTATATAAATATATAGATTAGAAAATTTATATTAGTGAACGATATATAGTCATTCCATTTGCTATAAAAAAATTTTAAGCAAGTTTGATAATTATTAATAAATCATTTTCAAAGGGGATGCCATGAAAATATATTAATTATTAATTTATTAACTATATGTAAAATAGATTGACGCTAATTTTTGAAATATGTTATTATTAATATTACAATATTTATATAAAATATATAAATGAAAGATAAAATTTATAAATAAAAAAATCATAGACTCATGTGTCAGTTGAATCCAGTTTATTCTAGTTAATTTTTATATATATATATAATCAATGGAAAAAACTAAAAGAAATTAGAAAATGTACTTTAAAACAAACAGGAAATAGTATTCTTAATATTCGATTCTGACCTTTCTAATAAATAAATGCATACAATTAATTAAAAGACAATTATCAAAATAATAAAAATTTAAATTTTCAAATTTATAGATATATATATATAACATTTGCCTACATTTCATTTTTCTATTTCGCTACAAAATATGTAATGATTACTTATATTTCAAAATCTTACAATTATTTTAATTTTGTTTTTTTTTAATCAATAATCCAATCTATATCTCTTTTTAAAGCAATTTAGAAATAAAACAAATAATTTATTTTTATTTACACTTACCGGGTTGTTCATAATGAGAAATATAAAAGAAAACTATTACTAGTAAACTAGTATTCTTAGTATTATTTGAGCGATTAATAAGAAAATATCTAAAAGTCTAACAAATCACTTATGTTATATATCATTATATCAGTATTTCTGCTTGTTAAATTTTCAATAAGCAGAAATACAAAACATGTTTGGTGTTTCCACATTTGGTGTTTTCCTGTAAATAAACAAATCAAATAAGAAATGTAAAAAAATTAAATTGTTCAATACGTAGTTAAAGTTCTATAAACATGAGCCATGTAACTAAAGATTTCCTATTTTAAATTCAATCAATGAAAATTGAACAATTAAAAATATTTTTGTTTGTTTCATTTTGCCCATTTAGGAAGCGCGTATAAACTTGTTGACTTGGGTGCATTTCTCTTTTTATAACGTTTTCTCAACTTCAATTGGCGTCTGTCTGTCTCTCTGACTGTTCGCTCTTTTGACAAATTGAAATCGATTTTTCATCATCTTTAAATTGTGATCCTTTTTTAAAATTTTTATAGATATTTCAATCGATCCCTAGGAGTTTTAGAAGTAATATAACTGAATTATAATTAATTAATTGTAATATAATTAGCGATTAATTACTTTTAGTAACTAACTCCTTTTTTATTGCTCCGATTAATGTTATTTCAACGGATTCTGAAGCATAAATATTGATTTCAGGATAGATTTTCATTTTGAAAGTATTTAAGAATATTTTATAGCATTAAAATTAATGATGAATTCTTATTAATCAGTTGTAGCGCCAATGAAGAGGGATTTATTTCCCTTAAATCGCTTAGAGAAAAGATCCTTTTTTTATATATGTATATGTCCTCGAGAGAAATCAAACAAAACAATAAACTTTTTTTATGAAGACAATATGAGTATAATAGCCTATATACATTTATAAAATCTTATATTAATAAAAGTTAAAATCAATTTTAGAAGATTAATATATTTTTGTATTATTCAATTTGCAAATTTTCGTATAACTTCATCTTTTCTATTTCTCTTGTTATATTAAATAAATTTATCAAATTAAAATTGCACTAAAAAGAATAAAATAATATAAATATAAATAAATTTTATAAAATAACGTTTTTCTCATAGACTAAAAATAATAAAATAATTTTTCTATAAGCCTGACAAAGTTTATGGATGAATTGCTTCATATTCAATTAAAAACATTGTGCGCTTTTAGTTTTCATTTGACTATGCCATTAACTTCCTTTATAGAGCTATAATTCATATATATATATATATATATATATATACTAAGATACATACCACACTAAAACACTTCATTAACAAGTAACAATATTTCTTCTAATATAATCAACCATTTTGCATTTGATTGATAATGTGTATTAATAAAAATTCTTTTAAATTTTGTTACAAGTATATTACAGTGAAAAAAAAAAAAAATTCATATTTGCTCCATTGTCATAACCCTGACCACGCATGTCTTCAACGGGAAGTTCCATTTTTCCAGATGATCTATTATTGTTGAACATAAACCACGTCCTGTTTAATCAGTTATATCAACAAAGCCCAAAAAATTTTGAAGATAACTATGTTGAAATATTTAAATTAAAATACTTTATTTTATTTATTATTATTATAATATTAATTTAAAATGCAGTTCATTTTTAAATTTCAATTTATTTTTGAAAAAAAAATTACATATTTATATTTTTTTAAGTAGAAAGTAAAAATCTCTCTCTCTCTTTCATAATTATAAACTAAAAACGCAAACTTTAAAATTTAATTTAATTAGTTAATTTAATATGATTTATATAATAAGTTAATAAAAAATCTAATGAAGGGCAGACATACCTCACACACTAGTTTACTTGTATATTTCTTTTCATATATATATATATATATATATAGACCTAATAATTATACTAGTATGGAATATTTTTTTGTAAAGTGAATAACCCTGATAACGATCAAGGTTGTAATCAATCATAATTTTTTAACCCCGTCTATTGTGTAATTTTATTTTGGAAAATATATTTATTTATCAACATGTTTTTATATTATATTAAATTAAATCTATTCTTCATAAACTTAAATTATAATGAGATGATTATATTAATTAAATATATACTCTTATATAAATAAAAAAATACTCCTAAATTTTCAACTAAATATTTTTATTAAATAAAATTAATCATATATTTAATTTATAATATTATATATTTTTATATTAATTTGTAAAATAATTATTAGGAGTACATATTAGTTATTTTATGATGTTATTATGAATATAATGATATGTGGCGGTAAATATCACCGACACATTAGTACTTGATAATGACACTAGATGGAGTAGGACACGGATGGCGAACCTTTTTCAATGTCCGTGCCACAAAATTATAAAAAATCTTTTTGAAGTACTATCGTGCCACAAAATTGTCATTTTTTTCTCTACCACCTGTACCCCTTTTAGCTTGAATATATTCGAATATTTTTGTATAACTTCTAACTACCCTGTATAAAAGTGTTATAATTTTAAATATTAAACTTTATTTCAAAAAAATAAAATGATTATTAAAAAATTTGGAATTTATTTTTGGTAAAAATATATCTTTCCTAAAAATTTTGTTTTATTTTTATTGTATGTAAATTCTTTAATTGATTTTAGTTTTTAGTTTTTAGCTGTAGAAAATGACAAAAAAGCAAAATTTATATCACTTACATTTTCTTGTTTTGATAATGATATGTTAAATTCTAGAAAAAGATTGCGATTCTGGCACTATTTTCCAACCGTCCTATGCGTAAAGTAAAGCTTGATATAGATTTTATAAAATTAATTTTTCTTTTTTTTTAATAAATATTGATAAAATTTACAGCATATATTAAAATATGAGGATATAAGAATATTCTGGTAATAGGTGTATTTCATCGCCCCAATCAATTTGGAGTTTATAACTTCACAATTTCGAGCCAAACAGACAAATAAAATGACAGACACGAAAAATACAAAAGTCATATTTGGGTTCCCCAGGTCACATTTGCAAAAAATTTTTACGATAACAACACGCAATGACATAATAGAAGTCCAAACGGTATACACTGAGTCTATCTATCATGAATTTTTTTATACTGCGAGGGAATTCAAGCGATATTTCAGCTTAATAAAATGTATAATTTGCCGGTTTAATCTATTAAGATAGATAAATAAATATTAAGAACTTCAAATTTCATAAATTTTAATTTTAATGTGATTTATTCATTTTTAATTTATTTCTATTGTAAAAAGTTATAATTATTAAATAAATAATTTTGTCTTTATGCGTGTCATGAAATTTTTCAAACGTGCCATAGGTTCGCCATCCCTGTTATAGAATATTAGAACTTAAAATAAAAATTTAAATACTATAAACATTCTTTGTATGGAAATTTCTAGAATTATTAATTTTATATTGAGTATCAACGATAGGAAGAGAAGGTATTGTTTAATACGTGGTTAGGTCAATAAGTCCGTGACTTTTTGAATAAAACGCACAGGTTTTTTGGATAACAAATAATTATATTTTTTAATTTAGTCGCCTCTGAGCTCTATTCACTTGGTCCAACGTTTCTCAAATTTTTATCCTTTCCAGAAAATAAGATTTGTCGAGATCATCAAAATAGGTATTTGTTTGTGAGATGATTTCATCTTTGGAGTCAAAACTCTTTCCGCCAAGCCATTTCAGCAGAGTTGAAAACCTGGAGGTAGTCTGCTATTAATGGATATCAAACAAAAACTAAAAGATCCAGCTGATTCAAATTTCGGCAGTAGTCGGCTGACGATAGTTGCCTGTTGATAGGAGTAGTATTGCAATTTCATTTAAGAGACGAAAAATTAAAAAAAGTCACTGACTTATTGACCTGCCCTCGTATATTATTGGTATTAATTTATTGTTATTTATTTAAAGTAATTTATCTATTGATATTAAATATCTTATAGAATTTTTTTTTATATTAATAATTAAAATTTTAAACTAACATTTTATCAAACATACTTCCTCAAGATTATTATCATAAAAATATATATGTATTTACAAATTAATATTAAGTTTATAATTAAATAGAAAGCTTTATTACTATGTGAATAATTAGCGAATAATCAAGATTTTTAAATTCTTAAGCATCATTTTAATTTCAATAGCATTTATAATTCATTTTTTTCTTTTATGTTAATTAGGTTTTGTTACCACCACGCGGGTGGTCCATGCAACTCCAGCTGCTCTTTACGCCCATTCTCCTCAAAGAAATTGGGAATGTGAAGCGAAAATACCATTAGAATACAGAAATATATGTCGCGATATTGGTAGACAACTCATTGAAGATTCACCTGGACGTGATATTAATGTAAGGGGTTAATTATACTTTTGTTATTTATAATATTTATTTATATATATATATATATATGAGACTATAGTATCTTTATTTTAATATAAAACCGAAGAAATCAAAGGATTAGAGTTTACAGAAATATTTTAAAATTTAAAATGACTTTTTTAGATCATTAAAGTATTAGAAAATTATAATTCAAAATAAATAAAAACAAAATTAATAAAATGAAAAAATAAAGGGATAACGATGAGGGGAGCTTAATTATTATTTAATATATTCAACGAAAATTATGCATACAAATAAGAGAAGAATGACGCACTGAATCTAGAAAAGGTAACTTACCGAACAGTCTGCCATTTGCTCAACAAAAGAAATTATTTGATTAGTATTAGACGTTGGTAATTTATACTTTTCAAATAAATTATTATACAAATTTAGAATTTGCATCATCCAATGATTTAATTATTTATTTATGTTTTATGTTTTTGAAACTTGGTCTTATAATTAATCTCTAATAATTTTTATAAAAAAAATATTTAATTTATTTATCTTTCATTTATTCTTTTATCAAATAAGAATTTCTAAATAGGTATATATAAATAATGTAATTAAGGTGAAGAGATTCTCTAATATTTACATCTTTATAAGATTTTCTTTAATTTTACTTAAATTAGTCATATCGAAAATCTAGGAAAATATCAAAAGTAACATCCTGTTTAGACAAAAGAATGAAACAGTTTAAACAAAAACTTGGTAATTTTCTAAATTTTCTAAATTTCCTTGATATTAATAAATTTTGACATTAAAAATTGAAAAATGTTTATTTATTATAATCTAATATTTATAAGAATTTGTTTATAATTTAATATTAGGAGGAATTAGAATGAATATAAATTATAATTATATATGAGATAATAATAAATTTAACATAAAATAGTTGTATAAATACCTTATTAGAACATCAAGTTATTCTATTCAAAGAAAATATTAGTACATAAATATAGATTTGAAACTTGTTGCTAATTTTGTTTTAATACAAAATTCAAATAAATAGAAGAGAAAAAATCTCCTACAACAACCTTGTCTTTAATGAACTTGTTCAATATACTTAAGTAATAAAACCAAATTCCTTAAAGTGGATATCAACCGTAAGCGTATATCTTTTTTGTTGTATATCTCTTTCTTTTAGAGTAAAAAATAAATAATTTATATTTTATCAGTTATTTTTCTAAAGATTTCAATTAAGATAAATTAAAGTGTGGTTAATTTTATAACATTATTTTCTAAGAACTATTATATTTTCCGTAAACACATATATATTTATAATAGTATATAATGTCATAGATGATTTGGAGGGGAAATACCAAAAGATCAGTGACGATTCCTTTTGACCATTCCAGCAATACTTTCCTTATAGCATTCGATGTGTTGGAAAGAAAAACAATCTTATGTAAAAAAATAATGATCTTTTTATCAAGGAAATTATGGATGTAATTTAACAAATTGGATTTAAACAAATGAATATGAATTGATGAGAATACTAACATTTCAGAATAGAATCCTTGTTCAAATTGACAAAAAAAATAGGAATATTCTCAATAACAAGTCATAAAAATATCAGTGTCCTCAATACAGACTGAGTCTTAATCCATCTAAAGATTGAGAGAAAACTTTTTAATAATTTTTAAATAATTTTATATTTTTATTTTACAACATATTAAATTTTTTACATAAATAAAACTAATATTTTTAATTGCATGACAATTATCAACTTATTGCTTGAAGAAGTACACGATTGACTTCCGAAACGACAGCATTAATTGAAAAAAAAATAAAATTAAAAAGGAATGCTCATTATTTAATTTTGATTATTCAACTCAGCTATTTGGCTAATAAGATCGAGTTGGATGAGTAGATGAATGGAGGATGATGAGGCATCTCTCTGTTAGAGTTAAAGTTCATGAGATAAAAAGAATTGGAGGTATAGTAATCTAGGTACAACTTTTCGTTGTAAACCTAATGGAAGAAAAGGATTATTTCTTGGCTAGGAAAAGAGAAACTGGAGAAAAATGGATAGGGATAACACAGAAGTGAACTCAGTAGTTAGAGTAGAGTAAGTCAATTGGTCTAAGTCTCTGATTACTTCCTCTATTTTAGGTCTTTGTGCAAAAGTTTAACTGAAACATACTGAAGTGCGTTGTTTATTATAGGCAAAATCTTATTTTGAGTCCGCTACACTGGACACCATAAGTCCAAATTGGTTTTATTATTCCGATATAAATTAAAAGTTTGTTGTCTAATGTAATTTGTAAGTTTCGTGCAATAACCCAGTATAGTTACCTAATTTTAGAGTCAATTTATTTTATTTTCCGATTTTATATGAGTCTCCCAAGTTAATCGTCTAAGTTCCCAAAGTATTTTACTCTGTCGCGTTGGGAAATGAGATATTAACAATTATAAATAAATTTAATTTTAATCTTCCTACTCCGCCTTCATCAAATTTTTTGGCAAAAGAAATAATTATTATTTAATTTTATTTTTATTATTATACGAGTATAAAAAGGTTATATTTATAATAACATAATCAAATTTCATTTAAATTCATATTTAATTATATTATTGATTATTGTTAATTCTATTTAGTGTTTCATCTGTGATCTAATAAAACATATTAGTGTATTTTCAAAAAATAAATATATAAAAAAAAAAATAAATATTTATTTTAGGAAATATTCATTTTAAATAATTGAATAGAGAATTGTTTTTATCTTTTCGTGCAGGTAATAATGGGAGGCGGACGACAATGCCTTGTTTCTAATTCAAGTGCCCGTCCTAATGATCCAATTGACACCTGGACATGTATACGGAAAGATGGACGTGATTTGATGAAAACGTGGAAGGAAAACAAAGATAAAAGGGATATACCTAATGCGGTTGTTCAAAACACTGGTGAATTGAGAAAAGTGAATTATGAAGAAACTGAATATCTGATGGGTGAGCAAATTAAAAACATTTTTTTTCGTTAAGTTGTTTAAAATATATTAAAATAGATTGCAAAGATTCGGAAAAAAGTCGAATCTCTGAGATTAAAAATATTAAATTAAATTTCTTCAATTTATTATATATATAAGATAGGAATAATAAATAAATTTCTTAAGAACGGATTTAATAATTGTATTTATAAAAAAAATTTGATTAATAGAAACTAATTCAATAGTAATTTGAATGGTAAAGTTCTGAGTTATGAATTTTGAGAACAAAGATTCAAATCTCATCAATTCAAAATTTTAAAACTTAATTTTAATAAATCAATATAACAAAAAAACAAAACAAAAAGAATGAAATTAAATTCTTGTAACCTTAAAAAAATTAACAAACTAAAACTCAAATTAAATTATTACAACTTAAAAATTAAGTCAGTAATTTATATAATGATTATATATAGGAATATATTCATTTATAAATGCATCATATAAAGACTTAAAAATGTTTCTAGGAATATTTAGTAATGGTCATATGAATTTTGATGATAACCGAGATACTTCATCGCAAGGGATGCCTTCTCTTAAAGAGATGGTCGATTCCGCTTTGAAAATCCTTAGGAAGAATGGAAATGGCTTTGTATTGATGGTAATTAAAACTAATTAATTGTAACTCATCATCATTATTTATTGTAATAGATAATATTCCGAGAATTAAAAATCTTTATATTTATTTTAGGTGGAAGGAGGCCTTATCGATTATGCTCATCATTTGAATTATGCACGACGCTCACTTCGTGAAACAGAAATGTTTTCTGAGGCAGTTGAACATGTTACTAATCTAATGGGATCTGACACTCTCTTAGTGGTCACCTCGGATCACGCACATTCTCTAAGTATTGTAGGTCACCCGGAGAGAGGGAAAGGAGTTTTAGGTTAGTGGAACGTAATGTAGATTTTTGCCAAAAACTTATTATCTAGTTTAGCATCAATCGAAAAAATCAAGAATTAAATTAATTAATTTGTAACTTCCATTTATTATTTAGAAGGATTATTTTGTTTTGGATCAGCATATAAAAGTCTAAAACCACGGCAGGTTTTATTAATACAAATTGTTTATATTTTTTTTTTTTTTCTGGATTGAAAACTTCTTATCTTGGTTTTGTCTTATTATATAAATTTTAAATATTTTTTTCTTTATATATATACTAGCTGCTCAGAGCTCCTTCGTCGCTCTTCACATCTAGACGGGGGCTCCGCCCCCTGTACCCCCGAGTGGTACATAGTATTTGGTTGAAAGTAGTAAAAGGTTTTCATCCATTTTGTTTCAAACAATGTATAACATAAAACATTCATTTCTTATTGTGTGATTATTTAAAATATATTTTAATTTATTTAGTAAATTAATTATATATATTATTATTGAATATGTTATATCTATCTACTCGAAAGTTCTTGGCAGCTACAACCACATTTCTCCAAGTGTCCCCGGTGACCTCATCTTTCTTTGGCCAATAAATGCTGGAAAGAATAATCTGAATCTACTCTCATCTCCCAGGGTCATAGACCATGCGTGGCTCAACGGTACTCGAAAGTTCTTGGCAGCTACAACCACATTTCTCCAAGTGTCCTTATCCTGAGCCTCTGTTCCATCTCTCGTACGTCATTCCCTGATGTACTCATCTTTCTTTGGCCCATAAATGCTGGGGAGAATCCTATTCTCTGAATCCACTCTCATCTCCAAAGATCATAGACCATGTCTAACACTCATATAATACAACAGACAAAATAATTGTTTTATATATTTTAATTTTCATTCCCTTTTATAATAATTTTGATGAGATAAGCCTCTTTACTGCATGATAACAGGCGTTTTCCGATTGCAACTTCGATTTCAATTCTTCTCAAATATTATTATCCTTCGTGATTACATTCAATTTTTCTACATATTCAAATTCTACATTTTGTATGTTAATACTGCTCCTGTTTGTTTCTAAATATATTTATTTATCATTATTAATTTCAAACCTCATCTCTTTTCCTACCTCGATTAATTTTTCCTCGCTATCTGTAATTGCAATTGCCGAATCTCCTATTATATTTAAGTCGTCTGGGTCACCTAATATTTTACAATTGATTTCCACATCTTACTCTTTCTTTACTACCTTCAAGATAAATTTTAAGATCAAAATTTGAAAAAGTTTATCCGGATCTATTGAGTCATGCGTAGGTTTTACTAAAGTCTACAAATAATTAGTGAACAGAGATATTGAATTCGCGGTTTTTTTTAATATCTGTCATAATGAAAATATCTTAATTAATGTTGATCGATTTGGCATGAACCCGCAATGATATCGTCTAATATTTCCTCCGCCTATAGTTTATAAGTATTGTATATGTTATAATAGAGTATAATATTTCTTGATCATTTCATTTCGATATTTTAATTTCATTGTTTGATTTTTATTGAATATTTTTAATTATAATAAAATTAGAGAAAATGCAAAGTTAGAGACTTGAGACAATTTATAAAAATTAATTTATAAAAATTAACGGTATAAAAGTATTGATAAAACTAAAGATAAATTAACAATATATACATTCATTAATAGTATTAATTTAAATTAATGGATTTATTTGATTTTTTATTATTAAGTTCATTTATTAATTTTTTTAGATCATAGTTAATTCCCTCCCTTAAAATAAAAGAAGTACCTATTCAAATATGGAAAGAATAAATACAAAATAATTTAAGTTAAATATGATTTAAATATTTTATTATATTAATTAAAATGAGAACTTTTAGAATAAATTATTTAATTGAAATGATATTTGAATATTAGAATTTAAAATAAAAAGTTAAAATTTATAATAATTCTTTGATTGCTAGTTATATACATTGTGTAAAATGAGTCCGCCAGTCAGTGGGCCACGCCTGGCTCTTGAATGAACAACACGGAGAACTATATATAAACTTTAAATCTCTCTCTCTCCCGCTCACACACACTCTCACCTCTCTCCTCATCCCCTCCACCTCTCATTTCTTAGTTATTTCAATTTCCACAAATTGTCTAATTTTTAAAATATTCACTAATTTACTTTCTATTTTTATTCTTTAATCCTTAAATAATATATTTTCTATTTTATGTTAAAATGTAAATAACTTACATTTTAACATATTAAACTATGACAGCAAAAAAGTAAACGAATTACATACATACATACAAACAGTCTCCTTTATATATATAGATATATGAAAAGTTTTTTTATATATTTTGTTACAATATTTACATAAACTACTTATATAAGAAAATTATTAAATAAAATAAAATTTATAATATTGGTAAATCTATCATGAACTCCAATTATACACTGCACTTACACTGTTTATAACCTCCTCTGTTATTATTATTATTTTACACTTTGTGGTCATCAATTTCAAAAATTAAATAAATAATATATTAATAAATACTGCATTTTTTGAGCGGTTATAAAGAACCTCCCGGGTTAGACTATAATAAATATATAAATAATTAAATAAATTTAACTTGATAGAAATCATGGACATCAGACAAAAAGCAAAGTTGTAACCTAACACCGTGATGACCTCTATCAATGATCTTAATATTTATAAATATTATAACAATTATTTGTGTGGCTGTAAAGGGGACACTCGGATTAGACAAGTATAAATAAATGAATTAAACCTAATTTTAATCATTGGCCCTTTCAGTTAATGTTTGAATGACCAGATAAAATATTTATCAAAAGATAAAAGTCACTTTTAGAAATTTTAATAAATAGTTATGATCATGCGATTAATTTAATATTTGATAATTACTTTTGTATTGTTACTTTTGTTATTTGTCTGTTCTAGGAATGGCAGGAATTTCGAAGTTTGATTCAATTCCATATACCACACTCGCTTATGCTTCTGGATATGATGTAACAGCAAATTTTACAGTATGGGAAGATGGTTCAATTCATAGAGAAGATCCAAGCAAATTGGATACGACCAGTTATAGTTATCATCATCAATCAGCAATCGTTTTGGATGAGGCTTATCATGATGGAAGCGATGTCGCTGTTTATGCCAAGGGTAACATAATTTTCTACTATACCCGAGAGAATCCATACAATAGCTAGTAGATAATCTATGATTTATCTTCATTAAACTCTAAGCCAAGGTTATATATCCAATTCCTATAAATATACCATTAATTATAGGAACCAAATAAAAAAAAATCAAATATATAAAAAAATATTTTTTTAAATTTATTAAGAATAACTTAAAATAATTTGTAATTAAAAAATTGAATATTTCTGGACATATCAGAAAAATGAGACTCAAAATTGGAAAAAATAGTTATATCATTATAATTTTATATCAAATTATTTAATATTTTTATTTATATTTTATTTATTTTATTTTACAATTACCTTTCAAAAGAGATTGTAAGGAATTACACTCATTTTACTTGTATAAGTTTTATACCTTTTTCTTATGTCTTTCTTTTCTTTTTCTTCTTTCCTCTTTTTTACATTCATTTTATATTATATAATTTCTTTAATTCCAATTCTAATTATTTTAAATTTACATTAATTTTAATTTTTTAAATTTATTTCAAATGATTTCAAATATATTGATTTGTGCCTCACCTTTATATTGGTATAGGTATATATAAACGTATATTCCTTGACAATTTGCAAATCTAACGAAAGAGAGGAGAAAAGTGTTCTGTCCAGATTTTGGCAATTTAGGAGATTCAACTTGTAATAATGAATACGGCTAAGCAAAGGGAATTTTATTTTTCTTTTTTCAATAGAATACATATCATATAGTGAATTCTGATGAAAACAAAATTTTTAATATATACATATAACTAATTAAATAGATAGCATATACATATATAGGGTAAAGTATACAGTCGTTGGCCCCGAGGCAGTCATTGGCCCCCTATTACTAAAACACAAATAATAAGAGATTTTTATTTTAAAAGTTGGGCTATTAACTATGGTTATGTAATCGTATGTTGTATGGTTGTATAATCACTATATAATACCTAGGCCAATAACTATAACAGGGGGCCAATAATTGTATTTTTTTAGGATTTTTGCGTGCCTATTGAAAATGTCATGAGAAAATGATTTTTTTTTATTCATCAAAATGTTCATATTATCTATGTTCTGCAAACCTAATTTAACACAGATTGTTCCGCAATTTGACCAGATATGCATTAAAGTCTGCTAGGAATTGCTTAAGGGGGCCAACGACTATATACTTTACCCTTTTCTTAGAACAAAATATTAATTAGTAGGATAGACGATAGATCATTAAGGAGAGGAGCCTCTTACTATATATTAAGCTCCAAAAAACAACATTAAATTTATTATATATAATAACTTTAAAAAGTTACTAATCTTTATTCAAATAAATAGTTTTTAATAAATAAAAGGTGAATATATATATATATATATATATATATATATATATATATCATACATAATAATATTTAGAAATACATATACATAAATATGTACGAGTACAATTATATAGGTGGAATATCCAACTATATATACTATATAAATATATTTGATTTAAAGTAAATTTTCAATCCAAATGTTTGAAATCCATATTTAAGGGTTTCTGTTTTTAGAATAAATAAATAGTAGGATTAAATTCCGTTACATACATTAAGTTAATAAAATAATTAATAAAATATATTATAATTAGATACGCATAAAAAAAATTGTGTTTAATATAATAAATTATCTTTTCTTTTAATATGATTTCAAAAAAATTGAAAACAAGAAATGTTAATTCATCAAAATGTCCTAGAAATAATACCGACGTAATTAATCATCTATATTTGCGATCTTTCTTCAAAATATTTATTAATATATACATAATATTAGGTATATATATATATATATATATATTGAATGAATATATGGTTTAGTAAAGAATGATTAATCATTTATTATTTATTTCTAGTATTTTTATTTGTTTCTTTGCCCTTGAAGTTTAATTTTAATTTGTGTGGTTACATACAACACCTAGGCTTTCATAGAATTTTAAGGCCTTCAATACGGAATCATTTTTTTTTCCATTTAACAACATAAATAAACATTAATGTGTATTCAAATAGATGCTAGTTGTTTGTATATTCCTTACAGTGTTAATTAACTTCTTTGTATTTTCATTTAATTTAGTTTCATTTAAGAAAAAGAAAAGATTAAATAAACCACATGAATTAATTAACCAATTAAATGTTTTCTCATTAAATTAACAAAGAAGAAAAAAATTATTTCTAAGCTTTAATGTTATTTTTTTAATATATATATATATTTTTTAATTTTTTTTTTTTACAAAATTACTTAAATTTGAATATTAATACGAAATAGAAGACACATTTCTCATTTAGAGAGGCTCTTTTTTTAAATTATAATGAAAAAAGTTAAAAATTTATTTGATTATGAATTACGAATAATAATTAATATAATAATTTTCATAATATTTTTCCAACTTTTATTCAACTAATTAATGACCCATTTATAATTAAAAAGTATATTTCTTATCAAGGTAATATGTAGATAATTATATCACAACCAAAAAAAATTTATAAATGAAAAATTCTTCATTTTTTTTATATAATAATTTTTTGTATTCTTAAAAATTGAAATATTTCTAAACTTGATTTAAAGATTTATGCGAAGGAAGAAGGAGCAAAATTATTTTTTATAAATAAATAAATAACAAATATACACATGTTTATATATATTTTAACTTCACACTAAAAATAAAGAAAAATTATACTTTTTTATAAAAAATTTATTTATATTTTTCAAGTAAAAATATTAATTGGAAAACATTTGATACAAGTTTATCATTGGATGAATGGTTGAGGTAGTACAGTTGATGTAGTCCAAGTTCCGAGATGAGTAGTCAACACAAATTGATAGATAAATTCCATTTTTATGGTAATATAATAAAGATGATGATTGAACTATTTATTTTTTAATTTTTTATTCTATTTAAATATAGAATTTATAAATTAAAATCAATCTTTTATTTAATTTTACTTTTTCAATTTCACAGTTTTTAATATGATCTTTTATATTTAATTATTCAAATTAAAAGTGTGTAATTATAAATTATAAATTTAATGAATATAAATATTAATTTGAATATGAATAGTAATTATTAACTTGAATCATGGATTAATTATGTTTACTTATATAATTAATAGAAATTATTGTATAATGAACACTGAAATAATAATTTGATGATAATACGATAAAAACAAATATTGTTAAATACAATAAAGAAAATTAAATAGTAATAATTAAAATCATAATTATTAATTTTAACAGAATATTACTACAATACACTAATCAATTATTATTTTATGTGTTAAATAAATACAGTGATATTTAAAATAAAGTTAATTAAATATTTAACAATAATTTCTAGTACATATACTTTTGAATAATATATATATTGAATAATAAAGTAATGCATAAATTATATCCTTTACGGTTACGAAAAATTATGATTACAACTTTTCTCATTTCCTCATTTATTTATATAACTGATGTTTCTATACTTTTTTTTTATAACTTTAGCAAATTGATCAATTTATTTAGTTTTTTTTATGTCATTTATTTGTTATTCATTCAAAATTCTAACAAAATGTTTTTTTACATATTTTTCAGGACCCTGGGCTCATCTCTTCACATCTGTGCACGAGCAAACTTATCTTGCCCATGCAATGGCCTATTCTCTCCGAGTAGGTCCATATGCCGATAGACCATTATTTGGTGATACTTCTACCGCTAATTTCAATCATTCTAAAATATCTTCAGTTTTACATATCATTTTATTACTGATCATACATCTCTATTTATATAAGTTATTTTAAATTAAATATCTATTTTTGTATAATTATTTCATTAAAGGTTCATTTATTCTTAAAGTTAATTAAATTATGTTGATTAATTTATTCAAACAATAAAAAAAAACTATAAATGTATGACACTTAAATCAAATTAAAGTATTAAATTTTATCTGATAAATTAATTATTTTAATGCAACTATACTTTTCATGAAAAAAACGTGTAATCAAAATCGTGTAAAATGAAACGGAAAAATAGGTTTATCTACATAAATTTAAAATGTCTAGTAAATTGTACTATTCATAAAAATCCTGTAAATTGACAAAGATTTTTAATAAAAAGATCATTCTTCAATGTATTATACTAAACAACATAAATAAATATTATTTTAACATTTTGATTTTTCTAAATTCCAATATATTTTTGTAAACCTGTCAAAGAACAAACAGAAATATTCATAAAATAAAAATGATAAATGAGAAAATATTAAATGATATTGCATATATATTCTTATATATAGATAATATCTTAAATCCAATATTTTTATTGATAAACCCTGCAATTTGGATGAGCTAAAGGCAAGGTTCGTGAAATAGGGACAATACTAATGAACACATGCTACAGAACGTGATGAGAAACTTCAGTATCCAACTAACGATTGGTTCGTTGATGGAAGGGGCGACATTTATCAGAGATGTTTTTTTCACACATAAATTATGTTGGATACGATTATTTTGTAAATAATTTTAAATGACAAAATATATAAAATATAATAGTAAAGAGTTAGTTTTGTTTGAAACAATAAACGTTTTATGAAACTATCAAAATCGTCAGATATTTTTGCCGCACCTTTTTTATCAATCGAAAGTCCTTTTGTATGAGTGTTTATCTTTCATTTTGATTTTTAGAAATTCTTTTTATCGATTTCCTTGATTAACCTTATTTAATCCTTGGGAAGATTAACTGAAACCCTTTCAATCAAGGAATAGGGATCATATTTAAAAACGATGCAAAAGCGATTAAGTATCTTAGTAATTAAGTACAATATTCACACGCTGTTTAAACAATTTTATTGAAATATCCCATCGAGGGTTCCTAAATCCTGTGTTAAAAGTTAGTTGACATTTTTGCTAAATAATCAACAATCCAACTAAAGGAAATAAAATTAGCATCACACATCGCAAAAATAAAATATTTTTATATTTGGTAAGTTAAAAAGAAATAATAAAGAAAAAGAGTTAAATTTTTACAATATATATGATTTTTTTGTGATGTTTGCACTTTAATTTTAAATTGAGAAATTATAATAATAATTAATTCTACCTATATAGTAAAATATTTAAAATATATCAAAGTTTAAATTATGAAATTGTATATTTCAAAATGAAAATAAAAAGTTAAAGAAAATAATCGCGATATTCAATTATTTTTTTTATTATTAATTAAATTAAAAAAAACAATTGAATATTTAATAGGGCCTCCTCCTTTCCCCATAAATTAGCCCTTCCAAGCCTCGCCTTCCGAAATTTAGAAAAAGTAATAATAAAGAAAGTTTGCCTTAAAAAAAAAGATTAAAAAAAAGGCATTTGGTCTGAGGCCTCTTTGAATCAGCTGAGAGTGCCTTTGATTTTTTGGAAATCGAAATAAAATCGCGACATTCGGGGCAACCTGAAATAAAACCTACCTAGTAAGGGAGTGCATAGCCTCCATCAATATGGATGGAAGGCCCATGCTAATCGAAAAAGCCCTGCGCTCAAAAGGTAACCAACAATTTGTTCCTGTTCAGGCTAATCCCATTTCGGAACTGTGCTGAATTACCTTCCCGAATGCCCGTTCATCCAATCCACCTCAAATACACTCTCAGTAATACAAAATGGCACAATTCAGACCTGGAGTGCAATTCATGCAATCCATCCCTTAAATAATAGCATGGCATTTGTTTTATCCACCCACATTTTATTTATTTATTAATTCTAATCTAATCTATGAATTAGTATGATGAGAACATGCATGGATGTGTAGGAGACAACCACCTGAAAATTCCTAAGAACTATATATATATCAAAAAATAGCCACCCTCCCAGTATAACGCATCGAAACCTACTAATTCTAAAAATACCTTTGTCTCTTCTGTCTCCTTTATCAATGCTTCTTCTTGAAAGATGTACTCTGAAATTCCCTAATCTCACTAAATTCTGTCATATAATTTAATATATTTCTCTATAATCTCCTAATGAATATTATCAAAAGCAAAAAATCATTGTAATTTAATTATACTTTCTATATTATATTAAACTTTACTTTAAATATTATATTTACATTTTCTATTTTAAAGTGCGCCATGCTAAATAAATAACGATTATTACTTACATTTGGAGAGCTGAATTTAAATCATTTCATCGTCATGAAGGATGGAGAAGATAATCAAGAATTCAAATCAACATTCAGTAGCAGGAACGAAGATTGAAACATGAAATATAAGAAGAAAAATAACTTATTAGTTTATAATCAATAAATTTAAATTGAATTAAAAATAAAATTAATAATAAATACTGACCTCGGAGTTAATAAAGGGTTGATATTTCTCGCAGATTAAACTCGAAGAAGAGCTCGTAGACTTGAATTGATGTCCATCACTCTCGCCTCGATAAAGAAAAAAATAATTAAGATTAGATATTTATATTATATACAGGAAATAAAAAATAAGATATAAATAAATAAATAATATTAATAGGATTAAAAAAGTGTATAGATTTTTAAAAATATTATCTTATTTCTGTAATATTAAAATACTAAAATTATTTTACATACTATATAGAACCATGATTATAATAAGTTATAATACGCATTTAAAAGAAAAATTTCTTAGAAAACATCATACACAGAAAACTAATTATGATTATATTATTAATTTCACGAAGATTTTATTCTGTTTAATTGATATATAGGTAATAGAAATATTATTCATTTTTTAAAAGTGTTATAATAATATGAAATTGACAAAACAATATTCATATGAGATTTGAAAGGAACGGTGTGAGCGATAATGAGATTAGAAAGAATACTTATATAGAATATTTAAAATTATATATTCCTATATGAATATGAGAAATTTATATTTTTTTGATTTATAATTATATTATATGAATTTTGAAAATAATCAGCACATCTTCATATTTTTTAAGTTTTAATAGGATTAATATATAAATATTGAAATTTAAAAAATATTTCAATAGATAAATTTAAAGAAAAATAAAATATATGATTTTTTAATTTTTAAATAATTTTAATTTAACTTTTAATAAAATTTAATTAATGAGATCTGATAGAATATTTAAGATTAATTCTTTTCAAAGATTTGAATGAAAAATTTATAAATTTATTTGGGTATATGAATAAAAAATTATAAAAATGCACTTTATAAAATTTAATTTTTATTGAAATATTTTTTTTTAAAGTTCACTAATCTTCCTTTTAATTAATACAAATAAATAATAAAATTACAATTAATTCTTGATTAGCGACTGATTAAGGGATGATTTCAGTGGAGAGGCCGTTCAGGGTCCTACACTCACCAGGGAAGGGGAAAAAATGCGTTCGAGTCACAGCCGGCCTGCAAGAGGCGGTGTGGCCAGACGGCAGAGGAGCATGGAGAGGGGCGAGCGGGGAATGCAGAGGTGAGCGCTCTACTGCAAATTATTTCAAATAAAATACATATTAAAATAAAATAAAATAAACAAATATTAATTTTTAAAATTAGTGGTGTTTTAGAATACATCTTAAATCGAATCAATGAGTTTAATTCTATTAAATTAATAAGCATAATTTTATTCAAAGATCTTAATGAAATTTAAAAAAAAAAATTATAAATATATCAGTAAGAAGTTCATTAATGAAATTATCATATTTTGAATTCAAAGATTTGAATGAAAAATTTATAAATTTATTTGGGTATATGAATAAAAAATTATAAAAATGCACTTTATAAAATTTAATTTTTATTGAAATATTTTTTTTTAAAGTTCACTAATCTTCCTTTTAATTAATACAAATAAATAATAAAATTACAATTAATTCTTGATTAGCGACTGATTAAGGGATGATTTCAGTGGAGAGGCCGTTCAGGGTCCTACACTCACCAGGGAAGGGGAAAAAATGCGTTCGAGTCACAGCCGGCCTGCAAGAGGCGGTGTGGCCAGACGGCAGAGGAGCATGGAGAGGGGCGAGCGGGGAATGCAGAGGTGAGCGCTCTACTGCAAATTATTTCAAATAAAATACATATTAAAATAAAATAAAATAAACAAATATTAATTTTTAAAATTAGTGGTGTTTTAGAATACATCTTAAATCGAATCAATGAGTTTAATTCTATTAAATTAATAAGCATAATTTTATTCAAAGATCTTAATGAAATTTAAAAAAAAAAATTATAAATATATCAGTAAGAAGTTCATTAATGAAATTATCATATTTTGAAAAAAAAAAACAAGGAGGTGGCGTATTAATGTAAATGGTTCAATTTAAATTTAAAATTGTTTGCCGAATGTGATATAATTTTAATTTAATGTAAATATATTTCATAAATAAAAATACTTTTTTCTGTTAAGAAAATGCTTGATTCGTGGAGATAAGTAAAAATTTCCACATGTGAAATTTGGTGTGAAAACAATACCTCCCTTACTATCGTCGGTCGGTAAAAAGAGGGTAAATGGTAAGAATTGTTTTTCTTTGCTGTGTTCTTTACAAATTACGTTAAACAATTCTTTTCTAGTATGAATTTCTATTTTAATTCTAAAAAAAATTTAGTAAGTAATACATTAGTTACATACCCAATTAACATTTTATATATCTCAACCTTCTTTGGTTCCAGTAAATTTTTCATTTGGAGGAACTATTTCCAAAATAATTTTTTATATATGCAAATTAATTCATAAATCTAGTCCAGTTTTTTCTAAATTTGGTTCTTAAAAAAATAAGTTGACCTGTAGGTCCGAACCGACGAAGAAGTAAATTAATTTCCAGCTACAGAAACAATTTCAAATAATTTTAATATATCTATTAATGTAATAAAAAACAGATATGGATAGAACATAAATATTTTTAATTTTATTTTATTTAGAATATATATGTAAGACCAGGTTGTGACGTCATAAAATGATTTGCACATTTATATATATATAATAAAGTTTTTTTTTACATAATTACAAATTCATGCAAAAGCAAAAGCACATAAAATTAAGTAGCTTAGTAATTCATGCAATTATCTCAGTAGACAGTGAAACTCTCTAGCCCTTACTGATAATACAAAATTAACCACTTTTCATCATTATTTTTCCTTTAATATTATTAAATACATTATTTACATTTCAAAATTAAATCAGCGCCGAATAAAAGTTGAGTGACTGCCAGGGCGCTAAATTTTGAGGGGCACCGATAAAAAAATAAAAAATATTTTTACATTCATTATTTTTTAGATTTTATTAATTAAAAAGTCTTCCATGAGATATCGATTTTTTTACCAAGCAATAAATTGTTTTTATTTAATATACCAAATAAAGGTCACAATGTGAATTATTTGTTAAATTGTTTTTATTTAATATACCAAATAAAGGTCACAATGTGAATTATTTTAATATTATTAACAGTATTCAATCTGTGTAATATTATAAACTATTTGTATATTCAGAATTATAAATAAAAAAAAAATAATAGACAAAAACAAAAATTTCCTAATAAAAATAATGAAACCTATATGGTTTTTATCACATAACATTGATGAAGACAAAAGCTTGTTAATCTCTAGAAAGTTTATTTTTATTTATTTTGAAAAGATAATTTGTATGAAAGGAAGCCAAATTTTGTTTTGCACGAGGCACTCTAAACCCAATAACCGGTCATAAATAATTAAATAATATTTTTTTTTAGCCATAAAGTCAATAAGACTCATTCACTTTAAATATTATTTTTTATGGAGACAATTTTTTATATTATAAATAAATTTTTAGTAGGTAAGTAAATAATTTCTGAAAATTTAAAAATTAAACATATAAATAAAATAAAAATTGTTTTTGTATTGTAAAAAAATGGATTCTTTTTATTTTTCAAACTAATTAACATTAACAACACATGAAATTGGTAATTCAAACAAACTTGTTCGTTTGAATTAATACTTTATTATTATCAGTAGTAAATTCCAAGAGATTTTAATTCAGATGTTTATAATTATGAATGGAAGATAAGAAAATAATTCGAGGAAAAATGACAAAATAGACAGTAGACAAAAACAAGAATGTTTACTCTGAATTGATCTCCTTGAATTAACTCTGATAATATGTTAATATATATATAATATACGAGAATATTATAAAATTACCAGAACAATAACAGTTTTTAACATTTAAAAAATATGGATGACATTTATATTATTCAACAGTATGTTTTCGAATGTAATAAAGGGTAAGATAAATATATATATAATATATATAAATATATATATATATATATATAGTATATATTTCTTTATATTTTGATATTTTTTAAAATTTTTTAACATTTCATATTAAATAAATTTTATAACATATAACATATTAAATATATTGTTAAATCTAGATTTTTTTAGATTATTTAATAAATTTAATGTTTTTTTATTATATAATAATAATAATAATAATAACAATTAACATTTTTTTTTAAGAGAGTTTGCTCTAGAATATTAAAATGAGCTGTGTAATCACTTAAAATTTTCATCATCAAATTCTAGAAGCTAGATAACAATATTTCTAAGACAAAATACAATGCATTTAATCTTATTGAATATAGATTTTATATTGCTATGAAAAAATTTTAAAATCTCTATTTATTTATTTAATTTTTTTTTTTTTTGTAATAAAGATCGGTAAAATTATTTTCCATTTAATATAAATCATATGGATTCTGGGAATGTCTTATAAAGTATAAAAACTTTTAAATTGCAATACATATATTTGGAAAAAAATGAAATAACAAAAAAAATTATTTGATTGGTTTAATATTTAATATTGTCGTTTTACTATAATTTATAATCGAGTAATTTATATTTAATATATAAAAAGATAGCATTTTTCTCAAAAATGTTCACTATATTAAAAATTTATATTATTAAAAATACAAAATATATTTTATTTTTATTTCCAATTTGTAAATTTTAATAAAACTATTCTTGATCTAGAATTTTATATTTTTAAGTTATTTGATTATTCCGTCCTGCGTGGCTTCTTTAATATAGCGAACTTTTTTAATAAACATTTATACTTATTTATTTATTTATATTTACATTTTGCACATAATTTAACTTAATAGAATTTTAATTATCCTTTTAATTACAATAAATTTTGTGAAATTACAATAATAATTTAATACATAAATTTCTTAAAGCAATATTTATATAATAATATTTATTAATAAATAGTAATTTTTAATGAAAATATAATAAATAAGATTCAAAGAATTGTGTATAATAAATATATATAATATCTGATAAAATAAAAACAAGCAAAAATGTTTTACCCAGAATAATAACTTTACTATTTAATTTTTTTTTTGTTTATGAATAATAATTATTTAAGAAGGAATGGACCCATTATAGAAAATATTTTACCGATCCCTATATAATTATCATATCTAAAATTCCATAAATTTTTATATATTTTTATAATAAATTTGTAAAACTAGAAATAGATTTTCATAAATTCATTGATATATTTTGATTATTCCGATATTTTGTCCAAATATAAATTCTGTGCGTTTCTTATTCAAGCAATAAAGTATTCGAGTACATACGATATTAACCCATAAATGTATATATGCATATATATATATATATATATTTATATTTATATATCCTCATATATATACTACCGAACTTCTTGGAAATATCACAGTACATTTTTTCAATATTTTCTTGGGCTTTTTAAAATAAAAGCAAACAGATCACTGAGTAAATAGAAATGTTTTAAAAACATTTTATAAAATTAAAATAATAAAGAAATTTTAATATGATTTACATAAAAAAAATATTGATATAAATATAGGCTATGTTTGATTATCATATTTATATACATATATTATTATATATAGAATATGTACCTAGGAGAAAAAATATTGATATAGAAGGCAGAGTTTCAGTTAAAGGTGACCCTAAAATGTTTCGTCCGGTTTAGAAGGTTGATTGACAAAATATGTTCTGGATAGAAAACAATCCAGGATATATAAGAATAAACATGATTCCAAAAAATAGGATAAGGACGAAATCCAAGGCAAGGGAGGGTCGATTTGCCCTATGCTAGAATAGCTGATCAAAATATCTGAGCAATAACTCAAGAAGTTGATTTTGCTGCATCAAATCAATCGCCATGGTACTTCGCAAAAGGTCTTCAGCTGCTAGTAGAGTGGGGCCCCAAACAATTGCAAGATTCTCGATGTGCATACGATTTTTTTGTTTGTGCTCGACCACTCTGGAAAATTTAAAAAACAAAAAATTTAATTAATGTTTATTTTGTAGAAAGAAACATTTTAAAAATTATATATATATATATATATACTTGAGCAAGTGCTTAAGTAAGAAGCGCAGTGTATCCAAGTTTGGTTGTGGAAGTGTTTTGAGTATTTGAGATAATTCGTTGAGACGATCTTTGGTAGCTTTAGGACCTATAAAAAAAGGGAAAATATATATGTTGAAAGTAGTAAAATAATAATAATAAGAAGAAAATTCAATTAAATCTCTCTGAATTCTATTAAAAGCTTACTTGAATCTTCGAGTAGATGTCTGAATTTTTCCCATGGAAGAAGAGGTTGTTTAAGTTCACGGAAAAACAATTTTAGTGATCCTGCTAGAACATGTACATCTTCTTCTTGGTCTACTGCCGACAAATTATTTTGGTCAACCTAAAATCAGAAAAATAAAATGAAAAATGATTTGTGCAGTATACCATATAAATGAATTTTTGAAAAATAATAAATAATAATTAATGAAGAGAAGAAAAGCAGTCTGGGCGACAACAATGACTCTCAATATCCCTGAATCAAGTCCCAGACCTGGCAAGGGAACTTTTCTCCTATGGGAACGGGGTCCAGTCAGCCTTCGTCAACAAAATTAGGAAGCTATTTAAAATAAAAAATAGTGCCTCCGATCAAGAAAATCATGATAAAGATTTAGAGGATCCAGGGTAAGAATCATACATCTTTATCCCGCTTAGGTGGCAATCTACTAGATAGCGCTGTTCTTTCATAGAATGTACAAAAGTCAGATGTTTTAATGATTAATTAAATATCATCAATGAAAAAAATATCTGCGTTCAATGTTTGTCTATAATTATTCATTCAAGAATTTTTAAATCAATTTAATTTTATAAATAAATTCATAAAATAAAAATGATTATTGAATTTTTTTTAAATTTTGATGAAATCTGTCCTAATTTTCCCCAAAAGGATCTTTTGATCTATGTGGATTATAATTTCTGCAAAATAAGAAATAAATCGGACCTTAGGTAAAAAACATATTCATTTATATATATCGTACATATGTCATGAATGGAAGGGAGTTTGAATCGAAAAGAATGCTGAAATATAATGAATATTTTTACTTTACAATGCATTTACAAGGTTATCATACTGTATTTTTAGTGATCTTTTTTTTATTTAAAATTGGACCATTATACATTTTGGCTTATTTATTATTTTAATTTTTATTTTAAATTCCCTGAAATGTAATTTTTTGTATAAAATGTATAGAATTTCAAGGAGTTATCAAAAAAACGTTATTATTATTTTTCTAATCATAATAACGTTTGTTTGGGTAATATTATTTTAGAATAATTAATTTACTTTAATTAAAATTTTTTCAAAAATTTATAAAAATATACAAAGATAGTAACTGACCAAGCCATTCATTGTAAAGAATAAAATAAATTTAATTGTTTTGATAAAAATATATGATAAATGATAAATAAATGATGTATAATATCATTTTTAATAGAAATAGACAATAGACGCCTCTTTTCATTATAGGCTTTCATTCAAAAGTTTAGAAGTGAAAATATTGATTTTGAAGAAGAGTTCTTAAAAGGTTTCTACATAGAACGATCAGAATACTTTGGAAGATAGATAAGCTTATTTTTAAAGGAGATAAAATGATTAATTTCTCTTTAATTAGTTTAGCCAATGATTTCAAATAGATAATATTGACTCCTTACTTTTTACATTTAGAAAATTTTCTAATTTATGAAATTTTTATTTACTTTCTTCAACGATATTTGAATAAAAAAAACAAGAGAAGATTAACACATTTCAGAAATTAGTTGTTGGTTCCTGATTGATATTAAAATAAGTTGACCTGTGGTCAGGTCCGAACCGACCACGGTTTGAAGTAAATTAATTTCCAGGTACAGAAACAATTTCAAATAATTTTAAGATATCTATTAATGTAATAAAAAACAGATATGGATATAACATAAATATTTTTAATTTTATTTTATTTATAATATATATGCAAGACCAGGCTGTGACGTCATGAATGGCTGGATGACGTCATATAATTTTAAATTAAGAAAAAACTAATAAAGATGATTTTTCTCGAGGATAAAACCAATACAAAGTGCATGAATCGTGGTGATATGTAAAAAATCTCCTCATGTGAAATTTGGTGTGAAAATAATCCTTCCCTTCCTATCGTCGATCGCTAATACTACCACTTCCGGTTTCCGGATTTGCACCAAAAGTTGATCAATTCATCATACTGATGCATTAAGTAAATATACCAAATTTCATCAAAATCCGTTGAGCTGTTCATACTGACAGACGGACGGACAGACATCATGCTAAAAATACTTTTTTCTGTTAATGCATGATTCGTGGAGATATGTAAAAATCTCCAAATGTGAAATTTGGTTTGAAAACAATACCTCCCTTACTATCGTAGGTCGGTAAAAAAAAACTTTTCATTTATTATATAATCATTCGTGGTATAGTATATATATAAATATAGTTCGTTTAGGCTTCTGTGAATGTCGACATGAGTCTCGACGTTTCGCCGCCAATTTTGGTGCCATTTTCAAGTAAGTTTTTAAATCACAGAATCCCAAAAATTTCCTTTTAAAACTAAATAATTTTAAATTATTTAAAGTAATTTAATTCCATTTTATCTATAGGGTTTTCAAATAAGAATTATATTGATAAAGATTTATGGAATTATATCACTATCACTATATATTTTATCTTTTTTATTTAAACTTGTGAACCTATCTATTATTTTTTTTTATTTAATAACAAATTATTGAATTGATTAGTTGAAGTTTAATGAGAAAAATCTTTTATGATTATTTATATAATCTATTATCAAAGAAACTTCCACTGAAAAAAATAAAGATTTATGTTTTGTTATCTTTTTCATGATAAAAAAAAGACCCTGTTTTAATTAATTTAAATATTTTTTATATATTATTTATTATTATTTTCAATATAGAGATATTTTTAATTTATGATTTATAAATGTAAATTAATCAATCGATTATTTTGAATAAGTCCTGTGATTTGAAATTTTAACATAAGATTAAATGAAAGTAGCATTGGTGTACCTATACTATTTACTTGTATAATGTTTCATGTTATAGATTAACACATGCGAGAGAAGAGTAATTTCAAATGTGAAATAGTGGCATATTTTAAGCTCAAATCCTTCTTGGAGTTTGGATTTTTTGTTCCGTAAGATAATATTTATAATTAAAGATCTCTTATTTTATAATTAATAATATAATATTCCTTTTTAACATAAAAAATATAAATACTCCAATTATATTTAGTCAGTTAAATGGATCATTAACTTTAAACAATATTAAACTTTTATATTTATTTTTGAGAAAAAGATTAATGTTTTTTTTTTATTTATTTTATAACTATTCTAGATTTAAGGATTATCAAATGATTTATTTTATATAAAATAAATCATTCGAATTAGTAACTGACCTGCAGGCGAATGGTTTGAACTTGGGATAAATTTCCAGAGACACGATAAAGGCCATCGGTATTGAGATTCTCGGGGTTTGATTCAATAGCTTGGATGCAGCGGATGACAAAAGGCGGAACTCTACCAATTCCAGGTACCGTCCCCGATGAACCCGCATCAGCACATACCTGGGCAAGCTCGCGACCGAAGACTGGTTCGTCTGTTAACCAAAAATTCAGAACATAAATCATAAAGTAGCTGAAAAGAATAGAGAAGACAACATCAAAGACACAATTTCTTAAAAAGAAAATGCAAATAAATAAATAAATAAATATTTATATATTTATATACATATATATATGTATGTATATAAAATAAGGGGGTTCACAATTGGAATAATATCTAAAGAGAAAAAAAAATATTATAAGGAAAGCGTTCACTAAATCAATTGTTTCTACTTTCAAGTGCATTCATATAATAACAAGAATGGAATCCATTTTGGACATTATTGTTTAAAATAAAAACAAATAAAAAATAAAAAGGGAGTTCTTCGAAGTCAGCATCGATCAGTTGGAATGAAGTTTGAAACATTCAAAGTACAAGGGCATTCAAAAAGAAGAGCTACCTAAATACAACTTGTAATATTCACAAAGTACTAGAGGTGATAATATTCAAGAAGAAAAATAAAATATAGAAAGAGAGAAAAGAGAGATGTGAACTAGTGTTATGTTTGAATTGTGATACTAAGCGGTGTTGAATAACATAAACATAGAGATATTAAATAAAAAAATGAAATTAATTGGTGTTCTGAAATTGCAGACAACATTTTTTCCCTTAATTGAATAAATATGCCTAACAATTATACAAGCAATTGTTATTTTTGTTTTTGTTTTTATTTTATATGAAAAAAGTGATTTTAATTCAAAATATTCGATGATAAAATGTTTTGGTAATAATATGGATTAATAAATTAAAATAAATATGAAAAAAAAAAAATTTATGATTATAATAATGGATTATTGATTGATTTGAGAACGAGAGATGTTGTGTGCAATGTGAACACGTTGAAGTGAAAAAGGGAGAGTAAAAGAGTGAAAGAGAAACACACATAAAGAGTACAGAGAGTGATCTGTGGTAGAAGAACTCTGGGTACGTGTATCTTCGGCGTAGTGAGGTTCCCCCGGTTCCGAGGAGGTGGATTCATCGGCGACGGCGTCCCGCAGGCCAATTTTCTTCTCGTTTGAGTTCGAATCTCATAATTGAGGCTCGAAGCTCCGAGCTGGGACACCGAGGAGCAAATACACGCACGGCCAGACTCAGTTTTATTATCAACAACCATTGTTCAGGTAAGATACATGAGATAGGATGTAATGAAAGATTATTAATATTTTAAAAATGTTAAATACATTAAATCGAAAATTGTTTAATATAGAAAAAAAAAAAAAAAATAATATAAAAATATTCTTCATAAAAATATATAATATAAAAAGAATATAATCTTTTAAAAAAAATATCTATGAAAATGTTTTATAATTTAATATTAAATGATGTATAAAAGTCCTTAGGTAGTATAAAATATAAATAAAACATATTCATAATACATTTTTTTTTATCAAGAAATCAATATTATAATTTTTTCCGCTAGCTCTAAAATACTTTTTTAAAGTAGTTTTTATATTAAAATAATGATAAATAAATTAATTAATTAAATGATAAAAATACCAAATAATAAATATTATATTAATTATTTTTTTATCATTTAACACAATAAAATTATATTTTTACTGTAAGTTTGTTCTTATTCATCTCAGTTTATAAATATAATAATATATTTTATATTAGATATATTTAAATCTCATAAAGATGATACTACTTATATCATTTTTTAATAAAATTTAATATAAAAATAGTTTAAACATTAAAACATATTCATTGAAGCAGATGATAATATCTTTTTGATAATCATTTTATTTTATTGATATAAAATTTAATATTTAAAATTATAACACTTTTATTCAGGATTGTTAAAAGATATAGAAATATATTCAATTATATATTAACGCTTAAGGGGATGAATGGGACGTTACCCCTTCTCTAAGTGATAAGTGCCAATAAAAAAATCAGTAACATTTCAAACAATTTTACAATGATTTTTGTGTGTAAGTGGAAAGATTGGCATTAATTGGTTACCTAGTATTAGTGAATTATGATAATTTTAATGGAAAATTCACTTGCACTTTCTCTGTAGATAGCCCGGTGTGCTACGCCATGCGCACTCACACAACGACAGCGACTGACTGAACTTTTACTTGGTTAGGAGCCCCTGGCGTGTATGCAACCAGCAATACCAGCCACCCAATTTAAACTTAGAATATTTAAATGTTTAACCCATTGCCGGCCCTAACGCTCCAGAACGCTCGTGTTTCACTTTTCTTAAATATAGTACGTAGATACAAGGCAATCATGAACTAAAAACAGATTTTGCTTATTTTATTATTCAATTTATTAATAATGAATTTAATAAAATATTTAAATAAAAAAAATAAAATAAAAATAATAATTTGAACTGTGGGATTTTAAAGTATTATTTTAACAGCCAAATGATGTTAAACCAATTTTCCCAACGTAGACAAACTGACAAATTAATAAATGAATTTAATAATACAATTAAATTTATAAAGGCCTTGAAGAATAGTTTTAATTCAATACTTGCAATTAATTAAAAATAACACTGTTTTATATAAATAAATAAATTCATAAGAAAATTGATCTTTAGTTTTTTTTGCGAATATTTTTAAATATATAAAATACATTTTATTTCATTTCATGATTGCCCTCTCTCAATGTAATCCCATTTCCATTGATCTCTAATTATTTAATTAAAAATATCTCTGTTTTGTTATTTTTCAAAAGAGAAGCTCATAAATTGAATCTAGTATGTATGTGTTATTTAGTTTTTGGTTCCTCAGAAATTTAAAGATTCCTTACAATGGACAATCAAAAAGTTCTATGACTTCAATTTCTAATCAAATACTCCTAGCCTCCAAAATTTTCTATCTAGCATTTTGTTTATGATTGAAAAATAATTTACTGAGTTGATTGACCATTGAAAAAGGTATATATAATCCCGATCTGACCCCCAAAGTTTACTGACGGTTTGTAGACTTTATAAAGGAAAATAAATCCTTCAAAAGGTATAAAAAATTAGAGTTACGCTAAACTAAATGCATCAACAATGTTGAAGGATATTATTTTATTGAATAAAATTCAATTTTGCATAAAATAACTTATTTGAGTGGCGTGAAATATGTGTTTAGGTAATTGATATTAAACCAAATATTCTTTGATAAAAAAAACTTAAATTTTTAAATATTTTTAATGGATTGGTTTATAAAAAAAGATTGTGGCTTTCCGCTTAAAATATACTTATTTCAGCATCCCTTTAAGGTGTCCGGAGAGACTAAAGTTTCTCTAAAATCTACGATAAAGAGAATAATAAACAATTTTGCTTTAATAAAGAGAGAAGAGTTTGAAATGAATTTCAAAAATAGATGACGATTATTAATGCCCCATTATTAATTTAAATTATAAGACGTATATTAAAAATACAATTAAAATAAGTAATTTATTGTAAGATTTCTAATTATATTATATAAGTATATTTTATTTACCTAAAAAGCTTATTAATCGCTTATTAAATAGAATGAAGAAGGTTATTGAAAAAGATTGAAATATATCTATTTCATTTTCAACTTCACTTCGCTTAAGAATTAATATGCTTATAGAACACTTTGTTTTATATGATACTAGCTGCTCAGAGCGCCGTCGGCGCTCTTCAGACCTAGACGGGGGCTCCGCCCCCTGTACCCCTGAAATAATACATAGTATTTGGTTTAAAGTCTGTATGTAAAGGGTTTTCATCCATTTTGTTTCAATCAGTATATTACATAATACATTTATTTGTTTTTATGTTCTTATTTAAAATATATTTTAATTTAATCAGTAAATTAATTATATATTACTATTATATTTATTATATCTATCTATCTCTGTGGCTCTACGGATCTCGAAAGCAACCCCATTTCTCCAAGTATCCCAATCCTGAGCTATAACCATTTAACTCCTACCCTGTCCCATCTGTCTGTTTTTATCTTTATATAATATGTTATATAAATTCCATTAAATCATTTATAATATTATAACTATGAGAAATGTTTAATTGTTTTTATTATATTTATAATAAGTTCATTGGTTTGAAGTCATTGATTTTTATTTGCCTAATTTAATACAAAATAAAAATTAAAAATTATTAATTTTAATATAACAATGAAAATTAAGGAGTTAACATAAATAATATAATTAAATAATTAATGTAAGAAAATTAATGAAAATAATAGGTAGCTTTTAATAATAATTAGGTACTTAATTAAAAAAAAATTTGCATTCACATAAATTTAAATTAAATTAGTACATTTACTTACTTTATACTATATATAATATATATTGATATGCAATTATAGTAATAAAACTTAAGATAGATACGTATCATTTCTTTATATTTATACTGATTATATGTATTATAGATGCCAAGGGATAAAAGATCGTTTTTCTAAAGGGATACTTCTAATCAAGGTGCTCAGTTTAGGGGAGTAATGACATTTTGATTGTCCAAAGTAGGTTATCGATCGATGACATCACATTTTCGGAAAAAAAGTTCTTTTTAACTTCTTTCCTTTTGAATCGACGTCTCTAAATAAATTTGAGTTGTTCTTGATTAGTTTCCAATTCTTTCTCTCTATCAATCGATTGAATTTCAAAATAAGTAAGTTTAATCTAATTTAAAGAAAAAAAAGAGGCGTTATATACCATATCACATTTACCATATCCATTTACAACAAGAGAAATATTTTTTATACCAAGGGTTTTTATTTTTAAAATAAGAGCCAAATAAAGAAAATAAGAAAAAAAATATAAATGGTGTGGTTAGAAAGAGAAAGATGAACTCAAATAAGAAATAAACATCAAGAAAAATGAAATTTGATGTTTTTTGTTCACTTATATTAAGTTACACTGAACCTTGGTAAACAAGGTTTTGCAATTTCTACACTCTTAAAATTTCTATTCAAAATCCATCTAACCGTCAATAGCAAATATTTTTTTTTCTTTATTAATTGGAAAATAAGTCCATACGTATAAGAAAATATATTTTTAAACAAACAAGAAATAATATAACATTATATATTATGATATGAAAATTTAATTTACCCTATGAACTATTACAAATCTATGGCAATCAAATATATTTAATTATGAGTTTTGTTTTTATTTCATTTAATTTCTATATACTTTATTTATTTGTCATTTTTTAGAAATATTACTTTTATATTTCTATATTACTTACTATTTTTTTCTAAATAAACAAATCACTTTTTATACTAATAATAAAAAAGAATTTAGGTAAATTAAGAATATCCACTCAACTCAATTGGATTGAATAAAATATATTATATTTAAATTAAATTATAAATTAATAAATTATATTTATTAAAACACCGCGTGTTCGGCTCTTTGTACTTTGTTATTTGCAGTCGTATTAAAAAATTAATTTCGGTACTTTCAGCGAATTAATCAAGTTGAAATTCTATATATAGCAGTTTTATACAATTTTTAATAATGTGAAAAATTAACAAACATATATCTTTATTTTTACGGTCACTTTAGAGGAAAGAAAATCAAAAAGTGGTAGGTAATCACCCTTTTGTTGATGAGCTACATTTCTCAAAAGTTGATAGAAAACTACAAATTTGGAATAATGCCCATGTACCAAATTTCATTATTCTAGCTCAAACCGTTTGTGCGTAATCTTGTATACATACACACACACACACACAGAGAGAGAGAGAGAGAGACATTTTTCTCAACCTTAGTAAAAATGACTCAGGGACCTTCAAAACGTATAAAAACATCAAATTCCTGACATCGAAAATTTTAGTGATCGCAATACTATCTCTGACGAGAATAAAATTATAATATGAAATGAATTATTAAAAAAAAAGTTACAAATAGTTTTTTTTTTAATTTATCTATATGATATTATTGATTACCAAAATAAAAAATAAAACACTTTCAGAATATATTTTTTTTAATTAATATTATTAACTTTTTACTGAAACTGTAATTATATAAATATATATATATGTATGTTTTCAAATCATAATTCTATTTATCTCATTAAACAATTTTAATTATTCAATTTAACATCAATGTTATTTGGTTTATACAATAATTTTTTTAACATTTATTAAAGGTTGATTAGTTTAATTATAAATATCATTTCATCAAAAAAAAAAAAAAAGTAAAAATAAAAACAAAGCCTTTCAATTTATATATAAATTGAATAAAGTTAATGTTAATATATATATTTTTTTATTCTATTCTCTTTTTAAAAAAATACATCCGATTGATTTGAATATAGAATTCTTGATGTTCAAACATTTTTAATATAGGAATGTACACAATACAGCGGAGATAAACAATACTTGGATATATTAGGAGTAATTCAACAAAATAATATTTATACTAATATATATATAGGTATAAATGTTTATATTTAAATATTTACAGAATTTATCCTGAATTTAATATAATACAATGTGATCTATATGGATAAGATATATTTAATACAACCTTTTTAAAATTAACTAAACATTGAATTGGAAATAACCAAAGGGCATATAATAAATATTGTTTTATCAATAAAATTTTTTTATATTTTATATTCAAATAAATAGTTAATTAAATTGATTTTTTAGTTGATAAGATCCGATTGAAGTTTTATTTGTTCATAGAATTTTATAATCAATTTCAATATTTTCAATGGTTAACCATTGATATAAAATAAAAAAATGCTTTATTCATTTAATATTATATATACTACATGGGCTGAAAAGTCCCGGGATTTTTCAATAGGTGACGCCACTATAAAACGAATATGACTCATTTCGAGAGGCTCATCTGTCACTAGTTTATGTATGATGTATCATGACATTTCGTCCATTCGTTTACAAGCTACAGTCGTTTGAGTTAGGCTACTTTCACCTTGTTGTTCTCGAAGGAGCAGATGTGGGATAACATTCCTGCAACCACTGCAATGCTTGTTCACATGTTTTCCCATCAAAAACATTGTTTAATCAAGACGTGATATTCCTGTTTTTCTATTTTTCTTATGAAGGCAAAAGTAGCGTCACTCAAACGACTGTAGCTTGTAAACGAATGGGCGAAATGTCATGATACTTCATACATAAACTAGTGACAGATGAGCCTCTCGAAATGAGTCATGTTCATTTTCTAGTGGCGTCACCTATTGAAAAATTCAGTCCATGTAGTATACTAAGATAACTAATTTTTAATATTATTTTTTTTTTCCTCAAAAAAGTAATCCATGTGATTGTTTTTTTTCTTTTAATAGTTTTATATTTACAGTAAATTTATTAAATAAAATTTAGATTATTATTTCATTAAAATAAATAAAAAATAAGTATGGAATCCAGAGCGTAGCTAAATGAGAAAATGCCGAAGAAGCGATTTCCATGATAAAGGTTCAAAACTCACCAAGTTCTTTGAAATTTAAAATATATTGTATTTTATGTGATGAAATTAAAATAAATAAAAATATGTAAACTGATTAATATAGGCTTAGAATTCTAAAACCAATAAGTCAAAATACAAAAATAATATCAAGTATAAAAAGGTTCTGTTTTAAAAGATTTATATATTCTTCTGATTGTGACGCTACTGAACTCAAAAACCGTTTCTATCCTCATTTACTTCCATCCAATATATTGAAAAATATAATAAAAACAAATTTATTATTTAATTGAAAAAAAATTATCAATTTAAGTATTTCAGTATTTATTTATATTGTTAAATTTTTAGACATCATCTACTAATTTGCTGATATGTGACTATATTATTGTTTGGTTTTATTTCAAATATTATTGATAAAATAAACTCTGTGTTTTCAATATCATAATCATTCAAGTCAATAATTTCCCATTAAATCATTATTTTACTATATTATATTTGGAATAATATAATTTATACTAATATTTATTGCAAAGGTAGGTTTAAACAAAATAAATGAACTTGTAAATTTTCTTGAAGAAAAAATACAACGAACTTCAATTAATTTTTTATCAGTTTTCAATGCATCCATTTTTAAAAGTGTCAAAACTTTAAATATTCCCCATCCATTCATTAGTAAAAATTTAAAGAAAACTTTTTATAAGTTTTAAAAAATATTAAACAACAAAACTAATATTAAAAAGAGAATTTAAGAAACTTTTTTAAATAAATAAAAACTACTCTTTTGACAGTTAATCATTATCATAATACATGTACCTATTCAATTTGCATTATATAATAAAGATGTATCGATGATCAAAACAAGGGGAATGTAGAAAACCTGGCCGTTTAGGTTGTATCATTTTAGTACTTCTAAAATGAGTGAAACAAAACTTTGAAAAAATTATATATAATATTAGCAGTGTTGTAATAGTTATTTCAACCTATAATGCAGTTATTCTAACCACTGTGCCGCGAGATTTTCAAAATGTGACGCCAAATGTAAAGTTCAAGTTAAGAAAAAGTACTTATTTATTTTATATATATGTAAATGTTTTTCAGGTTCTTAAACATTTCCGACTTTTTTTTCAATTTTTTCAATATGGTTCTAAAAAAAAAAAATGTTCAGGCTCTTACTATTGAAAAATATCGTTAAAAGTGTGCCGCGGTAAAAAAAAGGTTGAGAATCACTGATATGATTTTGTTTCCATTCATTATTATTCAATTATATATATATATATATATAGAGAGAGAGAGAGAATATTTTTTGGTTGGTAAAGTAAAGTAGATTTTTAACAAAATTCCAATTTCTTTTTCTATTGGGGTAAGAGAGCGTTCATAGTGTTAAGAACCCTAATTTTACTAAATATTCAAATAAATAAAAAAAAAATGAGATTCAAATGTATTTACATGATTTTTATGTTGTAAGTTTTCTTTTTTTTATTTATAGAAAATATCAATGTTTCTGCAAAATTAAATATATAAAATCCCTCTTCTTTTGCTGTTGAATTACAAAAAAAATATCAAGCAAGTTGTTTTAAATTTCTTTTATTGTGTAATTTATTTCTTGGGTGTAATTTTCTTCCAGCTTTGATTTCTTTCTAAAGTTGAATATTTAAATTAATCTTCACACTTCACTTTCTCTGATAAAAGATACTTTAAAGGATTTCAAGTTGTTTCTTATAATATATAATTCGAAATAAGAAATAAATAAAAGAGAACTTTAGATTAGAGAAAAATTAAATTAAACTGTCATTTCAGTAAGATAATAAAAAATAATCATTCCCATCCAGTTTAAATTAGTCATAACCAGGTGTTTAAAAAAAATTGAGCAACATCAAAAGGAAATTAAAAAATTATATTTTACTGCCAACATTCATTTTAATATTGACCGACAGTTGTTTTCAAAAAACAATAATATCGTGTTTCGGTATCTTTAAATAGTTTTTTTCTCAAATTTTATTAGCATAAACAAATAACAATTTTTTTTCTCATTATAACTGTCATTATGTTTGTTAATATCTGTCTTTGACAGATACAGAGAAATTTAAAATTTTAAGGAAAGAATGAAATTAAAATGAAAATTCTTTTAATCTTTATATGGGAATATTTTAATTTAAACAAAAATTTGTAAATTTTCCAACATTTTCTAGATTAAAAACAACATATAAACATTAAAATGTTTCATGTGAATGATTTCACGATTTTTTTTCTATTAGAATGAATCATCAGATATTAGATAAAATCGTCAGTTGAATAAAAGATATCTATTGAATTCTACCAGAATATATACAATATATTAATATTTTATTACTTGTTTTTTTTTAATTTTTGTAAAATGCTCAACAAGTGTTTCTGGTTGAAATCTATTAAATTTAGCCCATTTTTTCCTGCCCTAGAACCTATCAAAGAAAATGTTAGCAATAAATACAACATGCCAATCCAGATCTAATAATTTTCAACAAAATAAAAGAAATTAAATTTAATCTAGCTTAAGCACTTCTTTTTATAAGAAAACAAGGCTTAGAAAATTACTAAGCTCTTTTAAGTTAGGATTAAGATTTGACATTTAAAGGCCATTCTAGACTTAATTCATCAAAAAGAAAAAAAAGTGAATTCAATGAACGAGTTTTTCTTTGATATATCATTGTTAGTGAATTCGAATGGAAAAGATGAACTGAGAAAAATTATTAGACGATCAAAGAGGTAGATGATAGTAATTAATTAAAATTTAATATTGAATGCTTCGTCAATATAATTGAATTTATATATATATCATATTATATATATATAATAATGTATTTAAATATAATTGAGATAAAAAAGGTATGTCTATCTCAGTGGTTTCCAAACTTATTTGGCCTAGCGCCCCCTTTCAAGAAAACAATTTACTCAGCGCCCCCTGGAGATTAACTTTTTTAATTTTAATAACAATTAAACAGAAAGATAAATATACCTATTTGCAAAATATTATAAATAAAGGTTTAAATTACAAACCTTGAAATTATGAAATTATATTAAATTATTGAACTCACAAATATAAAAATAATATACTATAAATGTCATTTTCCCTGAATGCACCTGTGCCCATCACCGCCCCCCTGGATCGCTGCAGCACCCACGAGGGGGCAGTAGCGCCCACTTTGGGAATCACTGTTCTATCTGATAAGATCAAAACATTCTTTATGAAGCTACTGGATTCTGAAGTTTTTTTTTGTAGCAATTATATTCCTCCAACTGTGCCTATCCTAAACTTTTTCTAATTCTCTCAGTTCCTTTATATTGTCTGTTCACTCCCCCATTAATTTACCAACCCACTTTAAACAAAACCACTAACTAATGTATTAATTATTGCTAAAATTCATAAAATATTTGCAAACAAATTTATAGTATTATAACTCTATATTCCATTTAGTTGGATATTTTCAAATATTAGAGACTTTTAAACAAAGTAATTTCATATGAACATCAAATTCAATACGCTTGAATAATTTTAATTATGTTTTTTTTTATTCATTTTATGAATGCAATTTTATTAAAATTTAAATTGAATGCTCGGTCGTATGTTAAAAAATATAGATATTAAGAATTTACATAATTCATTTATGAAATATTTAAAAATGAAAAATTATATATTTATTTTATAAATTTAAAATGGCTCCGAGGTAATCTTGAATGGACCCTTGTGGATTTGAATAGAGAAACAGTATAAATATTTTGTAGCAACTTCAAATAGAGTGACAGACATTAAATTTGTTATTAATTTATTCATTTCAATTAGACATAGTGTCTTTACTTAAAAAACGTAGATTTTGAAAATACAAAAAAAAAAAAAAAATTAAATTGCAATCAGGTAAATTTAAATAAGTATTATACAGTAAACGGGTTCATTTAATCAAAGTTATTAGTCAAGAGAATCAAAATAAAAATATATTTTTCCGGCTGTATTATATGGGTTGGAGACGTGATCTATGACTTTATGGGACGAAAATAAATTTGTTCGTAGCATTTTGACCCGATGAAGAATGAAATCTTTGGGGAATAACGGAGAATATATAACAAAGAAATGCGTGACCTCTATACATCCCCAACAAAATAAAGGTCATAAAATTGAGGAAGTTGCGATGAGCGGAGGCGTAGCTAGAAAGGGTGAGGAAAGACAAGGGAGAAATTTGTTAGTGGGGAGCTTAATTGGTAATTAATCGGCTATGGACACGGTGGGTAGAAAAATAAAGACGGACTTGAGTGAGTTAGGAGAGATTAAAAGTTGGATGGAGACTGTTGGACTCTTGGACTGGTCTTCTAGATTACTAGGTTTAAAAGAATTAGTTTTAAAATAATATATTTTTTGAATTTTAATATTCATTTTCAATATTCAATGTAATATTTATAATTAAGAATATAAAAATAAAGAGGTACTAGAAGTTTGGTCCCCTTTAGAAGAAATTTTATGAAATTTAAGGAAAATCATCAAAATAGATAATTTTTAATCTATTTTTTAAAAAATTGGGGTTGTTAGTCTAAAAGATGATAAAAATATTATAATTAATTTATTTGAAATTAGATTTTTATCATAGATATTTTCATTCTCTTTAAAATAAATTACTATTTTAGATTTATTTCCCTCATCTTTTTTTTTTAAATTATTCTACCTTTATCTTGTTATTAATTAAAATAAATTAAAATAATTTTTCAATTATTTAAAATAAAAGTTTTTCTATTTAAGTGTATAAGTATTAATAAAATAAGAAAAATTCTCTATAAATTAGTAAAAAAAAAATGGTTTATATAGATAGTAGAGCGAGGGTAAAAAGATAAAATAATATTTTTTCATTTTGGTGTAAATTATGAGATTTTTAAAGTGGCTGTCACTTTCAAATCTCGAACAGCGAATAAATTCCAAGCTTATTCGACAAGTAACAAACAACGCGTCATTTATTCAAAATGGTACCAGGAAGTCTATCTCACTTAATGAGAGGAATTTCAGCATTTCTAGGCAGATGAATCATCAATTCCTCATAATTCCCATTAATTTAGATAATTATAGGGTAAAATAGTAAGCATGATATTGATATTTTTTTTAATTTCTCTTTTTCACAATTCAAATGATTAATTATATCATTCACAATTTATCACAGTATGTATATGGTTTATGAAATTGTGTTTTTGTGAAACAATTGGATGTTTGTTCATTCAGTCGATGTAAAGACAATAAGAAAATAAAATATGATTTCCTTAATAATAAAGAAGTATATTTAATAGAGGGAAAGGATTAAAAAATTTAAGTAAATAATTCTCATTTTGAAAAGTATTCTTATGTTATTATAATATAAGCATGATCAAATTATTGTTCATAATACATATATGTATAAATCTCCTATATATTTCGTATTTGATAAAATTAAATAATTGAAAATGTAATACTTTTAAATTTCTTTTTATAATCAAACATTTTTTTTTATTCTTATATATAAATATATTTCATTTATTATAAAATTAAATAAAACAATTTTAGAAAATATACATGAATAAAAAATCTTCTAAAGTTAGTAAAGATAATATAAAAATAATTATCAATGAGTGGGGATAATAAACTAAAAAATACTATTTCTTTACCAGAAAGTGTGAGTATTCAAATTTAATTGTGGATGAGAAAAAACAAGTGAAAAAAGAAGAATTGTAACAATTTTCGTGCCCACACTTTATAATATATAAATTTGAATAGTTTATTATCATGAAGATTTGATTTTATTTTTATAATTGTCTTTATTAATTTTTCTGTCTTTTACTTATTTGAATTAAATATATTTTTTTTTTATTTTTTTTATTTAATTTTAAAAACACTGCACCATTAATATATATCATTTGCTAAAGTTTATATCTCTATATCTCTGTAGCACTTTTATTATTAACGATATTCATATAGAATTTTAACCAATCTCTAATTAATCAATATTTCATCGATAATAATATATTTATTGACTTAGGGAACGAAAAAAAAAAACAGTTTGAACTATAGACGATTAATTAGAAGATTTAATTTTAGTATAATTCAAAATAAGCTAAAAAAAGTATGTTAATCAATGTATCAATTCAGGTTATAAAAATAATTTTTATTTTTTAACAATAATTATAAATTCTTTGATAAGCAAATATACACTTAAATGATTATTTTTAAAAATTTATCAGTTAAAAAGACATTTATCAAAAGAAAAAATAACAAATTTTATAGTTTAAATTTTTTCCCCAATAAAAATAATAATAATAATAATAATTAAAAAATAAATAATCAAATTTGTGAATAATTTAAAATTCAATTTGAAATTAAATAAATAATTTTTTTCATTATTTTTATTCTCTTAATAATTGAAACAAAAACTACATACTCTCTAAGTATATACAATAATATACATTTATTAATTATATTAATGTAAAGTGCTGTGTTTAGTAATTCTAATTTAGACTAAATTTCATAATGCATACCTATAAAAGCATTTTCTAGTTTTAAAAAATCCAAAAAAAAAAAGGAAAGTGTTATTACATTTTTTTTGATAGATAACTATTTTATATATCGAATACAATTATTAATTAAATCATCAATAGGTATTTTAAACTCGTTAAATTGTAAAAGAAATGAAATAGAAGCGAGTGAATTTTGTGCTTAATTAGAAGGTAATATTTATTTTTAATCAACATTAAAGACTAATTAAATTAATATCAAATTATTTGATTAGATAAATAAATATATAAATTAAATAGAAAAGTTTCTGTATAAATCGATAAATTATTTTTTTGTTTTGAATTATATTAGTAGATATAATATTGCTATGCTTTATTTATGCAAATATAATGTATATATATTTAGTGTATATATATACAAAATTTATGATAGACTATTAAATTCGGAAATGTCACGTGCTAACAAGAGATAATTAAGTGGATTAGATTTTTAAATCGAATCAAGTAACTAATAACAAAGCTTACCTTTGTATATGCCTTTGGTAACAAGCTGCTCACGTGTTGGACGACGATGGAAGAATTTTTTAAGACGTGCTCGGATTTTCGTTTGCCGGTCATCAGTGAGATCTTCAATGCTGCCTGGCGATGGAGTGGAGCCTTTGACTGAAACAGATTGAACATTATTTATTAGAGTAGTCTCCTGAGGGTTTAAGCAATTTCATTCAAGTTTAATTTAAACTTCACTAAAATAATCAAATAATATATATTCAGGAACAAAACCTATTCAAAAACAAATTGCCTATTTAATCATATAAATGTAGGGATTAATTTACTTTTGATGCTCTTTTAAAGATTTCTTATTCTGATATAAATAAACACATAATATATCTCTTTCGCAGGTTCTATTCTAAGGGAATATTTTAACTTAATTTTAATAAATAAAAAAAAGAGAAAATCTTCTAAGAAACGAGTGTTGGGTTATGTTTTTTACTGACCGACGATAGGAAGGGAAGGTATTGTTTTCACACCAAATTTCACATGTGGAGATTTTGACATATCTCCACGAATCATGCATTTTGTTAGAAAAAAGTATTTTTAGCGTGATGTCTGTACTTCCGTTGTGTGTCCGTATAGACGTGTACAGCTTGAAAGGCTCAACGGATTTTGATAAAATTTGGTATATTTACTTAATGCATCAGTATCATGAATTCATCAACTTTTGGTTTTATATCCGGAAACCGGTAGTGGTAGTTTACAAAGTATCAATTAATAATTGAGTAATTAAACTAAATATAAAAACCAAGATAATATAATTTAGTCATTTTAATTCGAGTTTTAAAAATATATTTTTTGATATTTTAATTATATATAATGTTTGGAAATTCATTTATTTCAAATGGTAGGTCGGTTCTGTGCCACAGCTCATACATATATTTTAATTTATATATTATCTTAGTTTAGTATATTATTATTACTATAGCTTTTATTGATTGAATTATTGTAAAGAGAAAGCACAACCATAATGAAAGTGATCCCATGGTATAAATATAGAAATTTGGATGGAGATTTTGTAAATGGATGCAAAACCCACATTTCAAGGTATCGTAGCAACATGTTGATGTATTAGATATTTCCCCTCTCCTTCCCCCTCCCTCCCATAAAGAAAATATTCGTTCAATTATACATTATTATCAATTTTAATACAACCAATCAATTTATTTTACAACCTTATTTATATAATTCCATTATTTTATTTATTCTAATTAATAAATTTATATTGCACTTTTATGATAGAACCAGAGGATTGAGGTTGGCGATCATTGTCCAACAATTCTCTTTAAACTTCACAAAATGGCCAGCCCATCTCCATTATTTCATTCTATTAATAAAAATGTTTTCCACATTTATCTTTTTGCAGAACTGTATCATGTTTATTTTATTTTTCTTATTCAAATTTAAAATACTCCTAATCTTTTACACCTTTTTTTAGTATTTTTGATCTATTTCTTTATTTTAAGAAATATGTTTAGTATATATTATCTTGAGATCTGCAAACAGAAAATAGTCTCTGTGCGCTAGGTCTGGGGAGTAAGGTAGATAAGAAACCAATACATTGTCCAATTTGAAAATAACAAAAATTACTCACTCAAAATGCTATATCTTGCAAACTTATTGTCTGATTTCTGTCAAATATTGACACATATAATTTGAAAGAGGTAGGTATATTCAGGATTTATTTTCTAGTCCCGCCATCCATCTGTCATCCTATTTAATGAATGGCCTCTTATATATGTAAATGCAAAATATATCTATTTTATTATATTTTTTTACGAATAAAATAATATTGTATAGTAAGTTATTCCAATTTTTGACATTACTTTGGATTACTTTTAAATTTTCCTCCACTTATTTATTGAAAGTTTCCTTTCATTTCTACAATATTTATAGTGCCGTAATCAATTTTTATTTATAAAATCATTATTACAAGTTTTAATTTCATTATTATTGTCAATCTATTTGTACTTTTATAATTGAAATCATAAGTTTATGAAAATATTTTCAAATTATATTTTTATCACAAGAATATATAATAATATTATACTTTAAAATAATTTCTAAATTCACATATGAACATGCCTTCACCAAGATTTTCTTTTTGTTTTTAATTTTCATTTTGGACTCGTAAGGTTTTAAATAATATATAAAATAAATGTATTCCCCACTTTGTGGGTGCTTCTAAACATGCTTTTTTATTTCAATATCATTATCCATAATTTTCTAAACTTTTGACTAATATATTATTTATTCTTGAATCAATATAGTTTATGACCCCTTTGATACATAAATAAATTGTTGGCAAACTAAAATATTTGGTTTGTTTGTATTGTTTTAGGATTGAATATTCTGTTCGATGAAATGTCTCTCTTCTCTCTCTCTTTAATGTTAATTTATACCTAAATTTCTCTAAAGCTATACTAATTTTTTAAGGAATTGTTGTTCAAGTGATATTTATATTTGATCCTATAAAATTTTGAATAGATTTACAAATATACTGCATGAAAAAAATTAATTTATCTATAATTTATGATAATTGTTTAAATACACTAATTAAAATACTTATTAAAAAAATGTTTACTTCGGTCCCCTACTACCTGTAATTTTTTAAGATAAGTATTTAATTTAAGATAAGTATTTAATATTTCTCTTCGAATTTATTTAATAAAACTTCGCTATAAAGAATAGAAATAAACGTTATATAAAAGAGGATAAAAATGTATTTTTCTCCTATTTCTTCGACATACTTTTGTTATTTTTAGCGTACCAAAGTTAAAGAGTTTTGGAGAAGGGGAAGACCGTGCCTGCCTGTCTTTCAAGCATTGGCTACACAGTTCAAAACTCGACATATTTAAGGAAAAAATAAGGAAACAAATGTATTTAAAGAAACAAGGCAATGTAAATATAAATAAAAATGAATAAATTTAAACTTTTATCTTTTTTAGAAAATTGAAATATTTATCAATTATATGGAAAGATAATATTAATTAAATCACATGATAATATAAACCAGTATAAGTAATATTTAAATTTCGTAAAAAAAGTTTATTAAAATAAAATAAAATTATTAACTATTCAATAAAATATGAAAATACTTATATAATTTGTTCTTTATTTGAATTTAGATAAAACTTATTTCCAATTTACTTTATAATGATTTAAATGTAATAAGTGTAAAATTTATACAAACGCAAATTTGTGTAAATATATAAAGAAATAAATAAGTATTTTGATGATAATAATAATAAGGTTTGCTATTTAAGGTATTTGAAAAGCCGATTTTATTATAACATACTTATATGAAAAATTTTAATTTTTTTTTTCGTTAAATTAAGATATATCTATCTTTGTTTTAATTATCAATGATTAAATACAATATATTATAGTTAATTGTGATATTGAAATATATATTTATAATAAAGAGTAATACACTACCTAGAACATGATTGATTTGATATTGCTTAGATATGGAGAAAATATGGAACATTAGATGAAATTCACTCATTGCCAATAAAACAGTCACTTAACTAAGAATAAAATAATCCTATCTCTAATCTTAATTTTTTTTAAATATTATCTTATTTTATCTAGTTGATAACAAACAGAGAAATGAGAAAATGTGTATTAATTAAAATCATAAATTTAATTATATTAGAGACAGATGAAAAATCAATTTACTGATTAATGAGAGTTCTTATGAATATTACATAAATAATATATTAATATCTTTTATATATCGTATATATACATATAAATGCAAAATTTAAATAATCGAAAAAACAGCAGGTTTGTTAAGCGTATTGATAGTTGATCTTATTCATTGTATTTAAATATACTATCTTAAATGAATTTTATTTATTATAAAAGAAAATATACATTACTAAAAATATGAAGTTGGAGCAAATCAATAATAATTAGTATTCCAATTTCATTTTCGCATAGATGCAAATCAAAAGCGTTGATAAATTGTTTTTGATAGATTTCCTTCCCACCAAAAGAATCTAAAAAGCAGCATAGGGCGATCTTCGCCGGGGCACAGTCCCACAAACAGTAAACTGGATTCTGACCGGTTCCATTGTGTCAAATCGTAGGTGGATCTCCCGGTTAGAGGTAATAATTAAAAATAATTTTTGAATTTAAATAAAATGTGAATAAACAGTCCGTAAAGAATGGTTATTGTTTTAATTTAATTTAATATACCATTTAATTTTTCTTTATAGAGCACGAGGCACACCCGAATGAAGAAATGAGTCTTCTAGAATTGAATGAATTGATATAATAAATGGGTTGAAAATAGAAATCTTTTGATTTCAATGTGCTAAGTAGTTTTCAAAATACTTTGAAATATTTAAAAAAATGCAAAAAAAAAAAATCAATTTACTATACCTAGTAGTTTTCTAAATATTTTGAAACATTTAATAAAAATGAAAAAAAATCAATATATACCTAAAAATACCTATATACCATATTTTTAATATAATTATTTATCTGTAAATCTTTATCTACATTAAATTTATTTAAATAAATAGAACTGAAATTTCCAGGGGGAACATATAAACAGATATTAAATTTAAGGGGATTGTTGAAACAAAGTTAAAAGTCAATAGAATAATCGTAAAATAATATCCAAAAGTATAATTTATAAGCCAAATTATTTTCAGTTAAATGAAATTATTTAAATTTATATTAAAAATTTATATTTAGAATAAATAAATTAAAGTATATCTAAGTAACACTGTGGCTCTACGAAACTCGAAAGTCCTTAGCCGCAAAAACCACATATATTTAGGTTACCAATAAAATATTTTTAATTCTCCTCTGAAAAATACAGTTTTATTTATTTAAATATAATTTATAGTATATAAAGATTTACAGATTAATAATTATATTAAAAGAAATGGTATATAGGTATTTTTAGGTATATATTGATTTGTTTTTGCAATTTTATTAAATGTTTCAAAATATTTTGAAAACTACTTATAACTTTCAATTGATAGTATATATAAAGATTTACAGATTAATAATTTTATTAAAAGAAAATGGTATATAGGTATTTTTAGGTATATATTGATTTGTTTTTGCATTTTTTATTAAATTTTTATTAAATGTTTCAAAATATTTTGAAAACTACTTATAACTTTCAAATCAAAATAACAGTAGTAAGCATCTTATATTTACATATGAATAGTAGAAAATACTATACAACAGAATGTTGCAATGTAGAAATGGTTTATATAATTTTTTAATAATATAATTAAAAAATTTTGTTATTTTTTTTTTAAATTATATAATCAAATGATGATCATATTTATACTAGCTAGGGGCCTGGTTCCATGAATTAGATAAAATGAATATTTTCTGCAAATTGAAATTGGAATCATTAATTACTTAATTAATTAAGTTATAGTAGAAAAAAGTTGATGGATAAAATTGGTATATCTTGAATACATTTATTATATGGTTTAAACATTTGTATTTTAACATCAGAATTATTGTATTAGAGAATAAAGGATAATATAAAAGTGCAAGCGAGAGTTAAAGAAAATAAATTGTAAAATTAGGTTTCAAGTTAATGATATTTTCTTTATTTTTGGAAAAGTGAATTTATTCTTGTAGGTGTTCTTAATTTCTTATTTACACATATGATGAAATCATACATGTCCAATTTTTATAAAGATTTCATATTAAGAAAAAATGTTGAAAAAATTGAAATTGTATAAATTAGTATTTTATAAAAAAAAATATACAAAATTAGACTCCTAGATAAATAATATTCAATATTAATTAATATATTTTTCATTTAAAATATAAATGAAATATTTATTTAAAAAACAAAACAGCAAAATTATTATTGAGTGTTTATATAATATTTTTTTTATCAAATTGATTTATAAAAGAAAAAAAAATTAATAATCTATATTATTATTTTTTTAAATTTTTTATACATTCAAAGTATTAACAAAATAATTATAAACTTTCACTTAAATATAAATAAAAGTAGATTGAATATGTAAATAAATAAAAAATAAAATAAATAAATCTTTTGTGCTTATCAAAGTATTGAAAATAAATAAAAATAAAATTAATTAAAATAAATAGATTTGTTTGATTTTAATAAAATAAAACAAAAACAATGTTTTTTTTTATCATATATATATACTTATATGTGATATGAGGTTAAATTATGAATAGTAGATCATATGCTGATAATAAATAGCTATTGAATTCAAATATGTTATATTGATTGATTTGGCCAATGATTTATGATGTATCGTTGTGGTTTTCATAGAGTAAACTGTTTATTATAAAAAATATATTATATAAAAAACAGATTATTTTTTTATAAAAATATTCGATACAAAAGTTTCAAAACAAAGTAGTTTTTTTATACAACCGTTTATCTTCTTTATTCTTGGGGCAGAAAAATCCATATTACCTGTTTGATTAATCGAAATGGTACATATGTAATATATTATATATAATATAATACTAATATAATAATAATAATATATATATGTATATATATATATGAAAAGATATTTATAAATAAAGCGTAAAGAAAAGTATGTGTTTGATGAAAGCAATGGATTGGGGGTGGGGGGGTACCTGTTCAGAGAGAAGGAGCAGTATCCCCTGGGAAAGCTTTGGGAAGTGCTGTAAGCCCCCCTAGATGCATACTGACTGTGCCATGTGTGGCGCCGACTCATCTCCCGGCTGGCGGCTGCTGGACATAAGCTCTTAGTTTCGGTATTGGTTAATTATGAAGGGCTGTCAGAGTTGTGTGAGTAAGGTATTAAACGATATTAAGGCGAATACGTCACGTTTCCTGTGACTATTTATCGTTTCCCGGATAGATCTAGCCCGGCTGCGGTCAGGTCGATATTCGTCAACGTTTTAACCACAAAGGCAAGAAAAACATCCTCTCTTTTTAATTCATATTTATAGGCGAGGGTATGGAACCTTAGATTCTCATTCAAGAAACCCAAATCCCATTTCAAGTTTAAAAAGAGTAAGATAAATGGATAAAAGGGTTAGGGGATGGGGGGGGGGTGAGAGAGTTAAGTGTATCTAACTCGAGCGGTTTAAATACAATTTTTTTTTTAAATTCACCTCTCAAATAAGAGTATTTAAGTAAATAGAATAAAAAAATTAACTGATATTTAATAAAAAAGGCATGACTATTCATTCAGAAGTATATAATATAAGTTTATTTATTTTTAAAGTTATTGAGAACTAAGCTCATTTTAATAATTTTTTTTTTTAAATTTACTAGTTCTTATGTATATAGTTATTTATAGTTATATTAAATATTAGATATTATATAATAATTATATAATTATATGATTTCGTTGTCAATGATTCGATTGTACTCTCATCCAACTAAATGAAATTCAATTAATAATATCAAAGTATAAATGATTAACCAATAGAGAATTAACCAATATATTTAAGATTAATTAGAAAAAAACACTTAGTAAAAATACTTCTTATGCAACCTAATAATATCCAATGTTCTAACAGTATTCAATAAAATTTATTTTTTTCTTAACCTATTTAAAGAAAAATGTGAATATGTGCTTATTAAATAATAATGTTCTCTATTAGTATTATAAGAAAAAAAAATCATTTTTTTTTAACATGATAAAATGTAACTACATTTATTTTATTTTATCGATTTTCTGTCTCAATAGGCAATCTTTAAATCCATTAAGGAAAAAGTTTATATATATTTCTAGTGAAGATAAAGAGTTACGCGCTTCTTTATTCAAAGGACCTCATTATTTCAATGAGTTGAATGGTAGTCCACTGAAACTTTGAAATTGTCCATTCAATGAAAAATCATGCTACAAATATTTTAATTTTAAATGTCATACTTTATTTTTTAACAAATTTTTATAATTTATCCAAAAGACTTAAAACAAAAAATTAATATAGGGAACTTGAACTTTTCAAATAATGGTTAAAAATATATTAATCAAAGTATTGTCCATCGCTGGCCACTACTTTTTCCCATCTTTCTGGCAATTTTCGGATGCCAGCTCGAAAAAACGACTCGTCTTTTGAGACAATCCAATTATCGACCCATTTTTTGCATTGTTCATATGAAGTGAACTTCTGCTTGGACAGACCGGAACAAGTAATAGTCCGAAGGAGCGGTGTCTGGAGAATAAGGCTGGTGTAGTAGGACTTCCCATTTCAGTGTTTCTAAGTAGGTTTTCACCGGTTTTGCATCATGTGGTCGAGCGTTGTCATGTTGCAAAATCACTTTGTCGTGCCTTTCTTCGAATTCCGGCCGTTTTTGATTCAGTGCGCGGCTTAAACGCACTCCTGAAGCGTTTGGCATTGGTCTACATTGAGTAGTGATTCCAATACTTCGTCTTCAAACTTTTTGGGTTGACCCGGCCGTTCCTTGTCTTCGAGCTCAAAATCACCACTTTTAAAGCGACCAAAGCATCTCCGACGCGATTGTTCAGATAGAGCATACTCGATGTAAACTTCCATTAAAATTCGATGACTGATAATGAAGAACTCCCCGCAAAAACACTTTATCTGGTACGAAATTGGACATATTCGAAACAATATTTAGTACTGTTGTTTACGTTTCAACCAAATGATACAAGCTGTTCAAGACGACCATAGACTGTAGGTTTTAGCGGAAAGACATTGCAAACTGGAATATTGAAACATACACTAGAGCGGTCTCTTGTGCGAAACGCTCATTATTAATTCAAGTACCTTATATTTTTTTAATAGAGAAGTAAAATTAATCATTATATCTTTTTTTTCTAAATATAATATTAAAAAATTTTCTTGAAATAAAAAAAAAGGATTTAATATGGAATTGGACTATAAATGACTCGTAGATGGTTTTGAAAAATGCAGATCTAGGAAGAACGCTAGGCAAGCAATCAATCAATAAGTAATAGGAAAATGATGATAATACATAGTAGAATTGGATCTAAGCCAAACAAAATCATATAATTCTAGAAATAAAATTTAAAAACTATCTTTTTTTGAACAATCGATCCATGTGAATTACAATAAATACTCTTATTCTCATAATTTTAGGCGAAGGTTTTTTTTAAAAAAATAAAATAAAGGTTTCCTTTTACCCTTGAAAACTCTTAAATCGTATAATGTAAGTATAGAATGCGAGTATCGATAAAATAAATAAAATCAATTAATTAATAATTAATCAATTAGCATTATTTAAGAACAGATGTTATTTTGTTATAAATTTTTTCAAATCTTATTTTGTAAGATTTCTATTTTTATTTTAATTATTAATTTTTTTTTTTTTTTTTGATCAAAAACATAATTTTCGAATAATTTTTACTTATTTTTAATGAATTATAGGGGAGGAAGCCAACTTCCTAATTCTCAACCTCGTGGTCCCGTGTTAAAGTCCCAGGCCAAAGAACTTTTTCTCAAGCTGGCGTCTTTGGAAACGAGGTCCATTCATATAATCAAAATTGGGAAGCTACTTGAAATAATTAGAGCAGCTTGGATCAAGAAAATCAAAATAAAGGTTTAGTAGATGATGTACTGATCATACAACACCTTTACTCCGCATAGGATGAATAAAAGTCAATAGGTATTTTTTTATTTAATGAATTCGGTTAAAACTAATTTCAATTTTGATTTTCAGAAAAAAGGATATTTAAAGATTTTAATAGAATAGCTACGTATTTAATCATATTTTCAATTATAAATCAATACTATTATAATCGGTATTTTATTGGATTAGTTAAATATAAATATAGATTGTAATGAAATAAAGGAATTAAAAGAAGATTTATATAAAATGGATTTTCTTCTTTAAAAAAAAAATAAAAATAAACTTAGTTTATCTAATTTTAATGGATGGCTATAAAATGGAACTTAATCATTTATGGATAGCTTATACTTTCATAAGTTTAATCAATTAGGGATAAATTATATATATGTACGATTATGAAATTAGAATATTGGATACTGTCAACTATTGTGAGGTTGGCAAAATCCATTGAAAATGTACAAATTATTAAACTTTATTTAAAATTAATTTGAATATATATATTATCCTAAATACACTACAATAAGTTTACCTTAAAAAGCGATAAAATGTCAACTTTTTAATAATGTCTAACAGACTTGTTGCTTGTATAATTATGTTGATAAGATTAATTTTTCCATGTATAAAATTCAAATTTTTTTTATATGGAATGTTACAAATGGTTCATAAAATCCAAAATGAATTAAAAATAATATTATCTTAATATTTTTCTTCACTTATAAATTACTTTCTATTATATAAACATATATCTATATTCTCATATTGGATTAAATGATTAAAAGATATTGAAATATTGAAATATTTATATAAAAAAATAGTATGTTAAATAATAAATTAAAAATAATATAAATGAATTATAATGATTTAATAATTATTTTGTAAATGATTGCCAGAGTGACTTTCATGAGTTGCACGCACCCTCTCCCTTTCCCACAATCCCCCCCCCCCCACCGGCTCGTTACCATTCCTTCGCCTGGCCACCGCTGCCAAGCGAGAGGAGTGGGGAAAAGCATTCAGATATCGTTCTCTATGAAATCTTTTAAGCATCCAAAAATAAAAAAAAAATCAATTGAAAATTACTTTTATTTGATTAATAATGTAATAAATTAATCACAATCTAATAATATTATTTAGCGATGTTTAGAAAAATTCAATTTTAATAAATTGATAATTTATATTGAATTATTTATTCCTACATGGATAATTTATATACTCGCTTATTAATGTGACAAATCAATAATTCAATTTTATTAAATTAATAATTAAAATATTTAAATATCATAAACTACGTATTTTATATATTTTAATATTTTTTTTTTTCAATAAAAATATTTTTATATGTTTAATTGAAAAGATTCTATAATTGCATTTCAAATCCAGCCAGGAAAACAAAAATTTAAAAATTAATTTAATAACAATAATAAATTGACCTGTGGCCAGGTCCGATCCGACCGACGGTTTGAAAAATTAATTTCCAGCTACAGAAACAATTACAAATAATTTTAATATATCTATTAATGTAATAAAAAATAGATATGAATATAACATAAATATTTTTAATTTTATTTTATTTATTTATTTTATTTATTATATGTAAGACCAGGCTGTGACGTCATGAATGGCTGGATGACGTCATATTATTTTAAATTAAGAAAAAAAACTAATAAATATGATTTTTCTCGAGGATAAAACCAATACAAAGTGCATGATTCGTGGTGATATATAAAAAAATCTCCTCATGTGAAATTTGGTGTGAAAATAACCCTTCCCTTCCTATAGTCGATCGCTTACTATCACTTCCGGTTTCCGGAATTGCACCAAAAGTTGATCAATTCATCCCACTGATGCATTAAGTAAATATACCAAATTTCATCAAAATCGGTTGAGCCGTTCAGGCTGTACACATCTATACGGACGGACGGACGGATAGACGGACGGACGGACGGACAGACATCATGCTAAAAATACTTTTTTCTGTTAAGAAAATGCATGATTCGTGGAGATATGTAAAAATCTCCACATGTGAAATTTGGTGTGAAAACAATACCTCCCTTACTGTCGTCGGTCGGTAAAAACGTCCCCTCCGCATGGGAGTGACAACCTTGAATTCTATCTCACCCTAGTAACAACACTAGATAATTAGTCGATTAAGAAACAAGCTAAAATCATCAAACCTGTGAGAAATTAAAGCATTAGCCCAGGTGGTAACCAATCCAACCGTCATTCAAAACGACAACCAGGCATTCGGAATTATAAACACAACACGAGCAGTTCAAAAATTATCAACAATCAACAACACCTCCAACAAAATAAGAGGGAAGGGAAGAAGAAGAGATCAGGAAAATTATGATAAAGTTTTGAGAGATGCTCAAGGGTCCATGCGCAAATAATAATAATAATTTTAGATTTGTTTGTAAATATTTTTTGAATCAGTTTTCCAATTCAGTTCATGAATATTAAAAGAAGTGAAACATTATCATTTTTCAAAGTATATATATCAGAAACCTTAAATTAATATTATTTATTCATTTTTGAATTTATTTATTTTTGTATAAACAAATTTCTATTTTTTAAATGAAACTTTATCGATCTATGAAGCCAAATAAACGGCTCTAAGTTTTTGAGATGCTTCATTGCATAACTGCAAGAATCCAAGCCTTTACTTAATGGTTATGCATTTTTTTAAATTGAATACTTAAAAGATAAAAAAATATAATAAAAAATTGAAGTATTTAAATATTTATATGAAAATAGTATTTTAAATAATAATATAAAAATATTATAATATAAATGAATTATAATGATTTATTAATTATTGAGAGGGAGAGAGAATATTTATTTATTATTATTTATATTCTTTTTTATATACCATCTTTACTTATGGTGTTGATTTAATGGAATTAATGATATCTACTACTTTATATATATTATTTGATGTGAAACTTACAAAAGTTAAATATTTATCATCTAATTTAACATGAGTAAAATTTTTAAAACCAATAATAAATCAATTTAATTAACTTATTAATACAATCTTTATATGCATTTAAAATGGATTGATATAACGTTTTTTAAAACTATTTTTTTATTTTTTTCTATAATATAATTATTTCTATAATATAATTAATGAATAAATATTGAAATTTATGTACATATATTGTAAAATTAAATGAAATAATTATTTTTTAACTAAAAAGCAAAAATTTATTTAAAAGACACTTACTAAGTAAATCTAATGATAAGATGCAAATGGTTTATTTCTTTATTAATTAAAACTAATTTAAATTTACATTTTATTTATAAAGTCATTAAGGGAGATGTATTAGTTTATATATAAGATAACAACTATAAAACTAGGTTTCATTCCTGAATTATAAAATTTCATTGAAGTTCTGTGAGTTATCAACCTACAATATAGATGGTTTTTAATACTTTTACATTTATTAATTTATTTTTAATTAATATGCTAGTTTTATATAAGTATATTCAGGGAAAATGAAAAAGGGAAGGTGAAAAAACCTTTTCATTAAAATTCATATAATTTTTATACTTTTTGAGGATTCTTTCTAACAATTTTAATTCATTTTATAGTAGAAGCTCCTTAATTGAATTTTAGTTAATCTCAAATTTGTTTATTCAAATCGAAATATTTACTTTAGTAAAAAAAATTTGTATCAATTTTTTAAAAATTTTTAATTTACATAATATACATAATTTATAAAATTATAATAAATAATTCATTAAAAAACCTAGATTAAAATAAAAAAAAACATGCTAGATCTAGATCAGTGTTTCTCAACCTTTTTGGACCAAACGCCCCCTTTGTAAGATCCGCTTCTTAATTCGCCCCCCTATAAATTTTTACAGATAAAAATTGCATGATAATCCCTAAAATATGGTAGGTACACTAGGTGAACCATTGAAAAAAGAAGAATTGTTTAAAAAGCCTGTTCGCAAAATCATCTTACCTTTTTTTTTAGAGTTGAAAATGATTTCGCCCCCCAAAAATAACTTATCGCCCCCCAAAATCGTATAGTCAAATAATCGCCCCCTTTAAGATGTCGATCGCCCCCCGGAGGGCGATATCGCCTAGGTTGAGAATCACTGATCTAGATGATAAAAACTAAATTGTAAATATATAGGTATATATTTTATATAAGTAGTTTCGAAAAGCAAATAATTCCAAATGATCATATAAAATTAAATATTTTTATATATGACATGATAAATAAATATTATTTGTATATTATGCAATGTAGTCACTAGATTTTATTTTATTTTGTTATTTTTCAAAATTTTAGGTTATTTTTTTTTAATGGGATAAACATATTTAATATATACATAACTTTAAGAAAACGTTTTGTTTTAGAAAAAGATAAAATAAATATTGATTGAATTTGAGCAAAAAAAAATAAAAAAAATGTATTGCATTAAAAATTCAAATATATATTTTTTTATTCTGTTATTTATTTTTGTTATTCTGTATCAGGGTGTTTGTGACACCCGGGAGAAATTAATATTTTTTACAATACGTAGGTTCGAAGGTATTTATAGTATAGAAAAATCAATCTTTTTAGTGATTATATTGCATTAAATATTTAACTCAGTATTCCTAAAACAATTATACAAATTATACAAATCCTTAGAATACTTAGATAAGTTTATCCAATAATAAGAAATTTCTTTTTTTTTTTTAAATTAGAAATAATTCAAAATAGTTTTTGTTTTGTTTTATGATTAAAAATAAACTAAAACGAGTAAAAAATGATATATACAAAACTAAATCATTACTATTAATGGCCCAAATGTTCCAATTTTAAGATACATACTTTGACATTTGAGAATTTCAAAGTAAAATGAAAAAAATTTATTCTGAATATTATCAATTTTGGAATAATAAGTTATAACCTAGTACAGAGGTTCTTAAACTGTGGTCCGCGGACCCCTGGGGGTCCGCAAAGCTGAATTTTCTTCCTTCAATATTATAATTTCTAATAAAATGTGTTCTACAATATGCAAAAAAATCGTTATTCACCAATCACTGTTAGAAATATTCATCATATATCCTTGTTCTTATGAGATCGTAAGCCAGAAATTAACTAATAAAATGACGTAAAGTACCTAAAGTTGGGATGGGGTCCGTCAAAAAAAATTTTTCCAAGTGGGGGTCCGCGGAGTACATAAGTTTAAGAACATCTGACCTAGTATATAATTAGTATAGTATAGTATATTAATCTAAATCTAGATAAATTATTATATTGTTATTTTTTTCAAAATAATATCTATTTTATTTGTAACATTTTAAATAAATAGTTTGCAAAATTTTTTAAATAATATCGAATGATTTTTAGTGCCAATAATAAGAAAATTGAATTATACGGCTTATTTATATTAATAGAAACTACAGAAATATTTGTTACTTAGATATCATCAAATTTCATGTTAATATTATATTTCGCTAGGCACCATAAAAATTATTGAAACAGATGCAGATCACAGTGCATGTACAAAATCACTTTTTTTTTCTTTTAAAATTTATTTTACTGTAAATCGAACTTAATAAATAATATTATTTTATTAGAAAAATTAAATAAAATAATAAATTCTTTATAATAAAAAAAGGAACAATTATTTATAGATTTTCATTAACTTAAACACTTGGAATAGCTTATAAAATAAAGTTTATTACAGAAGGACAAGCACTTCTTGATTCTAGAAAATAATCACAGTCTATGTTCATAACAATAAACTTTTACTAGACATGGAATTTAAGTTTTATAGTATATTCTCTTTGCTTTACAATGATTGCGATAGTCTGTCTGTTTTTACTTCATCGGTCACATTCCCATTAGTTTTACAGAACATGTACGAATTATTGAATTAAGCTTTTCAAGTTTTCTATTTCTTTTCACCTGAGTGGAGGAGAATCTATATATTACACTTAAAAAACACAACAACAAAATAAAATAATAATAAAATCCAAAGTTGTTTTAGTCTGATGCGTTATATTCATTAGTAGCTTATTGAATATAGATTTTGAATAATTTTTTCTTTTTTCTTTTTTTTTTTTTTTTTTTTTTTTTTTTTTTTGATTATTTAAAGTTTAATTGAGTTGAGTCTGTTTTTCATAAGGTAATTTCATTTTCATTATAATAAAGTTTTGTGTTTTTGGTTCCGCCGGGTTTGATTTCAACTTTTATCCAGTTTTGATTCTCTAAGGCCATTCTTGTTTATTTAAAAAAAAATCAATTACTTATATATAATTATATATAGATAATTTAAATCAAATTTAATTAAAAATTCCTTATAAGAAAACAAATGAATTTAAAATAAATCTTTTTGAAAAATAAATATTTAAACATTTTTTTAAATATTCAAAAAATCAAGGTGATGTTTATCATCATCATCATCACATACACACACACACAGAGATATTCATGAATTGACTATTTTTACAATTTATATAAAGATAGATGTACTTTGGTGCTGTCACGTCAAGAGTTGAGTATAAATTTAGTATACAATGCCCCTATATGTGTCCATTTAATCTATCTATTCATAATGGATTTTCAATTTATATATAGTTAATTATTTAGTTATTATAAATCCAATTGTTAATGGCTGTAATATTTAAAATTTTAAAAATGATATACCAATAAATGGTTAAAATGAACTTACTATTAGATTTAATAAACAAAAAGAAAATTAAATATAAATTAAAAATAAATACAATAAAAAAAAACATTGCTTAAAAATAAATATATATATATATATATTTCAATTAAAAGTATATCTAATTTATGGATTTTTAATAAATAATACAATTTATGATGTTAAATGTTAAAAAAATGAGTCTTGTGAGAAGGGAGAAGAGCTTATAAGGCCATATCTCTTTGACTCCATATTGAAGAAATTTCCTTTGTAAATCGTTTAATAATTACTAGCTGTTCCGAGCGCCTTCGGCGCTCTCCACACCTAGACGGGGGCTCCGCCCCCTGTACCCCCGAGAGATACATAGTATTTGGTTGAAAGTCTGTATGTAAAAGGTTTTCATCCATTTTGTATCAATCAGTATAAGTAGATAAGACATGTATTTGTTTCCTTGTAAATATATTTTAATTTAATCAATAAATTAATTATATATTATTATTATATATGCTATATTTATCTAACTCTGGGTCTCTACAGTTTTCGAAAGTTCTTCACCGCAGCATCCACATTTTTCTAAGCGTCCCTATCCTGAGCTACAACCAAATCCTACCCTGTCCCATCTCTCCCATGTCCCTTCCTTCATTGTCCACCCACCTTGGTCCTTGGTCTTCCACCGGATGTTTCCCAATCGGTTTCTCCCAATTTCTAGTTTCTCCAATTCCGACCACGTCCCCTTCCCATCCCAGCCTTCTCGATTTTATAACCTTAACTATATCTGGACATTATTTCTCGTTATGCCATCTCCGCCATCCCCCTGTGACCTCATCTTCCTTTGGCCTACAAATGCTGCGAACAATATTAATCTTACAAATACTCTAAATCTACTCTCGTCTCCCTGAGTCATCAATAGGGTGACCAAACGTCCCGTCTTTAGGTGCTCTGTAGCATTATTCTTGAATTTTTTTGTTTAATTACATTTCGGTTGATTTTTCCCCAATTTCTCTAATCACGTGTCTCCTCTTCCAGTCCGATACATTTACCTAGCTAGAACACTCCATTTTTAAAATTTTAAATAGAGGGAGAAAGAGAGGTTCTAATTATATATATATCTGTTTCTATGACAACACAAAATAGTAAACAAATTACATACATACAAACACTCTCCTTTATATATATTTCTGGAAAATGGAACACCCGTAGCTCAGCTCAGGAGTTACCTAAGATTCTAATTTCTTTTTTATTTTTCATCATTTGAGGTACCCTTCACCTCAGAAAAATTTGGTTACCTTACTCCTTGTATTTTAGGCTCTGGAGTTTTTTACGTACAGACGGACACTATCGTATTAAATATATAGATATTAAATATTATATAATGAATATAAAATTGAACATTAATTATAAATGCTAACTAAGTAAATTTGGAAAGATTGGTAATTTATATTATAAAATCGACACAAATCCTCTCATCCCTCTCCCCCCCCCAAAAAAAAAAGAAAAAACAAATTTCAAAACAGAAACTTAACAATTACCCCTTAAATATAATAAAATAAAACATTATTTTAAAAACTTTCGTTTATTGTTTTTCAAAAATACATGACTTTTTATTAAAATTAAATGATTGAAAGGTTTTCTGGTAAAAAAAATGTTCTATTTTCATTTTACTTTTCGATTTTCTTTTATTTGTTAGAAAGACCTCTTTCGTTCTCTTTTTTTAATTACACATTTTTATTTAACCTCTTATATCCAATTGTAGTTTGCCTCACTTTGATTAGAATTTTCCAATCAATAGTATGAAAGATAGATTAAAAGAGAAAAGAGCATTTGTTTTTTGTCAGTAAAATGGTTTATAGTGAAAATTATTCATTTTTTTTTATCATACATATTTTTTAAAAGATTAATGAACTGAGTAATATATTTTATAATCTAAATATTGACTTTTGATTTTAATTTATATTATATTTATATTTTAAAATTTTTCTTTTTCTTTAATAAAATTTACTCAAGTCAAATATTTCCTATATGAAATTTTATTTTTTATTTTTATTTTAATTTTGTTCTTTTTAACTTACATTAATTTGTTCTTCTTTTATTATACAAACATGTGATTATTGCCAAGAATGTTAATATAAATGTTCTAACAAATAACTAATTAATAGGTATGAAAAGATGATCTTTAGTTGCCTTTGAGAAATTTTAATGATGTTGATGACGTTGAAACGTGTTAAGTGAGATGATATTAAGAAGCAAATTCTGTACATCTATATTATAAATAAATGGAATAATACCCTTTAAAATATGATATATAAATAGATTAATTTAGAACAATCCATTATAAATCGCAAATTCAATTATAAAAATTTGAATAAAACAAAAATATTTATTTTTAAATTTTAATTTTTTTTTTATATTTCATAATACATTAATTTTATTATCTAAAAAATTATTTTGATTTTTATTAAACATTTCAAATAAATAAAAAAATAAAATAAAATTAATAATTAATAAAAATAAATTTCCATTTATTATTTTTATTCACACTGCAAGGGTGCACAATGTAATTTTAAAATAAAATTCATCCCCCTTTGTGTAATCAATTCCTGTTTTATTGTAGTAATGTGCCATAAACTATGTAACTACAACCAACTCTCAACTGCAATTGCAACTGTGCATTGAATAAAAATTGTATGACTTATATTATCATAAATGATATTAATATAATGCTTTAGAACTATTTTTTTTTATTTTTATTATTATATTAATAAAATTATAAACTATCCGCGCCTCTTTACCATTCAAAGAAATGTTTATTTCATACATAAAATTAGCTGGAGTGTCTCCACTCGACTATCTCGCAATTTGAATTGGATTAAATAACATAATATATTATATTTAAATTAAATTTAATTAATTATAAATTATAAATAATAAATATTAAACCAGCGCATGTTTGGCTTTTTGTTGATGGCACCATGGCACGTGTTGGCGCGTGAGATTTGCAGTGTTAAAAAATTAATTCTGGTACTTTCAGCAATTCAATCAAGCTGAAATTCTATATATAGCAGTTTTATACAATTATTAATCATGTGAAAAATTATCAAACATATATTTTTATTTTTACGGTCACTTTAGAGGAAAAAAAATCAAAACGTTGTAGGTAATGACCCTCTTCCGGTTGACCTACATTTCTCAAAAGTTGATAGAAAACTATGAATTTTGAATAATGTCCATGTACCAAATTTCATCATTCTAGCTCAAACCGTTTTTGCGTAATCTTGCCTACACACACACACACACACACAAATCACCTCGCAACCGTGCGTAAAATATCTGGGAATTTTGATCGACGACAGGCTGTCGTTTAAACAGCACCTGGAATATGCCAGTGACAAAGCTGCCAGGGTGAATGCTGCCCTGTCGAGAATAATGCCAAATTTAGGGGGACCAAGATTCCATCGGAGAAAACTATTGACCACCGTCGTCAGATCGGTCATGTTGTATGGTGCCCCTATATGGGCAGGCGCGGTGGAGACCAAATCATTTGCTCGTGGTATCCAGTCAGTTGGCCGACTAAGTGCCTTGAGAGCCATATGTGCATTTCGCACAGTATCAATGGATGCAGCAGGGGTAATAGCGGGAATGCTTCCCATAGATATCCTGGCCAGGGAGCGTCAAAAAAAGTATAGGCTCGTTAAAGATGACGACTATATTAACAACATTAAAGCGATTGAAACCCAGTCTCTTGGAGAGTGGCAACGTAGATGGGACCAATCGGGAAAAGGACGCTGGACGTTCCGTCTTATCCCGCTCATTGAACCATGGTTGGCCAGACAACACGGTGAAATTGACTATTACATGACTCAACTACTATCTGGTCATGGATGCTTCCGGGCATATCTACACCGTTTTGGACTGGAGGAAGACCCATTATGCCCGATTTGCAAGGACACCGCCGAGGATGTCGAACATGTTTTTTTCCATTGCCCACGTTTCTGTAGAGACCGCGAGGAGCTGGCAGAACAATTTGGAGAGAGTCCAACGCCGGAAAACATAATATCACACATGTTGGCATCGGAGAGAGAATGGGTTGCAGTCAGAAGACTCTCCGTCATCGTAATGAGGGAGCTTAGGCGCTTGGAGAGGGAGAGAAACTGCCCAGAAGACCATAGGTGAACAGGGATACCCTAGCATTGGTGGAGGAGCCTAGGCTAAGGCCTCTTCCTGTGATGAAATACCTTACGGTGGTCCCGCAGGAAGACTTTAAGGCCGCTGGACGTTAGGGAGGTGTTTTTTAGTGGGTAGGAATCCCACACTACTATTGAGTACGGACTCACAGTGTCTTTTAAGAAGATTTTTCACCTACCCTCCGAGAAAAAAAAAAAAAAAAAAAAAAAAAAAAAACACACACACAAACACACAGACAGACATTTTTCTCAACCTTAGTGAAAATGATTCAGGAACCTTCAAAACGTATAAAAACATCAAAATCTCAACATCGAAAATTTTCGTGATCGCAATACTATCTCTGGCGAGATAGTAAAAATAAATGAATAAATAATGAATAATAAAATAATGAGATAATAAGTATTTTATTTGTTTTAAATAATTGAGTGTTATTTGAATTGGTAATTATTATAATAAATATTTTCTTTTTTTTATAAAAATTAAATTAAAATCATTTGAATACAACATAAATAAGCCTTTTAAATAACACACTGGACTATTTCAATAAATTTTGTCACTTTTGTTATTTATTTGTGATATAATGTTAGTACTATAAGCATATATGTTTATTAATTATATTTCTGATGAAATAATAATTGGTTTCTTGTTTTGCCTTACTACTGAACTATATTTATGTAATTTATTATATTATGATATTAATATATGTATATTAATAATTTATATTATGAATTTGCCAACTGAAATCTATCCAATTGAATTATATTTTGTTTATGGCTTAATTAGAATTATTCATCTAATATTTATACATCTAAGTCATATTATCTATTACGAATTTTTTTTTTTACAGGAGTTGATTATCTATTACGATTAGGTATATTGATTTTTAAGGTTATTATTTTACAGTTTATATTAAAATAAATAGATTTTTTATCTTTTATTCTAAGCATATTATATTTATTAATTTATATGCGTTAATTAAGATGTGTTATATTCACAGTCTAATTTTTTCCATTTACAATTTGGGGTAAAATCTATTCTAGTTCTTAGTGGATTTTAAAAAGAACGGAATTGGATAAATTTTAAAACATACAATTATTTATTATGTATTGTATATATGTTGTATAGTCGATTCTCATTTTATTAAAATACATACACTATAGGGATAATATAATTTTAATTAATATGATGATTATAAATAAAATTATATATAATAGAAATGTTCGAATAGAAATTATAGACGGTAAAGTGGCCGTAGCCTGAGGGATGATGGCAACCCTCTTATACATGTGATATTTGACTGAGTTAACCATGTTATATAATTGTATTATTGTTAAATGGAATATTTAGCCCATTATGGAATAACATCGAAGCCACAACTAATAAGGTTAGATTTAAGTGTAGGTTCATTATAAACACTTGGCCCAAATAATTAAACCCATTAACACAGAATGGTTTGTAATACTATATATCTATCTCTATATAAACCTAAGTTTAAAATAAAATTTCTTTAAAATTTAGATTTCAAAAATGTTAATTTAAAATGAAATAAATTCTATATTAAGGGATTGGAGTGAGCGGGATTCAAAGTTTGATTGGAATGAAAAAGGGAATGAGCTAATTTGAGAAAATGTACTTACCATTGCATCCCCCCCCCCCCGACCACTCTTCTCCAAAAATAAATAAATAAAAATATGCATTTTAAATTAATTCTTTCTTTCTATAAATAAATTAATTTTAATTAATAATATAAATTGTAACACAAACATTAATACAACCTTTTTTATTAGGATGTTAAAATAAATTAATATATGTATTATAACAATATTAAATTAATGTTTTTTGATATATGTAGATTGATTTGTGAAATCATTAATACTGATAGAAATTGTACCTATAATATTCATTTTTTTATATCTAATGTTTGCATATGTTATAGATAGATTTATATATGTACTTGATGTATATTTTAAATGATTAATATTTATTTAGGTTACAACTAGTTGCCAATCGTTTGGTTTTGATGAAATTTTAAAGAGAGAAAAATATATCGATATATATATAAATTATAGAGTATATGGTATATTAATAAATACTAACTGAGAAACATGCGATATAAACACACAATGAACATGAAGTTTATTAATTTTTTTTTTTTTTTTTAAATAAATATTGATTTTTTACTGGAATTTGAATATAAAATATCAAGCAATTCATTATAAATGAAAGAATCTTTTTATTTCTACCAAGAGATTTTCAGTTTAACATGGAATGAATTGAAATGTAATGGATATGTACTATTATTAAGATCTTGCTCATGTATATATATATATATATATACCTTTTTTGTTTGAAATAATGTGTGCTAATTAAAAAGTTTTCATATTTTGTTTCTATTGGAAACTTTCTACTTCGTATATATATTTATATATATATATATATATTATTCTATTTTTGGATAAATGTGTTTTGTTTCAGCGTTTATAATATACTTTTTTAATGATAATACCTTTAAAGAATTATTTTTTTTTAATATCAGATCAAAGTGTACATTGTTTTGTCATTATTAATTTCGTATATTCATTTTATGATTTCATAAGAAAACTATTTTTTAAATAATAGGAAAGTACTGAGTGTCTTCTTTTAAAAGAATGAATATACTATGATTAAAACCCTAAGCCTAATCATTCTATTGTGCCATTTAGAAAGTAATTTCATTTTTTTTATTCATTGTATAAAGCTTAAAATATTTTTTTATTTACAGTCAAATTCATTTTTAAGCCCTATTGTCATATATATATTTTGACAACCGATATAGCAGGTTTGTTTGTCAAACTTTGTTTGATTCTACGCAATAGATTTTTGTTGTATTAAATATGGGAAGTCAAAGAAGAGTTTTCTCCATATTAAATAAAATGTATTTCTGGGCAATTTATTTTTACAAAATTGGAGAAATGTTTAGTGAGTTAGTAATACACGTATAAAACAATAATTATATTTTATTTGATGTTATTAATATTTGTTGTTGCTTTATATATTATTTTTTTAATAGAAATTCACACAACTCTTTTTTAAACGATTTTGAAATAACATGTTTCACTAAAAATACTTTATACTCGGATGTTTTGGTATCATTTAAAACTAAAAAATAATATTTATAATTTTAATTTTGTTATATATTGCAATTCAACGTTAATGTCAGAGTTCAGTTTATAAATTGCAATAAATAATTCAATAAGATTCAAAGTTGATGTTTAAATTAGGCCTATTTTTTAATTATAAAAGTGTGTGTGTGTGTGTGTTGTGTGAAATGCACACACTAATTTTAATTCATTAATATGAGTTTTTGTTTTATAAGTGTGTAATATTCATTTAATTATTACTTTTTGCATGATCTTTGGAAAAATATTACAATCTTTTCATCTTACACAATTTTTTAATGCTGTGGAACATATCCCCAAATTTATCATATGTCGCATGTTTATGATTATTTATTTTAAGAGTGATTTAGTTATCATTAAAAAAATTAAAAATTTAATAATTGTATACTGGTTAGAGACCCAACGGAGAGATAAAGGTGTTGCTGAAATTCATTTTTTGTAAAAATTGAATAAAATGTTGAAACGCAACAAAACTTTATCTTTTTGATGGTTGGCTATAAAAAATATATTTTGAACTAATAATTTTTTTATTTTTTAGTCCAATTTCTGTAAGAGTATTAAACATAATTCACTTTTATCCTTTGTGTTTAAAATAGATTAAGTATATTATATTAAGAAAGATTTGGTGAAACCGTCACAAAATTGAAAAAAAATAATGAATTTAAAAATATATTGTAAAAAAGTATCGAATTAGTTCGAAATAAGATATTTTTTTAATTGTACATATAGATGAATTATTCCAAGAAAGTGTTTCTTTAAGGAATTTATATTTCTTTGTTAAAGGGAAAAAACATCATTCAATATGTCTGCCAAAGTAAATTAACGTTGGCATCATATTATTAAATTAACTAAATATCAAAAGGATTCAATGAACCAGAATGAAATTGAGACAGCCACTTACCTTTGACGGATTTTGAGCGAGCGGCTCGATTATGCTTGACGTTTGGACTGCCTTCTTGACGATTGGTGGGCTAAAAAAAACAACTTAATGAGTATTTAAGAAAAAAATAATTTCTTAATATACGTTTTTATTTCAATTTCTAATGATTATTTTTTTGTTAAGCTAATGATTTAAAGTTAAATAATTTCGTTTTAGGATCTTCGAATAAGTATCTCCCCCCTGATTATATGAATCATTAAAATATGAAAATAAAAATATGTAATTATCTAAATCAACCCTGCCGATTAATAGTAATTCAAAAATATTTAAAACATAAACATAAAAAGATACAATTTTATATTTAAGAGAACACCTAATTTATTTCTTAAAAATTAGAGTTAAAGGGATTCCAAAGAAATTTCATTATCAAGAAAATAGATGAGAAGCAAGAAGTTGGGTGATAATTAGTTAGATTATTTACAATAAAAAACATTCCAAAATATTAATTAAATAAAAACTTTTAAAGTGGAGTAGAGATGTTATATGATCATTACATCATTCTCTCAATCTTTATCTTGATTTTCTTGATGAAGGGCTCTATTTTTATTTAAAATAGCTTTCCAATGATTGCTCACGTAGGCTATGTGGACCTCGAACTCATTGACGCCAACTAGAGAGAGATTCCATTGCTAAGGACCACTCCACAGAGTGTCCTCCAGACTGCAAGGCGTCTATATTATATTAATTAGGGTAGTTATTATTTTATAGGAAATAAATGAAAAGTTAAATGGTATCCCAATTGTAATAAGTTGACATGTGGCCAGGTCCGAACCAACCAACGGTTTGTAGTAAATTTCCAACTACAGAAACAATTTCAAATAATTTTAATATATCTATTAATGTAATAAAAAACAGATATGGATATAACATAAATATTTTTAATTTTATTTTATTTAGAATATATATGTAAGACTAGGCTGTGACGTCATGAATGGTTGGATGACGTCGTATAATTTTAAATTAAGAAACTAAAAGTTGATCAATTCATCATACTGATGCATTAAGTAAATACACCAAATTTCATCAAAATCCGTTAAGCCGTTCAAGCTGTACCCATTTATACGGACGGACGGACAGACATCATGCTAAAAATACTTTTTTCTGTTAACAAAATGGATGATTCGTGGAGATATGTAAAAATCTCCACATGTGAAATTTGGTATGAAAACAATACCTCCCTTACTATCGTCGGTCGGTAAAAATTATATTGTAATTTATTAGAATATAAATACCTTAGAAGAATTGAAACTTTTGTATTTCCTCACTATATGAACTTGGACAAAGAACTGGTTAATCTTCTATAAATAAACAAACCACGAAATAGAAACGAGTGTAACAATGAACTTTGAAGTTTCATTAAACGAAATTCTTTTTTATTTATTTATTTTTATTGTATGTTATTCCCTTCTGAATGATCAAAAACTGAACTTAAATAAATAAATTCTAATAGTTACAAAGGTGCAGATCGTAAAATAGGACAAAGAAGGGAAATATTATAAAATGGAGGGAGGGATATTTTAGAATTAGAAAATAATATAAATTACAAACTTTAATAACTCACAAATAAATTTAGATGTATAAAATAATAAATTATTTTTTTTTCTTATAAATTTGAAAATTCATGTTTAATTATATACTTTAAAAGGATAAATTGAAAAGATATTAATATGATATTAAATTTGAAAATTGCAAATCTGATCTTATTGTCTATTATAAATTATATAACACTAGTATTAATAAAGTTTTCTATTGTTAAGCTAGAGAATAGTGTGACAGAGGGAAAGTGATTTCTTTTTGTTTGTTAATCTTGTCAAGTAGTCTGTCTAATCTTGATCAGACAATACATTACATCCAAAAAGAAGAAACCTTTGAAGTCTTAAAGAAGAGGGTTGGATATCTTATCATCTCTATTACAACAGGGGTTCTTTTATTTTTGATAAATTATATAGAAATAATTGCATTCAAAGAAAAATATTGATTATTCTAATGCTTTTTAAACTAAATTAATATTTTTCGAAAAAAGGGCATATAAAAAACATTTCACAAATTCATTATATTTATAAAATTAATAAATCTTCTGAATATAAAAATATATTTTATAAAACTAAAACTAAACTAAATAAAATTAATAATAATTGAAATTAATAAACTAGGTAAAAGTTTTAATTGTTTTATTTATTTGCTTTTTTGTGCATTTCGGTTATTACATCAATATCAGAAGTTTTGGTTAATTTTAAAGATATAAAGCAAACAAATAAATTTTATGTTTAAATTTAATTATTCATATTTTTTAAAAATTTAGTTTTGGCTTTTATAAAATAATATATATTATATAAATAATAAAATTATATAATAACAATATATATTAATATTTTTAATTTTTAAATTTTTATTTAAAAGTATAAGTAAATGATAAATAAATGCATATTTTTATTTTTAAAATTGGAATGAAAAATGAAATAAAAACTTTTTATTGAACATTAGTAAAATCCCTTTCAGCTGCCTGTCAACAGGGGCTTTCAATAAAAATTCGAAATATAAAGTAAATGGAAAGTTGACTTGAAAGTCCTCTTGATCCCGGGTAAAATAAATCTTTAAATATAGATCAATTTACATATGTTTTTCATCATAAAAGAATTCGTGATTAATCCATTTATATTTTCTTTTAATGAATTCAATCATCTTATGGGAATATTTTTAATTTACAATATTAAATTAGACAATTGATGTTTTTTGTACATGTTCGTTATCACACATTTTATAATATTTTAAAAATATAGGTATTGATATGCCTGTAGAAATATAACCCATTTATTGTATTATTATATATATATAATAAAATTAACCCTTGTTCTAAATAAATACTAGCAATTTCATGTTTTGTAAATATGTATAACACGATTTTATGCAATTTATTGTTAAAACCTTATTTTTTAATTAGCTAATATTTGTTTAAAATATAAGTAAATTAAATTTTTGAAAATTAAAAAATTGTAAATATTAGAGGGGAATTCTAGTTAATCTAATATTCATTTTAAAAAAGTTTAAAAACATGTTCTCTTTTATTTTTTGTTCAAATGACTATTATTCTCCTGAAAAAAGTATAAAAAACTTGGGACTGTTATAATCCTGGGAGAAATTTTTAATATGTAGAAAAAGATTTGTGCCTTTTTTATTAACTTTACAGAGCTCCATTCGTATCCCAATAATATTTTTCCTTTAATATTATATGTAGGGAAATAATATATTTAAAAAAAATCAATTTATTCTTATTTGCTCGAACTCTCAATTGATATAATAATATAAATATTTATGTATTAAATATTAGATGATTGTATAAATTCGTGTCAAATTTTCAAAACTGCATAATAGAAATCTTTAGTTATTATTTGTTTTAGTTTTTAGTGTGTACTTGCACTATCTATTATTTTAGTGCCAAGCAAACTTTCATTTAAGTAAAATTTATAATAATAGAATGAAAAGGTGCATTTGCGACATCTAATGATGTACGAGCTTAGAAAAGGAGTACGTGTTGAAACTGCACAAACAAACATGCTAAGTGTGGACATTGCTCCTCCTCTTTGAATGGTTAAAAGAAAGATTGTCAGATTTCTAAATGAAAATTTCAACTTGGGAGATCGTCCCTCTCTGTGGACGAGCTTCTGACATTGACGACATTATTTGTGTCTCGGTGGAGGAAAGTAACGGAATTGAGAAGATTCTGGAGAAACTGGATATTGATCATTCAAACGCTATTTCATCATTTATAAAAACCTTGGATTCGATACCAAGCTCGATACTTGGTTGTCGTATCTCTTGACTGAGATGAATAAGCTGGAATAGCCACCTTTCTCCTCTCCCACAACATCCATAGCCCTTTCTTAGATCAACTAGTGACAGGCGATAATAAGCGGATACAGATAATGACAGGTGATGGTGGAGAACCCTAAAGCAGGCCTAAATCTAAAACTACATCACGAACTTTTTATTAAAAAAACTCAATAACCATTTTCCAAAATAAAATCGCAAAACTTGTTGATCGTAGACACACCATTAATTATCAAATCGAAGGGAGATTATAGAATTGATTAATCAAATTATAGAAATCAGTCTGTTATGTAGTAGAAAATGAAGTTAAGAAATACAAATCACTTATCTTTGTATTCACCAAATGTCTACGTAACGACCTATGATCAAGGCTCTCTTTATTATTATTTTGATATTGTTAATGATATTTTAGCATTATCGCTCCACATAGGGAACAATAATAACACAATATCCTGAAAAGGATCCTGAATATAGATCGAAATGTAAACATTTGGTGAAAATAATTAATTTTTCTTTCGGATCATCGCCCTCTTTCCCTTTAGTGAATATAATCATGATATTTTGAGTATTTCAGTTTATTGAAATTTCAATTTGACCAAATTTTAAAAAAATATATCAAGAACGAAGAATTATATATATATTTATGAATGTACAGGAGGATCTATGGTTTTTATTTACAGATTAATTTTTCACCAATGAGTATGAAGGGAGGTATTTCTTTTTTCCCGAGTTCATGAGTATTTAACAGACAGAAAATCTTTTGTTTAATTTATAAATGAGTGAATAAAATTCATCAATAGAGTATATGAAAATATATATTTGTATTTAAACGAAAACAAATTTTAATAAACTGAATTCTATACTGTTTATTGAAAGGATTTCTTTTTAAAAAAAAAACGATTCTTTTTTTCAATGGTTAGATTGAATGACGTTCATAGAAGTTGAAATTAAATAAAAAGACTCATAAACAAAACAATACGTAAGAAAAATTCAAATAATGCTAATTATTTATAGAGAGGGAATCTCTTGGGAGTTTACTTGAAGTATTCTTATTAATAATTATTTTTTTATTATTATTAATTGAACAAAAATATTAAAGTGAAAATAAGCTATTAAATTAAATGGGCCTTTTGATAGAATTAAAAGTAAATAAATATATAATGAAGTATTCGTCATGAAAACTTGATAATCATAATTGAAATAAAATAATTTATTAATTGATGAAATCAACGCTCATTTTTTAAATTATTTAATTTTAATTTATTAATACCTTATAAGTAATTGTCTTCCATTATTTAATTAATTTTTTGGTAAAAGGCCAAACTATTTCTAGTGAAGTATATAACATATACTAAAATTTTATTATTTCATATACATTATATTTAAGTATTTATTTCATTTTGAAATAAATATATAAAAGTAATTGAAAACAAAGTAACAGATAGAAAGTTTTTATTTTCATACGTTCAAAATGTTTTCTATTTTTCAACAAATGTCGATTGTTTTTTTCCATTTGATAAAAAGGAATATTTTTTTTATAATACAATAAAATATCGTCTTCCCCTATTTGAACAATTTCATATCTCATTGAATGAAAAATAGATATCCTTTATTTATATATTCAAAAAATGTCAGTAAAATATATTCTTTTAAATATTATATTTTTCGTCTTATCATCTAGTTATCATTATTTACTTGACAAAAATGATTGACTGTTATAAATTTTATTTGTAATAATATATCTTCATTTTCGCATGAATAAAGCCTTTACAATAATGTAATTTCCTGTTTATAAAAACAAGTATCCTTTTTTTATTACATTGAGAATAAAATATTTTTTGAGAAAAATATAAATTATGATTGTTTATTAATTATTTATTATTATTTTAAAAAATAATATTATAATAAAATATTATTAATCAAGTCAATATATAAATATCTTTCAATGTAAATATAAGTATTATTAGTTATTTCTACTTATTCTTCATTAACAAAAAAACAAAAAAAAAAAATTGGTTAATTTCTTTAATTTCTTCCTTTAAATTATTTATCTATTTTTTAATGTTTTCTTATTTATCCTTTTTACTATCTCGCCAGAGGTAGTAGTGCGATCACGAAAATTTTGAATGTCGAGATTTTGATGTCTTTATATGTTTTGAAGGTCCCTGAGTCATTTTCACTAATTGCAAGGTTGAGAAAAATGTCTGTATGTGTGTGTGGGCATTATTCAAAATTCGTAGTTTTCTATCAACTTTTTAGAAATGTAGCTCATTGTGACACGGTGTCATCAACAAAGAGCCAAACACGCGGTGGTTTAATCTATATATATAAAGGAGACTGTTTGTATGTATGTATGTAATTCGTTTTTTTTGCTGTCATAGTTTAATATGTTAAAATGTAAGTTATTTACATTTTAACATAAAATAGAAAATATATTATTTAAGGATTAAAGAATAAAAATAGAAAGTAAATTAGTGAATATTTTAAAAATTAGACAATTTGTGGAAATTGAAATAACTAAGAAATGAGAGGTGGAGGGGATGAGGAGAGAGGTGAGAGTGTGTGTGAGCGGGAGAGAGAGAGATTTAAAGTTTATATATAGTTCTCCGTGTTGTTCATTCAAGAGCCAGGCGTGGCCCACTGACTGGCGGACTCATTTTACACAATGTATATAACTAGCAATCAAAGAATTATTATAAATTTTAACTTTTTATTTTAAATTCTAATATTCAAATATCATTTCAATTAAATAATTTATTCTAAAAGTTCTCATTTTAATTAATATAATAAAATATTTAAATCATATTTAACTTAAATTATTTTGTATTTATTCTTTCCATATTTGAATAGGTACTTCTTTTATTTTAAGGGAGGGAATTAACTATGATCTAAAAAAATTAATAAATGAACTTAATAATAAAAAATCAAATAAATCCATTAATTTAAATTAATACTATTAATGAATGTATATATTGTTAATTTATCTTTAGTTTTATCAATACTTTTATACCGTTAATTTTTATAAATTAATTTTTATAAATTGTCTCAAGTCTCTAACTTTGCATTTTCTCTAATTTTATTATAATTAAAAATATTCAATAAAAATCAAGCAATGAAATTAAAATATCAAAATGAAATGATCAAGAAATATTATACTCTATTATAACATATACAATACTTATAACTATAGGCGGAGGAAATATTAGACGATATCATTGCGGGTTCATGCCAAATCGATCAACATTAATTAAGATATTTTCATTATGACAGATATTAAAAAAACCGCGAATTCAATATCTCTGTTCACTAATTATTTGTAGACTTTAGTAAAACCTACGCATGACTCAATAGATCCGGATAAACTTTTTCAAATTTTGATCTTAAAATTTATCTTGAAGGTAGTAAAGAAAGAGTAAGATGTGGAAATCAATTGTAAAATATTAGGTGACCCAGACGACTTAAATATAATAGGAGATTCGGCAATTGCAATTACAGATAGCGAGGAAAAATTAATCGAGGTAGGAAAAGAGATGAGGTTTGAAATTAATAATGATAAATAAATATATTTAGAAACAAACAGGAGCAGTATTAACATACAAAATGTAGAATTTGAATATGTAGAAAAATTGAATGTAATCACGAAGGATAATAATATTTGAGAAGAATTTAAATCGAAGTTGCAATCGGAAAACGCCTGTTATCATGCAGTAAAGAGGCTTATCTCATCAAAATTATTATAAAAGGGAATGAAAATTAAAATATATAAAACAATTATTTTGTCTGTTGTATTATATGAGTGTTAGACATGGTCTATGATCTTTGGAGATGAGAGTGGATTCAGAGAATAGGATTCTCCCCAGCATTTATGGGCCAAAGAAAGATGAGTACATCAGGGAATGACGTACGAGAGATGGAACAGAGGCTCAGGATAAGGACACTTGGAGAAATGTGGTTGTAGCTGCCAAGAACTTTCGAGTACCGTTGAGCCACGCATGGTCTATGACCCTGGGAGATGAGAGTAGATTCAGATTATTCTTTCCAGCATTTATTGGCCAAAGAAAGATGAGGTCACCGGGGACACTTGGAGAAATGTGGTTGTAGCTGCCAAGAACTTTCGAGTAGATAGATATAACATATTCAATAATAATATATATAATTAATTTACTAAATAAATTAAAATATATTTTAAATAATCACACAATAAGAAATGAATGTTTTATGTTATACATTGTTTGAAACAAAATGGATGAAAACCTTTTACTACTTTCAACCAAATACTATGTACCACTCGGGGGTACAGGGGGCGGAGCCCCCGTCTAGATGTGAAGAGCGACGAAGGAGCTCTGAGCAGCTAGTATATCCTATTTATTAATTATAATTTATAATTAATTAAATTTAAATATAATATATATTAATTAATCCAATTCAAATGTGCGAGATAGTCGAGTGGAGACATATAATGTTTAGAAATTTACATTCGTTTTTTCCCTTCTTTTGAAAATTCAAAATACATCGTTCGGTATTTTAAAAAATAAATATTTAATGTCTTTCACATTCATTTTTAGACTTGACTAGATTTTTTAATATACCACAATATGTTTTCCTAAAAAAAGTCCTTTTATTAAAAAATAATGTTAATATTTTTTTTAAATTGATTAATAAATAAATTTTCCACAGATCATTGATCTTGGCAATAATTATCAAATTTATGCTGTCCAATTCAAACTCACTACCAATTGAATCATGTTTTGATTTTGATACTCTTGTTTTTATTTAGTATTTCTTGTTAATTAATGGTTAATCTGTTAATTAAATAAAAAACATAACATTTTAAATTAATTTGTCTGATTGTGTAACATCAATATATTGATTTTTAATTTTCAAATTTAGAAATAAATATATATTTTATATTGAGAATATATAATCTATGGAACTCGAAAGATCTTGGCCGCAGGAACCGCATTTATCCAAGGGACCCTATCCAGAGCTACAACCATCCAACTCCTACCCTCTCCTATCTCTATCACGTCCCTTCCTACATTGTCCACCCACCTGGTCCTTGTTCAGCGGACGTTTGCATAGAGGTCATGCAATTCCTCGATATGCAATCTCCGCCATTTCCTGGTGACCTCATCTTTCTTTGGTCCATAAATTCTGCAAAGAATTGTATTATCAAATATTCTGAATCTACTCTCGTCTCCCAGGGTCATAAAGTATACCCCACACCCACATAACACAACCAGTAAAATAATTGTTTTAATATATAATGCTAAAATAACATAATATTTTAAAAATTTAAAAATATCAAAATTGGTACTACCCTACTTAATAGTTGGGAATTTAAAAGGATAATTTTTTTATTCGTTTTTTAAAGTGATCGCTTATAATTTAGAGACAACAACTCAACTAGAGTTAGAATCAATACAAGGCAAATAATAGTCGAACCAATGTGAAGTAGTGAATGCCTTCATTAAGTTAATTTACCTTCTAACTATGACATGTGAAAACAATAATTTAGGTTTGTTGCTAAAAACAGACATTTCCAGTAAAATGCTAAAATCTGATTTTTATAACTTATCTTGTTTTACTAGTAAAAATTGTATATTTGCATATACATATATATATATATATATATATATATATATTTGTATATTTTTGATATATATTATTGTGCTAAGAATTTTTTAAAATTCACACAAAAGGTAAAAATTTCAGCCAATTAAAAATTTTATATTCATTGTGTCGAAGATGTATTCTCATAATTGAGATAAGAGGCTTGAAATAACCAAAATTACAAAAAAAAAAAAAAAATAAAGAAATTGATTGATATTTTCTATACACAAATAGTAACAGAAGTGAGATTATATTACATTAAAGTACCGAGAGGCAAATCAGGAACTAATTAATTATTTTAAGAAATTATTAACATATATTTTTAAAGGAATGAACATCACAATAAAATTCATTTTAAATTAAATTTAAAATGTATCTGAACCATGTTTTAAACATTTTATTTAATATTAATGTATTTTACTTTTATTCATTCAAACATATAAATAAAAGAACAATTTGAATAAAAAAAACAACCCCGTAAGACTTCTCATCGTTACTGTCAGAATGCGCATAAAGCATAAATAAAAAGTTGTCTGAGAGTTTTATTCAAATATTGTATATTTGATTTTTTTTATGTGTTTAGTAATAAAAAAAGTAAAGAATAAAAAATAAACATAATAAAATTAATACCATATCATGCGTCTAAAATAAACACTAAATGAAATATGGTGAGTTTAACTTTTGTTTAGTGTTCAAATTAATGAAATAAATGATTTCAATTAGTTTAATGAAATATCAGTTCTCAAATGAGAAAATACCAATATTGAAAACTTTTAAACATATTACATTCTGACAATTTATTAACACGTGTTATATATATTACAAATTTAGTACTGTTTTGTTATTAGCTTATTTAAAAATAATAAAAGTTTAATTAAGAATTTAATCTGCTTAGAGGTTTTATTTTTGTTAGAATTTATATGAAAATAAAATGTGGTTTTATTGTTCAGTATAATATCGAAAGGTAGAAAGAGAGAGAGAGAGAGAGAGAGAGGGAGATATATTCATAGGTTGAACACTCTTTCAATGGGTTACCAATTACATTTCTTTTGCAATGGAGTAAAATTGGAAAATCATGCAAAATGTGAATAAATTCAGGAATAATAAATTGTTAATTGGAAATTGCTAGAGAACCTTTGTTAAGTAGCCTCTTTTGAGATTTGATTTAATTCCAATAAATCAATAGAAAACCTCTGAATATGTATAACACTACTAAAAGGCCTTTTTAGAAAATTCATAACACTTTTTTTGTTTTGCTATTTTGAGATAAATATTTTTAAATATTTATAATAAAGGAAATATTTTATTTTTCGATAAGAGTGTAAATTATTTATTAATTGAATTTTAATTTGAATATTTTTAAACAAAATCCCTGAAAAAAACACAAGTAAGCACATTTTATTATTAGTATTAAATATTCACTCCATTAAGAGTGATATTAAAATTAATATTAATTTGGATTTAAATTACAAAAACCAGAATTACAAAAATTATGGGCTTAACGAAAATTAAGAAAAATGAGCATCAATAAAATATGCAATTTAATTAAATTAGATATTTTTTATGAATAAAAACAAATAACAAATATATCAAAATATTTATTTTGTTTCTTTAATTGAAATAATATTTCTCTAATGCAAAGAGGGAGGGGAGGGTAAAATATCACTTTATATACCTACATAATTATATTTAAAAAGTTAATAGAGCACTGGATAAAGGAAGAACAAGCCGGGCGGCTGCCCGAGCGCCAAATTTTGAAGGGCGCCGATATCTAAATAATATATTTTTTTACATTCATTATTTAAAAGATAATTTGTATGAAAGGGCGTCAAATATTGTTTTGCCTGGGGCACTCAAAATACTAGAACCGTCCCTGAATTTAAGTATACAAAGTGCAGGGCCGCGACGTGGGTGCAAAGCGCCCGTGTACAAATTTTTAAAAAGCGCCCCCTTTATCAATAGAACAATAAAAGCTTACCACTTAATTGCTATTGGCACTAATTTACACTTTTATGCACAATGCTCTAATTCACAGTTTGAATATTTCTAAATAAATTAATAAATTTAAAAATATAGTCAGAATACATAAAATAAAAAAGAATGGTCAGTTTGGCGCCCCCTACACCAGGCGCCCGTGGGCAGCGCCCACCTTGCACACGTGCACGCCGCGGCCCTGACAAAGTGTAATATGAAAATGAAAAGTACTATAAATTGGTGATAAATAAATAAATATCATAAGTAATATAGATGTTATCGGTCGTAAATTAGCTAAGTAAGTTGTTAAAGTTATAATCTTATTAATTAAAATTTTAAAAATATTGCTCTAAAATATACATTGAAAGAATTCTAATGTTAATTAAATGTATTTTATTATTACCTAAAAAAATAATATTAATCAATATTATAAACTATTATTCTAGAACTTAGAATTACTATTTCAATTGTCGAGTTCAGATGTCGCTTTGATTCGGTAAGCTTCACTGGTAAATGACTTTGTAATTTGTGCCAGATGTTTATTGTTTCATAGAACATAGAACATTTCTGTGATCTTCTCTAATAATTTATCTAATGTCAGATAAATTTTATAAGTATTAATCATTATACTGAAATAATAATTAATTTTCTAAGTAATTTATCAAAATAATTTTTACATTGATTATCCAATTAATAGTAAATCTAGTTCCATAGCAATACTGGCATGTTAACAATTTGATCTTGTAATCTTTAATATTTATGTTCTTTACATTTTAAAAATTTTTTTGAAGGATTTTGAGATCTTCCCAATTTTTTCAGGATTGCGGCTCCCTAAATAATCGGATTTTTTCCGAGGCTCCCTTAATACATCAGATTTTTTTTATGAATTTTTTAACTTCTTAAAAAATTGGAAAACTTTCCTTTTTTAAAAGCGATTACTCATTTAACAGCGAAAAATTCAAAAGCTTACAAGATTGTTGGCGCAAAATTTCAATAATTGGAAAATTTAATTGAATATTTCTTGACACTCTAAAGACGGTATAGCAGCTCCCCGGGTAGAGGGTAATTTTCCCGGATTATTTTCGTTCCCGGGAACCGGAAAATTTAAATACACATTTCCCGGGACTCCCGGGAAATTTTAAAAAAATACTAAATTTGAGGTGAACAGTTATAAGTTATGCCAATTTCTATAACACGTGCTGACATATAACTATATATATACAAAAAAAGTTAAATACAAAATAATTTGGTAATTCCAGAGTTCACTGTAAAAAAACTCAAAAAAATAGAAAAATTATAAAGAAAATTAAAGGGAGAGAAAGAAAGAACAGGAAAAAAATTCTAACAAAAGACAAATATATGTATGTACACTTGTATTTTATATTTATTACGACTATTTCATTTAACAAACAAAGATTTCGGTATCGGCATCATAATTAACATGAAAAATAATTTAATGTGTTCGTGACTGAATGATGTAATTCCTGTGATCGAGTAATAGTATTAATAGAAAGAGTACCTATTCTATTAATAATTTACAACCTATTATCTTCTTTATGGTAAAATTTTCCCTAACCAAAAGAATAAATTAATTGAATTAATTTCCATTTAATCTTCAATTGATAGATTATCTTGAAGAATCAATTATTATTTTAAAATTTAAAAAAAAAGGTATATCAAATATTCTATACTAAAATTTAAATGAATAATAAAATAATATATAAATAATTTATATATATAATATAAATAAATAATACATAAATTAAATATAGAATAACATGTTAAAGGATATAAACATATGAAATATGCTATTTTATCTCTTTTGGATCCAGAAATTCTAAATTTCAATAACCGCCCTCAATCTAACAATTCAATCCAATCTTCAAAATTACAGATTTTCCTTTTTTCTTTTTATCAGTCATAATTTCTCACAATACCTTCATGGTTTTCTTCAAATAAACAAGTAAATAATAATAAAATAATTTTATATTCAAACATCTATTTTCTTTCTCTAAATACATCAACCACTCCTCACATCCATATAATAAAATAGATAATAGATTTATTTTAAATATGCGTTATCCAATAAAATAAAATATGTTTTCCAAAAAATAAATTAAACTCAACAGTTCAAGCTTCCAAACCTGGATACATTTTTATAGTCCTTCTGCTATACCTTATCAATTAATTAAAAAAAACATAAACATGTATAATTAACAACACTAAGATTTTATTTTTATCAATGCATTGAAATTCTTCATTATTTTTGTATATAATATTTATTAATATTTATTTATTATAATTATTATGATTTTTTTAAATGTCTTGATTTTTATCTTAAATTTATATATATGTTATGAAAAGATAATAATGAAATATTATGTCACGCCCCTTAGGTAACAAGGTAGGATATAAAATGTAGAGCATTTATTAGAGTGGCACCATGGGAAGGATTCCTGACCACTCAACTTGAGATGTCATTTACAGGGAGCATTCTTTCTCTGAAAGGGCCATTTATTTCTCTCCCTTTAATTAGAAGTTGTGGTTCCATTTGAATTCCGCATAAACAATACGAAAAGAAAAAAAACACTTGGAATTTATTAAGAAAAATGCAAACTTTTTATTAAACAATAAAACATTTGAATTTTCTTTAAAAAAACATACCTAGAAGATGAACGAGAGAATGAGGATTCATTCATTTCTCAAGAGTAAGCAAAAATATTTTTTTTTTATAATTTCTAATTATTCTATGCATGAATGAATCCAAATATAATATTTATTAGCTAAATATATATTATTTAAATATTCCACCATGAGTAAGAAATACTTAACAATTTGTTTTTTCCTAAATTCAATCCTTATTTATCATAATTTTCTTGGAAATATTGTCACCCACAATGAAGCTTTTGAATTTCCTCTGGAATTTAATTTTAGCAAAGCAATTCCTTCGATTTTTTTTTTCTTTAAAACGCATTGCCAGATTTCTTTTTGTGATTGATCAAGAAAAAGTATCATACAACAACGAAATATTCATTTGTTGATGTTTTTGATAAACCATGCCCAAGAAAGGTCTTATATAAGACTTGGATCCTCCCTCCACCCACAAAAAAAAATATATATTCAATACATCTCTAGCCTTTCGGACTTGATTTATATTAATATTTTATTAAGCTTTCATATAAAAAGAAAAAGACATCGACTAAGTATACAGACCAGAGTCCTCTTTGAGGATTATTTTGAAAATTTAAAAAAAAATCTTAAAGATTGTTGGGTGAATTTATTCTTTAGAATCCTTAGAAATGTATAATAACATTTACAAACAATTAATTTTATTTAAAGATTATTATTCATTATGCAATTAAAAATTATCTATTATGGGACGAAGTCAATCCAGTCTCTGGGATCAAAATTGGGAAGCTACTTGATAAAAAGTAGCGTCTCCGATAAAAAAAATTGAATGAATTGATATAAATAATTCAACCCTTATTTTTCTTTAGTATATTCAATTTACGTTTAAGAGATTAATAAATGGAAAACTTGTATTTAATAAAAATAAAAACGAGGTTATTAAGGAATCGAAACTAAAAATAACAATAGTAAAGGATGAAGCGAGAATTTTGAGCCGATGATAAATGAAATAAATCAAACATACAAGTTAAATGTTTTGTTGGTGGCTACTGTGATAAAAAACATTAGTTTTGTAATTGTACTTTGTTTACATTTCAATCTTGTGAAAAATGATCTAGGATTAAATCGTACATTATTCTTTATGATAGATTTATTCATAATAAACTTTATATTTTTTAATATTTGAATGTGCTATTTACGAAGGTGGGAAGAAATGTTAACAATTTCTCATTTTACTAATTCAAGTAGGATTAATATCTATCTATTTATCTATCTATAGATATAAAAGAAGAAGTCAGTTTTTCTATTTTCCTGTTAGCCAAACGTCTGAACTAAATTTGGTACATTGATCAATTTCATAGTTCCGAACCCCATAGTGCAACTTCCGGTTCTTTGAATCATTCTCTCATTACCTAATCTTAAATTGTAAGCTTTTAATAGTTTTGTTTAACTGATTAAAATATAATAGCTGAAAAGATTTTAACAAAATATTATGCACCACTCATTAGAATACAGGAGCCGGAGCTCCTCTTTCTTGATCTAAAGCAGTGATTCTCAACCTTTTTTTTCCGCGGCACACTTTTAACGGTTTAAAAATTTGGCGGCACACAAAGAAAAAGATAAGTGTAAAAGTTTACCATATTGAAAAAAAGTGGTCCTAAAAACGGTTTACCTTTTTTTAGAACCAATTTGAAAAAATTTCGAAAAAAAATCGGAAATGTTTAAGAGCCTCTTTTCATTTGTAATAATTTGGAGGCACATTTTGATAATCTCGCGGCACATTTTTGAAAATCACTGATCTAAAAACTACCTGAACAGATAGTATTTGTTAGTTTTCAATTATAAAAATTTTTATTATTTCTTACCTCTATAAATTTCAATTCTTTTAATATCTATAAGATATATACATTTTTTAAAAATTCTTCATAGGTAATTTATATGTAATTTTATTTAAAAGCAATCAAGAATAAATGGATTTCATTGAAAAACAATAGATAGCCAGGAAATATAATTATTTATAAATAAAAATGATAGAATATTTTGTTGTAGTCAGGGAGATTAGCGTTAATTCTAGTTCAGGGATCCTTAAAACGTATAATTAATCCATTAAAATCAGAATTTAATTTTAACTTGGTTAATATACCTTATCTTAGGATTAATTAATTAATTATATCTGATTAAAAAGTAAAGAAGCTCTTACAATAATGAATGAATATGTTAACATATATTGAATCACATTTAATCCATTTGACTTTAACTAATTTAAGGATGTATGATAAAATCTAAAAATAATTTTTTATTTTATAGATAGTTGAGTTTTTAGATATATCGGACTAAGACTGGCGTTGTCTGGGTATTCAAGGAACAATGGCATATGATTCAAAGCGAAAACATGAGCAGACAGAGAAGATAAAAATGTCTCACACAAGAATCATGATAAATCCTTCCTACTTGTGTCTAAATTGTAATCAAGCGTGAGACTTGTGAATTCAGCTAAGATATTGTTTCAAATACTCTAATTGATTTATTGCTATCGCCATTTTTCTTTCTTTCTTATGCAAAAATTTTAACATTCATTTTCGCACTCTCTCTGTGTCTCTCTACCTAACATTACATTAATATAAAATTACTAATCAGCTAAAGATTTTATTTAGTAACATAATAAACGATATAATTTATTTAAAAACAAAATAATAGGTATTTATTCAATTAATATTTGTAAAGTTTGTAAAATTTTATAAAGATAAGGTAAAATAATTATATAGTGTTATATATTACTTTTTTACCCATTAAATGATGCATGCATGTTAGCAGAACTACCGAAATGCGCATCAAGTAAACAAATAAATCAATTTGAAAATTGAACGATAGTTTGAAATTCAAGATTAAATTTATTTAAATATAATATTAATTATTAATAATCAAATTTACACCAAAATAAAAAAAAAATATAATAAATTCTTACGCTTAGATTTATTAATTTTCAAATAATATAAGGAAATAAAAAAGATCTAATCAATAAATTGAAATAAATTTAAAGACAGTGAGTGAACTTTATTTTGAAGTGGAATATCATTATTTAGGTCACATGAAGTGGCAATTATTTTTAAGTCATGTTAAGTGTTTTTAGATGATATTAATAGTTTCTCCAGGACTCAGTTCCATGTTTATCAGTAGAAATTTTTCGACTCAATATTTTCAACAGATATCAATAACATTGAATTGATTTATTATGCACTCTCTAATATGATACAAGTTCTTTAGTCATTTTCACTTTATTTTTTATTATTATATAATGATGAATCGAAACCAGGTTTTAGCTTTAAAAGTAAAAACTATTGAGTTTCAATAAGGTTGCATAGGAGAAAGAGATTGAAAATAGAAAGAGAAAATAATACACTAGAATTTCAGATACTAAAAGTTTTATAGGAAAATGTTTCGCTCTCGAAACAATAATATTATTACTTCTACTGAAGGGAAAATGAGGTTTCATTTTCATTTATCACCTTTAAGAAGTTACAATTATTTTAACTATTCATCATTTTTATTGTCCAATTTAGAATAATGTTTTTTTATTAGGATTTTTTTTTCATTTTTCTTTTATTTATTTAAAAAGAATACTTATTGATTGTACTCTAGCATCAGAATATATTCTGTGTAGTTTTGATTGGAATTGTAGAATAAAAATTAATTGTTTTGATTACAAAACATCTTACTTTTTTCTACATTTTAAATTAAATAAAATATTTTCTAAGGTAACTAAAAATTTAACTTAAATTTATTTATTAGAACAATGTTAGAATTAAATTTATTTAAAAATTGAATTTATATAAAAGATATTCTGATATTTCGTAGGGAAATAATAAAGATAATAGCTTAGCAAAAGGTCAGCTTCACCTTTACTGATTTGTCTTCATTTTCTTCTCAAAGTCCATTATGTTTGACATGCCCGCTCATTCAATAAAGGACTGAATAATAATAATAAATAAGTTTTAAGATTATTACCGAAAATCATAATAAATAATCCTGAAAAAAATTAAATAATATATAGAATAAACAAATTAATATGAATGCACTTAAGAAGATAAAGTGTCGATTGATTGTGTAAACCATTTCATGGTCAATTCAAATATTTTTTTAATGTTGTGTATTTTAAGTAGATGTTCTTAGTTAAAAAAGATCATTTCAAGTAGCGCTCTTAAAAGTATCTTATTTGTCACTGTCATCTGGGTGGCCCGAATGAAGTAATCCTATACTATTAAATAAAACATCATCAACCCAAATGTAAGAATTTGTTTAGATTAAAAAAATACTCTCGAAGATTTTTTTTTATTTATATTTAGGAGTAGTAATTTTCTTTTTAAATATACATAGGTAATCACACTCTTAATAATTTTGTAAATCATTAGAAAAAACCCAAATAAATATTGAATCCTTTAGATTGAGTCAATTTGTAAATATTTAGTGAGAGTACAAATACGGTTTTTTTGAAAAAACCTTTTTCCTTAAATAAAACACACATCATTAAGCCTTTAGATTAGAAAATGAAGTACAATTAGGAAGAGAAAAATAAATCAATAGAGTTTAATAATGATAATGATTCAGTCAACAAACAATTAATCAAATGCAATTGAATATAGATAAATAAATAATATTTATTAAATCCCTGATCAAAAAAGTATTAAATTAATATGATAACTATTGTTAATAAGGTTTATAATAATTAGGTAAACGTTTTTCCCAATAAACAAAACCTATTATATAACAATAAGTATTTCTACCTACTATCTATATGTTGTTTTATTACGTTAACAATATTTATATATATATAAACTTTATAATATCTTCTATTTTTGTTTAATAAAAATTAGAATTAAAATAAAAAAAATTAGAATTAAAAAATTACAAAAAATCTGATATTTCAGTTTCTTGTTATTTTTCTATGAGAAAAATATTTAAAATAAGCTAGAGTTTCCACTCGGGTATCTCGCAAGTTTGAATTGGATTAAATAACATATATTATATTTAAATTAAATTTAATTAATTATAAATTAAAATTAATAAATAATATTTATTAAACCAGCGCATGTTTGGCTCTTTGCTGAGGGCACCACGTCACGAGCTGGCGCGTGATATGCAGTCGTGTTAAAAAATTAATTCCTGTACTTCAGTGATTCAATCAAGCTGAAATTCTATATATAGCAGTTTTATATAATTTTTAATCATACGAATTTTGAATAATGCCCGTATACCAAATTTCATTATTCTAGCTCAAACCGTTTTTGCGTAATCTTGTCTACATATACACATACACACATACATACATTTTTCTCAACCTTAGTGAAAATGACTCAGGGACCTTCAAAACGTATAAAAACATCAAAATCTCGACATCGAAAATTTTCATGATTGCAATCCTATCTCTGGCGAGATAGTAAAAATTGACATCCATTCATTTTTATCCCTTCCTAATTCCCTCAAATCTATCATTATATTTATTGCCTCTCTCTTTATGGAGAAATTAAAAAATGTTTATAATTTTTTTTTGTTATATTGATCCCTGTTTATTTTTTTTATTACCGACCGACGATAGTAAGGGAGGTATTGTTTTCACACCAAATTTCACATGTGGAGATTTTTACATATCTCCACGAATCATGCATTTTCTAAACAGAAAAAAGTATTTTTAGCATGATGTCTGTCCGTCCGTCCGTCCGTCCGTATAGATGTGTACAGCCTGAACGGCTCAACCGATTTTGATGAAATTTGGTATATTTACTTAATGCATCAGTGGGATGAATTGATCAACTTTTGGTGCAATTCCGGAAACCGGAAGTGGTAATATTAGCGATCGACGATAGGAAGGAAAGGGTTATTTTCACACCAAAGGAGATTTTTTTATATATCACCACGAATCATGCACTTTGTATTGGTTTTATCCTCGAAAAAAATCATATTTATTAGTTTTTTCTTGATTTAAAATTATATGACGTCATCCAGCCATGCATGACGTCACAGCCTGGTCTTGCATATATATTATAAATAAAATAAAATTAAAAATGTTTATATTTATTATTTATGTATCCATATCTGTTTTTTATTACATTAATAGATATATGAAAACTATTTGAAATTGTTTCTGTAGCTGGAAATTAATTTATTTCAAACCGTCGGTCGGTTCGGACCTGGCCACAGGCCAACTTATTTTTCTATAATTTTAAAATTATATATATTTAATTTTACAATGATAGAAAATTGTGATTTTTCTTTGAACTCCAATAAAATTGAAGAAAAATAAATAATTTACATTTTTGAAAATGTAAAAATAAACTATATTGATAATTTTATGAGAATCAAAAATTTTTAATAACATTATTTAAAACACTAACTACAAAACCCAACTTATCATGAAAATTTTATTTTTATTAAGTGATCAGAATATACTTCGAAGGGTATAAATGGGTGTTTGAAAAAAAGGACACGAGAAGAACTGTTTCTAATGGATTGAAAAGACGTTATCAATATTTTATCTGGGTCAGATTTTATTTCTCTAGGAATTCAATCAAGTTGCCCGATTTGAAAAGAAAACGCATTGAGCAAAAGTACAATAGTAGCCGATTTCGAGAAATAAAAATTAACCGCGTCATGAATTTTTCAACACACGAGAGGGAATCGTTGCTTGGAGCTCTTTCGATGTGCGCTGCTTAATTTTAAATCTTTAATTATTTATCCATATGATCATTGAAAGCATAAGGCAAAGCGCCAATACTGACAATGAATCTGAAGTGAAAGTGTTTTACGAATACTAAGTAGCAGAAACTTTTTTATTCTGTAGCCGATAATGCTATATAATTAGCTATCGCTTATATTATAAGTATAACAATTCATTTAAAAAATAGTAATCAGTTAAAATAAGAGATACTCGTTTGCATAAATGAAAGAAGAATTTATGAATTTATGTAGTTCTTTAACTAATAACTTTGAGGGAATCATTTTATAATTTTGATAAATTTTGATAAATTTTTATAACCTATAACTCCATATATTTACCTCTATAGTGCGTCTGAATTCAAAAGTTCATGTCCGCACAGAATCATATTCTACGATTTGTTACAATCCTGTGCTATCCTCAAGCAATTCCTAGCCACGCACAACTCTCTTATATCTAAATTCATTTATTTTGCAAGCCTTTCTTTTTCTTGACCTTATCATCAATTGTTTACCAATTGGTTTCACTATAAGTAAATATCTACTCTCGTCCATAGTAACTTTAAGATTCTAACTGTTTGACGATGTACATATAAAGGGCATATTATTATTATTTAATCAAAAATTCAACGAAGGTTCATTCTATTTACAAATAAACTTAAACCGAAACAAATAAACTCGATTCACAAAATACACATGCTATAATACTATAAATCAATTTATTTATTGAAGATTTGTTCTGCTAATTCACTAAAAAGAATACAATAAATATGAGTTTCAAATTTTCTACTAATATTATATGAAGCGTAATGCCTTGTTACACGGGTTTAGTTCTTGTCATTAGAAACTGGAGGTACCTACTTGTCGCTAGTAAATAGAAACCATTTCTATCCACTCGACTCGCTAGTCTTCTAATACCAACTACTTATACAAGGTGTTTACACGTCACAAAATTGTTGTAAGTAGTTAGTACTAATGGCAAAACTAAGCCCGTGTAAACAAGGGGCACTTATAACATATGTCTCACTAGTCAATGACAAGGTTTATGCTAGTCAGAAAATAAATAATAATAAAAAATATTAATATAATATTAATTAAAAAAGAATGACAAGAGAAAAATATGGATGGCGTGATTTATGACGTCATTTAGATTTACTATTTTAATTAAAAAAATACTAATAAAGTTGATTGTTCTTGATGCTGCAATACGGATCGATTTTTCTTTATAAATATATGGTGTGAATTTCAAAAAATCATTAGAGCGGTTTAATATCTCAAAAATATACAAATCTATATACAAATATATATATTGCGAATATAATAAGATATGTTTTTTTATTTATTTATTCAATGACTTAATTAATTAAAAAAAATACTTAATAACTTCTAGTTATGATATATATAAGAAATAAGATAAAATAACTCATTACTCCTATAATATTCATCAGTAACATTAAAATTTAATTAATAGAATTGAAATTATTATAATCTAAGATTTTTAATTAAAAATTATTATAAATATTAGATACGTAACAAATTTATAAAAATATAATATACGTATATATATATATATATATATATATATATAAGACAGATATTCAACTACAAACTGACATTACAGTTGGATAACCAGAATTGCCGGTTTAATTCGGTAAAGTTTTGAAAGTTTTTGCATTATAATCAAATTAAATTTTTTATTTCTTTAAAGTTATTAATATAATTATTTATAATTATCATAATGCAGCAGAAAGCCTTGTGAAAATTTAAAAATATCAAATATCAGTTTACACCTTTGTTTATTTTTCGGAATTTTAAATCTTAATTTATTTTATTAATTTTAATTATTTTTTATTTTTTACACATATAATTTTATTCTTTATATATCTTTGTAACATTGTTGAACTTTCTATCCTTGGTTGCAGTAAGTAGCCATATCTCCCGACATACTTCCTTACTCTCCATCCAATTCCATTCTTTCCCAATTTCCCCCATATTAACCTCGGCATTCTTGGTCTATTTTCCAAATTATTTGATATATTAAAATTAATTATACTTTATGATTCAAATAAATGAAAATAGTGTAAATGTTCTCGAAATAAAGTGAAAATATTGTGAATTATTGTGAATAAGTGAAATAATTGAAAATAAGTATGGTAATATTTTTAAATTTTGATGAAAGAATTCTAGACAATAGTATTAATATAAAGTTATAAATCTTGACTTTCAAGGTTTTCTATGTAGATTCGAAGGATTCATGTCAAGAGGTAAGGAAGAAATTTTTTTTAAATATTTGTTATAAAACGAAATTTCTTTCAAAGATATTCTCATCTACATTTTAATGATGTATCAATTTGTTTGATGCACGTATAATAAATACAATTAAAGACAAGTTTTCGAATTTTTAATTTTTAGTTTCTCTTTAGTGAAATGTGATATTATTGAAATGAGAACCACGACTAAGAATACTTGCATATTAATTTAAGATGCCTCAAACCGAATGATGCATCTAAAAGCATACATAAACAAAAATGTATGCTGACTAATAAATTAGAATATTTAATATTTTATTAAAATTATGTATGGATTATTATTATTATTATTATTATACAATAAATAATGAATACTTTTAGTATAATGCCAAATTGTTTTGGTATTATATTTTTGTAATAAACAAATCCAGTTAATTAGTATATAATATTACATATATATATCAATTTTATCTGTATATACATATTTTAGAAATAAAAAATTGTTAATATAAACTAAAATGTCATCAAAGAGAGAAATGAATGTATAAAAGTGAATTTCACCTAAAATATAATTAGATCTGGTTAAGTTTAATTAAAAGCACAAAAAAATTGACTTATGAAATTCACAATTTAGATTAAAATAGAAGATGGGACGGTTAAAATTAATTAAAGAATCTATTCATTTATTTTAATTTATCTTTATACAATTTTTACATTAAAAATTATTTAAATAATAATAATAATTTATATAATTTTCCTTTTTATTTTTGAAATACCACCTACTGTAAAACACTACCATATATTTTTATATGGAAAACATTACTTTAATTAATTTTCATACTATGTATACTTATATAGTGAATATAAAGAATAAAAAAATTTAAATTATTAAATGTATCTAAAGAAGATTATAACAGAATATTTCACCAAGTTATAAAAACATTAAATTAAATTAATTATTAAAATTGTAATAACCTATTTATGGAAGATAATTGATTTCGCAGTTTTTGCAAAATTAAAGATAAGCTAATTTTTTTTAATTAATTATAATTATTATTTTTTTTCTTCATTGCACATTGGATTCTGTCCATGTTTTTATGTAAGTTTGAAGATCTGCTTTTGTTAATGGAGATTATTTTATATATATAAAAAATTCCATTTAAACCCAAGAGAACGAACTTTAAAGGTAAAACTCGTGCAATTTGACCTTTCAGTTTGGAGCGTTCGATAAATGTCTTGTATTGTGTTATCCTTTTATTATATTATATTATATTATATTATGTTGTAATTCAAGTATAGCTATTTATGAAAATATTTATATCAAGTGGGTAACAAATGGACACTCACCAGGTGGTCGATCGCCTTTTCGATGTCGTGGTGCCACTGTTGAGCCACTACCTGATTATCGCTCTGGAGTAGAACCTGTAGCCCCAACAGGGTGGTGATCAGGAAGACGTTCTTGCGGCTAGACAGGTGCTCCCCGCTCTCGATGTTGGCCCCTGTGAGTTCGACGCTCAGCTCTGGCGCGCCCTGTGAACATCAATAGCTCTTAGTCCTTGGCCCTTTAGGTCGTCGCCTGCTCTTTTTCAGCCTTCTATTTAGAGAAGCTATCAATGATAGAGGGTGTGGCTCATTTCAGCTATCAGAAAATAAATATCGAGAAGAGAAAGAATCACTGCAGTATTGATTTCAATTTAATTTAATCCTTCACCCCCCCTCCCCTATAATAGAAATAATCTTAGTACAATATTTTTAATTTTATTTTTTTTAATCAATATTAATAACTTATTGAAAAACTTGTTCTATAATATTAGCTAAAAAAAAAAATGAAAAAAATTGTTTTTAGTAAGGTTGAGTGAATTCAATTGTAAAGAATATTATATATAGATGTCGGTGGGTGGATGGAGTGTAGGATAAAGTAAAAAAAAAATGTTTGTACTAAAGTTAAAGAATGCGAAATTGCTCTGTTATCTATTGAGTGAGATATTAAATCGGATATAGAAAGGTAGTAGTAGTAAGTTATCAGAGAGAAGATCAACAAAAGGAGTGAATGTATATATTGATTTATCAGAACCATTCAAATATTTTTCATATATTATACATGCCACTATACAAAATAATATATTAATGTTATAAATGGATATTATAATTTGAATAATCAATTATTGATAATTTCATTTTTTCTTCTTTTAATATTGTATAAATATAATTATTAATAATAATATTTGTTTTTAATCGCTAAGTGAAATTAAATTTAATCAAGAAATGAAAATTTCTAGCATTAAAACTTTTTGACATTTACATATTGAATAGAACTTTAATAAAAGGATTTAATCATTTCTTTTTGATTATAATTTCAATATGATTCATTTCAAACTAATCAAAATGAAAAATAAAAATTTGTATATATATATATATATACTTATATCTTAGTAAATATTTTTAATTTTAACTTATAAAAAGGAATAACTTATTCATATCATTTTAATTTGGTATTAATATTGATATATCTTTTTATATAAAAAATATATTTACTTTGAATAAACTCAGGGGCGGATTTAGGCCTAGGTAGAATAGGCAACTGTCTAGGGCCCGTAATTACAGGTGCCATAAAACGATTCAAAAAATCATGAATTTTTTCAAGCTGGTAAATTTGCTAAATTTTTTCAATATGGTTCAAAAAGGTAAAATGATTTTGCGATCGATTTTTCAGGCCCTAAATATCACCAAGTGTGCCCACCCCTGTTAAATTATTTCAAAAAAGTGGCCGAATTGAAAAAGATTGCCGATCCCTGCTCTATGCAATAATCTTTATTATATACAATGTACTACTCTTCAATAATAATTTTTTTAAATGAAAAATAAAATAAATAATAGATTTTATGTTTTTTTATCTGGATGGGGGGCCCGGAATTCTGTCCTTGCCTAGGGCCCGAAAATTCCTTAGTCCGACACTGAATAAATTAAATATACCAATATATATATATATATATATATATCAAATTGTTCAGTAATCAACTATTAATACTAATTTAATTTCATAGATGAAAGTTGTTCAATATTTTTTCTAAGATAATCTTATTGATTCAATATTATTATAATAACAGAGATGGGACAATTTAATATTGGTATAAACGACTTTAATTTTTCTTATTCCTTACGTGATCGACTTTTTTTTTACCTGCTTCGCATTTATGCTGCTCGATCGACTTTTAAAATATTCGAGAACCTTTGCCTAGCTCTGATCTAAAAGTAAATAAATAAGTATCATCTAAACTAGAGATTATGAAAACATTTCCTGTGAGTTGGCATAATTAGTTTAGAAAAATGAGAATAATATTTTCTAATGGATAGTATTTTGTATAGTAGATTAAGTTTTACTTAACTAAATAAAAATATTTTAAATAAATTAATTTTCAGGATAGCCCTTATTTCTTCTTAATATAACATTATTCTTGTTTTAGTTATTTATATTTGTTACGAGAATGAAACAAAGTAAAAAAAAAACCTACGAAAAAGTGGAGTATCTTTCTCTTCCTTGTTTTAAAAAGACATTTCATTTTAAGGTGTGGATTGCACCCAAGGGATTAGGCTCGAATGCTTTCCATCTCTTTTATGTCCATGAATTGGGATGATCTGGATAAATGTTGTCAGGATAATTTATGACCATTGTAAAATGAAACATTCGATTAACGATTTTTTTTTTTTTTTGATAAAAGATGAGAATGATATTATTACCTAAAGAATCAATTTCCCTTTTATCCAGTTGTAAATTAAATAAAAAAAAGTATTATTAATTTTCAAATGTTATTTATAATGTAGAGAATACTTTTCAACGCATTCATGATTAAAATAGATTAATCTTACCTTTTATTCAGGGATGAATAAAAAAAAAAGAATCATTTTCAAATTTTTTAAATAATATATTAAAAATATCGAACCGGTTTTCTTTTTGCATGCTAACTATTTATAAAATTATAATCATCATTAAAAATAAATTCAAATGAGATAAAATAATTGCAAATTTAAATTTCTTGGGAAATGTCTAGAAGATGAATAAAGAAGTTTATTTACATTTTAAATGCAATGCGAAATTAAATCATGAATTAGAAGAATATATATTTTTTTATTCATTTCGTTTTGGAACTGTAAGCCTTGACTAAATCTCCTTAAGGGACAGCTAAGTTGGGCGTTTCCCTTTCTCGATCTCTTGAAGTGACCCCATAACTATAAAATCATGCCTTGAAGATCAAATCCCGTGATAATGTCTTTATACATTGATAAATATTACAAGTCCAGATTCGATAACGAATGGTATAATGAAAACATGAAAATTTAGATTAAAATAAATCAAAACGCTAATGTTGAATATTTTTAATAATAATTAATTGAATCACCTTTTAATAAGTGACTATATATGGAATTTACAATTCGTTGCCTCTCCACAGACAAGTCTTTTCATTTGAGAATTCTTTTATAGGCAGGCCTGAATCTCATTAAAAAGTTTTTTTTTTTATCAATTTAATATAATATTAAAGCTTTAAAGGCTACCTCTTCTAATATGAAATCTGAAATAATAAAATTATACTAAAATTCAAATAATATAATAAAAGCAAGGTGAGTATTCAATTAATAAAGTCACGTAGCTCTAAATTCCCACTGGGAAATAAAATGTCAATTCAGTTCCCCAGCAACTTTTCTTTAGTTTTTATTTATAATCATTGAAATATTAGGAAAAAATCTGAGATTCAAATTACCATAAAGAAAAAAAAATGTGAATTGATGTTTGATTCGAATGAAGTAATTAGAATAAATATATAAATATTTAAATTATATTAATTGTTTAGTATTATAGCATAAATATTAAAAATAATAATTACATATAATATATATAAAACTACTATATAAATGATAAATGTGACAAGAATATATATATAAGCAGTGGCGTCGGCCCCCCCTCCAACATTGTGCAAAAAATAAATTTAAAAGTGATTAGTTTTGTAACTGAGAACCCAAAAGTAAAAAAAAAAACATTTTTAAATTAGGTATAGCCTAAACGTTATGAATAAATAAATCATTTATTTTGTTAAAATTTTTTCCGGGTGGAGACCCCGGACTTCCCCCCTGCCCCCCCTCCAACATAATAGATCACACTACGCCACTATATATATGTATATGTAATTTGTATTGTTTCTATTTAAAAATGTATATCCTTCTTAGGAGCCATGTTATAATAAACATCTATATAATGTAAATTTATATAAATATATATACATTTTTTTTAATTAGCTATTTTAGCAGAGCCGTCCTAAGATTTTCGGCGCCCGTGGGCTTCTAAAATTTTGCGCCGCTTTTCATAAGAAATTTTCTAATAAATTCACGTAAAATAAAGGCACTCTTCAATAAAATTTGAAACAGTGTCATTTATGTTGAAAATGTTATATGTCAACATTTCAAACTACACAATTATCGCTGCTGTTAGGATTCTTATTAAAATTATTTATTCAATGCTTATACGGATATAATGAATAAGAAAAATAGATATGTATTTTGAATGTGCATGATTAAAATTTTTGAAGTGATGTCACTCCGGGTTGGAGGTTACTATAAAACTACTATTTAACAATAAGAAAAAATATATAAACCAATAAAAAATGCCGCCCCCAGAAGGATTGCGCCCTAGGGCTATAGCCCAATTAGCCCTGTGGTTAGGGCGGCCCTGTATTTTAGCTATTAAAATATTAATATTTATTTACTATTATTATTATTATTATTATTTTATATCAATTTAAAATGCAATTCGATTTTCAAAAAAATGATAATTATGTATTTGTGAATGTAAGTTCAATATTTTTAACTGGTAAGTAAAATTCCCTCTCTCTCTCTCTTCTCTCTTTCATAATATTATAACCTAAAAACACCCACCTACTATGGAAATAAATCTTGATGATAAAATATTTTCAAGGGAGTAATAATTTGACTTAAAAATAAATTAAAAATCTATTGTTTTATTTCAATGAATGAAGAATAAAAAAAATATTCCATATATTATGTTAGTGAGAGTGAGACAAGTTGATACTGGGTTTACGAGCCAACAAGTATTTCGAGTTAAGTACAGGTAATGTTAAACGTCATTCAATGCTTTTCATTCTATGACAGTTTGTTTTTCTATATCTGAATTGAGTTTGTTTTTAGAGGTGAAAAGTAAATATTCTGAGTTATATTTGTGAACTCGAGGATCATTCATTCACACTGTCGCTGATTATTAATTAGTAAGTATTAAATTTGAAATTACAAAATAGTATAATGATATATCACTTCTTAAATTAAGAAGTAGGTAATGCAAAATAATGCAAAATAAAGAAATCGATCCATAAAATGTTTTTGATAAAAACAATTATTTAATCTTAATTTATTATTATTTGTAAGGTTTATCGTAATATAAAAGATATATTTACATAATTTATATATCTAGTAATATGTAATAATAAATGTATTAATTTCAAAAATTTGAATAGCAAATTAAGGTTTAAGGAATTGTGATCCTTTAAAGAGATTGCTGTAGGTCATAGGTTCTTAAACTTATGTACTCCACGGACCCCCACTTGAAAAAATTTTTTTTGACGGACCCCCATCACAACTTTAGGTACTTTACGTCATTTTATTAATTAATTTCTGGCTTACGATCTCATAAGGACAAGGATATATGATGAATATTTCTAACAGTGATTGGTGAATAACGATTTTTTTGCATATTGTAGAACACATTTTATTAGAAATTATAATATTGAAGAAAGAAAATACAAACATTGTCATAGCAACAAATCTCACAAATTATAATGGGTACTTACATTAAATTCATATAAATATTTTATAATTTTTTTCAGAAAATATTAAATAAGAAATATTTTAAAAAATAACTGCATCTATCTCATTAAATATAACTTACATATTTAATGAGATGTATGCAGTTGTTTTCTTGAAACAAGAATCTCAATATCTGGCTTAATATTGGAAACTTTTAATCTAAGATCCGGCTCTACATTTAATTTGTTTCTATATTTAGACTTAATATAAAATAGTACCGAAAAAGCTTGTTCGCATAAATATGTTGTGCAGAATGGAATCAAGTGTTGAAGTGCTTTATTTGCAAGCGCAGGATAATCTGACCTGAGAAGTAACCAAAAGTTGCTCAATTCAGTTTTGTTAAATTTTAGTTTATAAGTTGTATCACATGATAATTCCACGAGAATATCTTGTTCAGGTGCAGATAAATGTTTAGCATTTGTAATTTCCATATTAAATGGATCTCTGATCCAGTTATTGCAAGGATCAGGAGTAGAAAAATACTTCCTGAAGTTGCTTTTCAAAGTAATTAAATGTTCAACAAATAATTGACGCGTTTGATTAAGCAATTTTTCACTGGAGCTTTCTATGAAATCATTGAGAGTTGGAAAAGACTCATATACACCGTTCTGGATGCGTTTCGACCACAAGTCGATTTTTTTAATCATTGCTTCTATTTTATCTTCAACTTTAAATATATTTACAACAGTACCTTGCAGGCTCAAATTAAGTTCGTTCAATTTTGTAAAAATATCAGTCAAGTAAGCCACCTTAGCTAACCAGATAAAATCATTGAAACATTCGGTCAGTTCAAAATGCGCATCTATTAAAAACAATCGTATTTCATCTCGAAGCTCAAAAAGGCGAATGAGTACTTTCCCGCGGGACAACCAACGTACATCTGTATGTAATAATAAATGTGTATGTTGACTACCCATTTCCTCACACAAAATTTTAAAAACTCTGGAATTAAGTGGACGAGCCTTAATGAAATTGACAATTTTAACTACTTCGTCTAATGTTCTTTTCAAATCTGGTGACATATTTTTGGCTGCTAATGATTCTCTGTGAATGCAGCAATGATTCCAAACAACCTGAGGCGCAACATTTTTAATAAGAGCAATCAATCCAGTTCTTGTACCTGACATTGCACGAGCACCATCAGTGCAAATTCCAACACATTTTGGCCACTCTATTTCATTTTCGGTTATAAAATTATTCAAACTGTTAAATATGTCATTAGCTGTCGTTCGTGAAGGTAGTGAATCACAAAACAATACATCTTCTTGTATTTGATTTTCAAACTCATATCTAATGAAAGCTAACAAATTGGCATTATTAGTGACATCAGTACTTTCATCCAAAAAGTAATAGTGACTTTTGCGCACTCTCGATATTAATTCTTCTTTTATATTACATGACATGTCTTCAATCCTATTCTTAACCGTATCATTTGATAATGAAATCAAATTTATATCGTTTGCTGCTTTAGTTCCTAACATTATATTTGTAATTACTTTTGTAGCAGGAAGAATTAATTGCTCTGCTATATTATGCGGCTTTCCTGCTTTAGCAATAAGTAGAGCTACTTCATATGATGCCATTACTGCTTTCTTACTCATACCACCAGATCCCGTCTTTACCATCAATTTCTGACTTGAATTAAGTTCTTCTTTTTTCATTTTAAAAAATTCGATAGACTTACTAACATGCTCGCTGTGCTTTGTTTGTAAATGACGTCTGAGATTAGCAGGTTTCATACTTTCATTGGATAAACTTTCCTGACATAGAACGCAGACTGGTCTTTCCACATCATTGTTGCAAATATAAGTAAATCCAAATGATAAATAATCATCCGAATATTTTCTAGTTTTGCGTTTCTTGGTAGAGTTTGCTGTTGATGCCTCATCATCTGATTCTTTCCGTTTCTGTGTTGAACCAGTTTGTAGCCAACGATCCATTTTATGGAGTAATTTATTAACATTGAACTACAATAATATAAATATAATATAAATATAATATAAATATAACGAATTATTATTTACTAGCTATGTTTTAATATGATTTTAAATGAATGTTTTAATATCATTTTAAATGAATGTTTTAAATCATTTTAATAAATGTTTTAAATCATTTTAAATAAATGATTTAATATCATTTTAAATGAATATTAATTTATATAATAAATATATTTCGTAATTTGATTCTAAAATATTATTAATTTCGTAATTTGATTCTAAAATATTATTAATTTCGTAATTTGATTCTAAAATATTATTAAAATAAATATTTTTTATTCATAAAACTAACTTATACTTACTCTCAAAAACAGCCTTTCTGGGAAATTGCAAAATGTGTTTAGTGTTTTTATAAAATAATGATCATGCAAATTACACTAAAAATTAAAAAAAATTATTAGCTATAATAAACTATTATTAGCTATAATTTAATTATAATTAATTAAATTAATAAAAATAATTTAAAGATACAACTCGTTGAGAAATGAACTTATAATTAACATTAATAAAAATAATTTAAAGATACAACTCGTTGAGAAATGAACTTATAATTAACATTTGCTTTAAAACTGTTTAAAACCCCAGAGTGGACGCTGACAATTTGGGTTTTTCCGGGTAAGACTGTCCCCTCCCCTGGTTTTCCCCAATAACAAAGTGAAAGAAAATTCCCTTATATGCCTCCCCTTCCGAGCCCCTAAGAGGGGTTATTTTAAAGGAACAATCGAAAAATGATTTTAAATGAATGAATGGATGAAAATTCAAATTTTATATATAGTTTTTTATATATGTTTATTTATTCACAAAAAATTAATTGACATAATTATCAATTTAATAAAATAAAATAGTATTATTAATAGTATTAAATTATAGCCGTAATTCTCTAGGAGGATATAGTTAAACAATGAACTTTAAATATTTATATATGTATATATTTTTACGATGATTTTTTTCCGAGGACCGCGGACCCCCAGTAAAGGCTTCGCGGACCCCCAGTAAAGGCTTCGCGGACCCCCAGGGGTCCGCGGACCACAGTTTAAGAACCACTGCTGTAGGTTGTTGGTTACAAATCAATGTACATTCCTGGTTAACCATTTACAATTGATTAGAGAACTTTAAAGGGAGTGAAGGAATTTGTAAATCTCAAGAATTGTGAAATTCCAAATTCAAGAGAATTTAATTAATAAATATAAATTGAGAAAAAATATATAGAATATTAAAAAGTAGATCTTGTTATATATTTATTTATACTTATATTTGAATTTATTTATAAAAAAAAATACCTATTGAATGAACGAACACCTTTTCGTAATTATTTCTTTTAATTACTTTATAAAAAAAAACAGACTTTTTATAATAAATCTTATGACTTTTTAAGAATGGATAATTAAAAGAGAATGTGAATAAGAAAGAAAAAAAATCATTGTTTGGCCTGCTTTATGAATCTGTATAAAGATCAAAGCATTCGTTTAATGTCATCAAATTAAGTGCTTACGAGAAAAATTTCAAGTAGTTTAACACCTTTTAGGGAAATTCAAGAGTTTTTTTATGTCTTGTCTAGAACCTTATTTGTTACACAATGTATAGTATAGGATTTTATTTGGATAGTGCTTCTAGTTATTATATTAATTAACTCAAAAAAATATATAATAATTCAAGTATGTACTTGAATCGAACTCATTCGTTTTTTTTCATGTTTTCATTTTATTATGAATTTCATCAAAGTATATTTTCAATATTTTATTACGAGTGAGGAGAAGGAGTGAAAAGCGTTTTGATGCTAGGATTCCAAATCCTGATTCTAAGGCAAAAATTTACATAGAGTGTAGAAAAATCTATATAAAAAAATAGTTAAATTCTATCTAACTATACAAGATGTATAAATCACATTTTGCTTTTTAAAGTAATAAAATAACAAAATATTGTGTGGTTTTCTAAAACATATACATATTCCAAATTATAGACCACTGAATTTTGTACATCCTATGGAAAGGTCAGTGCCTATCAAGACGGTTGCCGCCTCAGTGAGGTAAAAGTGTTGTATGATCAGTACAACATATTCTTTCAAACTTTATCTGGATTTATTTCAGCAATGGCGGAGGGTGGATGAACCTCGTTCCTAAAGAGCTCAGTTACAGAAAGATTATATTGCCTGGCCATGGTCTTGAACCCAGAAACATAAGATTGAGAGTCAAGCAAGTATATATGTTTACATATTCTAGATTATTCTTCCATTTAATGCAAATTAAATATTTTAAATGTCATTGTTCTCTATTAGGCTAATATGGGCTTTAAAGGAGGGGAGATGTCATACAGAAAACAAAAAAATATTAGACCCTGAAGTTGAAAGTTTTTGGTAGTAGCAACTAAATTTCTCCAGTTTTCCCTAACCTTAACCACCTCCCATGAATTCCTAACTTTTTCAAATATTGTATAGTAACCATGTTGATTGTTTTCAAATTGATTTCCATATAAACAAACATCACTCAAACAACTTCATCCTTTCAGCCCACGTGAACCAATATTGTAATCTCTTACTTACTCTAGACTCTAGACTACATAAACAATAAAAACATATTTTTTGTCAATAAAATTAATTGAGAAAATGACTTGAATTCGCTAATGCAAGATAAAAATGATTTGTAGAATAATTTCTTATTCGATATAAAATAAAAATTAATATTTTTCGTTTGGAAGGGAATCGTACAGATTACATTAAATCAAAATTATTTGAAAACCAAAATGAAACATGCTGCTGTTCTTCGTCCTTAATCTTTATTTCATTGTTTTGAAAATTAAATGTTATTATATATTAGATCTTATAATATTATTAAGATCATAAATGAGGAATATAAATTAAAAAATTTATAATATAAATTGGTTTATAAATGATACAATTTTCGTTTAGTCTCAAAGAACGAATTTATACTTTATTCACCCAGGTAGAGGTGATGTTTAAACAAATATTTATATATATATTAAAATGTTATACATTACAGAATTATACAGGAATTTTTTTCATTTTATATTATTTTAATGATTTAATGAAACACAAGGAAATATATTTCCTTAATTTAAAAATTTAGCTTATTGTAATAAATTTTCATTTAAAATGGAGCGGTTAAAAATGACATTCAAAGTGTATATTTAGTTTCAGCATTCTATAGTTTTCTTTTCAATTTAGTAAATATTTACTAAGAATAGTTATTTTTTAAATTAAATATTATAAAATTATGGCAGATGTTTTTTAACAAAGATGCTTCTTTAGTTTATTTATTTAACATTTCGTAACAAAATCCCAGACTTAATTGACTTTTTTGTGGCAAGAGGGGTTAACGGGGATGGATGCTTAATTGAATCCTGCCTTGATCTTTCCTCTGACCACTCCCCAGTACAACTTACATTAAACACCTGTGCATCTCTCAAATCAAACTCTCACTACTTGACTAATCATAAAACTGACTGGAATAAATATGCAGAAATACTAAACCAAAGCCTGGACCTAAACTTACCTCTGACATATAGCCTTGACATTGACAAAGCAATCTACCATATAACCAATACTATACAAATGGCAGCACGTCTGTCAACACCAAAAATTACTCCTAAAGACTTAAACCAAGACACACCAAAACACATTAAAGACTTAATAACTAAAAAAAATAGGCTGAGACGACAATGGCAGACAAACAGATCCCCACACCTTAAAACGACAATTAATAATCTATCTAAACAAATTGGGAATCTACTCAGAACTGAAAGGAATCAAAGCATTCAAAAGTATCTGAGAGACCTCACCCCTACTCATTCAACTGACTACTCTCTCTGGAAAGCGACAAAGAAACTTAAAAGACCAACTGAAAGAATCCCCCCACTACGTAGACAAAATAATGAATGGGCGAGGAGTGACATCGATAAGGCGAATACATTCGCTAGTCACCTTTCTAACGTTTTTACTCCTCTCCCACCAAAGGTCACTCCACCTGACAATAACTTTCAGGCAACACACCAATACAAAACACACAATTACTCAATGCCATTCCCCAAACTAATACAGACGTGTGAATTAAAAGACATTATACGACAGACAATCAAAACTAAAAAGGCCCCGGGAAATGATCTAATCTCAGGTAAAATGTTGAGGAACTTGCCTGATAGGGCAATTCTCTTTCTGACCCTCATATTTAACTCCATCTTTAGAGTGGGTCATTTCCCAACCCAGTGGAAAACAGCCCTGGTGAAAATGATCCTCAAGCCTGGGAAACCTCCTGAGGAGTCAAACTCGTATAGGCCTATTAGTCTTCTCTCTGCCATCTCTAAATTGTTTGAGAGGGTCTTTCTTTCTAGACTCCGTCCCTTTCTAATAGATTTAATCCCAATCCACCAATTCGGCTTTAGAGAGAAGCACGGCACTATTGAGCAAGTACATCGAATTGTTGATGTTATTCACAAAGACCTTGAAAACAAACGTTACTGCTCAGCCGTGTTTCTTGATATATCTCAGGCTTTCGATAAAGTTTGGCACGAGGGTCTACTTCGGAAGCTTTATGACATACTCCCGCTAATTTATTACAGGCTGATTCGTTCTTACCTCGATGGCAGAAGCTTTAGAGTTAAGATGAATGACGCCATTAGTGAGGTTTATCCTGTTAGATCTGGAGTACCTCAGGGTAGTGTTTTGGGACCTATTTTGTATTTACTTTTTACAGCTGACTTGCCGACCAACCCGAACATAACCACAGCGACCTTTGCTGACGACACCGCTTTGCTCGCTTCACATAAAGACCCAATCGTGGCTTCTGCTATGCTCCAGGAAAGCCTGGACCAATTAAGGCCTTGGCTTGAGAAATGGAGAATAGCAGTTAACGAAGACAAATCTGCACACTTGACTTTTACTTTGAATAGACAGACCTGCCCCGGCGTAAATTTAGACAAACCCATTCCGACTAAAAGTACTGTAAAGTACCTCGGTATGCACCTTGACAGACGCCTAACGTGGGAGATGCACATCAAGTCAAAAAAAAAACAACTGAGACTTAAACTTAACAAATTATACTGGCTGCTCCGACAAAAATCTCAACTGACGATAGACAATAAACTTCTAATTTACAAAATCATCCTTAAACCCATTTGGACCTATGGCATTCAGATGTGGGGGACCGCTAGCAAATCCAACAGAGACCTGATTCAGCGGTTTCAAAACAAAACACTTAGACTGATAGTCGGTGCTCCTTGGTATGTCCCTAACAGACTGATTCATAGGGACCTCGGAATGGATACAGTCCAAATGGAAATTAAAAATTACAGCCTTCGCTACAAAGACAGACTCCTTAAACACCCTAATCCCAAAGCCCGACAACTATTAGACACACAAGGACAACTGAGACGACTCAAAAGACTCAAACCACAGGACTTGACAAGAGACATTAATAAATAGACCCGCGATGGTGCCCTAGCTGGGATTAGCCATCAGGCTAATAATTCAGTGACATTCCCTTCCTCCTCTCCTCGACTATTTTCCTACCCAGTTCCAATGACTCACTCTCCTTAACCTGCCCTATAATTTCCTTTTACCTCCCCCCCTCGCCCATTTATTACTCTTTATTGTAAACCATGTATTATTGCCTTCGGGCAGATGTACAAAATAAATGGATGCTAAATAAAAAAAAAAAAAAAAAAAATATGCCTCCCCTTCCGAGCCCCTAAGAGGGGTTATTTTAAAGGAACAATCGAAAAATGATTTTAAATGAATGAATGGATGAAAATTCAAATTTTATATATAGTTTTTTATATATGTTTATTTTATTCACAAAAAATTAATTGACATAATTATCAATTTAATAAAATAAAATAGTATTATTAATAGTATTAAATTATAGCCGTAATTCTCTAGGAGGATATAGTTAAACAATGAACTTTAAATATTTATATATGTATATATTTTTACGATGATTTTTTTCCGAGGACCGCGGACCCCCAGTAAAGGCTTCGCGGACCCCCAGTAAAGGCTTCGCGGACCCCCAGGGGTCCGCGGACCACAGTTTAAGAACCACTGCTGTAGGTTGTTGGTTACAAATCAATGTACATTCCTGGTTAACCATTTACAATTGATTAGAGAACTTTAAAGGGAGTGAAGGAATTTGTAAATCTCAAGAATTGTGAAATTCCAAATTCAAGAGAATTTAATTAATAAATATAAATTGAGAAAAAATATATAGAATATTAAAAAGTAGATCTTGTTATATATTTATTTATACTTATATTTGAATTTATTTATAAAAAAAAATACCTATTGAATGAACGAACACCTTTTCGTAATTATTTCTTTTAATTACTTTATAAAAAAAAACAGACTTTTTATAATAAATCTTATGACTTTTTAAGAATGGATAATTAAAAGAGAATGTGAATAAGAAAGAAAAAAAATCATTGTTTGGCCTGCTTTATGAATCTGTATAAAGATCAAAGCATTCGTTTAATGTCATCAAATTAAGTGCTTACGAGAAAAATTTCAAGTAGTTTAACACCTTTTAGGGAAATTCAAGAGTTTTTTTATGTCTTGTCTAGAACCTTATTTGTTACACAATGTATAGTATAGGATTTTATTTGGATAGTGCTTCTAGTTATTATATTAATTAACTCAAAAAAATATATAATAATTCAAGTATGTACTTGAATCGAACTCATTCGTTTTTTTTCATGTTTTCATTTTATTATGAATTTCATCAAAGTATATTTTCAATATTTTATTACGAGTGAGGAGAAGGAGTGAAAAGCGTTTTGATGCTAGGATTCCAAATCCTGATTCTAAGGCAAAAATTTACATAGAGTGTAGAAAAATCTATATAAAAAAATAGTTAAATTCTATCTAACTATACAAGATGTATAAATCACATTTTGCTTTTTAAAGTAATAAAATAACAAAATATTGTGTGGTTTTCTAAAACATATACATATTCCAAATTATAGACCACTGAATTTTGTACATCCTATGGAAAGGTCAGTGCCTATCAAGACGGTTGCCGCCTCAGTGAGGTAAAAGTGTTGTATGATCAGTACAACATATTCTTTCAAACTTTATCTGGATTTATTTCAGCAATGGCGGAGGGTGGATGAACCTCGTTCCTAAAGAGCTCAGTTACAGAAAGATTATATTGCCTGGCCATGGTCTTGAACCCAGAAACATAAGATTGAGAGTCAAGCAAGTATATATGTTTACATATTCTAGATTATTCTTCCATTTAATGCAAATTAAATATTTTAAATGTCATTGTTCTCTATTAGGCTAATATGGGCTTTAAAGGAGGGGAGATGTCATACAGAAAACAAAAAAATATTAGACCCTGAAGTTGAAAGTTTTTGGTAGTAGCAACTAAATTTCTCCAGTTTTCCCTAACCTTAACCACCTCCCATGAATTCCTAACTTTTTCAAATATTGTATAGTAACCATGTTGATTGTTTTCAAATTGATTTCCATATAAACAAACATCACTCAAACAACTTCATCCTTTCAGCCCACGTGAACCAATATTGTAATCTCTTACTTACTCTAGACTCTAGACTACATAAACAATAAAAACATATTTTTTGTCAATAAAATTAATTGAGAAAATGACTTGAATTCGCTAATGCAAGATAAAAATGATTTGTAGAATAATTTCTTATTCGATATAAAATAAAAATTAATATTTTTCGTTTGGAAGGGAATCGTACAGATTACATTAAATCAAAATTATTTGAAAACCAAAATGAAACATGCTGCTGTTCTTCGTCCTTAATCTTTATTTCATTGTTTTGAAAATTAAATGTTATTATATATTAGATCTTATAATATTATTAAGATCATAAATGAGGAATATAAATTAAAAAATTTATAATATAAATTGGTTTATAAATGATACAATTTTCGTTTAGTCTCAAAGAACGAATTTATACTTTATTCACCCAGGTAGAGGTGATGTTTAAACAAATATTTATATATATATTAAAATGTTATACATTACAGAATTATACAGGAATTTTTTTCATTTTATATTATTTTAATGATTTAATGAAACACAAGGAAATATATTTCCTTAATTTAAAAATTTAGCTTATTGTAATAAATTTTCATTTAAAATGGAGCGGTTAAAAATGACATTCAAAGTGTATATTTAGTTTCAGCATTCTATAGTTTTCTTTTCAATTTAGTAAATATTTACTAAGAATAGTTATTTTTTAAATTAAATATTATAAAATTATGGCAGATGTTTTTTAACAAAGATGCTTCTTTAGTTTATTTATTTAACATTTCTTTTTTATTATTATTAATATTAGTTACCCTTATTTTTAAAAAAAAAACCCTCCCATTACCAAGGCAAAAAAAAAATTGAAAAGAACCATTTTGTTTAAAGTAAAATGGATCAATTCACAAAATTTGTTTTGTTTTTAAATAGACAAACAAGCTAGACACTTACCACTTGGAGATAGACCTTATGATCACGATATAACAGAAGATGTAACTGGGTGAGTACCGCATGACAATGGGCCCAGTTCTTTCGACACCTTCGGCCACTTTCCGTGAATTTAGTTCGCCAGAGGCTTCCCTCACGGATGACATTCTACAAATATCATAGAAATATGATTAATATGTTACACAAGTTTGGGAGTTGATTAGTAGAGGTACTCACCATGTTGCTTGCGTTGAGTTGAGGCCAGTTGCGACCCAGCAAGGGCTCATCTGGACTCCTGTAAAATAAACAAATGTATTATACATTAGCATAATGAAATAACCACAACCGAAAATGATCTTAAATCCCACTCGGTTTGTACAAAGAAGATGAATCATTTTGAGTGAAACAAAAAGTTTTATAAAACATCTTTAATTATTAATAATATTCATTTAAATAAACAAAGATAAGAACTTTTGCTAACAATTATTTTTCTATAATATACACAATTAAAAAAATTAATTTTTTTAATATGTATTTTCTTTTTTTTTAATTTTCACTATAAAATAAACCGAATAAAAATAAAATTTCTAACACTCTAAATAATAAGTTGACCTGTGGCCAGGTCCGAACCGACCGACGGTTTGAAATAAATTAATTTCCAGCTACAGAAACAATTTCAAATAATTTTCATATATCTATTATTGTAATAAAAAACAGATATGGATATAATATAAATATTTTTAATTTTATTTTATTTATAATATATACGCAAGACCAGGCTGTGACGTCATGAATGGCTGGATGACGTCATATAATTTTAAATCAAGAAAAAACTAATAAATATGATTTTTCTCGAGGATAAAACCAATACAAAGTGCATGATTCGTGGTGATATATAAAAAAATCTCCTCATGTGAAATTTGGTGTGAAAATAACCCTTTCCTTCCTATCGTCGATCGCTAATACTACCACTTCCGGTTTCCGGAATTGCACCAAAAGTTGATCAATTCATCCCACTGATGCATTAAGTAAATATACCAAATTTCATCAAAATCGGTTGAGCCGTTCAGGCTGTACACATCTATACGGACGGACAGACGGACGGACAGACGGACGGACAGACGGACGGACGGACGGACGGACAGACTACATGCTAAAAATACTTTTTTCTGTTTAGAAAATGCATGATTCGTGGAGATATGTAAAAATCTCCACATGTGAAATTTGGTGTGAAAACAATACCTCCCTTACTATCGTCGGTCGGTAAAAATAGTAGTTTTTATATTATGTTTTAAAATAAAAATAAACTTTTTAATAAATTATGTGAAAATAAACCTGATGATGTATATATCAGTATATTTTCTAATAATACATTATTTAAGCTTTATTATTATAATTAGAATTGCATATTTTTCTATATTAACCCTGGGTGAAAATTCAATTTAAATTATAAAATAATATTTATTATATTTAAAAAATCCAAGGAGAATATATCTTAGATAATCTCTTTCATAATCATATCTAGTAAATTTTCAGATATAGAGATTTATTTAAGAAACAAAAAAATAATTTGAAGAATTATGCAGACAGAATTCATGAAAATAAAAGCTAGAGGAATGAGAAAAGGTATTATAAAAAATGTGAATTCAAAAATTGAAATGATGAAATGGTGAATGTCATTTCAGAAATTAGATATGTATAATTGAAAAATTTAAAATATTAATTTTTATTGATTTTGAACAACACAATTCACCAATAATAAAATAAATTTTCATGAAATTAAAAATATAAAAGATAAGTATATCAATAATATTAAAATAGTTTTTTAGTAAAATAATTATATTTGATTAATTTTGAGTTTTATAAATAAATAAAATATAATGAAAATAATTACAAATATTTGTTGGAATTTTACAGGGCTTCGAACCGTTTTTTTCGTTTCGGTTTTCGTTCCGGTTCAATAAAAAAAAAATATCAGTTCGGTTCCGGTTTTCGTTCCGGCAAAAATAACGGTTTTTTCGGTTTTCGGTTTTCGGTTCAGCTCCGATTAATTAATTTTAAAGACCTTTTATTTGTATTAGAAATTTAGGTCGGGGAATGCCGAGTCTGCCATAAATATATAAAAATATTTCTTGCTACCACCCTAAATCATACTACATGAATTGATACAATATAATATAAATAATAATAATTAATTAAAGGTATAATAATTAGAAGTATATAATATAAGATGTTAATATAATTTATTAAACGAAACAAATAAGTATGAATATTTTTTTACATCCTACTTTCAAACACTCAACAAACGAAACAAATACTTATACAGGATTCTTGGATATATTTACTTATAATTATAACTAGAATTATAAAAGATGAAAATTATACCTCTAATTATTAAAATATCTTCTAATATATTTTCATTTAAACTATTTCTATTGTCTCGTAAAATAAACTTTAAACCAGAGAAAGCTCTTTCAACACTAACTTGTGTTGCAGTAGCTCCTAAAACCACCATTGCAATTTTGTTAAAATGAGGATATGTATTTTTATTTTCCTCCCAAAATTCTAAAATAAGTTTTTTACTGTCTAATCTTCGTACTTGGTCAAAGGTATTCAATATTTGTTTAAATTTATTTAATAATTTTATTTATATTTATGAATCATTTTCTTTATATCAATACATAACCCTGTAACAAATGGAATAAATAATTTAAAAAATTAATACTATCATTAAATCAAAATATCAGTATTAAACAAACGATGAAAACATTAAATGCTGTATTGCGACTACGAGACGCTGCCAACACAACCGAAGGGAGAGTATGACTAGGACACTAATTTTTGAAACAAAGTTTTTAGCGACACCATGCAGTTCGAGGCATAACTAATTGAAAAAAATTCGGGCTTGGGTGTTGCCAAAACACCTCTTGTGGCAACTCTGGATTGAACACGTACTGAACTGAAATAAACCGATATTATTTTTTTCGGTTCAGCTCCGGTTTTCGTTCCGACAAAAATACCGGTTTTTTTCGGTTTTCGGTTTTCGGTTCAGTTCCGGTTCGAAGCCCTGGAATTTTATGAATTATAAGATAATTTAAAATTATGGAAAAGCAATTTATAATCTATCTTAATGGAAACAATTAAAATGAATAAAATCTTATATAAGAAGATTCCTGTTTATTATTGAATTAATTTGATTTTTATTTTAAATAAAAAAAAAATTAAATATTCTGGTGGAAAGTTATTTGTGTAATCCAAAGAGCACTTAAATTTATTTAATAGGAAAAAAATTAAGTAAAATGTTCTTATAGTAATAATACAAAAGTTATTATAATTAAATCATTTGAAGAAAAGTGAGAAAGTATAAGTATAAGATCTTATTACTACCGTAAACACCATCGATGTGGTTGTTGGTGATCAAGTACGTGCAGAGAATTCGTTTAAAAAAAGAACAGGCTACCAGCCACTAATGATTTGGTCCATTCTCAATTAGAACCTTCTTCTTAAACACGAAGAGAATAAATCGATTAGATTAAAAGAAGACTTTCAGAAAACCTTGCTCAAGTATTATATAAAATCGAATTCTTAATTAAACAAGTAAATTAAATATATGGATGTATAAAGAATAAGTAATTTAAAAAAAAAAGTATTCTGATATATCTTTTTTAATTTTCATCAGATACAGTTGTAGCACAGCAGCAGGTTCAGTTATCGGATTTTTTTGTAATATTTCAATAAATTTAGCCCTTTGATATATATAAAAAAGCCATTTCGATTTTAGTTTAATCTTCGTTCTCTATATATATGAACATTTGAAAATATCAAAAGGATATTTATTTTTTAATAAAATAGGCACTTTGAGATTCTGATTTATTTTTTTATCTTAAAATATGGGCATAATAATAATTAGTAAGAAATAAATAATTTAAAAAATATCAATATTACCAAATTCAAGTTTTTTTTGTAAAAAAAAAGTAAAATTTTGATTTTATTTTATAATGCAATGATTAAATAATTATAATAATATGCTTATTCATATATGTAATATTAGAAATTTGAGGTTTTTCAATAAATTTTATATTATTTTAGATGTCTGCCTGTCTAAAATCTTTGTTATATTTTATTTATTTATTGTCATTATTATATTATTATTATTATTTTAATTTAAAATTTAATTTAAAATTAGAAAATATTTTTTGAAAAAATGTATAAGTATTATAATTTTGGGTATTCATTTTTTTAAGTGCTTAGTAAAATTCCCTTTCATAATTATAGTCTAAAAACATCCGTCCGTGTTTTTTTAGAAGTAAATAATTATTAAATAAATAAATAATTATTGTAAATGCTAATTATCTTTCATATTTCTTTAATAAAGTATTAAAACAAATACTTTGAATATGATGATATTATGACATCCAATACGAAATTTCTTTAAATAGATTTCATTTCAAAGTTTTTTTTCTTTTTTTTTTTTTGAAAAAAAGTTCAAAAGTCAGAAATTTCAAGTAATTCATTTCGTTGTTTCACAAAGGAGACGTCATCCAATTATTTTCCGCCTGAAATTCTCAAGTAATGAAACTTTAACCAACAAAAATAAATATCTTTTATTGAAAAAGTTACAATCAATCTATAAAATGAGCCACTTTGCTCATTGAAAAGTTAATCGATTGATTTGATTTTTATACAAAATTTATTATTAGAATTCATATATCCATTCTAATTTAAATGTGGTATATTCATTTAATTTGATTTGATAAAATTAAAGTTTACAGAAACTGTAAAATGTAAATTTTTATTAAATAACTATGTTTATAATATATAGGTAAAAATTTTGATATATTTGAAAGAGGCAATAATAAATAAATAAATATTAATTAAATAATGTTTGCTTATTATAAATTTAATTTAAACTTTCCAATTTTTAAAAACTAATTTTGAATAAATAATTTTAATAATTATTGGATGATTATTAAATAATAAAATGTAATTAAATGTTTACGATCAGAGTTGAAAATTTAATTCAATTTTGTTGAGGTCGACATTTGACAGTTGGTTGTTGTTCGTTGAGTTAATATAGGGATCACTTATAATAAGTGTTATAATTATTTTAATAACAGAACGAAAAATCAATTTGACCATTTAACATATGAAACGACTAATAAAACAGAAATACAAACAATAAACAAACAAAATTTCCTATCTAAATGAATTAGATAATAAATTGATTTAATTTTGATAATTAATAAGGTATAATTAAAAATAATTTATTTGTTATATAATTTAAAAATTAAAGCTGAGATAATCTTATATTTAAAAAAAAATTCTTGAAAATATAGATTGAGCTATTATAAATCTTTTTTTTTGGTACTTGTAAATTATTATGTTCTTAGTTGAATGCACCATCAATTTTAATAATAATATTCTAACACCCTTTCCCTAATTTTAATGACCGAAAATTAGGGGTACATTCAACTTAAAGAAGTATCGATACTATAATTAACAAGATTCCTTATTTTATTTTCATAATTAATAAATATTGTTGGTTATAATTAAATATAAAACATATATACACTTCATCTCAAAAGTTATTAATTGTAACAACCGCATTCCTCCAAACTTTCCTATTTCTCGTCAGTGTTTTATCTCCCTTTCTAGCCACATGTCCAGCTCATCGTAACCTTCACGACTTTAGAACCCTACAGTAGAATTTATACATTTGTAAAATCTTAAAAATGTGTAATATTCATATTAAGATATAACTATCAGTGAGGTTAGTATAGAAAATAGAGTAGTATTTAGAGAGTTAACAATTCAGTTAATTTTCAATTATTTAGTATTTTCAAAAATAATAGTATGCTATGTTGGATCAACATATTCATTAAAATTAAAACAATATTTCCTCATACCACCGTGAAAATAATACATTCTAGAATTCTTGTGTGAACAATGAAATACAGCATTACAAGGGAATTTATTATTAATTATAGATTTTCAAAATGTTAGGGAAGTATTTCACCTAGCATATAACATAACTTTCAAAGTGAGTGAGAGAAAATTGTATTGTTATTTTCAAAATAAGAGACAAGAAAAAAAATCAAATTATTGAAATAAAGATAAAAGAAAAATTACATTGTTAGATATAAATAATTAAAGTTATCTAAGAAAATGAAAATGGATCAAGAAAATAAAAAAAAGATTTAAATTATGTTGCCTCAGGTTATTTGGTTATATATATATATATATAATTGTAACTGAAAATCTCTTAAGTCTATAAAAGATTTATCAAAGAACTAAGCTAAGATCATGAACATGCAATTGTGAAATTTCATTTATATTCAATTTAATTCCATCCATTCGTGGAAAAATAGAATGAGGATAAAAATGATCTATTCTTTTTCATATGAATTCTAAAGAAAAGTTTGCTTCTGTCATTTTGGAATCAAGCTTTACTATCTCTCTCTATATATAGTATTTTAACATATTGACCTTCCAAATATATCTGAATATATTATATAGTAAATCACTAATATAAATACCTCTTATTTATCTAATATACTACATGGGCTGAAAAGTCCCGGGATTTTTCAATAGGTGACGCCACTAGAAAATGAACATGACTCATTTCGAGAGGCTCATCTGCCACTAGTTTATGTATGAAGTATCATGACATTTCGCCCATTCGTTTACAAGCTACAGTCGTTTGAGTGACGCTACTTTCGCCTTCATAAGAAAAATGGAAAAACTGGAATATCGCGTCTTGATTAAACATTGTTTTTTAATGGGAAAATCTTGTCAACAATCATTGCAGTGGTTGCAGGAATGTTATCCCACTTCTGCTCCTTCGAGAACAATGTTATTCAAGACGTGATAATCCTGTTTTTCCATTTTTCTTATGAAGGCAAAGTCGCGTCACTCAAATAACTGTAGCTTGTAAACGAATGGACGAAATGTACTTCATACATAAACTAGTGACAGATGAGCCTCTCGAAATGAGTCATGTTCATTTTCTAGTGGCGTCACCTATTGAAAAATCCCGGGACTTTTCAGCCCATGTAGTACATATATATAATTTCCAAATTTATTCCTTTTTATTTTTCAGAAAATAAAATAATTTCAAAGTGAACAAGTATCTTAATAAAAAAATAAAAATGTTACATAAAGTAAAAGATTTTCTATTATTTGACGATGGATTTCAATATTTTCTAATTTATTATTAAAATGAAACTTTAATGCATATTCCTACTCATTTGCGAACATGTCAAGATATTAATCTTAATGTGCGCACTCAAGTAACAATGAGTTCGGTTATGTCGTTGATCAATGATAGAGAAGGAAGGACAAGTCGTCGTTCTAAATGACGAGACTGGCAATAACTAAATTCAAGTAAACTTCAGAGACCTGATGAATTTATTATGAGTATTCAGATATCATTTAGATATTTAGTATCCCTAGAACCATTTAGAAACTATAATTAATAAGTTTACTTATTATTAATGAGAAATTTCATTAAATTGAAATAGTTTTTGTAGAAATAAATATTTATACACATATAAATTTACAAACGGAGACTTCACATTGGATTAATTAATTAGAGAATTTTCCGGCAGTTGAGGAATTTAAATTAAAATATCCGGCATATTACCAGATAAAAAAACATTTTAAATGATATTATTAAATTTATAAAAGAGATGTGTCCAACAAGAGGGAACTATGATCCACGGGTCTCCATGTGAATCCTTTCATAATTTGAAGTGATCCATCAAAGTTTTGAAAACGAAATTTTAATAAAATAAATAGATATTAAAATTAAAAATAAAATCGTAATAACGAAAATGTACAAGATACAACGATATTTTTTTAAATGAATCTTATCACTGAATGGGTTTGTGTGTTGCAGAACATACCTAAGCTGTTGACTATTAATTAAGAAAGTGTTGATAAATAATTTGAGAAAAATTATTTTACAGTAAAATCGAAAAAATACAAATATAAGAAAAGGCTTCATATCTCTAGATTGTGAAATGAACACACTATGAGCGGGGCGGGTATTTGTACCCGTTGCGGGGACTGCCACTTATAAGCGGGGCGGGTATTTATACCCGTTGCCACTTATTTTCCCTTGTGTCACTTAAAATTACTTATTTTAAACGATAACTAATATATATCCCTCATATAAGTGGCAGTCCCCGCAACGGGTACAAATATCCGCCCCGCTCATAGTGTGTTAATAAAAAACCAAAACATCTTTAAAGAAGGTAAATTTTGTTAATTTTGACCCATAGTTAGAAAAGGTCCGACTCCTGATAATACACATTAAAAACAGTAAAATATAACATTTTTAGATTCAAAATTTAACTATTAAGTTAGTAAGCTATTTTCCTTTACCTCCCCACCCCACCGATAATACAATTTTTAGTATTTATATAATACAAAACCGAATTTTCATTATTTCTTTCATAATTTTTAATAAGTATTTCTATATATCATTTTCATTTTTCATATATTTATAATTTGTAACAAATAATTAAAGTAAGAATAAAAAAAAATTAAAATTAAATGAACTAATAAATTAAATTAAAATTGTGAAATGAATTGATGAAAAAATTTATTACAAGAGTGAACAGGAATTTCTGATTATTCAATTTTAATTGGAAAATATTTCTCTCACCACTGATAAATTTATACATATATTTTAATATAAAATTTTTATAAAAGGTAATATAAATTAATTGTAAATCAAAAAATATTAAAAAAAAAATATATTTATTTAATAAAAAAGAAATTTATAGAAATTAAAATTGAATTATTTTAAAAAGTATATTCTTATCTTATATATCTATATAAATCTGATTTAATAATTATTATATATGAAAACAAAGATTAATCAACAAAGAAATCATTTCACTAATGTCTCTTGAAAAAAATAAAGTATTTTTTAATGAGGTTGATCTTACTTGTTTGGCAAAAGTACAAGTGATCTTGTCTTGGCATTTCTTGCTATGGCACGATGACCTCCGTGTGAAGAAGCCGTGTTTTCATTCCCGGATGGACCCGAATCACCTTCTGCTTGATTCCCATTTTCTACACTCACTATTTCGGACGATGATGCAGCCTTCGATGAACCCTTTAAAAATATTATCATATAAATCATATAATTTGTTTTCAAATGCAAACCAACAGTGAATATATTATATAAATATTTTTTTATATAAAATATTATTAATAGTAAACACAATAGAAGAAGAAGAAGAAGAAGAAAATACATTATAATATGAAAATAACTAATAACATGATACTAATATATTTAGATAAGAATTTGTTATTTTTTCAAATATTTATTATAATAGTAAATGGAGTATATGGTAAAACACAAATAATAATAATAAAAAATTCTTTTTTATACTAATATCAAATAAAATTGTTTTTTTTATTAAATAATAATTAAAATAAACCATGATTTGCTCATATAAAAATTTTTATACAAAATTAGAGCAAATTAAAAATTAAATAAATATATATAGAGAGATTGAACAGATTGAACCTACATTATTAATTAAACCTATTTTAATTTAAAACAGAAATTGACCTATTTTAAATTAGGAAGTTTGACAATATGCCCTCTTAGTTATGGGCACTTCAAAATCCAATCAACCTATTGGAATTAAATGTTGAAGTTTAAAATATAAATTAGAATTATATCTGATTTCATTCTATAAATGTAAATGCCAATATCAATAAATGTTTATACTTATTGGAATCATATTCTAATTTGAAATATAAATTATAAATATATATGAAATATACTTCTAAATAATTTTTTCTTTCTTTCTTTCTTTTATTCAAAAAATATAATGTTATTATTATAATTGTATTTTATTTAATTGTTTGTTTGTTGAGGTTCAATATGATTGTTTATGTTTTTTAGGATTATATATATATTTAATTTAAATTCAATTCATATTTAGTACTAAAATGATTTATTATGCAGTTAATAATCTCAAAACGATGAGACTTAAATACGTAATATATTATGATAATAATTTTTACCGACCGACGATGGTAAGGGTGATATTGTTTTCACACCAAATTTCACATGTGGAGATTTTTACAAATCTCCACGAATCATCCATTTTGTTAACAGAAAAAAATATCTTTAGAACAGAGGTTCTTAATCTTATGTACTCTGCGGACCCCCACTTGAAAAAATTTTTTTTGACGGACCCCATTCCAACTTTAGGTACTTTACGTCATTTTATTAGTTAATTTCTGGCTTACGATCTCATAAGAACAAGGATATATGATGAATATTTCTAACAGTGATTGGTGAATAACGATTTTTTTGCATATTGTAGAACACATTTTATTAGAAATTATAATATTAAAGAAAGAAAATTCTACTAAATATGAAGATCGAAACGGTAGCAATAGTTTTCTTGCACATTTCGTTGAATTTGGGTATTTGATCTCTGTTTCCTCACAAAATCCATCGCTTCTTTTATATTAAATAAAGTTTTAACCGACTCATCATTTTCTCGTGCACCTGTACGATGGCTTTGCGGACCCCCAGTAAAGGCTTCGCGGACCCCCAGGGGTCCGCGGACCACAGTTTAAGAACCTCTGCTTTAGAATGATGTCTGTCCCTCCGTCCACTGTGTGTCCGTATAGATGTGTACAGCTTGAACGGCCTAACGGATTTTGATGAAATTTGGTGAATTTACTTAATGCATCAGTATGAAGAATTGATCAACTTTTGGTGTATATCCGGAAACCGGAAGTGGTAGGTAGTATTACCGATCGACGATAGAAAGGGAAGGGTTAGTTTCACACCAAATTTCACATGAGGAGATTTTTTTACATATCTCCACAAATCATGCACTTTATATTGGTTTTATCCTCGGGAAAATAATCTTCATTAGTTTTTTCTTAATTTAAAATTATATGACGTATTATTATATATTATAAATAAAATAAAATTAAATATACTTATGCTATATCATATCCATATCTGTTTTTATTGCATTAATAGATACATTTAAATTATTTGAAATTGTTTCTGTAGCTGGAAATTAATTTATTTCAAACCGTCAGTCGGTTCTGCGCCTGGACACAGGTCAACTTATTAAAATAGTTATGCAACCAATTTTGTTTTGATGAATATTATTTTCATAGAATTAACATTTAAAAACTTGTTCAAAAATTTATTTTATTTAAAATCTCAAAATTAAACATAAAGATAAACATTTTATAATAAAGGGTCTCTTTTTTTTTAAATGACCGTGTATCTACCGAAATGCGCATAAAGTAAACAAATAAACCACACTATTTTTTGTTTGGTAAATAATTGTCAATAAGTTTAGACAATATTGTGTGAAAATAAACAAACAAATAGATTAAGAAAGTATCTTTAAAGGACTACAATGAGTCGAGTGAAATGTAATCATCTTGAAGCAAGGGAATATGATACAAAGAGTTTGAGAGATGAGAGTTACGATTCTGAACTAAATTTATAGGGAGTGTAAATATTAAAGCCTTCATTTTTATTAAAATAATTTATTAGCAAAAAAATCTGGTAATTTCACAGTATTTATTAGTTAAAAAAGTTAAAAATTGAATGTGCATATCAATTTAATAAAAAAAAAACTTTTTATATAATAATTTAGTTATATTTTAATATAAAGAGATTTATGTAAAATAATTTTAATGACTTTTATTAATTGATCGTTAGGTGAAAATTAATTTAAAATTAGCTGGAGTGTTTCCACTATCTCGCAATTTGAGTTGGAATAAATAAGATAATATATTATATTTAAATTAAATTTAATCTATATATATAAAGGAGAGTGTTTGTATGTATGTATGTATGTAATTTGTTTACTTTTTTGCTGTCTTAGAAACAAACAAAAAAGAAATTTTCTACTTAACCGACACTTTACCGGTAATTTAGAATTATAAACATCAAAAAATAAGAAACGATTTCTATGAAATTACATCACAATATTCTTATATACCTCTATGGTAACATATAGGCTATAGATTTTATTAATATCTAATCAATAACCGCAGAATTTAATTTTTTAAGGTTTATATATAGTTCTCCGTGTTGTTCATTCAAGAGTCAGTCGTGGCCCACTGACTGGCGGACTCATTTTACACAATGTATATAACTCTAGGGATTCCCAATCAAAGAATTATTATAATATTTAACTTTTTATTTTAAATTCTAATATTCAAATATCATTTCAATTAAATAATTTATTCTAAAAGTTCTCATTTTAATTAATATAATAAAATATTTAAATCATATTTAACTTAAATTATTTTGTATTTATTCTTTCCATATTTGAATAGGTACTTCTTTTATTTTAAGGGAGGGAATTAACTATGATCTAAAAAAATTAATAAATGAACTTAATAATAAAAAATCAAATAAATCCATTAATTTAAATTAATACTATTAATGAATGTATTTATTGTTAATTTATCTTTAGTTTTATCAATACTTTTATACCGTTAATTTTTATAAATTGTCTCAAGTCTCTAACTTTGCATTTTCTAAAATTTTATTATAATTAAAAATATTCAATAAAAATCAAGCAATGAAATTAAAATATCAAAATGAAATGATCAAGAAATATTATACTCTATTATAACATATACAATACTTATAACTATAGGCGGAGGAAATATTAGACGATATCATTGCGGGTTCATGCCAAATCGATCAACATTAATTAAGATATTTTCATTATGACAGATATTAAAAAAACCGCGAATTCAATATCTCTGTTCACTAATTATTTGTAGACTTTAGTAAAATACGCATGACTCAATAGATCCGGATAAACTTTTTCAAATTTTGATCTTAAAATTTATCTTGAAGGTAGTAAAGAAAGAGTAAGATGCGGAAATCAATTGTAAATATTAGGTTACCCAGACGACTTAAATATAATAGGAGATTCGGCAATTGCAATTACAGATAGCGAGGAAAAATTAATCGAGGTAGGAAAAGAGATGAGGTTTGAAATTAATAATGATAAATAAATATATTTAGAAACAAACAGGAGCAGTATTAACATACTAAATGTAGAATTTGAATATGAAGAAAAATTGAATGTAATCACGAAGGATAATAATATTTGAGAAGAATTTAAATCGAAGTTGCAATCGGGAAACGTCTGTTATCATGCAGAAAAGAGGCTTATCTCATCAAAATTATTATAAAAGGGAATGAAAATTAAATATCAAAACGTTGTAGGTAATGACCCTCTTCCGGTTGAGCTAAATTTCTCAAAAGTTGATAGAAAACAACGAATTTCGAATAATGCCTATGTATCAAATTTCATGATTGTAGCTCAAACCGTTTTTGCCTAATCTTGTCTACATACACACACATACATCCACACGCACACACATACACACACACAGACATTTTTCTCAACCTTAGTGCAAATAATTCAGGAACCTTCAAAACGTATAAAAACATCAAAATCTCAACATCGGAAATGTTCGTGATCGAAATACTCTCTGGCGAGATAGTAAAAAAGATCATAAACAGATTATACGATAAGTAATTAATTTTTTCCATCTAAACATTTTTGTTTATACTAATTTCTACGTTATTTGTGACGTTAGTCAATTAATATATTCAATTCATGATGGGAATATAAAGAAAAGGAAGTAGATGATCAATCTTGGCTAAGTTGCATTCAATGATTCGAGTACTTTAAAAATAAAAATGTCCTTGTATTTCAGCATGAGGTCATTTTGAATTAAGTGATGCAATTTGGTTTTATATTCTAACTAAGAATATAATCACCAGATTGCTAGAAAAAAAAATTGTTTAATGCATTGATTATAGATGAAGGCATATATAATAGTAATTAAACTATTTTAAGTGTTTTAATATGAAATATAATATATTTTTAATTTTGTTTTGGTTTTTAGACTCTAGACCCCGAACATGTATAAATTATAAGTAACTTCTTCATCTTTATTTATTTCAGTGATTCTCAAAGTGGTCTATATCGACCCCAGGGGTCAATGACATCCAGCAAAGTTGTACTACACAAAGTTTGGGAACTTCTGATCTATTTCATATCCTTTGTATTTCTGTGACATATATATAGCATTGTAATTATTATTATCACTAAGTATATATATATAAATAATAAAAAATATTTTCACAATTATTTATCTAAAGTATTAAATGTCAATATTAATTCTATCCATTCATTTATATCTATTTGCTTTTGTATTTTCATTTTATAATTAAAAATTTATTTATTTTATTGTAGATTGGAAAAACAGTTTGGGATATTTATTTTACCATAAATTATACTAATTTCGAATTTTTCACGTTATCTATAAAAGTGACAAAATTATATAGGAGGATGCAAGACCTCAACAGTTATGGGGTCGATCGAGGGCGAGAACTGAAACACAACTTTCATCCTCATTCGTCACTTCAGGGAAGTTCTGATAAAATTAATAAATATTAATTCTATCAAAATCTCTGATTATACTTATGATTTCATGAAATCTTTCACACACACAGTAATCAGTTTATTTTTTTCTTTGGATAATAATATACGAGTATTTTAATTTTTACTTATACAAATAGAATAAATTAGAATTAGGTCTTAAATTAATAAAACATTAAAATATATTTATCTTAAAGAATTATTTTTTGTAAAACAAAACATAGGTAGAATTATTTTTCATTAATTTTTTACTATTTTATATATGGATACGAAAAATTAATCTTAATTTTTTTATGTATAAAATAATATCAGAATATGAGTCCAATCAGAGTAAAATTTTATCAAAAAAAAAAAAAAAAAGAAAAAAATCTTGGAAATTCATGGAGTAAAAAATTAATTAAAGATTTAATCGAATTTTTGTTCAGAAAATTATATTCTATCATATTTTAATCAAATTATTTAATTCTAAAAACAAACCATTTTATCACTATATAATTTTAGTTGATAAGTAAAATTAAATAAAAATTTATCTAAAATTTCATTATGATGATAAAAGATAAAAAAAAATCAAACGAAAAGAATATTCTATTAAAACAAATGCAGTAATATATCGAAAAAATTTATGTATAAAATGTTTGGAATGCTTTGTTCTCGTTGACACTCATTTGAGAAAACAAATTATAAATGCTTTGTAAACTAAATTCAAAATATTCAATCTTCTTTTTTATCCATTTAAAAAAAACGTCATTTTTATGCTCAAAATCTTTTGAACATTAGAATATAATAAAATAAAATTTTGAATATATTTGTTATCCAAACAATGTCCTTTCAATATATGCATTAATAGTTACTTGAAAAAAATAACTATGAAATATGAACTGAATATATAAGAATTAATCATAATCACACATTCATGTTCAATTTTATATCCATTTAATAATCGTGTAAATACTGAAAAGTTCATAAGACAAGCAAATATATCAATAAGAAACTAGACCTGCTTTATAAATAGCATTTGAATTTTATTGTTATTAAATGTTTATTTTTTGAAATTAATTTCCAGATTTAAAAAAAAAATGAAATATCTAGTAAAACTATAATAAAATAATAATAACCTCAGGCTAAACTTGGAAAAACAAAGGAATACAATTCCAAGAATTAAATTCCCATAAGAACTGTTTGAAAACAATAATTGTCAAACAATATAATATTATTAGTATTAGATTATAATGTATATAAAAAAAAATTAAAAATAATTAAAATTGAAAAAAAAATATTAATAATAATATTAAATTATATAAGTGTGTAAATTTAAATATATACACATTCATATAATAGTGCACTAACATAAAATTACTAGTATAGAAAAATCACACTTAAGGATTTAAATAATCAAATTATATGTGAAACGTTTTCTATTATATTATAATAATAATCAATACTATTTTTCAATTATTTCTTCATTTTGTTATCATACAATAATTATTATTTAATAAAAGTTTTTAAAATTAGCATAAAATTTAGTTGTAGTGTTCTAACTTTATTAAAACACATTCATTTTTATTTGTACAAATTGGATAAAGTCTGAAAATTTTAAAATAATTTTATTGAAAAGAAAAAGAAAGAAAATTAGATTAGAACCTGCTAAATTTAAACTTAGAAAATTTGATAACAAGCCAGAGGCCTACAATAGGTAAGGGTTATGCATCTAGTTTCAACATCGTAAAGTTAAAGTTACCTCAATATTCTACTACACACTTCTGTAAAATAAAATATTTTTATTTCTTGAAATAAAGAAAAAAATGTTAATATAACAGGATAAAAAAGCTCTACTATAACATATATTTAATAAAAATAATAAATTATTAAATTCAATCTTATTAAATTTTTAAAAAAATTGTGTATATCTATGAATATAAATATGTATAAATCTATCTCTTTCAGATCTTGAAAATTGTCCATAAAATTTTTTTGAAATTCACAACAATTAGTGGAAGGTTTTTAAGGTGAAGAATCGATCTTTTGGGATTATTTTTGGTGGCTCGTCCTGGATCAAAATATTTCTACATATTTTATTTTTTTATTTAATTCACTGTATTTAAAAATTTTTAAAGAACAAAGGTGAATTGAGCCAGAAAAAATAACTGCATGTTTTATATAATATATTATAATAATAAAAAAATATATAAGGAGAAGTAAGTCAATAATTGAATGAATTAATTCATTTAAATTACAAACAAGCAATAATTTTAAAATTAATTACAAATCAGGGGACATCAAGTAGGAGGACAGAACGCTTACACAGAATCCATAACTCTTTTTTAAAGCCAATGTGTCAACGTTTCGGTTCTGTACCAAGTCTTTCTTCAATACTTTAGTCTGATATGAGTTCACAGTTTCAAATATTGGGTTTAAAAAAGAGTTATGGATTCATTACTAAACCTTCTATTTCTATACTTGATGTCCGCAGAGTGTACAGACTGTACAATTTTTAATCAGTGAATATCATTATAAAGTAATTTTATCTTTTAATTATTCTTGTATTAATAAATGATTACTTTTCAATTAGTTCTTCTCAATTTAATGCCTTTTGAAACATAATCTTACCGAATTAAAAATTGAATTGTTCATTTTCATTATACTATTTGAGAAGATGCCAAATTTACTGATGTCTATTTTGTTTATAAATATATAAACACTTGTATTATAAAAGTATATTATAAAGACTTATTTAAATTTTTGTTTTAAAAGTTTATTTTCTCATGATTTAAATAAAAAAAAAAAATTAATTAAAATCAGGCATGCGTCAATTCTTTCTTCCCTATCCGTTGTTATATTTTACAAAAATCAATCAACCGAGAATATTTTCATATTGATATGGTTGAGATGATAGATTCCTGAATAGTTTTATTGAAAATAGAATATAATACTAATGCTGATGTCCTGTTTTCAAAATTTCGATATTTATTAAATAAAACATCATTTTACCCTTTTGAAAAAAAAAAAAATTATTTAAAATTTAGATCAGATTGGAAAAATCATAATAGTATAATACCTGGGGGAAATAAAACAAATGAATATTTAAATATTTTTTAGAAACAACAAATCTTTCCATATATATTTATTTGGGAAATCAAATTCATTTACTCAATACTAAAATACGGATTAAGAACGAATATTATATTTAAAAAAAAATGATAACTGATTAGAAAATATAGCAGGAAAACAGAAAGTTTAGAAATGAAAATTTCGGTCCCATATCAGACCTAAGTCTTGAAGATTGTCTTGAGACAGAACCGAAACATTAACACAATGGCTATAAAAAAATTAGAGTTTCAATTCTAAACCATGTTTTCTTATTGGCTGTCCGCTTCTCCATTATTATAATTATAATTATAATAAGAAATGTCATAAAAATAAATTTATAAAAATCAATTTTATTTTTAAATCCATTTTGCGATATATATAACATTGAATTAAAGATAATTTTGATGTGTCAAATATAAATATGATTTGAAGTTTGAGTTGAAGAATTATTGATTGAGAAGCATTAAATAAATAATAGATAATATTTTTCAAAGAAATAAAAATGACGAAGTGTAATGATTACTGTACATTCTGAAAGAAATAGTCATTTCTATGTCAATATACGTATATTATCACAATATACGTATAATGATAGAGAAATTTAAAACTAATATTATATTGTATATTTGTTATTTTTAATAATTGATATAAACATTTGATTTAAGCAAAAATTTATTATTTAAAATCTATAATCTCTAAAAGATTATAATCATATATCTAAACATTGAACAAAATTCGCATAAGATTTTCGTTAATTTTTTTTAAATTTACAACAATATAGTAAAATATTGTAAAACATAATCATCCAATTAGAGTAGAATTCTAAAAAGTGTATTAATTATATAATTTATATTTTATTATTTTTCCTAAAATTTAAGTAAATAAGAAAATATTTAATAGTTTATATAGAAAGAAAAAAAAAATTATTTATGAAAAACAAATGACACTCATTTCAATTATTACTTGTACAGTTTGTTGTATTTATTAATGGAATGATATTTGTAAAATGATTAAATCCATTAGTCATGAGCTTTGCAAAAATATCTTTTTTTATCACATTAAATTATTTTTAAGAGCAGACAACCAAATAAATAAATAATTTATGATCTCTTATAATAATCAACAAATATATAATATAATTTTAATTCTTCAATTCTTTAGTTATTTGTATCTACTATAAAATTAATTTAAGTTAAATAATTCGCAGGTTTACCATATAATAATCATATCATAAGGACGAAAAAAAAACAAACTATTTTTGAATTTTACAATTTTTGTTGATGATATAATTAAATGATCAAAATTGTGTGGTAATTTTTTTTTCTGTAATTCTGAAATTTGTTTTTATTAGATCAATAAATGTAAGCCGATATTAGCCAGATTACAATTTATTTATATTTATTCTACGCGGTACTTATTATTATATATTTTTTCAATTATGAACTTAGTGAGGTTTGAACCCACATAGCCTCAAGATCAGTAAACTACATCCTCTTCAATAAATAAATACCCCTTTCCTTCCCAAATAACAACAATGAATTAGTGTCATTTATATGATAATAATAGTAAAAATATTTAAATTAAAAATATTTACTTAATAGAGATATGATAGAAAAACATTAAATGTTGTAATTTTGACAAAAAAAAAACACTGTTGGCCCTTGGGAATTTATTAATTAATTATTATATATAGATAATCTTTATCATCGTAAAAAGTATTTTCTTGAGACGTAAATAATTGTTTTATTATAATAGTAACACAATTTTCTTTTGACTCCTCATTTAGAGCACTCAAAATGTAAAAATATTTTATTAAACAAAAAGTTTTCTTATCTCTTTTTAATAAATTTGAATATAATATATCTATGTTTGTTTATATTTCCTTGAAAGTCAAAGATATCCATAGAATCCAAAATCTGGGCAATTTTTAAAATGAAAATCACTATAGAAATAATCCAAATTCTAAAAGGATCATCCCAAGGTGTGGTGTAATATTACACGTAGTTATCAAATTTTTAACAAATATTTTATATTTTATATATATAATAATTTTACGATCTCTGTTTTAGAAGAATAAAGTAAATATTTTCATTTGATAATTTTAAATTAAATAAAGTTAAAGATAATACCAATATTACAAATTGACTCAAAATCCAAATATGAAATCAATTATAGTATTTTCTTAAAATTCAAATAAAGCAAATTTGAAATTTACCTGAGACTTATGAACATCCGGCAAACTCCAAGCCGACTCGTCACTATTTTCTGGATAAAAATACACCCGACCTTCGGCATCATTACTCGCAAACCACTGCAACAGAAATTTACCATCAAAAATCAATATTCATTTCCATGTCAATATTTTCTTTTATAGATTACAATTATTATTGGAAATAGGTAATTTATGACTATTTATACAATCACCAAGCGTATTAAAACATGATCTAGATATTTGTAATTTACAAAGGACCAAAAAAAATATCCATCTGAAAATTAAAGTGATTAATATTTATTTACATCAAATTATTCATAGAGATAAAAGTATATTCATTGGGTTAACATACTATGAAAAGATATTAATCTTGTTTTGAAAGCAAATTAAATGTATATTTAATCTATAAATAAAGATGTTATAGAAATGTTTATAGATGAAATATATATATATCGTAATGAGTGAAAGAATGTAAGCAAATAAAAAATTTAATTTTATTATTATGTAATTAATATATCGATAAATTTAAACATATATTCTATTTATTAAATAACGAAATCATTAACCATTATTATATTTATGAAATTTTATGAAAATTAATTTTTATACAGTGTGTAATTAAATAAGCAAGCATTTCTTAGTTTATTTTATTCAGGTATGAACAAATTGTAATTAATATTTATTATTTATTTGAAATACAAACTACCTGGTTTTTAGAAAGTTGAATTAACTTATTTATAAATAAATAATATTTTATCAAAAGATATTGAACTATAATAAGATTAATTTTAAATTTTATTTATTTCTTAATTAATAAATATATTTTGAAATGTGTATGATTCATTTAAGAAAATTTAAAATATTTTTTATATTTCAAATATTACAGGGGTCGGCAACCAGGTGTCCGCGGACACCAGGTTGCCCGCGAAGGCATCTCAAGGCTCGCAAACTTTTGACAATTTTCGATTATTTTTCAATTTTCTTTTTTTGTGCCCAAACTTTTGAACATTTTCGATTTTTTTTCAATTTTTATTAATATAGTTCAAAAAAAAGGTCAGATGATTTTGCGATGCTCTGAAACATTTTCGATTTTTCAATATGGCCCCTGATCTATTATTATAATAAAATAAATTAAATCGTTTTTATAAATATATATTATCGTTAAAGTGTATTAAATTCAATTAATTATTTGTTAATTCAATTTTTTCATAGAATTATATACTCTCTTGCCCAGTTATTTTATTAAATATCTGGTTATGTTATGAAATAATTGAATTATATACTTTAACGGTAACATATATATTTTTTTGTTATTTATTTGATTATAAAAATGTATGTATATCTTAAGAACTAATGAACTAGCACCCTAGATCATAAATTTTATTGAATGTTGAGTGATTTGTTAAAAAGACAAGTTTATTTCTCACAGGGGGGTGTAATAGGTAAACAAATAAAAATTTTCTTTAAACCTAAATCTTTAAAGCTTCACAATTAATTTGAATTATTTATTATATTTAATCTTATTTAATGTAAGAATTAATTAGCTATAAATAAAAATATAATCACATTATCATTAGTCATTGTTATATGTGAGCTGTTATATTAAAAAAGAGAAGAGTGAAATTAAATATCATATAAAAATAAGTATTTATAGAATTGTTATATTATTTGAATCATTATATTATGATATTATATAAATAAAAAAAAATGATGCAATGAAAAGATAATGCATATCCTTTCTTCTTGTGAAAAATATTTTATTTGTATTATTTAATGAAGCTCTCTAATTAATTTAAATATAAATTAAATTAAGAAAGTATAGTGTTAAAAAGAAAAGAAATTTTATTTAATTTAATTAAAGTATTGTATGATATAAGCTGAGATTAAAAAACAGCATGATTTATAGATCAAAGCTTGAATAGTTGTCACCTCATCTTCGTCGTAGCATTGAAGTCGGATGATACGCAGCCAGAAGACGACATCGCGAGGCACCGGTAAAGGACTTGTTGGAGTACCCGATGGGTGGGTTATATTTCGAGATGATTGATTATCAACGATTGGACTATTTGTTGATCGACGATTATATGGAGGTGGTATTTTTTCAAGTTGTTCTTGTTCAGCGGGCAGAGAAAGTGATGGTGATGCTTGACGAATATTTTCATAGGTTGGTTCGTTTGGGGATGAATGAACTAATGAATTTTCAGAGCAAGTTAGAGTAACCGGAAAAGGTAATGGGGTATTGGAGATATATCCACTTTTAGGCAATTGTGGCTGAGGGGCTAACAAATCTTCAAATTCATCTTCTTCTTCTTCTACTGTACTTAATTGTCCGGAATCACACCATTCACAATATCGAGGATAGGGAGAACCACCCCCTCTTCCAGGACTCTCGCCACTACTCTCATAATTTGAGTCGGCTTCATTATCATCAAGGTTATAATAATTTTTATATTCATATCCATAAAAAAAATCATCATAAAGTGAAGCATTTGCTTCTGAACATCTTCGGGCTTCTTCTTCATAATACAATTTCATTGTTTCTAATTGAGAAATTTCTTTATCAAGTTTTTGATCTAAACATTCAGGATCACAAACACTTTTATTACATTCAGAACAAATTACTAGATTGGATCCATTGTTATTAATTTGATTAAATAGTTCTTTGGCTTCTTTTCTTTTTCGCTTTGGTCTTATTGGAGGAGTGATACCATTATCGAAAATAGCATTGATATCTTTGCTCCCTTTTTCAACTTTGGAATTTTCTGAGATGAATGAGGTATTATCATCATCGTTATCACTATTTAATAGACGTTTATTTACACTAGGACTACTTCTTAGACTAGAACTTTGTGAACTATTAAAAATAGCAGAAAGAATTGATTTTTCTTCTAAAACAATATCTTCCCCATTCGGATCTTCTTGATCACTACATAATAAAACATTATCAGAGTCATCAAACATTGGAGACAACGAGATAGTACTGGAGACACAAGTTGAATTATTTTCAGCCTGAAGTGTCGCATTGCGATATAATTCTATGAGTTCTTTATCTTCCGTCACTAAATCATAATCTAATTGAACAGGCGGGTCTAGAGCACACTGACTTTCTTCAATTCCTCTGAGGACTCGATCTAGTTCAAGTAGTACCGAATCACACTGCGCTTGCCATTTCATTTTTGCCATTTTCCAAGACGAACAACTAAAGAAAATGATACGAGCAAAAAATGAATCATCTACACAGGAATAATACTGATGAGTGGTTTCCTATAGGGACGTTATTTCCAGGAAATCAGATAGTTTTGAAATATTTATATATAGATTTATATATATTTATAAATAAAAATAAGATTTAATATTAAAACAAAACTTTTTCTTATAATTTTTCATTATTATAATGAAATAAAAAAAAAAATTATATGTATATATTCGTATTAATTTTTTTTAAATATATTTCATAAGTGTACATTTTTGATAAGATAAAATTGAACTTTTGACCTATTTTTTGATTAAATTTAATTTTAAAACATAATTAAAATTTTTATATTTATTATTTATTATTGGCGGTTATGGATGATATAATGAAAGAGGTGGAGGTTAATTTTAAGTGTAAAAGGAATTTGCTCTTTAAGGGTGTTTTTGTTAATTGAAATTAATTATAAATGGATAGTATATTAGTATTCCTATTTCAAATGAATAGTTGCGTTAACGAATGAGTAAAGGTAAAAGGCAGTGAATAATAGCACGATTGTTGGGTCTTATTGTTTCACTTGAGACTGTCATTTGTGCATGAGTGAACACCACAAGGGCCGGCCGATTTCAACTAATTGACAAACCATATATGACCGAGCGAATACAATGTCAGGACTGTTCTTCGATGCGATGAGCATAAGCAACAGATGATCAAATATAATAACCAGTTTATATATATAAAATAACAAAAAGATGCTTATTCAGAGTTTTTTTTTAAGATAATTAATCATTAAATCAAATTCAATTTGAACATAATCACTCTAAATGTTTTATTTTTTTTTCAAACGAAAATAACAAACATTTCATACGTCAATCAACTGATAGGTGAGAGGTTAATTTTTTAAATCAATCCATTTATTTTATCATCACACTTATCAAAAAATATGGTCATTGGAGCAAGGATTTATTTTTAAACCCGACTAAAAATGGCCTATTAACTCAATAAAAGAAACCCTTTATTCATCGTCACATTTAATTGGTGTGCATTTTTTTTTTGTTTTTTTATAAAATAATAGTTAGTATTCCGAATGAAGTTTCAATACTCAAACAAGTTGATCAAAAGATATTTATACTCGCCAAACGTTATGAGATTACAATGTAAACAAGAAGAGCTTCAAATAATGACTGCAGGACGTTTTATGGTTGATGGTTCCGAACAGGAAATGGGTCAAACAGGAACCCGAGGACAGTCTATCCGCTCTCCGTTCAAACCAGAGATCCTTTAGCAACTTAATTGAATCTCCTGCCACGAGGAAAATAAGTTTCAATTCATTTTGATAACAAATTAAAGGGGATGTAAACAAAACACCAGTCGCAGATGTTTTCTTGAGTGGTACCAGAAGGTGCAAGTTTCAGAGACACAACATTCAATGTTTTAATAGATATAACTATTCAAAAACTTTGAATTTACATTCTAAGATATAAATATCGAATATACATTATGTGGAATGTAATATTAAAGCTACAAACATTTTATATGTTTGCATCTGTGTTTATATAATCACTAGGAGATGAATTAAAATAGTCCCGCCCTTTAATATTGCGAAACCGAATGGATTTGGTTTCTTTAATTGAATTGAAACTAATTTTCTTTGAAATTAAAAAAACAAGCAAACAATAATGTGAATTATTAAAAATGTAAATTTAGAATTTTCTTAATAAATTTTTGTTTTAATGTCTTTTTAATTTCTTAAGTTTTGACAGATGCAATCTTTCTGGGTAGTTCAATGTTAACCTTTTTGACCTCACATTTTCTTTTATTCCTAAATTGGATATAATCTATTGAAGAAGAAAGTAAGCATTGACATTTCACTCAAACGGTCTTTTTCTTAACACAAGCTCCCTAGTTTTATGAATTAACACATGTTATGTATATATATATATATATATATATAACTTATTTAAAACATATAGTCGTTAACAAGCTTTAATTAATCCTAATTGATGAAGTAACCAAGCGGTTAGTTGCATCGACCGACTCCACCCTGAAAAGAAAACCGCTTTCAGAGATGACGATTTTGGTCCAGAATTAATAAATGAAGGATAATTTCGTATAACGCTGGGTTTAAACAATGATTTATAAACCGGGGAATAAAACGTCGATTGACGTGAGTTACACAGAGCACCTGCCACCCGGGAAGGGCAAAGACTTGTGGGGGTGATACATCGAATGAGAAGATATGATTTTCTATCCGGAACTTATTGGAAAAGTTTCACGTTAAATTAATAATAATAATAATAATAATATATATATATATATATACTCATGTGTTATTATTTTAATCAACATTAAAATAAATGGAGCTTTACTAAATAATCTATTAATTTCTTTTATTTTCTGCTTGCCTAAAGTGAAATTAAACAAGTGATTTAATAATTATATATATACTATTAGAATAAATAAAAGAAACTTCCTCGTTTCGAGTGATTATATTAAAAGTTCACTAGCCTGAAAGTAGTACCAGAAAAAAAGATAAATATTTCTAATCGTTTTAATATTATTTTAAGAAATTAGAATTGTTATATTAATAGTGATAATTGAATTTCAAAATAATAGGATTATTTAAAATATATACGTATATATTTCAGTGATTCTCAACCTCTGTGCCGAGGTAAAAAAAGGTTGAGAATCACCGATATATATCTATATGTTAATCATTTTAGAAAAGTCCCGGTTGGTTTTATTCAGCTATGTAGAATATATATGTATATATAAAACAACAACAAAAAAGAATGTTTTATATGTATACATAAAAATAGCATTTAAATTAATATTGATTTGTTGGTATTCCAATAAATTTAAATAACAACATAGGTATATAAAAATCAATGTTAGGCGATTTAGAATTAAATTAATTCGCTTGGAGAATAAAAATAAAAAAAAAAGGTCGCTATTGATTAGAACATCAAAATTTATAATTTACTAGATTGATATTCATTTTATATGGCAAATATATGCAAAAAAATGTGTGATATTTATGTTTAAGGGCCGGGGATATTAAATTCCAACAAGCGGCTTTTGTCTCTTTTGGTGACCTTTCCAAAATCCTTGACATAAGGTTAACGCTAAGAATTTATTTTTTTAAATTGGCTTATTTAAATAAAACCTCGCTCTTCTAAAAACAACGAAAAAAGACAAGGGATTTGAACCATATTTTTTTAAACAATTTTTAATTTCTATTAAATAAATTTTATAATAAATATCTTGACTTGTGTGGGAGAAATTACAATATGATTTTTTTTTAATTTAATATAATTAAATTAAATATGTCTTAAATTAAACAAAACAGAATTAAGTATATATTAAAAAAATCTTTTAAATTTAATATATTTATATATATAATCAATTCAATATTTTTTCAGAATTTTATAGGCAAATAATATTATAGTTTAAATAATTTTTAATTTTATTTTTTCTTAAAGTTTTCGAAAAAATTATTACAATTTTTGTTAAAAATGTTAACTTATCTTTCACCAATATTAAAAAAAAAAAAAATTCAAGTCATCGAAATGAATGCCAGGTATGTTTGATAGAATAAGATGATAAAATGAATGAAATGTGATAATAAACCGTGAGATAATTTAACCGGAAATCTGTAAAAAAAATGACTGATTTTTTTTTTAATTAAATACTTAAAAGAGCAATTAGGAGAGGATACTAATATATATTTATAAAGGTAAGGTTACAAATGAATAAAATATAATAGGTAGATTAAATATTGAAATGAGAGTGGTAATGTAAAATGAGAATCGTTGGGGGGTTAGTTACTACACACATATCCTCCGGACGATGTTCGCCTAAAGAATTAGAGCGGCGCTTCACGGAGCCTAAGCCATTGGTTAAGCAACGATGACGGATACACAGAGCACAATGGAACACACGCGTTGCCTGCGGAACAGGCGATAGCAGACTGCTAGGCCCGGCTCGGCTGTCTATTCACGCTCTGATCCGACCCCCACCAACGCTCTGACTCACAGCCTAGGCGGATCTTAGGAAAAAAAAAGACATCTTATCTAGGAGTCCTCAGAAGCCGCCGCGCCCTTCAATTCAACCAAATAAATATATTAGCTTCTACAAAAAAAATTTCCTGACATAATAGGGTTGTTATACTAACGAAAGGAAGGGGTCAAAAATCGGAATGAGTGCATGAATTTCAACCAAGGATAATCCAAGTGGAAGCACGATGCAATCTGCTTACATTAATCTTTGTGTATTATAAGAGAAAGAGGTGGGGCGAGAGAGAGAGAGAGAAAATGGGAGGAGGGGAGGGAGAGTTTGTTTTGACATTAATTGAATAGCATATACCTAATCTCGCTGTCACAGCACAAAACACTTTACTTATATAAACATCATCTAATATAAAACATATATGTTTATTATTATTATTATACTGATTATTATAAAATTAAGACAGAAAATGTAATAAAAACACTTGTTTTATCGGATAATATTCTTATTTATAGGTAAATAATTTCACTATTCATTAAAATATTAAAATATACTAATATGTAATATATAAAAAAAAATCTGACTTCTGTATGTCTTATGCAAGGACAAGCCTATCAAGAGGGTTATATCAATTCGGTGTCCTATGATCAGTAGAACGGGCCCAATCAACCCTTATCTTGATTTTCTTGGTCGGAGGCGCTACTTTTTATCAAGTAGCTATCCAATGTTGATCCCGGAGGCTGAGTTGACTCCGTCCCATAGACCCCAGCTAGACCTAATATGTAATATATATATAAATATATATATATTGTATATAAATTCATGGAAATCTTTAATCCTCTCATTCCTATATAATATTATAATATATATTAAAAATGCAATTTCTTGTCTTTCAAAAAAAAAGATATATATACAATATTTATTAATCATTTATTAAAAAAAATTGATTTTATCAACCTAACAATAATTTAATAACAAATCCCATCCTTTTTATTTATTTTTTTTTAATCTATATAATATCGATTTTCTATTATTTGAGAAAAAATATTTAGATAACTCCACTATTTTATATTAAATAAATATCGGTTTTTATTTTATTTTATTTTAGGTTTCATAAAAATTAATAAAATTGATATGTTAGAGATTTGCGATTCATGCTGTGATTTGTGGTTAAATTCAATCGAACATTTGTAATTCATTCTGGAAATAATAATACCCTGACTATCCCGAATTTTTGAATGTATGAAAAGAATATTTAATTAAAATAGAGATAAGGACTTTAGTTTAATAGTAATATTCGATTATATATATAAAATTATATATTATATTAATCTATATGTTATAAATTAATTCTGTACTAGCCCATTTTTTCTCTTTTTGTTTCTACATCCATAATTTTCAATTAACTTAGTTTTAAAAAACATCTGATTTAATAATTTAGCTTTTAAGAGTTCTATCAATTTTAAATAAAAAACATATAAAATTTATATAAAGACTTTTATCAGAGAATAAAAAATAGGAAGGTAAAATCTCTGAATCGAAGAGAATGTTTAAAACATTTTCTGGTTTTCTTTATATATATACTTTTTTAATTAATTTAATTTTAAAATATTACCATTTCTATGTTTTATATAAAATTAAATTTAAATAAAATAACTTTAAAAATTATAAATTAAAAATTATAAATAAAATTTTCGTTTTTTTTTTTTTTTTTTTTTTTTTGAAACAAAATACTTTTATAATAAAAAGGTTAACATTGGGTGAGTAGGATGTCATATGTATGTTATTGTTCTATATTATTATTATGTGAATATATTTTGACCTTGTCAGTTTTATTATATCCATTATATTTATTACTATTTGTTTATTACGTTTATGGCAAAATTATTTGTATAAATTTCCTTGTAGTTAATATAAACAATTTTTAATGAAAAACCTTATTCAAAATTAATAATAGAAAAACATATATAAAATTTATTATAATATTAATATTATAATTGATAATAAAGTTATTAGATCATTATTATTATTATTATTAATATAATTATTATAAATTATTTTAAAAAGTTTATAAAGGACCATTTCAGTCATTACCTATATTGGAGATAAGTGGCATTCATAAAGCATAAACATAAACCTCATATTGAATTTTTTTTAATAATTACATAAATTTATCAAATACATGACAAATTTCTAATAATTATTTATTTTTTCGATTTAATGTCCAATCAAGTCTAAAATAGATTTTGGATTATTATATAATAAAACAATAATTTAAAAATATATTTCTATTCATAGTGTTAATATACCAAGTAATAATTTATTTAATATAAATATTTTCTCTATTTTCTTGAGGAAGTGACATCAGACTATTATTTTCTCAACAGAGAAACAGATGTTTTTATTAAAGATTATTTTGAAAATTAATTAAGAATTTCTGGAAAGAAAATTAAATAGAGAGAGTTTGTATGGAGTTTCGAAGAAGTGAATATTATAAGATTATGGATCAAAAACACAGAAACTCTGAAAGTCTGATAAATGAAAGTTTCAAGCCAAAAAGAAAAAAAAAAACAACAAAAAAAAAATTAAAGCAACTCTCTCAGGATTATATTGGAATAAGGAAAAAGAAAAAAAATAGATAAAAGGATTCTAAGTCTTTTCAAATTTAACACATATTTCGATATATATATATGTCTTTTTCAATTTATTGTTAACAGAAGATGACTTGGGATAAATGTTGAGCTATTAGACACTTAAGTGACATATCTGAAAGTCACCCACCTTTAAGTACTTGTCTCTCTCACACATTGAATCCAAAATGGATATCCAAGATGGGCAGAAGATAATTGTCCTGTTTTAATGAATTTGATAATTCAAACTATAATTGAAAAATATAAAATTATTCAGGAGATAAAATTATTAATATTTCAAATTTTGATAATAAATAGGACAGGGGAAAACCTACATTAACTAACACAGTTTGATGAAGAAAAAAATCATAAATATTATTTTTTATATAAAAATATCCGTTTTTTAAATGAAAAAAAAAACGTTATAATCTCAAATTGTGAATTACTATATCCACCATATTATTATTATAAATAAATATCTTGAGCAGAGGCTCTGTTGATACCTTGTAACCTGACGATGGTACTTACAGAACAGTTAACTTTAATAATGGAATCATTTTACTGGTACCTGAACTTTTTAATGAAAGTTTCTGTGGTACCAAATTCAAAAGTTTGAAAACCCCTCATCTAGAGTTTAAAATAAATAAATATTTATCTATCTTTGTAGCTCTACGGATCTCTAATGTTCTTCATTGAACATTCCTCCAAGTATTCCTATCCTGAGCTACACCCATCCAACTCCTATTTTCTCCCAACTCTTTCAGGACCCTTTCTACATTATTCACCCACCGCGTTGAGCTTCATACCGGACGTTTCCCAATCATCATCATTCTTCTTGATTTTATTACTCTAACTATATCTGGAGATGCATAGTGGTCATGCAAATTCTCGTTATGCAGTCTCGGCCATTCCCCGATGACCTCATTTTTCTTTGGCCCATAAATGCTGCTAAGAATCCTATTTTGAAATACTCTAAATCTACTCTCGTCTTCTCGGGTCATAGACCATGTCTCATATCTATTTACTACAACCAGTAAAATAATTGTTTTATTTAAATATAGGATATTAAAATTCAATTTTTTAGAAAGAAATTCGAATCCCCACCGATTTTTATTTCTTCTTCCATAATGGGCATCTATATCAAATTTTTACTTCTATTTTTTTTCTTTATTAAAAAAAAAACGTTAAAAAATTAAAAGAATTTAATTAAGAATTTAATTAAATGTATTCTAAAAAATATTGAATCTCTCTACCAAAATAAATTAACTTCTTCTCGACTGATTATTCATAATTATTAATTAAAATTGATATAGGTATATATATATATATATATCATTTATATAAAAAATAAAATTCATATTTATTAAATCATATGCTGAATGAAGATGAAAAATATAACTTAGAAAATATTATTTTATTTAAATTTCTATTAATTGTATTAATCCTGCTATTTTATATTATGTTTATACTTTTTACTAATTCTATATATATAATAATAATAATAAAAGTAACAATAATAATAAAAATTAGTTTCCCATCATCCATCAAATCTCATATCCATTGTGCTATTCTCGATATGTAGAAGCATATCTATTTCATTTCTTATCACTTGAGTATACAAATAACAAAGTACTCGTACGCATAAAGAGGAAATGGTATCTTGATTGTACCATCCGAAAATTATCTAGGCAGGTTGACTTGACCGAGGGTGACTGACGCTTGATGTTTGGCTCACCCTTGCGTATATCCGGACGTATTCATTGAAACAATAAAAAAAAACACATTCACAAGGGTTTCGACTGCGAACTGGTTTGAAACCCTAAATCACAGAATCAACAAATTGTAATCGACAAGAAAACAAGCCCCATTATTTAATATGACAGTAAAAAAAAGTCGAGTGCTTATTAATGTTATTTATGTGAAAAGAAATGGAAAAACATTGAAAAATGAAATGCAAAAATAATCCAATTGAGTCGACAACCGACAATAAATAGAATAAACAATAAATAAATAAATAAATAAATACAAAAAAGAAGTGGTATTGTATTGCCTTGTCATTGTTTGACTGATTCAAATAATAATAAATATTAATCTTGTTTATGTCATGTAAAATTTTATTTATTTTTTTTAACTTCAAAAATTAAAAAAATAAAATATCATTTATCAAATTTATACTATAAATTATTTTATATATGATAAGCCATTAATAGAATATATTAATTCTAAGATAAGTGAATAGTGGATTGAAGGGCTGTTTTATTAAAACCAAAGTGAATGGCAAGATAGAGAAGCACTTACTAGAAAAAAAGCATCTAGGTCAAGTAGATAAGAGATTCACCCTCTGCATCATAAAACATAAATGATAGAACTTATATATATATACACTTTTACATATATAAATCGGTACACTAGTAGCAGGTAGCTACATTTTATAGATATGCTTAAATTGAGTTTTATTTACCTATCGACTATATTTTAAGATGTGTCAAGGTAATAAATGACTAACGACTATCTATAGTAGAACAGCAGGCACCCTTGGCAATTATTTTATGCAACGGAAAGGATTTCCGAATTTAAATCCCAATGGGAATAAGTTATTATTATTTTTATTCAGAAAGTTTGAAGCTATATATATCTGTATATATACAGACATATAGATTTATAAATACGTACCAGAAGATAAACCCATTTGGTTATAATAATAGACGGGAATTTTACTTACTTAAAAAAATTTAATATTCTTACTCAAATATATAATTATAATTTTTTGAAAATTAAATTTAATTTTTTATTTAATTTTGAATGATTATAATAATAATAATAATAAACAAATAAAATATAATATTTTAATTTCAATATTTCAACATTACTATCTGATTACGTCACTAGGGGCATATAGACAGAGACCGATTAGTAAATTTTATATATTTATATATAAATACGATTATAATTATTAATAATGATACTAATATTAAATCTAGATAATAAATGGTTGTTGAATCCAATATAAAGATAAAATTTAATTCTTGCGATTATAATATTAATTATTCATAAAATAAATTATCAGGAACATATTCCAACATATAATTTAGTTTGATTTAAATAATTATATAATTAAATTGTTTATCTAGATAATTGCTAAGAGTACATAGTTAGTAGTATTCATACAATTCATTTTTATCAATTAAACAAGTAATTAGGTTTAGAAATTGTCTATATGTTAAACATTCACTTTAGATTAAAGTGAATAGAAGATTCAATCAAAATTTAACTAGTAATAAATAAAAAAAATTTTCATTTTTATATGAAATTGATATTTTGTAAATTTAAAAAAATGTATTATAATTAAAAAAAAATGATTTATTTATTTCCCATTTTCAATTTATGTATCTCTCAGTGATTTTAAATTTCATTAAAAAAACAAATGGGATTTTATGTGAATTTTAATTTTAATTTTCAAACAATCGTATAAGCTCAGTAAAAATTATTACATTTGTTATAAATTTACAAGTTTATGCATGACCACCAGAAATAAATTATCCTAAAGGTACACATTTTTTCTTCAGGATGTTATAACGTTATATATAGATTATTTATTTGATGGAAATTCAAAGATAAAACTATTTTTTATGTAAAATATAAATTTTTTAAGTACTTAATCTTTCTCATATTTATTTTTACGTTTAGATAAATTTCTTCTATAACAAATAGTTTCTTTCAATAATAATAAAAATAATATATTTATTATAAAATAATCTACACTCTTAGTATCTTAGAAATTTCAGATTTAAGCAGTTAAGCAACCTGAAGAGAATATAAGGATAGGCGGATACACGCCTGGCTTAATTCTCGTGCTCTACGGCCTAAAATTGTAAATCCTATCCAATGACTTACTTTGATATCAAAGATAGAATGTGAAAATAGATGACAGTTTCTTCATAGTAAAAAAACAAAATAAGATCAATTTCCTAACTTCCCAACCGATACTTGAAAGTTCACTGCAACTCTTTGCTGTTTCGTGATTTGAGTTTATATAGAAAATAAGCTCTTTGACCAAGTAGATTTTGAAGGGATTGAACTCGCAACGTAAACCATATAACTATGTTATTAATAAGTAGATACTTAGATAACTTATAATACACTTGCGTGCAGCTAAATCGACTCAACCCAAAAGCGCGCAAACAAAGTCTTATTTTTTTGAAATGGCTAAGCCAATATTTATAAAATGTATATATTTTTAAAGCTTATTTATTTAGCTTTACGTTGATATCAATATCAAGTAAATTGGTTGATTACTTTTTAAATTATTTTATTTGAATGACAATGAAAGTGAAAAACGATGTTAAGGAAAGGAAAAGTAGGAATGTTAAAAATTTAAATAAAACAATAATTTTAATCATAATAAAGAAAATTTATTTTCTTAATAATTGGTGTTCCCCCCTCTAGCTTTAATGACAGCCCTCATGCGATCCCGCATCGACCTTATAAGATTTTTTATAAAATCTTGGTGGATGTTCTCCCATTCTTCTAACAAAGCTCTTTGGAGCTCAACAATGGTCGAAGGTGCGGGATTTCTTGATCGTACCCTTTGTTTGAGGTGGACCCACATATGCTCTATTGGATTCATGTCCGGGCTGAGCGCTGGCCACTTCATGGTCTCGATACCAACTTCAGTCAAGTATTGCCGAGTGGCCAACGCAGTGTGGCTCCTGGCATTATCATGCATCAATAAAAAATTTTCGCCAATGAATCCGGCGTAGGGAACAACATGATGCACGAGAATGTTCGCAATATATCGGTCAGCTGTTAGACCCCCTCCACGGCCTCCGCCAGGCACAAAAACAATGTCTGTTTTTCCGTCCAAGGAAATGCCACCCCAAATCATGCAAGAACCACCACCATAAGAGACTGTTTCAGAGAAACAGCATTGGGAAAATCGCTCACCCGGACGCCTGTACACTCGACTTCTCCTATCACTATCATAAAGGCACACTCTACACTCATCAGTGAATAGAACTGCCCTCCATTGGTCGATACTCCAATTGAGATGCTCTCGAGCAAATTGAAGTCGAGCTACACGGTGGGTTGTGGTTAATTTCGGGCCAGTGGCAGGTCTTTTGCAAGTGAGGTTGGCTTCCTTCAAGCGTCTTCTCACTGTCCACTGACTGACAGCCACACCTCGAACTTCTCTCAGCTGCTGCTGAAGACTTACGGCAGTGAGATGGCGATTTCGGAGAGACGTCGTAACGATAAAACGGTCATCTCTCGCAGACGTTGACCGACGGCAGCGGGTATTTGGTCTCCGAGTAAAGCCACCAGTTTGCTGAAACCTCCTGTAGATCCTTGAGACAGCAGACTGACTTAAGTTCAACAGACGAGCGACTTCTCTTTGGCAATGACCCTGTTTTATCAAAACAACAACTTGAGAGGCAACCTCTGGATTTGTATCCATGATTTTCTGATAAAAATGGTTGTCAATTTGTGTAAATTTAATCCAAAAAACATATGAAATGCGATTAATAAGAATAATTGGTTGTATGGAATTTTATAAGGCAATTGTAAATAAGCATTAGCGGCAGCTAGGAACAACATTTTTTCCAGTTCAGTCATTCAGATCAAATAATTTAAAAAGTAATCAACCAATTTACTTGATATTGATATCAATGTAAAGCTAAATAAATAAGCTTTAAAAATATATACATTTTATAAATATCGGCTTAGCCATTTCAAAAAAATAAGACTTTGTATTCGCGCTTTTGGGTTGAGTCGATTTAGCTGCACGCAAGTGTATATAAACTACAAATTCAAATTTAAATGAGTCTTAAATACCCTTACTTTTAATAGGTATAAAAGATTAAAAATATCATTTAATAAAAAAAATTTGCAAAATGTTTTATAATATTTTAGTAAAAATACTAAAAAGTAACCACTGACTTTTAAACATCCTTTTAAAGGACAGCGCATATCAAGTTAATAGAGGTGGTGAATGATCAGTAACACACATCATTTCAACCTTTACCTTATAGGTGGCTACTTCGTATTTTTAGAAGCTTCCCGATTTGATCAAATGAGAACCGGTAGATTGAACTTTGAATACACGTTTGCATAATATATTAGTAATGGTATTTTAACAGGCATGATGGTATTAGAATAGAATTGGTAATACAAGATAGAAATGGTTTTAGGAACGTCCTGTGGTCAAAAACTTTCAAGTACATCCAGATATATATACAGAAATAATAAAATATAGAAAATTATTAATCAGATAATAAATTAAGAATTTATTTTTGAAAAGTTACATGATATATTAATCAATAATTTAATTATAATAAGCGTGGTATTAAATAAACAGATAGAAAAAAAAACATATATATATATACTATATATATAATATAATAATTAATTATATTTTAGATTTGGTTTTGTTTATCTTCAGATTGAAGTTGATAGGTTGAACTGGTTAATAGTTAGTTCTAGAATATTATCAACCTCTCTTTCTCATTAAAATTTTGGTGACATTCTACACAGCTCGTTTTTGTACGACTAATCGCTTGGAAACGAACTCAAATGACTAATTCTTGTTTATACAAATGACCTGCTCCAAACAGAAATTGATCAGTTAAACCCAATGAGAATAGAATGTACTTATGTATATACGTATGAAGTCTAAGAAAATAAATCACCTAGTAATAATTGAATTTTACAATAAGGCTGCATTCCATTTACTATAATTTAAATTAATAATATTTAATAATAAAAAAAAAGATTAATAAATTGACCTGTGGCCAGGCACAGAACCGACCAACGGTTTGAAATAAATAAATTTCCAGCTACAGAAACAATTTCAAATAATTTTAATATATCTATTAATACAATAAAAACATATATGGATATAACATAAACATTTTTAATTTTATTTTATTTATAATTATAAGGAGGCGCTGGGTGTCACTTCATGAAGGGCTGGATGACGTCATATAATTTTAAATTAAGAAAAAACTAATGAAGATGATTTTTCTTGAGGATAAAACCAAAAAAATCTCATGTGAAATTTGGTGTGAAAATAACCCTTCCCTTCCTTTCGTCGATCGCTATTCTACCACTTCCGGTTTCCGGGTATACACCAAAAGTTGACCAATTCATCATACTGATGCATTAAGTAAATATACCAAATTTTATCAAAATCCGTTGAGCCGTTCAAGCTGTACACATCTATACGGACGGACGGACAGATATCATGCTAAAATACTTTTTTCTGTTAAGAAAATGCATGATTCGTGGAGATATGTAAAAATCTATTTATTTGTTAGAGAATATAATACATAGAGATTAAATAAATAAATACATGATACATAATATACATAATCTCATTTGGAGGCTTAGAAACTATATTTCTCTTATCAGCTTTTACATTTGAGAAATTTCTTATTATATAAAAGTGCATCTAAATTTCATTTTCATCTTGAGTAAATAAATAAGCTAATTAAGTACAAAAGTTTTTGACCATACAGAGATCATTAACAATTTATATCATTGAAGAAAATGGAGGTCATCCTAGAAACAAATCAAATTCATTTGTTACTTAATTATTCTCTAGCTTTCTCAGCTATTTGAGATTAATTTTCAATTTTCCTTGAATCCATAAATTTTATTCTAGACAGTTCTAACGTATAAGTAAGTAATATTAATTAATACTTTTCTTTTTTTCTATTTAATTAATAAAATTTAAAACAGATAGATTAATTAAAATTTTCTTTATGGAATATGGGATCGGTGGATCGACATGGACTGTGAAGATAATACATACCTGAATAATATAATAATATCTTTCAATACCAATTTGGTAATGTATTTTGGATTAGTATATATCAGTTTGAATGTCTCTTTTAATCCCTCTAACTATTTGTCTGATCATAAGCCAGGATAGGTTAAATTTTATGACCTCTCTACAGCCTTAAAGATGATTCATATCAATATAGAAATGGATATATAGAAGTTATTCTACTAGATCTGAAACTAGATATTTTTGAAAAGATAAATTTCTTTATAAACCCGAATATTTCAAGTTAAATTATTTTTATTAATAACTTTATTTTTTTTTTAAATTTAATGTTAAACTTATCTATGTTCAATTATATTCATTTTCACATTTTAATAGAAATTTTTTGTTACATGTTATAATATTTTAAGTATGTGTGTTAAAAAAAATAAAACCATTTATTATAATTTTACAATAACATAACACTATTACAATTATGGATTTATTTGAAAAAAAAACATCAAAACATATCTAACAAATGATTATAAAAATAATTGGAAAATTCTTCTCTATTATTGGAGAATTTCAATAAGAAGATTTTAATAATTTATGTAGTAAAATAATTTATAGGTAATAAAATAGCCCGAGGCTCCAGTACGGACGTGTGCCAGTCTCAGAATTGCTCAGGATTCTTCGGAGCTCCACAGCAACGCAGTGAGTACAAAACCATCCAACCTATCAACCCAAAATCCCGATATTAACCCTTAGTCACATAGACTAAGACCCAGAATCCAAAAAATAATCTCTTGAAAATGGCGCCAAAATGGTGCCGAAATGTCGAGAAAACAATCTCACAAAAATACGTGATTATATCCCTGATAAATCTGATAGTAACAATATATATATATATGTGGAAATTGAAATTGAGGACAAGGGATCGTGGGCGACAGGGGGTCTCAACCTACTCACTCCATTTCCTTGTTGACACCCTATGTTGTAAAATGCAACTCTGGCCACCGGAAGGGCCACGGGATTCCCGATCCCCAGCCATCCTTGGGACCAGGCCGATGGTGACGTCCCGGGTAAAGTTTCTCTACCACAACCAATAGGAGCAGGATGAAGATATAAATTGAGCTGAGGACTCCCGCAGGGGATTCTTGGCCATTATTAGAGAGAGAGTTTGTATTATTATACTTATTTGTAAATAAACCATTTTAATAAAATCAATAAGCATTTATTGAAAAGCCCAAACAAGAAGTCTTCCTGTGTGTGTTGCTCTATCGAGATAATTTACCCTAGACACCGATCAGACCCCTGCACATTGTCACATTATTTTGGAGGCTCTTCCTTGATCAAAATATTTCTACATATATATATATATACGAGAATAATTCAATAAATAAGGAGACAAATGGCGGCTAGAGTTCAAAAACGGTTTAAAAAGATTCTTACAAAATTGAGACTATTATTCAACATAATCACCCCACTTAGTTATGTACTTTTTCCATCTTTCTTGCAGCTTCCTAATTCCTTTGGCGAATAATTCTTACAATTTACTCCGAACCCACTCTTGCATCGTTTCCTTAATTTCCTCATTGTTAGCAAATACTTTTCCAATTAGAGCATCTTTGAGTGGTCCAAACAGGTAAAAATCAGATGGAACGAGGTGGGGACTGTAGGCAAGATGAGGTAAGACCCCCCAACCCAATTTTTGAAGCTTATGAAATTACAAGAAAGATGGGAGAAGTGCATAACTGTGAAGGGTGATTATGTTGAAAAATAGCCTGAATTTTGAAGGAATCAAATAAACCGTTCTTGAGCTATAGACATTTGTTTCTTTGATTATTGAATGACACTCGTATAATACTAATGTAGATTTAACTGGGATGGAAGCTTTTTACTAAAAATAAGAGTAAAACATAAATACTGGCAAAGATAATTGATAAAAAATACATAAAAGAATGGTAATAATAGAGTTAAAAATATTTATACTCGTAAAAGGTTGACATTGATTTTTATTATTCTTTTATCACTACTTCATAATATTTAATTTTATTTTCTCTTGCGAGAAACAGTTTTTCTCATTTCATTCACTCGTAACTCACACACTTTCTGTTTTTAAAATAATTTTTTAAATTTTTATAACTTAACCTTTGATGTTCTTTTTATCAATTTCTTTGCCAGGATAGCTGTTCTCTTTTTTACCTTTAATTACCTATTTTACTAAAAAATTACTATTTGTTTGTAAAAAATTAAATTTATATGTAATCTTGGTGTTATACCTTTGTGTAAATTTAAACTCAAAGGGTAATTAGACATAAATTACAGTTATCAATATGTTGTATAATTACAGTGATATTCACAAACAAGAAGAGAGATACAATTAGCTACCATCAAATTAAATTCACCTGCCAATAAGATATATATATATTTATATATATATGTGCCATATAATTAACAAATATATTCTATGTATTATTCGATAAATACACAAAAAATATTCCTCTATTCAATGTTAATTAACTACTAATGAATTCTTATTCTAATATTAATCTCACCTATTAATGGAATTATCTCTTTTAAATTCTATATCAAATAGTTTATTTTCATTCCAAAGAAAATACTTTTTCTGATATGAATGAAATAATTTCTTTAGAAAAGTAACTGAAGTTAAATTAATTTTTCAATATAATTACAAAAGGAGTATGTTAGTAGGTAATAGCCATGATTTTTTTTCCTTTCAATGACCAACCAAAAAAAAAAGATTTTTTTCGAAGGTAATGCATTATATCCCTGTGCGTTTCTTTTAACAAGAAGACCAAATCGCCTCATTTATAAGACTTGACCATTTTCGGGTTGAGAGAGCAGTAACTTGAGTGCAACCCCATCAAGTGTTCCGTTCCAGCCACCTCTTAAGATAAAAAAGCATTGGATTTTGTAGAGAGAGAGAGAGAGAGAGTTAAGTAAAATAGAATTTATTTTTTTATTGGCATTCGAATGTTTTATTGTTTGAATTAAATGCCGATTTTATTTTATTCTAATAATAGCTGCTTATTATATTTTTTGTTTTTATATGTTGTTTGAATTAAAGGAAGAACCAACCAAATTATATATATCTAGTTTATAATTGGCAGATGCTGTTTCTAACTTAAACAGCCTAGGGGATGAAATTTCCTTTTTGGTTAAAAGAATTAATGAAATCAATTTAAAGATTAATTGGCTCCATTTATCAATAATAAGTCTCTTTGAAAAGAGAAAGGAAAAGAGCAATTGTTTCTATCGAATTATTGATTGTCTTGTAAAATATATAAATAAAGTAGTATGAAAAAAAGAGTTGCTTTTGCTGAACGAATCATTTTTATAAAGTATATTATGTCGAGCAACTAGACAATAGATTGTTAAAAAAAATAACCTTTCTTCCTTATTATATTTTGAAAATTCTTTAAAAAAAATGTGAATGTGTATTACAACTTTGAAATTAAACTTAAGATTTTCTTTATGCTAACTGCATAAAATCCTCAATTCTGATTATGGGGTAACAACAGAAAAGTGCATAAAGTAAAAATATAAATTAATTTGAAAATATTCAAATTCAAAATAATTATTTTTTTTATTGCTTGAAATTTAATTTCTAAATTAAAACATAAAACAAATTTTTCTAAAGGGTGGGTTGGAATCAAATTTAAAATTTTATTAAAAACTTATAAAAATAATGCACAAATTATAACATTCCAGATCCATCATTAAATTGAAAACTTGTTTTTTATTCAATATATTTTTAAAAATTGTATAGAGAATAAAATGCAGTGGTGTCTCTTTTTAAGTAAAACCATGCAACAAGTTGATCATGGCTATATATCTATCTGAATTCCTATTATAATATTCCTACAACTAGCAAAAGTGTTCTAAACTTCTATTTACTTTCCAGCCTTATCAGCATTTCTACAAAACTAATGCATTTAAATTAATATTGAAACTATAAATTCACCAAAGTATTTTGTAAATGATAACATGTTATATCAGAAAATTTAATAATAAATTTCCAGAATCCTCACCGAGAAATGAAAATTTGAATCCTTATATGGGGTTTTAAATCATTATATTATCCTTTGATCCTAACACTTAAATATTAATTTCAAACTAGATCTGCAAAGAATATAATAATATATAAAAAGAAAGGTTATTATATTACTCAAAATAAACTTAAGGTAAATGTTTTTGATTGTTGGCTTAAAAATTACCCTTTCCAGTTCATTTTCCATTTGTTCAGTTTATTTCTTAAGAATATATGCAGACATAAATATATCTTTCATTTTAATAAATTTAATAAATTGAAAATTTAAAATTCAAAAATAATAGAGAAAGAAAAAGGAAGAATTTTAAATGAACGTATAGTATTATATGAAAATATTACTATTAAAATTATTTGAAAAATATTGAAAATTATCTATATAACTTTATTTTAGAAAAAATGCTGTTAAAGTACTATAATTCTTTTATTCTTATTCAAAATTTTAAATAAATTATTTATTATACTTGTATTATATTTAGGTGATTCTCATTTCAGACAAAAAGTCAAAAGTTACTATTATATAATTACTTTGGTAAACAATATATTCAAAGTAAGCTGTTAAAATAGAATATAACTTTAATTATAAATATATAGGAGTCTAATATGAGAAGTCATGGCAACTTTAATAATACATTGCTAATTACAAAGAGTGAAAATTATGTTGCAATATAATTATGAATAATTATAATTAAATAATTACATTTTATATAGATAACACCTTAATAATATTCAGATTAATTTAATAGGATATACTAATAGGTTTTGAAGTCTTAGTTTTATGCTATCATTTTACAAACAAATTAGGTTAAATATAAAAGTTTGGTTTCATTAATTCAAAATATGGAATGATGAAACTGTAATCAAAATTCAAACTGATCGTCTGAAAAGCATTTAGATTCCAATATTTTTACTATCTCGCCAGAGCAAATTAAGCAATTAAACAAAAAAGTTTTGAGCTAGAATAATGAAATTTGATACACGAGCATTATTCAAAATTCCTAGTTTTCTATCAACTTTTGAGAAATGTAGCTCAACCGGAAGAGGGTCATTACCTACAACGTTTTGATTTTTTTTCCTCTAATGTGACCGTAAAAATAAAGATATATGTTTGATAGTTTTTCCACATGATTAAAAATTGTATAAAACTACTATATATAGAATTTCAGCTTGATTGAACCGCTGAAAGTACCATAATTAATTTTTTAACACTGCAAATCACGCGCCAACACGTGACGTGGTGCCATCAACAAGAGCCAAACATGCGCTTGTTTAATAAATATTATTTATTAATTTTAATTTATAATTAATTAAATTTAATTTAAATATAATATATGTTATTTAATCCAATTCAAATTGCGAGATAGTCGAATGGAGACACTCCAGCTTATTTTTTTCAAAAGAAAGTTACATTTTTAATTTTAATTTTTATTTTGAATAAAATAAATTATACATATTTAAGTTTTTATTTTCTATTGTCTAGTTTATTCAAAATGTAAATGTATAAATTATCGATTTTCAAATTATATATTTTGAGATTTATTTATATTATAACTTAACTCTTCATAATTTAATAACAAAGATAAGCAGATCTGGAAGGTACGGAGAAATTACTTAAGGGATAAAGAATAACAATCTGAAAGTAACTTTCTCTAAATAAATAAATTGTACCATGAAATAGGAAATATAATTACAAATTGTAATATTATTTGTATATAATATGTGAATTAATTTTAAATTTAAAATCGAAATAGAGAGGATTGCTGAGGTCTTCAAAGAGTGGATGATAGATATATGTATACACTTTTACTCTCCACATTGAAGTATCTATATAATATATATAAAAGTTTTTAATATAGTTGGTCTGTTTTCCCTCTAAAATGTTCGAAAATGCTGGTACCCTCAAGGCACACCCCTGGTTGTTCACCACTGATAAAATGATAGAAGTCCCCCCACTCTTATTTTATCTTCACAGTAGCAAACAGAACGAACTGAAAATAGATAACATTTTTAAATATCCAGATCACAGGAATGGTTAAGTGGATGAATGTGATCAACGCAAAGATCAAAAAATCGAATTTTATTTTTTATTTTTAAAGAGAAAGTCTGATTTTAGTTTTAACAAGATTTTTAGATGAAAGAAATTTAATGCAAAAATCCATAAATCGAAACAATATAACGTTAGAATTTTAGTTCAATTCAACTAAGTTTAGTTTTAAACTTTAATATTAATTTTAATTTCTCGAAATTTAATATGATTTTAAGTATTTTTGTTACAAAAATTATATATTACTGTGTTCAAATTTACAATTTTTTATATAAGATCCGAATGACTGAAAGTGTAACTTTGCATCAATGATTTCATTCTTATTCCTTTTTTTTAAAAAAAACGACTAACGATTTTGATTATATTTACTTCATCAATATCAATACAAAAATTAAATAAAATTATCTTAAAATCAGAAAGATTTTATCCACACACTGGAACTATGAGGGAACTAAATTGTAAATTTTCAAAATGGATTCTTTTAAAATATTTTTATTTTTTATATTAAATTACAAACACTCTTGTTAATTTTAATAAAAATAAGGAGATATAAAAAATAGATCATATTGAGAATTAACATTGAAAAATAGGAAAATATGAAGGATATTTAGTGAAAGTGACACCCGATTTATTTTCAATTTTATTTAATTTTTAGTAGTTAAAATAATTAAAAATACAATATATCAAGTTTCGATAAGTTAAAGTTAAGGATTAAATATTTTGGAATTTGTGGTGAAAAAGTATTGATTTATTTTTTTTTTATTCATAATTAAGATATCATTCTTAATAATTAATTAATATCGATCTTAATTAATATTTGTTATAATAATATTCAGTAATACTATAATTTGACAAAAGTAATGCAATTTATAGAGGAGAAGGAGATAAATATAATATTTATTCAAAGTTAATTTTACTTAAACTTTATTTTGTAAACAAAATATTTATTTGTTTTAATGAGTTGATTTATTATATATTAAAGCTCTAGTCGAAAGAATATTTATGTAACATAACATTTTGCCAAATGGTCGCGTTAACTTGCTCTTAAAGACCCACATTTTATAAGAAAAATATAATGAAATTTTAAAACAACTTTTATATAAAATAAGTTGACCTGTGGCCAGGTCCGAACCGACCGACGGTTTGAAGTAAATTAATTTCCAGCTACAGAAACAATTTCAAATAATTTTAATAAATCTATTAATGTAATAAAAAACAGATATGGATACATAAATAATAAATATAAACATTTTTAATTTTATTTATAATATATATGTAAGACCAGGCTGTGACGTCATGAATGGCTGGATGACGTCATATAATTTTAAATTAAGAAAAAACTAATAAAAATGATTTTTCTCGAGAATAAAACCAATACAAAGTGCATGATTCGTGGTGATATGTAAAAAATCTCCTTATGTGAAATTTGGTGCGAAAATAACCCTTACCTTCCTATAGTCGATCGCTAATACTACCACTTCCTGTTTCCGGATTTGCACCAAAAGTTGATCAATTCATCATACTGATGCTTTAAGTAAATATACCAAATTTCATCAAAATCGGGTGAGCCGTTCAGGCTGTACACATCTATACGGACGGACGGACAGACATCATGCTAAAAATACTTTTTTCTGTTAAGAAAATGCATGATTCGTGGAGATATGTAAAAATCTCCACATGTGAAATTTGGTGTGTAAACAATACTTCCCTTACTATCGTCGGTCAGTAAAAATACTGTATTTTCTGAAAGTATGTTTTCAACTTATTACATAAAATATACAATCTTTTTAAGATTTTGGAAATAAAAAAAAAACACAACAAATCAATAGTAAATTGAAATGGGGTTTGACAATTATTTAATGAAAAAAAATACCAATTCTAATTTCCATATTGGACCGAATCAATCAGATTCATTTTCATGTGTCTGGACTGTGTTTTCTAGTTAAATCATACAACTTGCAGATTCATCTAAATCTAAATTATTTTTTTTATATTTATGTATTTATTATTTATTTTAAAATTTCTTAATGCTAAATTATTTCTTTTAATGTCTATTGGAATTTAAACAATCTAACTATTAAATTGTATTATTATTATTAATATTATTATTAATTAAATTTTTTAAATTCTTGAACATTTTAAGGTTTGAAACCTCTTTGTCAAGTTCTATTAGGCAAAAGTAGAACTATTATTGTAATATCATATATTAGTATATATATATAATTGTTGTTTATGGTAAGTAATATCGTTGATTTATTTGTTCAAATAATATAAAAATATCCCAATCTAATTTATAGATAAATATAGTTATATCAAATAAATTGAATTAAAAAAGTAATTCGAAAAAGTTAATGAGAAAACAAAGAAGTGATCATTTGATCGTTCTTAGAGAATGGAGGACATTGTTATAAAATTATAACGTTGGTTATGTTTCGAAAATATTTAAAAATAAACATTAAAAATTGTATTCTTTAATTATATAGTAAGATTATAGAATTTTGATTTAATTAAAAAAATAAACAGAATAATTATGACTAAAAACATTAAAATCCGTTTTTTGGGGGGTTTATGATGTCTAAAAAGTGGATTTCATTCAGATAAACGGTGTAGATGTCAGAACGTTCAACTTCATATACAGAGATTATCACAAAGAAGTAAAAAGTGAAAACCTTGTATGTTAAAATGTAAAATAATACTAAAATCTTAGTCTATTTTTTATCATGATTATAATATTTTCCTTTAAACTGGATTCGTAATGTTCTGAAAATAAAATTTATTTAGAAGAGAGAAACACGAGGTAGTAGGGATTCAGCCGAATATTTTTCTAATCCCTCATTTACTCAATGGTTGAATATAATTAGGTATAATTAGATATATCAAATACTTTATTATAAATTAGTAGGCTGAATTATCATTGATTATTTGGCAAATATGTACCATTATCCTAAATGAGACAGAAATATAATATAAATATATTTTTTTTTTCTATTAACTATTTGAATTTAAATTAAAATTAATTTTTAATTATTCAATTATTTTTTTTTAATTAAATGCCAATAGTAAATATATTAAACTAATAAAATTGTTTAAATATATTTTACATTTGTATTTGTAGGGAAAAAAATAGCACAAGCTTGTCAAGAGCACACAGGTGTAGCACCCGAGTGAATTTCAACCCGTCGAATAAAACACATTGTCCCAGTTGATAAATGCATTTCTCATAAATATGCATGCCTTTAATTAATTCATTTCATTCTTCATTAAAATTATGGGTATGTAATATTTTTAAATGGGAAAATTTTATAAAAATATTTGTGAAACTATGTAGTAAATAAAATGTTAAAAAGAAATATATGACTATTAGAAAATGAAAATAATATTATTAACATTATATATTAACATTAAATAAGTTGTCCTGTGGCCAGGTTCGAACCGACCGACGGTTTGAAGTAAATTAATTTCCAGCTACAGAAACAATTTCAAATAATTTTAATATATCTATTAATGTAATAAAAAACAGATATGGATAGAACATAAATATTTTTAATTTTATTTTATTTATAATATATATGCAAGACCAGCCTGTGACGTCATGAATGGCTGGATGACGTCATATACTTTTAAATTAAGAAAAAACCAATAAAGATGATTTTCTCGAGGATAAAACCAATACAAAGTGCATGATTCGTAGTGATATGTAAAAAAATCTCCTCATGTGAAATTTGGTGTGAAAATAACCCTTCCCTTCCTATCGTCGATCGCTAATACTACCACTTCCGTTTTCCGGATTTGCACCAAAAGTTGATCAATTCATCATACTGATGCATTAAGTAAATATACCAAATTTCATCAAAATCCGTTGAGCCGTTCAAGCTGTACACATCTATACGGACGGACGGACGGACAGAGACATAATGCTAAAAATACTTTTTACCGACCGACGATAGTAAGGGAGGTATTGTTTTCACACCAAATTTCACATGTGGAGATTTTTACATATCTCCACGAATCATGCATTTTCTTAACAGAAAAAAGTATTTAAGTATATGTAAAAAATCTCCACATGTGAAATTTGGTGAGAAAACAATACCTCTCTTACTATCGTCGGTCGGTAAAAAACAAATAAGAATTTTTGTTTTAATTTCACTAAAAAATTTAAATTACGAAATACATACAAATTGAACATTTCGATCTGTTAGGGAGCTCTATCGTGTTCACTTAAGCACCCTATTGACGTCAACAATGAGTAAATAGCGAATATATTCAGATCTTAAATAGATTAAATTAATTTTAATACCAAAACAATTAACTAAGAAATTATATGAATATATTTAAAAAGAAGATTTAATTATAATCTAAAATCGTTAAAGAACATTAAACTGACATTTCCGGTTAGATAATGAAACTAGGTTGAATTACTGTTATATGATTTTATAACTAAAAATATAAATTAATTTTAATAAAATAAAATAATTTACTAATTAAATCAAGAATTAAGTACCACTTTTAATATAGAATATTAATATATATTTGATTTTATTGAATTGAAATTATTTTGAGCATATAAAAATCGTTAATATTCCGGATAGTAAAACGCTATTACAATTAAAAGAATGCTATTTTGATTAATTTTAGCTTTTAGTTACATTTATGTTTTATATTTAATCATTATTTATAATATAATTAAAAATATAAATAAAAAATCTGGAGTGTTTCCACTCGACTATCTCGCAAATTTGAATTGGATTAATTAACATATATTATATTTAAATTAATATTAAATTTAATTAATTATAAATTAAAATTAATAAATAATATTTATTAAACCATCGCGTGTTTGGCTCTTTGTTGATGACACATACCCACACACAGAATTTTCTCAACCTTAGTGCTCAGGGACCTTCAAAACTTATCAAAATATCAAAATCTCGACATCGAAAATTTTCGTGATCTCAATACTATCTCTGGTGAGATAGTAAAAACAAGTCTGAATTAATTTTAAAAAAGCAGAAAAATAGGAATAAAAGAAATAAAATTTTATAAAAATACATTTCTGACAAATTTGAATTATATATATATTAACTACATATAAACTTCAAATATAAGATTATAAAAGAATCAACCATGTATAACATGTATAACATAGTGATGGACTTTGGATTATATTAAAAAAATATTAATTCTGATCCCTTTTAGATTTCAATCAAAAAAATAAATAAATAAATTGCCGTGTTTTTAAAACTTTTATTCAAATTATTTGATGTGGTTTAAAGAGATAGCCTATTAAATTACAAGTGAAATTCTACTGGTACAGGAGTTTTATTTTTTAGACCATTAAATTCTCTAGATGGGGGGAGGCATTATCTTCACACACACACATTACAGAATCTAGTAATTCAAGTCTTTTAAATGACATTATCTTTTAGACAAGATCGATACTTGCATATCTGTTTTCTTGAATTGGTATTAAAAAAAAAATTAAACATCTCAAAAGAATGTCTTAAGAATGTCTTAAGAAAGTTTATTTAAATTCTTAAAGGTAACAAGAGTGAATTATAAATTCAGCTATTTTCAATAATATAGTGAATAAAACTAACTTTATTTTAACTAAATTTAAAGTAATTAAATCATTATTAACAAATGTTTAAACATTGAATAATATTAAAGGGAAGGAGAGAGAGAGGAAGGAATTCAAATAAAATGAGAATGTTTTCTTATTATCTATAAACTCAGAACTAATAATAACAGATTAATAATTTTAAATATTTTATAATTATTGTTAGTAATTAATTAGCCATCTATACCATTAGTGGGCCACCTTTTGGTAATTTTTGAATAATTTTTTTTATTTAATAGATAATTCTGCTTTTCACTTTACTTTTTTTTAAAAAAAAAACTATTCAGTTTTTATAAAAAATTGATATATTAATTAAAGGGATCAAAACCGTGTTATATTATTTAATATTTAATTGAAAATTATATAAAAACTTTTTCTCTTTTTTCCTATAAATAAATATAACTTAAAATTTACAAATGTAACAAAAAAGTTTCATATCCATCAACAAGTTTGGAAAGAATCAACAAGTATTCTAAAAAATAAATTTTTACTTAATATAAATGAAGAAAATGAATGTTATTTTTATTCTACACCAGAGGATTTCGATGTTTATTCTAATGTGCCTCATTAAAAAAAAAAAAAAATTTTGCGCACACCCCATCTTTTATTATTTTTAATAAACATAATAATACAAACAAATTTTAAATAAGAAAAACTTTATACAAAAAAAAAAAAAACATCTGAAAGCTTCATAATTTCCTCTAAGAGTCATCCAAAATGAATTAAAATTTTATTTTGTAACTTCTGTTTCAGTGTACTGTCGCATGATAATTCTATTAAGTTTTTCATTTTCAATGGCTGAGAGTTCCATTTCGTCATAATCATTGTCATTAACTGGATTCTGTACCCAAAAAAACTTAAAGAAATCATGATCTTTGAAATAATTAGAAAAATGCATTATGTTATGAAATTTTATTAATTTGTACAATGGTATAAAAATAAATTTTTGATTAAAACAATTCTCTTAAAAATAGTCCATGCCTCTCCAAGTTTAGAAACTACTGTTCTACACTAAGAATTAAAATAATTAAATAAAACAGAAAGTAGTAATTAATATTCGATATGTAATAATAATAAATTACATTGGTTTAATCGCTTCCTAAAGAAATAAATGTCCATTTAAAATGTGTTTAATTTAAAAATTATAATTATATATATAAAAAAAAAATGCAATACAAACTGCAAAAAATAATTGTCCATCATAAATATATTTTTTAATTTTTTTTTTCTTTTTTTTAATTCAACCTCTTATTATTTTCCTAATTAAAAAGCTTCATACCTATAAAAGATATTATATAACTTTTTCACTGAATAATTGGAAGGATTTCATTAATTAAAATAAAATATATCAACTTTTTTATATTATTTTATTTCAATATCACAAATAATGGATATATGATACTTTATATAATTTAATTCTTTTTTTGATCCACCACAATTAATGTATATGCAGTGGCGGATTTCCAAACATGCACAGGAGGCGCGCGCCTAGAGCCTCATAAAGCATGTGAGTCTCAAAATTTAGCCTAAATAAAATTTTTTGTTTATTTTAAATGAAGAAAAGTTTTAAAAATTAAAAAAAATATATATTAAAGGAAAAACATTATGTCATTACATATTCAAAATAATCTTATAAAATCAATTATCTATTTCTTTTGTATAAATTTTAATTAAATTAGTAGTAATTAATTAATTATTATTTTTTAAGGTTTCCCAGCCATTGTAAAAACAAATATTTTAAATTTTTAAGTATGGGACCAGTATCGGAGCTTGATATGTGACAAGATTTCATTCTTTCTACCAACACGATTTTATTTTTTTCTTAAAATATATTCTAAGACTATATTATTATAACATCAAATAAAATAAATTCATATACTTAAATATAGTATATAATCAGAATTAAAATAATTTTTAATTTTTTTTTCTTTGGAAATTCTTGTTTATATCTATATATTTAATACGATAGTGTCCGTCTGTACGCAAAAAACTCCAGAGCCTAAACTACAAGGAGTAAGGTAACCAAATTTTTCTGAGGTGAAGGGTACCTCAAATGATGAAAAATAAAAAAGAAATTAGAATCTTAGGTAACTCCTGAGCTGAGCTGCGGGGGTTCCATTTTCCAGAAATATATATAAAGGAGAGTGTTTGTATGTATGTAATTTGTTTACTTTTTTGTGCTGTCATAGAAACAGGTATATTATATATATAATTAGAACCTCTCTCTCTCTCTCCCTCTATTTAAAATTTTAAAAAATGGAGTGTTCTAGCCAAATTAAGAAATTTAAATTCCTTATGCAACATTGATAGGTAAATGAATTGGACTGGAAGAGGAGACATTAGAGAAATTGGGGAAAAATCAACCGAAATGTAATTAAACAAAAAAATTCAAGAATTATGATACGGATACGACTTACATACAATTAACATACAAAATGTAGAATTTGAAAAAGTATAAATATTTAAATACTTAAGATCTCTAATCACGAAGGATAATAATATTCGAGAAGAATTTAAATCGACGTTGTAATTGAGTAACGCCTGTTATTATGCAGTAAAGGGGCTTATCTCATCAAGGATGATCAAAATTAAAATATATAAAACAATTATTTTTCAAGTTGATCGATGACTAGGGTGACCATATTTCGAAAACACCAAACCGGGACAAACGGTATACCTTTTTTTAGAACTAAATTGAAAAAATTTTGAAAAAAAAATTACGAAATGTCCTAAATATTGAAAAAACAGTAGGGTGTCCCGAAGACATTTTTGGGGCAGAGCACCTAAAGACGGGACGTTTGGTCACCCTATCGATGACTCTGGGAGACGAGAGTAGATTTAGAGTATTTGTGAGATTAATATTGTTCGCAGCATTTATAGGCCAAAAGAAGATGAGGTCACAGGGGGATGGCGGAGATGGCATAACGAGAAATAATGTCCAGATATAGTTAAGGTTATAAAATCTAGAAGGCTGGGATGGGAAGGGGACGTGGTTGGAATTGGAGAAACTAGAAATTGGGAGAAACCCATTGGGAAACATCCGGTGGAAGACCAAGGACTAAGGTGGGTGGACAATGAAGGAAGGGACATGGGAGAGATGGGACAGGGTAGGATTTGGTCGTAGCTCAGGATAGGGACGCTTAGAGAAATGTGGATGCTGCGGCTAAGAACTTTCGAAAACTGTACAGAGTTAGATAAATACAATAATAATATATAATTAATTTACTGATTAAATTAAAATATATTTTACAAGAAAACAAATACATGTCTTATCTACTTATACTGATTGAAACAAAATGGATGAAAACCTTTTACATACAGACTTTCAACCAAATACTATGTATCACTCGGGGGTACAGGGGGCGGAGCCCCCGTCTAGGTGTGAAGAGCGCCGAAGGCGCTCGGAGCAGCTAGTTGTTATTATTATTTGTTAAAAATGAAATTGAAATAAATATTATTGAAAATTAAATTAATAATCCAAATTGTGAAATATGGGTGTTTTTCATTATTTTTTAAATGTTATTTGCAGATTTGCTTGAATTCTTATTTTTTTTATGATTTCTAAATACTAACTACATAGTATATACCGTATGAGAGATATAATAAAATGAAACTAAAACAATCAATTCGGAATAGACTCTATTTTGTTCACTCACTATATTTTATACTTATTTATTTATTTTTTTTAATCAACTCAAAATTAAAAATATAATAATTATTTCGATTAAAAAGTGAATGAATTATATATATATATATTAAATTTATAATATTACATATTCATTAAAATTTAAAAAATAAACTGTTACTTATGTAACAACTTTACTTACCAAAAAAATTAAGAATTAATTAAAATGCACACAGAAATTTGAACAAATTTGTAATACTATTTACTCAATTGTATAATAATTGAAATTTAAATTTTGTCTCTGCATTTGTTTCTCTCTTCTAGTTATTCATCTTCTACTTTATTCTTCTCCTTTAGGTAAACTTCATTTTTCTCTGTCACCTCGTCGATTTTCCTAATTAAATTGAGAAGTTTGTCGTCATGTAGACATCCCCTAAGCCCTTCCAACATTCCATCATATGTCACTATCCATTTCTTTATGGATTTACGCGCATATTTCGTTACCTGCCTTTAAACGATTTTATTTTCCGTTTCTATTTTATTTAAAATATTTCTTTATATATCAATATAATTTTATTTGGATAGTCTCCTATTATGTAGATATAAATGTATTTTGCAGAGTATCATAGTTTAATTTTCTAATTAATCTAAATATCAATCTTAAAATTGATTTATTAAATTAAGAAAGTGGTAAAGAAGATATTTAAGGTATGAAAATTCATCTTTCAAATTCATCCACCAATCTCTCTAAAGCCACTAATAGTCTTCTTGTCAAAGTTTTCAATTTTGATTTTACTATAGAATTTAAGTTTCAACTCTCTAGTTTATTAACTTATTGGGACCTACTCTATTCAATCATTCACTATAAAATTTATTTTCTTAATTCTTATTATTATAACAAGATATAATAATTTAATAATTTTATATATATTAAATTATAATAATTATTAAAGATAGCGTAGAAAAATTAATCGAAATAGGAAAAGAGGTAGGGCTTGAAATTAATAATGACAAAATATTTAGTAGCAGAGAGAAACAGTATTAAGACACAAAGTCTCAACATACAAAATGTAAAATTTGAAAATGTAGAAAAATTTAAATACTTAGGTTCTGTAATCACGAAGGGTAATAATAATATTCGAGAAGAATTTAGATTGAGGTTACAATCGGGTAACGCCTGTTATCATGCAGTAAAGGGGTTTATCTCGTCAAAACTATTATCAAAGGGGATCCAAATTAAACTGTATAAAACAATTATTTTACCGATTGTATTATATAGATGTGAGACATGGTCTAGGAGACGAGAGTAGATTTAGAGTATTTGAGAATAGTATTCTTCGCAGCATTTATGGGTCAAAGAAAGATGAGGTAAATGGGGGAGACTGCATAACGGGGTATAGCATGATCTCTATGCATCTCCAGACATAGTTAGGGTTATATAATCGAGAAGATTTCGATAAGCAGGACACGTGACTAGAATGGAAGAGGAAAGAATGGTGAAGGGTATATTGGGGAAACCAATTAGGAAACATCCACTTAGAAGACCAAGAACGCGGTGGGTGGACGTGGGAGAGATGGGAGAAAGTAGGATTAGGATGGTTATAGCTCAGGATAGGGTCACTTGAAGAAATGTGGTTGCCTAATCCAAGAACTCTCGAGTTCCGTAAGAGATATACCATTAACTCTTCAGAAAATTGTTTTTTTTACATAAAAAATCAAAATCATTTATGTAGTTTCCATGAAATCATATTTTCATAAATATTTAGAGGGTCATTTGTTCGTGATATAAAAGTCAAATGGCGGCATAATGATTATTCAGGATTAGTAAATAAATAAGTATAAAGTAAGTATCTATGATAAAAATCTATGGAAAAGAATGCTTTAAGGTAAAGATCTTTCTGTAAGATGGGAGCCGTGTATATTGACTTTGGGTAAAAATCCAAAATTAAAATTTGTCACGATGGACTAGATCATGTTAATTCAAATATAATGACTGTTTATTACAAAACATGAAACTGAGACGTTTATTCGTAGATAAAATCATAAAATAGAAATTTTAGAGGAATTACAGAATTGCATAAATTTGCAAAATATTACTTTATTATTACATTAAATAACATTTATTTACTATACTAATTATAATAATAATAAAAAATATAAAAAAGTAATTTAATTTAAATATGCTTTTATATATCAGGAAATCTCTCCAGGGTTCAATTTATATTGGAATATGAAATACCTAAATAATTATGTCCCTTTGGATTGTAAACTAATATTTAATTTCCTTCTTACTCTATTTAAATGAATCCTATTGGGATAAGACAGCAGATAGGTTCGGAATAGAACCACGTGTAAGGAAATGGAAGAAAATAAACTAAATGACAATAGAGGAATAATAGGCATAAACTATTTCAATGATCAAAAAAATATTAAATATACTTATACTTATTAAAAAAAATTTTTTTAGAAGATGTATTAAAAGAGAAAGATGCTACGCATTCTGGAATCCAACACGATGGACACTCAAATATTGAGATTATTTAGAATTAAAAAAAATCTCTTAAAAATAGCTAATTATTTGGAAATTAAAAATTCGAAAATTACCTTAAATCTCATCCTCATTCCCAACCTAAGTCACAATGTTATTATTTTAAATGTATATCTTAAATCAAATTATGTTTTTGTTATACCGAATTCATATAAAAGCATTCAATATATAGAGAGAGATTAAGTAGAATATTATTCTAATCCAAATATTTTAATATATAATTCGATGTAGCCGAAATGTTTTTATTAGTATCAATAATCCGTTTTCAAATATAGTAAATAGAAGGCTTATATATATATGTGTGTTTATAATGTGTATTTGCCAGAGTAATGAATAAACAATCCACAATAAAGACAGATGACGGCTTTGTTAACTTCGAAGTAAAATAAATTAACTTTTGTTATGAAAAAATAACTATTGTAATTTATTATAATACGTATTTTAATATAAAATTCTATTTGATTAATTTTGATCAATATTTCACGTTCAATTCTGACTCTATATCTAATTTAAATTTTAATTTACATAGGATTAATAATCAGTCATTGATCACAAATGGACTGATGAATATTAGATTGAAGAAATAATCTTATTTTTATTACCGACCGACGATAGTAAGGGAGGTATTGTTTTCACACCAAATTTCACATGTAGAGATTTTTACATATCTCCACGAATCATGCATTTTCTAAACAGAAAAAAGTATTTTTAGAATGATGTCTGTCCGTCTGTCCGTCCGTCCGTCTGTCCGTCCGTCCGTCTGTCCGTCCGTCTGTCCGTCCGTATAGATGTGTACAGCCTGAACGGCTCAACCGATTTTGATGAAATTTGGTATATTTACTTAATGCATCAGTGGGATGAATTGATCAACTTTTGGTGCAATTCCGGAAACCGGAAGTGGTAGTATTAGCGATCGACGATAGGAAGGAAAGGGTTATTTTCACACCAAAGGAGATTTTTTTATATATCACCACGAATCATGCATTGTGTATTGGTTTTATCCTCGAAAAAAATCATATTTATTAGTTTTTTCTTTATTTAAAATTATATGACGTCATCCAGCCATGCATGACGTCACAGCCTGGTCTTGCATATATATTATAAATAAAATAAAATTAAAAATGTTTATATTTATTATTTATGTATCCATATCTGTTTTTTATTACATTAATAGATATATGAAAATTATTTGAAATTGTTTCTGTAGCTGGAAATTAATTTATTTCAAACCGTCGGTCGGTTCGGACCTGGCCACAGGTCAACTTATTTTTAATTTTAAATAGCACCTTTGTTTAACTTTAAATAAAAATAGTGATTTACTAAATATTATTTAAGCATGAAATCTATTCAGGAAGCTAAAATTAACCTCATATAAAATTAATTTTTAGTTAAATTTACAAGCATTTAATTCTAATAACTTAAATACCTATCTATTGAACATATGGAAGAAAATTCAAACCTAACCAGATTCAAATACACTTCTCAAAATAATTAATATATGTCATTAAATTAATAAATAAAATAGAATCATAATCGAATAAAAATGTTTATTTTGGCTAAAATCCTAAAATACTTTTAAAGATTTTACAAACAAAAATATAAACTATATATTTATATTATAAATTAATCATTTAAGAGTAAAAATTTAAACAAGAAAGAAATTAATATAAATTGTTAATTAATTGTACTTAAAGGTTTTACATAATAAATTATATCTATTTACGAAAATCGAAAATTCTTGGCCGCAGCAACCACTTTCCTACAACCAACCCGATCCTGAACCACTTCTATCCTACTTCAATATTTTCTACCCACTTTAGGAAAAAACATAAAAACAAATAAATTTTAAAAAAATAATATATAAAATAAAATAATCTTGAATATTCAAGAATACAATATTTTATTCAAACACAAAAATTTACCTTTTTTTTTTGCATTATTTAATTAAATGTTTATATATTCTTGATTATAAATGAATTCAAAATCGAATTCCAAAACTTGTTTTTTTTTATATATATAACTTAAAATTTAAATATAAAGAAAAGGTATAAAAACAAAAGTCATTGCAAGTCATTTTGATGAAAACACTTTTTTTCTTTCTTATTTACCAACATTATTCCCAATATAAAGTTTCAAATAAATTGAAAAATACGGAAAAACTTGTTTGCTTTTTGTAGAACAGAATTTCTAAGAGGTTGCAATTGCTTTCTATATCATTTAGTTTTATCACTTTTTGAGAGAAAAAGAAATGATATCATAGAAAATCTCTGAATCTTGAAAATATCAATAAAATTAATCTTGTAAATGAAGTAAAAGAAGACAGTCACAGCCTTGAGCTACGCCAATCATTAATCTTTGGAATGAGTAGGGATGAGTGGTTAGTCCCTTGTCAGAGTGGTTGTTTCATTTAGAAGAAAAAAAATTGAAAACATTAAGAACAATGTATAAAATGATTGGTCAGACGTCATGTAATAATTGTTTCTTGGATTGAAGAAAGACAATCATAATATATCTTAGATAATATACCTTGATAATGTTTTTACTCTTTATAAGATAAATATTTATTATAAAGTAAAGGGTGTACTTTTAGAGAAATAAAACACAATAAGAATGGCGGTAATGGGCCATCTATGTGTATTTATTGAAATTGTAAATCTATGGTATTAGTTTTTAAATATACATTTAATTTCAGGAATATTGACATGTGAATGTTGGACGTTCACTGAAACCCAAACTGAAATTTTTTCAAGCAATTGTACGATAATTCCCCATATTCCAGATGTTTGAATATCTCTTGTTTATTGACCTAAACTAGAATATCGACATGGAAATAATCCAGAAGTGAGATCACAGGATCGTGAATGTCATTTCATAGATCCAATAAGCGCTCATCGAATATTTCCTCAAATAATTTAATTGTGTTTTGCATTGTAGGACATGTTGAAACCAAAACTGGTTCATATTAATACCAAAAAATGTGAAAAACCTACTTTTATTTTACAAAAGAGGGTTGTAGGGACCAAAACTTGTATAATAATAAAATTTAATTAGAAAAACTAATAATTTAAGTATATTATTTTATTGTGTCATCATTTCCAGAATTTCTTTTTTTTTTGATGATTCTAAAAATTATAAAATCTATAGATTCTTTTTATGCGATCATATAATTATTATATCATATTTAAAATTATTATTATGACTTCAAAATTTGATTTTAATCAGACAAATGATCATGGTATAATAGATATAATCTTAAAATGTCGTAAATATAATCTCAGAAAAATTAAATTTTGAAGTGAGGTCAAAAATTCATATTGTAATTTATAAAATTAATTTACAAAATTCATGCTATAAAACTAAAACTAAAATTGAATTAAAATTGTGTCAAAAAAATAAAATAAACTTTAATAAAAGAATAGTTGACCTTATTGTGAAATAATATTTCAACTTCTTCTTCCCCATTTCACACTTTTAAATTATCAAATAATAACTCTTTAATTTCTTTTTGAACTTCATCAATAAAATGCAATAACGTTAAAATTAAATTTATGCAACGATATTTCACCTTACAATTGTATCACCAATCTGTTTTTATTTCAAAATATATTCCATCAATTAAATTCAGGAAATTTATTATTTATTATATAGGACAAAAAATACTTCTCAAATAACCCTTAAACAATTTTGTTTATTTTTAATTAGCAATTGAACTTTTTCATTAAAATTCATCGAATTTCCACTTGATATCTTTTAAATTGCGATCATGAGACTTTAATGCTACTATTTCCTTTCAATTTTACATGATTAAACATGACTAAAATTATAAAAGTGTTTTTTTAGTTAAAAAATTGTGTGTGTGTGTGTGTGTGTTTTATAATAATAAAATAATTTTTTTTAAGATGACTTTTACATGTGTTCCATTGAAAAAATCTTATTAGGAAAATTTAACATTATAAATGACTAAAATTATAGTTATATTATTTAGTTTAGAAATAAAATAAGTTGACCTGTGGCCAGGTCCGAACCGACCGACGGTTTGAAATAAATTAATTTCCAGCTACAGAAACAATTTCAAATAATTTTAATATATCTATTAATGTAAAAACAGATATGGATATAACATAAATATTTTTAATTTTATTTTATTTATAATATATAGCTGAAGTAGCCGGCGTTGCCGGCGTTACCCGAGGCTGTGACGTCATGAAGGGCTGGGTGACGTCATATAATTTTAAATTAAGAAAAACATAATGAAGATGATTTTTCCCGTGGATAAAACCAATACATTCATGGTAATATGTAAAAAAATCTCCTTATGTGAAATTTGGTGCGAAAATAACACTTCCCTTCTTATCGTCGATCGCTAATACTACCACTTCCGGTTTCCGGATTTGCACCAAAAGTTGATCAATTCATCCCACTGATGCATTAAGTAAATATACCAAATTTCATCAAAATCGGTTGAGCCGTTCAGGTTGTACACATCTATACGGACGGACAGACGGACGGAGAGACATCATGCAAAAAATACTTTTTTCTGTTAAGAAAATGCATGATTCGTGGAGATATGTAAAAATCTCCACATGTGAAATTTGGTGTGAAAACAATACCTCCCTTACTATCGTCGGTCGGTAAAAATATATGTTTTAAGGTTTCAAAAGTCTAAAGATAAAGCAAGTATATCCCTGTAAGCAGATATAATTTTTTTCATTAAATTAAATTTCTTAAATTTTGATCATTTAATAGAATACATTAATAAAATAAAATTAGAAAATAGGATAATGATATATGATATATAAGAATCTACATAGATATCATAAAAATTACTTATGCTTAAACGAAATTAGATTTAATTGAAAAATTAGGTTTTGGTTGGTAAAAAAACATATTTTTACCGACCGACGATAGTAAGGGAGGTATTGTTTTCACACCAAATTTCACATGTGGAGATTTTTACATATCTCCACGAATCATGCATTTTCTTAACAGAAAAAAGTATTTTTAGCATGATGTCTGTCCGTCCGTATAGATGTGTACAGCCTGAACGGCTCAACCGATTTTGATGAAATTTGGTATATTTACTTAATGCATCAGTGGGATGAATTGATCAACTTTTGGTGCAAATCCGGAAACGGGAAGTGGTAGTATTAGCGATCGACGATAGGAAGGGAAGGCTTATTTACACACCAAATTTTACATGAGGAGATTTTTTTATATATCACCACGAAAATCATACACTTTGTATTGGTTTTATCCTCGGGAAAATCATATTTATTAGTTTTTTCTTGATTTAAAATTATATGACGTCACCCAGCCCTTCATGACGTCACAGCCTGGTCTTGCATATATATTATAAATAAAATAAAATTAAAAATGTTTATATTTATTATTTATGTATCCATATCTGTTTTTTATTTCATTAATAGATATATTAAAATTATTTGAAATTGTTTCTGTAGCTGGAAATTAATTTACTTCAAACCGTCGGTCGGTTCGGACCTGGCCACAGGTCAATTTATTATTATTTGTATTATTATCATTTTTTTAAATAAATAATTATTTTTAAATTAGAATTTTTTCTCAACATTATTTATATTAATAAGAAAAACTATGAATATTAAATTTTAAGTGCAAATATATTTTAAATTTTTATCACGATATCTGATTGAAAAGTTACAATATTTGAGATCTTTAGAAGTTTGGAATTCAGATTTTGTTATTCATTGCATGTAATATGCGAAGTAAGAGAATTCCATTGAGGAATCATACGTTTGGCCGAGATATTATTCTTTTCAAACGAACAAGAAGAGATGAAAAGAAACAGTTTGATGCAAAAATATGAAAATATTTTGATTTATTTATTTTTAATATATGTTTTAAAACAAGCAGAAATTTGTAGTAAATATATTTTTAAAATAAAAAAATATTAAATTATCTTGTTACAAAAATGAAAGTAATTAGCTCGAATTAATAAATTAACATAATTTAGACTAAATAGATTTAAAATTGAAAAATGATCCTAAAAGTAATTGTTTTCGTCAAGCTCTTAAAGTTCAATTTTTTCTATATATAGATATTAAAAATATAATATATATGTAAGAATAAAAATTACCTATCATTATTCAAGAAGAAAGGAAGACAAATAAAATCCAATTTATGAGAAGTATATATATAAATCTTTCATAATACTTTGATCACTACTCATTTATTATCCAAATTTTTTAGTCATGTGATTTCATTTTTTTAGTTTTTTAAAAAAAAATGATAATTACAAAAAATTATAAATATGTTATTAATAAAATAATAATTTTATTTGGAAATATCAATCAAACTTAGTTTGATTTAATTTTAAATTAGTACTCATTAGATATATATATAGTAAATAATGTAACTAAAATTAATAAATCTTCAAAATTCCCGGATGAAACTATAAATATTTATTTCTCAGAAAAAAATAAATAAGTAAAAAATAAAAAATAAAATTGTATATTCAATGAAAAAATATTTTAGCGAATTAGATAACATGCATTATTATATAATAAACTTTAATATATAGAAAAAGGTATGTATATACATTATATATTAAATTTAAAGAAAAATAAATAAAATTAAAAATATTTAATTATACAATAAATAAATATAAATTTAACGGACCGTTTAAATTGCATAATTAAATTGAAAGCTGAAATTACATTCATTGTAATGTAATTTTTTTTTCTTTTGGTTAAAGGAAGAAATTTCGCAGGAAAGGCGTTCCAGAAGCCTTGGTATAGACTATCCGAGTGTTAGACTCTTATCTCTAACATTATGGTGTACAATCTCATTGAAATTTGTATCTTGATATTTTCGTTCTAACTCTAAGAACCACGAACAAATGGTCAAAGAGCTAGCTGACTTATCAGTTAAATAATCAAAAAGTTTTTTTTTTTAAATAAAAAACTAAACATGTAAAAATATAAAATGTTAGGTTACAAGAGGAATATTTTGATTATTATTTAAGCATTAAATTAGAAAATCAAAATAAATTATCATCATTTAGGAGTTTTGTTAATAAAAGGAGAAAGGGAAATGAAAATATAATAGAAGGTATTATAATAGAAATTTAGTTAAATTATACCTTCTAATAGAAGATGATGAGAATTTAATTAATTGTTTGAATGAATTTTAAACGTATTATTGAATATAATAATAGTTCTAAGAGGGAGATTTCATCTGGAAGGGTATTTATTTAATTAACTAAAATAATTAATAAAGCACAAGTAATAAAAACAATTTTCGTTGAAAAAAAACAAAAGAAAATAATTCACCTAGAGTTCATTAATTAATATATTTGTTTGCGTGATATATAAAAGAAAAATATATAAAAGTATTTTTATGTAAGTATGTTTTAAAATATGTGAGTACATGTAAATACATAATACATTAAAAAACCTCTAACTTTTGTACATCCTATGATAAAAAACAGCACTTAACAAAATGGTTGCAAATTAATCAGTGTAAAAGTGTTGTATGATCAGTACAACGAATTGAAGGAGCTACGTTTTACTTCAAGTAGCTTCCAAATTAAGGATGGGTGGATCTTTTGAAGGGCAACTAGACAAAAATTGAACTTGAACTTCGTGGCACGAAGTTGATATTCAAGTGTTGACTGCATGAGACCTTTGTATATACATAATATTCAATAAATATAAATAAAAAATATTAGATCAAATTTGATTTCTTATTTCAAAGATAAAAATTTTTTTTTTCGGAATCACTCAGTTGGAAACAACAATTTCTGAAATATTTGCATTCCCTTTTATTCTTTTTTATCTTCCAACCTAATATTCATCTCAAAGTATGTAAACGACATGGATTTTATTGAACATATTTAAATCAATTAATCATTTCCAAATGAATTTTTTTGAAAACAAATATTTAATGGATAAAATTCAGTTTTTGGCTATGACCCAATAATAATAATAAAAAATAAAAAAAAAATTGGAAACTTTTGTGAAAAAGGATATCGTGGTTTTTAATTGGAAACATATCAAACGCTGATGAAAAAAAAGAAACTTTGAGAGAAATTAAATCGAAACTAGGAGATTTAGTATTAAAGATAAAAAAAAATAAAACAAAGAATGATTTCAAAAGTTTCAAATTATTTTCAAAGACTGACCGAATCTTGATTTTTAGTTATATTAAATTTAAAAGTTCTTAATATTTAGGGCATTTGAATTTAAAAAAAAAATATAAAATACCAAATATAATAATTCTAAGTTAAATTCACAGATTATTCTGTTATTTAATATTTGTTCACAGTAGAATAGATAATTTGAATCACGTTTTTGATGATAGGATGTAAGGGTTTTGAATTGAATACACTTAATGTTTCCTTAGTTTAAGGTTGCTCTCGACTCCCAATCGATCCTTCTTCATCTCTTGACAGTCGTTTTGGAACTTCCTAATATAATTTATTTTATGCTCTAATGCAAAACTGGTTCGTAGTCCAACTTATCTGATACAGTTTGAAGCTTTTAATGAAAATTTGATTAAGAAATCATGTAAATTATATATATCTTCAACTTACAATATAATGCTCAGTTATATGTACTAGACAAGAGATCTAATATATATATATATAATTACATTTATTAAAGTATGTCGGCCGTGTTGGAGGGTCATCTGATGAATGATTAAATTATACCATTTCTATTTAGGATATTCATGTGAAAACCAGAGTGGAGAAAGATAAAGATTCAGATGCCTCACAAAATTTAGATTAAATGATATTGAAACCTTATTTAGATTATTATAATCAATTTCAAAAATATTTATCAAATAAAAATTAGATTAAAAACAACGACATGTTTGAAGATGACGCACAAAATTAAAGTAAAAATGATATAATTGTCGAAGAGGTTTTGATAAACTCCAAATCTCTTATATTATATCTTATTGAATTTATATTAATAGGATAAGTAAGTGTTTTTAAAATAATGAGAAAAAATATTTAATAATAGGTATTGAATTATAAATAAATTGAATTAGAGTACATTTAAAAATGTTTATATAAAATTCACATTATTTTTAATTAATTTTATATATTATAATGTAAGATCCTATATATAGATTCTTTTATGAATGTATAATAAATAAACGCTCTACGTTGACATTCAGCGCCTATGGTGGCTCAGTTAAGAAGTTGATTGAGACTGAATATAAAATTAATAATTCCATAAATTTCCAAACAGTGTTTATAATGTTTAAATTTTAATTTTAAATTCTAATATTCAAGTATCAATTTCAGTTATTAAACTTATTCCAAAAGTTTGATATATTGATTATATAAAAATTAAAATATGATTTTTTGGAAAAAGGAGTTGTTTTAAATTTTTGTCTTTTTAAAATTGGGTAAATTTTTAAAATTTATTTTAAATCCAAATGATAATATTCTATTATAATTTATAAATAGGTTTCTTTTTATGATTATTATGTTTACTATATTCTCTTTTATAATGTGATACAGTGCCGCCCTAACCACAGGGCGCAAGCCTTTTGAGGCGGCAATTTTTTATTTGCGATATAGTAAAAATTTATTTTTCATTTTATTAGTTTTTACTTAATTTTAAATTAAAACACTTCTTAAAATATTAAACTGATTTTTATTTCTTCCAAATATGCTGAAAAACGATAGATAGAGAAGGGCAACGCGAAATAGGAGTCCCGACCCCCTACCGATCGTACTTTTGTTTCAGTCGCATTTGAACTGTCGGAGCCAGTCGGAGCTGTACTGGAGTTAATATAAGACCACCAATCATATAATAGTTCCGATCAAGTTCTAAGGATAAGAATAAAAACTGATAACTTTTCCGACTCCCATTTGCCATACTGAGTATTTTCTTAGGAAGAAGGGCGCATTATTTTTAGTAGCCCATGGGCGCCGAATTCCTTAAGACGGCCCTGATGTGATATTAATAAAAAATAATATTAAATTTTGTATAAATTTAAAAATTAAAATAAGTATTTGAATTTGTATAAATTTTAATACTTTAAAATTTGTATATTTAATTATAATATTTAAATAGGGGTATTATTTGAGAATATTTAAAATAAATCTTTGTATATATTGATAAATTTTTAAACATAAATACTTATTTTAATTGGCAGACCAATTGAGAAACCTTCAGTTGGTAGGCCAAGGATAAAGGAGAACTTGGGGTTGGATGGTGGTCGACCAGGAAGACTGTTAGAGATATCTGCTAGCTCTGACTAATAATTTTCGAATCCCCTAGCGCCACAAATTTAGATAAGTTTCTTCTACGGGAAAAAAATAATTATGTCTAGAAAAATTAATAAAATAATAAAAAAACAAATAAATCAATTAATTTAAATTAATACTGTTAATGAATGAATATTTTTAGTTTATCTTAAGTATAATAACGTTAAAAATGCTAATTTTACTCTTATAAAATGTCGCATCTCAAGTCTTTAACTTTAGATTTTCTTAAATTTCATTATAATTAAAAATATGAATTCAAAATCATGAAATTAAATTAAAATAGCAAAATGATTAAGAAATATTATACTCTATTATAACATATATAATAAATATAATTTACTCATTAAATTAAAATATATTTTAAATAAGAACACAAAAAGTTATGATAAACTAATATATATTAATATACTGATTGAAATAAAATGAATGAAAAACTTTTGCATACAGATTTTCAACCAAATACTATGTATTAGTTCGGGGGTACAGGGGGCAGAGCGTAGAGCTATGATGGCGGTCTGAGAAGCTAATATAAAATAAACACAAATAAATAGCAATATCTAATGCAAATTCTCTTTTCGCATAGATAATTAACAAATAAGTAAGTTATACTTAAACAAAATATTAAATATATAAATTTATAAATTGAAAAATATATTGTTTTATACATATCTCTCTTAAATGCACTTCAGGGCTTTAAAATCGATAATTGTTCTTTATATTTATGTAACCTTATATTTAAATACCTTTTAAATACCTAGTTTTAAGTAATTAACATTATAAAAATTTGAAATTATATTAATCTTATGTCAAAAAAGATTATATAATAATAAACCTAGTTAAATGTTATATTTAATTTTTTAATTTAATAAATATTGTTAATGGTCTGATGTATTAAATCAAAGTATAAGGATGAGAGTAACAATTCAAAATTTTTGAAGAGGTGGTTGAAAAATTTATTTTGGTAAAGATCAACCTTATATCGGTACCTATGTTTATTTTTAATGTTTTAATATGAATAAATTTAAAATATTTTTAGAATTGTTTATTTTCTCTAATGTTTTTCATTAATATTTATTATTTTTCTTTTTAAAATGGTATGAGTTCATGCCTACCATTTCTATATTAATATTTAAATAGTTTTATAAATTTATTTTTCTTTTAAGCCTTAAAAATTTAATCAATGTTTTTATTTGCACATAAATATGCTAACCTCATCTACTTCTTTGTCTCTCATTTATCATATAATGTAATCTGAACTAAGCTCGATGTCACTTTCTGAACATTAACAAGATGGATACCTCTTATGAACTCGGACACTTTGGAAATTATTTACAAAATGGAATATGAATCAAAGCAGCATGGATTAAAAAAAATAGATACATAAATCTAAGGGTTTTTTATTATTCTTATATATTCTTATATATATAGTTTTTTATATATGTTTATTTATGCACAAAAAATAAATTGACATCTAAGTATATATTTAATACGACAGTGTCCGTCCGTACGCAAAAAACTCCAGAGCCTAAACTACAAGGAGTAAGGTAACCAAATTTTTCTGAGGTGAAGGGTACCTCAAATGATGAAAAATAAAAAAGAAATTAGAATCTTAGGTAACTCCTCAGCTGAGATGCGGGTGTTCCATTTTCCAGAAATATATATAAAGGAGAGTGTTTGTATGTATGTAATTTGTTTACTTTTTTGCTGTCATAGAAACAGATATATATATATATATAATTAGAACCTCTCTCTTTCCCTCTATTTAAAATTTTAAAAAATGGAGTGTTCTAGCCAAATTAAGAAATTTAAATGCCTTATGCAACATTGATAGGTAAATGAATTGGACTGGAAGAGGAGACATGTGATTAGAGAAATTGGGGAAAAATCAACCGAAATGTAATTAAACAAAAAAATTCAAGAATTATGCTACGGATCCGACTTGCATACAATTAACATACAAAATGTAGAATTTGAAAAAGTATAAATATTTAAATACTTAAGATCTCTAATCACGAAGGATAATAATAAAATTATTGTTCTCATAATTTCTTAACGAATCATTCTTCTTTTCAAATGTCCTATTTTATAGATATTTATAGATGTCAAATTATCGCCAGAAGTGCCTCTAGCATTGTAACTAAACTATTTTTAGGTAAATATCACTCTCTAGACACACCTTACCAATTAGCGGTTTGGTAATAAACAATATCTTCTTTGAGACCTACTGAATATGCATAAAAAATTTCATAAGAATCGGCCCAGTCGTTTCGGAGGAGTCTGATTTCAAATTTTTGTGACACGAGGATTTTATATATAAGATATTCTTGATGTAGAGATTCGTTAAGAAATTATGAGAACACAATAATTTGTAAATTTAAAATATATATATAAATATATATAAGTAAAGTATATATTTTTTTTTCATATTTTACATGATGATTATTCGAGCACTATAATATAAAATAAGGTCTCCAATTTATTTTCCATATATAAAATTATGAAGAGACTGGTTGGTAAACCAATGGCAGTCAATATAAATGTTAACATGAGGATTTGGGAGAGAATAGGCATTGGATGGAGGTGGCTTTGGTTAGGGACATTTAAAGAAATATTTTTGCTGGAGCTAAAAGCTTTTGAATTTAGAGATAGATTATTAACGATGAATGATGACTTAAACCATTTTTTCACGAAATCCTAATTACATTTGATTTACTTTCCATGTGCTTTGGTAATTTCAATAAAATTCTTGTCAGTCATACTTTTATTGACTTCAGGGATTCATTCTCATACTTTAATACCTCTCCCAAACCAATTATGAAACAATGAAGGTCAATCAAAACGCTGTTCTCTGGTCCACTATCGAATGTTTTTGACGTTTATACCACTGTGATTCATAGGGTATTCTTCGCATAACCCAGTGATTCTCAACCTGGGCGATATCGCCCCCTGGGGGGGCGATCGACATCTTAAAGGGGGCGATTATTTGACTATACGATTTTGGGGGGCGATAAGTTATTTTTGGGGAGCGGAATCATTTTCAACTCTAAAAAAGGTAAGATGATTTTGCCAACAGGCTTTTTAAACATTTCCTCTTTTTGCAATTTTTTTCAATATGGTTCTAAAAAAAGGTCAGATGATTTTGCAATCAGGTTCTGAAACTCGATTTTTCAATATGGCTCTAAGTATCACCTAGTGTACCTACCTTTTATTAGGGATTATCATGCAATTTTTATCAGTAAAAATTTATAGGGGGGCGAATTAAGAAGCGGGTCATACAAAGGGGGCGTTTGGTCCAAAAAGGTTGAGAAACAAAATATAATTTTTTTTTAAAAGAATAATTTTATTTTTATAGAAAAATTTATTTGATATATTTATTATTATATATAAGATATTTAAAAAAAATATAGAATAGTATTATTTTTTTTAAAAAAAGCTGAAGAGAGTATCATTACCATCGAAAATAAAAAAATATTTAAATTTCTAGGGTATGATTTGTGATTTAATAAAAATTATATATATATAAAATAATTTTTTATTTTAATATAGTTATCGACAATTTTCATATTATATAATTGTTTTTGAAAATATTTAAAAATAAAAGATATAGAATTTGACTGGAATTTTATTTTAATATATTGCATTAAATTAAATTGAAGGTGAGATTTTAATTTTATTCGTTTATAATATTATTTAAATTTTTACAAGTAAAAATATATCACTATATAAAATATATTGAAAATTATTTTATAAAAACAAATTCAATTTTATAATAAGAAAAAATAATATTTTCAAAGAATTCTTAAAATAATATCAAATTTTTTATTTTTATCATTTCACATCTTTTTTTCGATAAGATTTTTTTTATTCTTTCTTAAAATAAAATAATATCAAGAAAATAATTTTAAAAAAATAAGTGAATAATTTTTCGAAAATGTTGGACAAGAAACATTAATCTAACAAAAGTGAAAAGTAAATTAAATTTACTAGAAGAATTGTGTAAGATTTTTTTTTTGTTTCATGGAGAATGGCTGGTGAATGAATGATTCATTGGAATGAGTGAATGGAATGATGACGGAGTTGATTGACCCAACAGAGATAAATTCAATTAACTTATGACATTTGGAATTAATGGATAGAATTCTTTTAAAGTGGAATTTCTAACAAATTATAATTTCAATTTTCATTCTTATATACATATATAAAGACATTCATATTTATCTTAGCTTATTTTCCATAATAAATAAAATATGAACAATTTTGTGAAAATAAATTTTATTTAAAATCAATTTTCATTATTTGGTTTAAGTACTTATTTACAATTAGAATGTCTCTAGAAAGTTAGTAATAATTTTTAAATTTCGTTAACTCATCAAATATTTACAAGCATGAATATTTTAGGTCAGATAAAAAAGTAAAAACTGCACCTGTTTAGTCAACCCAAAAAAATCTCCCTTGGTCATTAAAACCCAAATCCCGAAAATTTTCTTCTCCCAAATCTCTTGAAATTGGTACCGAAATGTGCGCCGAAACATCGATATATATTAATTAATTGATTATGATGAAATAAAGCAAAAAATTATAAAAAATTAAACTAAATATATAGAGAGATAAATTCAACTAGATTTAATCTTATGTAAGGATGATTCTATTTAATTAAGGAAGCAATTTATAAAGCAGAGCAGCAAATTAAGAAATACTGAATGGGTTATTATAATTTGAATAACGTCATCTATATAGATAAGCAAGCATTATTCTTTTTGTTCGACAGAAGAAAAACAGTTTGTTTCGATTTAAAATTCTTAATCAGAGAAATTAATCATCTATATCTTGGTATTCAATCTACTCCTTTCTTATTATATTGTATTATAAAAACACCAATTAATTTTATCCTAAAAATTTTGAATTTATTATATTCACTAATGTCATTAACCATTTTTTCTATTCGGCGCTCTTCTCACCTAGACGGGGGCTCCGCCCCCTTTACCCCCGAAGTAATACATAATATTTCGTTGTAAGTCTGTATGTAAAAGGTTTTCATACATTTCGTTTCAATCAGTATAATACATTATATTATCATTTCTGTTTGTGTTCTTATTTAAAAGATATTTTAATTTAATCAGTAAATTAATTATATATTACTATTGTATTTATTATATCTATCTATCTATCTCTGTGCCTCTACGGATCTCGAAAGCAACCCCATTTCTCCAAGTATCCCAATCCTGAGCTATAACCATCTAACTCCTACCCTGTCCCATCTGTCCACGTCCCTAAATTGTCCACTCACCGCGTCCTTGATCTTCACAATCCCACCAGACGTTTCCCAATATTTTTCGCCGATCTTGAAACTACCATTCTAGCCATGACCCCTTCCCAGCCCAGCCTTCTCTATTTTATAACCGGTGATCTCATCTTTCTTTGGTCCTTAAATGCTGAGAACAATCCTAAAATCAAATTCTCTAAATCTACTTTCGCCTCCCAAGAACATCGACCACCCATATAATACAACAGGCAAAATAATTGTTTTAAATATTTCAATTTTCATCCATTTTGATAAAAGTTTTGATGAGATACTGTATAATATTTTGCATTTAAGGAAGCGCTGTCTGACGTAGTTGCTGACGTCATTTAAATTAAATTAAGAATAAACTAAACCCGTTCGAGTGGTTTAAAATTTCAAAAATATAAATATATATATATATATAATTATATATTTATTTATATATATATATATATCTATATATAGAATTTTTTCTAGTATAATAAGATAAGATATAAGATATTAATTATAATTTTTTAAAAAATTTATTTTTACATAAAATTTGTCTTAGATCTTGTAGAATTATTATATCAAAATAAGTCAAAAAATATTCTATAAAATAAAGTCTTTCGCTTTTAGTTGAGTTAAAATAATTAATTTGAAACTAATGCATCGCAATCTTAATTATTACTTTCCATTTGATCTAAATTAAAATAAATTATTCGTTGTTATTTATTTATACTTTATAAATAAACAAGTATATTAACATAATCTTAATTAATGTTATTAAAATAAGATAAAAAATCGTAAGAATTTTTAAAATAATCATTAAGTTAAAAAATCTTATATCTTAATTTTTTTTCTGAAAAAATTAAAGGTATAAATTTTAAATTTTGAGATCTATTTACTTTTGAATATTATAACAAAGATAATAATAATTGAAATAAATTAGTATAAAAAATAAATTTAGAGTTTAAATAATTAAAACCAATAGTCGGTTCTTTCTCCAATAATAGTTATTTATTTGTAATTACAAGACATTTTCATGATTAATTATAGAATATAAATGTCATAGACCAGGCACATTATTATCATTTTTTAATTAATAATAAAAATTACCAAAAGTAAAATAAAGTAAACAATTTGTTGTTTAATATCAAATGTTATGTATAGGCGTAATGGGTATGCATGATAATATTTGAAATTCCAATTTCATTTATTTTTAAAAGTTAGATTGGTTAAATGTAAATCATTTATTTTATAGAATTGGTTAGAAATTAAATATAAAATAATTTATAATGTTAATAATTATTCTTCTATGGAAAATAAAAATTTATTTTATTTGTTGTTTTTTTAATGAAATCTAGAATTTGTCTATTTTTAAAATTAATAATCATATTTTTGATTGTATTATTGATAATAATGTATATTAGAAATATTTGAAATTGAATAATAATTTTTTCATAGTTGGAAATATTTAATTTATATCAAAGGATATTAAAAATATTGTATATGTTACCTAGCATACCAGGATAATGTTAATTATGACCTCATGTGTATTATAATTATTATCTTGATAAATTAAAATATAAATAATATTATTTGGCTCATCATATAAAATGATTATTAAAATTTATATTCATTTCTATGATTTTATTAAATAAAAATTACATTTAATTTAAATGTCTAGTATTTTTTTTTGTGTGTAAACGTCTATGAGTACATATATATATAATGTATTAAATATTATTTTTTCTTATTAATTAAATTTAGTTTATTTTTTTGTCTAAATGATCATAAAGATTTATTTATTGATTATTATTATTATCTTTATAAGTAAGAATATAGAAATTTAGAATATAAAACAAAGAACTTAAATACCAAAATTTATAAGTAATAGAATATGCACCCTTAATTTAGAATATAATTATGTTGTCAAAACCCACACCCGTACTTATTGTTTAGCTCTATTTAATATTGAAATTCTAAATTGAACCCCCTAAATATCTGATCAGAAAACTTTCCAACCCACTTTTATCGATGAAATAATGATGTTAATTATTTCACAATTAAAATTGCGTTGTCGATACATAAACAAAGAACATATTTTAATGTTAGAGCATTTAGAATAAAATACCTACAAGTATTAGGTTTTTAAGTAAACAAATTTAATTTTTTTTTTTCAAACAAAAGTAATAAAGGATGTAAAATCGAGACAAATGTTTCCAAAATAATATATATATATTAATTTTGAAATTAATTAAAATTGAATAATTATTAAAAGACATTAAAGTTATTTACAACTAGAATAGTTAAATCTAAATTATTTTGAGAGAATTTTTTTAAGAATATTAATATTAAATCGCGGTTAAATTTTTAAATAAATATAAATAAAAAAAAAAGATCAAATTTCCATCTCTTCAAGAATTATATAATCTACCTATATACAAATTTACAAATATTTTTATAAATAATTTTATTAATTATTATAAAAAATATAAAAATTTACAGAGCACAATACGTAGAAAAGCCTGGGAGTTAGACAAACAATTCTTTTTATGATAATTGAACAGAAATGAAAAAATGGCTGGCTATCTACCAGGCGCATACAATTTTAAATGATGAAAATTATCATTTGTTCACAATAACAAAGAGAATAAGAAAATATTTAATAAAGGAAAATTGAATCATATAAAGTAATATGATCATTGATTTAAAATTGATTTTGAACATATTATTATTTAGTATCATATATTAACAAATGGATTCAATTGCCTAACCACAAGGAAATTAATCCAATTGATTTCACCTTTTAATTAATATATTACTTAATAACCCTGAATGGTATCAAATTAAATCATTCAATCCATAGGATTGTTGTATAAACTTATCCAATCGCATGATGATCAATCTCGATATATTATTCTGTTAAGTGATATTGCTTTTGTACTTTCGTTTATTCAATACCACAGAGAATACGCTATTAATTTTACAATCTTTTTTTAAATTTTTTACCGTTTTTTGTTATTGGCAAGAGAAATCGAGATATAAGCTTGATAAATAGTCATATATCTTTCGAAACAGTTTTTTTTTTATTTATTTCTTATTTTTTTTTTATCCTCTCAACGAAAAAACAGTTTCGTATTATAAGAAATAATTTCAAAAAGAAAAAAAAAAGAATTGCTTCATACGAATTCCAATAAACAGAATTTATATGAATGGGAGCTAGAAATGTTTTATTAGTACAAAAGATATTAAAACAAATAAATAAGCGCATACATATTATATAATAAAATGTAAGGTTCAAATGAAAAGTTGACCTCACAATACCAGGTACATTGTTAAATCATTCCTTATGATATATTTAACTGATGTATTTTCAAATTATTAAAAGTTTATATATATATATATATATATATATATATATAATAAATAAATATAAATATGTTTATTAGAGAGAGAAAATTTCTTTATTAGATATAATATAATAATATAATATAATATTACAACATATTTTTATTTTATTTGTATAATTAGAAAAAATTCAAAATGAAATATATATATATATATTATATATATAGTATGTTCCAAAATTGGTGTAAGTTTACTAAAGGTCAAATATTTTTTAAAAGTTTAAAAAACTTTTTATCTGTTTATTATATTATGTTGAAATTGTCAGAATAATAATAATAATAAGTTTAAGTATACGAGGGAGGGGTGAAAAGTTTCCGGCCTGACCAAGAAAAACGATGTTTTTAAATTTATTTTTTGCTATATTTTTCAACATAATCTCCATCAACACTGATACATTTCGTATAACGGTGTTCTAATTAATTTAATTAATTAAATTTAATTTAAGTCTAATCAACAGTTATGAATCGACGCAAAAATTCGTATGGGTTAAGCCTACAGGGCCAAATTGTCGGTAGAAATGGTTTTTCGAAGCAGTTTTTGGTCTAACATTATTAAACGCGGCACCCACGTTGCACACAGCTTTCCATATTCAAATGGTTGTGCAAAATATTTCGCACACGTACAAGTCTCAGCTATCTTGAATGTTGAAAAATAAAACAACAAAAAAGTTTCTTGGTCAGGCCGGAAACTTTTCACCCCACCCTCGTATTATTATTATTATCATTATGATTATCCTAACACGTTCGTTTCTTCATCCTTCTTATCCACTTTAACAACTGAAAATTGGCGAGCCAATGTGGCGATACCATAATTTACAGGTACCAGATTACGTAAGTAAAACCACAGAAACCATCCTAATAAATAGAGTATAATAAATATTCCATATATTAGATCCAATAATTTCGAAGATGACTTCTAAAGTTGAGAATTCAAACACTCTCTGACTTTTAATGTAAATACATTATTGTTATACAACTATTTATTATTGTCAATTATATTGAAAACTCAGATAAAAAATAATCTCGTTAAGTTTACTACTGAAATTATTTTACTATTTGACTTATTTAATTTTTAAAAAAATAAATAAATTTTCATTATTTTCTTTTTTAAATTATTGAAAATACAAAGACAATTTTTTTACAAAAACAGATTAATGAACACAAAGAATCTTCTTGTCATCCCTCAATTCACAAAAGTTGCCCCAAAAGATAATTAATCATTAAGAAAAGCAAAGATAAAATTAATATATTTTTTTTTTAAATTGAAAAATAAAAAATAAAAATAAAAATTGGTTTCAATTTTTTTTTATTGTTAGTAGCATTTTAAAGAAGCAATATTTTCAGAATTTATGAAGACACTCTCTGCTTTAAACATGATTATATTATTTTTTCAGGAAATAAATAAATAAAAAAAACTTTTTTACCACTTTAAATGGAATTCAATTACCCACAAAAAAACTCCGTTTATTTTTATTAGAAAAAAATTTCAATACACATACTTTTTATAGGTTTTTAAAGTTTTAGATTATATAGTTCTTTTATTTCTATTCTTATGCAAAACACTTGTATACCTCTATTTAAAGAAATTAGTATGACAATATAATTCGATATGTAGTATGTAGTTGTTTCTTATTTAATAATAATATTATATTGTATATATTATACAATAGTATTATTATAAAAATTCAAATATTAATAAGATTACTCTCTATCTCTTCTTTATTAAATGATTCAATAGTATTTACTTTGGAAAATTTAATTTGACTTTTTACCAATTAATTATCTTACTCCCTTAAATAAGATTAATTCTCAAAACAAGTCAAATTTAATTATGTCTATTTGTCCTTTTGATTCGATTAAATATTGTTGCTACTCATTTTATAATTCAATTATAATTCGATATTAAAAGTAATAAAATTGAAATTAATAAAAAAAACCGACAGGTTAAAAAAAATAGGTAATATTCTTCTAATTTCTTTGAATTTGTGTATTTCAAACAATCGATGATAAAGTTAATGATGAAGTTAAGAATAAAAGAAGGATACAAAATTGAATATATGAATAAATAAAAACTGATCTGTAATATGTAAACATCAATAAAGTAATATAAAAAATTATTATATTTCTATTTTTTATTATTAATGTTTGTTTCCGATCATTGTTAATTATTTCTTTATTTTAGCTTCTTTTAGAATCTTTCCTGAATAGTTTTTTTTTTACCAAAATGTTAATTTTGATTTTAAACTAAACAGCGATAAATGGCGTTATATTTTCCAAGAAGGATAAACTCCTTAAATAAATCTCTAACCTAATAAAATATAAATTAATGATTAATATAGCTGTAGTTAGCATATTATGTCCAATTATAGGCATAGCTTTAACAACATTTTTGGAATGTCCAGTCCAGACATGTACTCGAATTCTATGTATAAGAATGCTGCCTAATATCTTCATCTTTTTCTTTGATATCTTCGTGAAAAATTTATCAATCTGATGAGTAATAACAACCTCAAAAATTAAATTCTTTATTAATCACTCAAACCCACTATAAGATACTATACACATTATTTATTTAATTAATATATACAAGCCAATCAATAATTTTTCTATGCCAGTGAGAGAATAATTTATCTTTAGTTTCAAAAAAGGGGCATGGGTTTCGTTAATCATTTCTTCAATGGAGCGAAATCTCTTTCCCTGGAACATTTTTTTGAGAAAACCAATATCTGAATTTTTTTCTCTCTAGCGTAAAGCAATGTTTATAAATGTTTTGGAAATGTAGAGTACCTAAAACCATTGTCAACCAAACAAAGTGTCAGAGTGTTATGAAATTTTTTTAGTTATCTAAAATTGATACTGTCCAAAGACTAAAATGATTTTAGTTAACCTTAGTATTTGTTAATGCAATTGTTATTTGGAAATCTCATTTCGTTTTATATATAAATACTATGAATTTGTTTATTGGATACTTAGTTGCACCAGAATAAATTCAAAAGTGTGGAACAGGCAACACATTTTATTTATAAAATTTATCGACTTCAATTACCCTCATCTTTCCATACTTAATTAAATATATAATATTCATTGAATGCTTATATCAAATTTCCTGTTGCAATATTCCTCCGTTTATGCTAATTAGACAACATCCTAGTCAGGATGAAATATAGAGTATCTGTTTATGAACTTCTCAGGTTGGATTCTCTCAGCTCAAACAAACAATTTTATAAATAATTTAATTATTGTTGGACCAATCCTATTCCTATCATCATTCATACATTACAGAAAGGTAAATTTAAAATGAATATTGATAAGTTCTGGAAAGAGCTTAATATTGCCATTAAGTTTTTTCTTGTATAAAATTATTAATTAAAGCTATGAAAATGACAAATTATAATGGCTAATAATAGCTAAATACCTTGTAAATTATTACCAAAGAAATTTATATAATCCATTTCTATTATAATTTATATTATTTGAAGATGTTGTTAGTTAAAATGAAATTTATCATTATTAAATGGAGGCGGGAGATTGAATATTAAATATATATGTCATATATACAAGGTATACTGGAGTAATAAAATAACCACTTTAATGTTTTATATAATCAATTAAATTCTACAAATTTTAAATCTAATGGTAATTATATAATGTATATTTGTAGTTATATTCTCACATTCGTTGAGAATAAAACAAACAGTAATCCCAGACATATGAATAAAGAATAAATGGATGATTAACATTTAAATAATAAAATTCAATTAATCAAAATTTTAATAAAAATAAAAAAATAATAAATTAATGTTTTAACCCAAAATCGCAATGTTTTATATAAAAAAAAAGATGAAACATTTATAATACCTGAATAATGAATTACTTAATTAAATTAATAATAAATAGAGATTAACTATTTTAACTATTTGAAAATTTAATAAAAATTAATTAAATATTGATGTTAATATCTTATATATAAATCATTTTATATAATAAAATTTATAAATATAAAATAAATCAAATCATTATTTATTTAAAATTTCTATCGTACGCCTATTTTCAGGCAACCCAACGATATCTAACAATAAGTTTATAAATTTTCAGATATGTATACGATACACTATTTTCCAAATTTCTTATAATATTTTGATAAAAAAATTTTATTTTATAAATTCATCTATACTTATAAGCTCATTAAAGCTGTGAAAATGACAAATTAAAAAAGCTAACAGGTAAATTCAATTATCTTGATGAAATTGGAAATGACTGATTTTTATAAAATGTTGATATTTGTTAAGTTGCTGAGAAATGATGATACCGATTAATTTAATGAAATTAATAAAAAGGAATTACAAAAGGAAATTGAATAAGCGAATGAAAGGGAGTGGGTGAATTTTTTTCGTTCTAAAGATGGAATTGTTTATCTTTATTTTTCTTTTTAAAAATAATGAACTATTACACGTTTTCATATTTTTAATAAAATTCACTTTGATCATTTTTTTATAATGCAATTAAAAAAGTTTTCTTTAAAATATAACTCATAAAAATACCTATATTCTAGTGTTCTTTAATGTAAAAACATCTTTTTAAGAAAGCTTAAACTAAGTTCCCCCTAACACCCCACCTCCCAACTCACTTTTTATAAATATATGTTAATAAGTTAATATATATTTTTCTAATTCCAATATTTATATATATGAATTAAGTAACATATACCAAATTTTTTTAAAAAAAAATAAAAATTTGATTCCAGCTCGTAAAATGCATTAATTTGAATCTTCCCCTTCCCATGTGATTTTTTTTTGTTTTTGTTTCAAGTAAGCATTTGCTTTTATTTTACATAATATCAACGTATGATTTAAATTTCGCAAATTCCTTTTAACATTTGAATCTAGAACTAATCCCAATCTTTTAATCCTTAATCTTTATGCTTTTGGAGTAAACCCAAACCCCCAAACAGCAAGCACACTTTATGAGCAAAATGCAATTTTCTTTAATATAATAAAAAGATCATATTTTAGCATTATTTTTTATTTTATCTTATTTTTTTATATTGTCATAGAATAATGATACAGTCCTGTTATCAAGCTTTATCATCCTATTGTTCAATTTCTCACCCTTTTTTCGTTCTTTTGTTTTATTCATTAGGTTTCATTTAAAATCCATATCTTAACCCTGCAATACTAATTAATGCTAAACAATTTAACAATTCAATTACTAATTTTAATTTTATAAATATATATATATATATATATATATATATATATATATATATATATAATGTTGTTAAATAAATCCACAGTGTGTTGCTTTCTAAATAAAAAGAATGATTTTATTATTTTATTATAATTATATATAAAATTATATATATAATACATTAGTTAATTATAATAGTTACCTAAATAAAAATAAACAACAGTTGAGCCTATTATAATAACAACATTAAATTATTAAACATTTGTTTTGGTTATTTATATTTAGAACGATTAAAAGTTTGTTATATGAAACAAGCTCGATTCACATTTTTGTGGCCGGTGTTTATTTTATAAATAGAATCTGAAATCCTTTCCAGAACTCTATAAGGCCCAATTCTTAGCTCGTCTAATTTTTTCCTGTTTAATCGGTTTTCATTCTCTATGTAAACCAAATCATCTACTCTTATATCACTTTTTCTTCTGTTTTTATCGAATCGTTTTTTATTATATTGGTGAAATTTTACTGTATTTTCTAAAGCTATATATATATATATAATATTTAACACGTTCCCACCGGTGTACCACCGGTGGCTCATGCCGCCACATAAAATAAATAGACAAATTTTGAAGCCGGTGTGAACGTTATATTATATTTATATTATATATATTATTATATATTATATATATTATATTATATTTATTAATTATATCAACGTTCTTTTGGATAAAAATATAAAATCATAAAAGAAGATCCCCTTCGAGTAGGTCAAAAGTCTGCAAGTGCAAAATTTTGTTTAAATACCTCTACTAGTATTTTGTTAGTGATTTGGAAAATAATTAAAAATATCAGACTTTCAAGTGATGTTTCAACCTTTATTGTATCTTTCATAGGAAGGTCAAAAAACAATTCCAAACAAAAACTGAGGATGGATCTTTGCCCCACCTTACTATATAAATCATATATGTACCTACCACATATGTAACAGTGCCATTTGTGGCCAATTGTAAAACTAATGAAGTTGATAGACTGTTACTATCTAATAATTCCAATACTATCAATATTTTTATTTTTTGTTGATAATCTAAATCATAAAAAGAATTGTAAGTTAATTATATTTATAATTTAACTTTCAAAATAGATTTTTATTTAGGTAAGTGAATTTTATTATATAATGTTTGTAATAAATAATTAAAATTTTGAATAATACTAAAATTATTTTTGGTCCCATCATAATATTTATACAAAAATGAATTAAGATGTAATTTTAAAACAATTGTAATTAAAATATGAACCAATAAGGGCAATAACAATAATATATTATATTTTTTTATAAATATATATATTAGATTTTATTTTTAGCTTTTTATCTTTCTTTCATACACTAAAAAAGTTTCTTTTAATATACAAATATATTTATATGAAAAATATTATTTCTATTTTTTTTTTTTAAATTAAATTTTTAATGATCAAATCATTATTTTTAATATATTTTGTGTTGATAATTTGACTATAATATTATTTATATATACAAAATCTTAAGACGATTTCAAAATCATATATGTAAACATTCTCCAGAAAAAAATCCTCTAATCCTCTTTTCGTTGATGTATATACATAATGCACAGTGGGTTTTTTGTCACGACTCGGTTTGGAGGGATAAAAGGAGTGGATTGGCTTGCTTTCTAAATTCTCTCGGGATTCTACTGACTTTGCTCTACATAATTCCTGGGGAATTCACTGTCCTCTTTTGGGCAGTTCGTAACTAAAATCTTTGACGAGAGAGCCATTAAAGGAATACCAGTCAAACCATCAAGAAATAGTTTCTTCTTATTTTGCCTTTTTACATTATTATCATAAAATTTATAAAAGTATATATATATATATATATATATACTATTATAATATATGGTTTGATTTAGATGATTTATTTTAAATAATCTATGAAATCTTGCTGAAAAGTTGAAACTACTCTTAAATAGGGCGTACTTTAAAATAATCCAACATCAAAAGAAAATTGAAATCTTAAGGATAAGGGATAAAATACAATTGATAATAGTCATATTATTATTATAAATTATTCGGTTAAAGTTATGTTTATGAAAAATAAATCCCTAGTTGTTTTTATGTAGGGTAACGTAATTTGAATCTTCGCCCATTTTAAAGTTATTTTCAAGAGAGTTTTGGGAATTAATTTTTGGATTCTGGATCTGAGTCTGTCTATGAAACCAAAAGTTTGAATTGGCTAGATAAGGGTGTCTGCTACCATCACTATCAATGATACTATCAGATAAGGACTGAATGACTTTTAAAGCCTTTTTTCTTGAACTCCGAAACGTCTAATTTCATTTAACTATGTGAAAAAAAACAAAAATGTATTTCTCATATATATTATTTATTTCATCATATTGTATTTTTCAATAAGCTGAGTATAAATAATATATAATCTTTCTTTATGATTCACAACTATCAATGTAGAAATACTATTATATATATATTAAAAATTAATCCTTAGAATTGTTTTTAAATTAATTTTTAATTATATTAAAATTGTAAAATGCATTGTGTTAATAAAATCTATTCGAAATTCTCAAGAGAGTTCTCTGGTTCCTGCGTGAAATAGGGAGAGAGAAAGAGGGAGAGGGCGAGAATGAGCAACCAACCTCAACCTCGCCCACGTAGCCTGAAACTGAGTCCCTTTAGGGAACCCTTGTTAGGTGTTCTCACATAGGCAAAAGGTTATCATCTCTTCTAACATTCACCAAAAGAACAAAAAAATATTAAGTAACTATTCATTCCGTGGCAATGAAATAATATAAACAAAAAAAAAAATAAGCTAGAGTGTCTCCACTCGACTATCTCGCAATTTGAATTGGATTAAATAACATAATATATTATATTTAAATTAAAAATTTAATTAATTGTAAATTATAAATTAAAATTAATAAATAATATTTATTAAACAAGCGCATGTTTTGCTCTTTGTTGATGGCACCACGTCACTTGTTGGCGCGTGATTTGTAGTGTTAAAAATTTAATTTTAGTACTTTCAGCGATTCAATCAAGCTGAAAGCGAATTTTATACAATTTTTAATCACGTGAAAAACTATCAAACATATATCTTTATTTTTACGGTCACTTTAGAGGAAAACAAAATCAAAACGTTGTATGTAATGATCCTCTTACGGTTGAGCTACATTTCTCAAAAGTTGATAGAAAACTACAAATTTTGAATAATGCCCATGTACCAAATTTCATGATTCTAGCACAAACCGTTTTCGCGTAATCTTGTCTACATACACACACACATACACACATAACCAAACACAGACATTTTTTTAAACGTTAGTGAAAAAGACTCAGGGACCTTCAAAACGTATAAAAACATCAAAATCTCGACATCGAAAATTTTCATGATCGCAATACTATCTCTGGCGAGATAAAAAGATAAATAGAAATTAAATAAATATTTTTTAAAAATAAAATGTATTTTTTCTGTTATTGTAGTACAATTAGAATTTATATTTCTTAAAAAAAACGATTGTTTAAATTTGAACATTATATTAAACTTAATATTTTGTATTAAAATCTATACTTGCAATGTTTTTTATTAACCTTGGATATTATATGACCCAAAAAAGTAAATTTGAAGAGTTTGTTTGATTTTTTTTTAATTCAAAATATTTACCATTCAATTTCAATTTTAAAATAAAATCAATGATTTCCGTTTTTCATATTGAAATATGTTTAATGCCGTCTGTTTGTTTAATCATCATACAAAAAAATATAATATACCAATTTCTGATATATAGGGGGGGGGGTAGTAATGCACTAAACATTAACAAATTCCTATTTTCATTATGATTAATATTAATAGAAGATTGAAGATAAAATGATTTTGTTTTTAATTTTAAATTTTAAATAAAAATTGAATTATATTACCCACCATATAAGATAAACCAATTTAAAAAATATATTTATTATATAATAGATTTTGATCACAATTGATTTATCTAATTTTTAGTTTTTTCGAAATTTTACACTAAAATAAACTGAATAATTTATTGATTAATGTATATGTAAACAAAACTAAAACAAAACAAAACAAAAACATTTATTACGCATAATAAGTAGTTTCAAATCGATTTATTTATTTGTTTATTCAACAAATTCAATAATAAATATTTTTGGTAGTTTTATTGTTTTTGACATAATATTAACATCTTCATTATCATTATACTACATATAGTCATTATTATTTAAAATCTATTTAAAAAAATAGTTAAAAATATATATTTAATGGATAAGTGAGGGCGGTTGTCATATGCAATGGTAAAACTCGCTTCTATAAGTTCAAATGAATGATGCAATCTTTTGGAAATAAAATTTATAAAATAAATAAAAAATGAAATTTTGAAGATAAAAACTCACCTTAGCACCGGTTTTATCATTGATATAGCACATTTGTTCAGCTTCCTCGTCGTATTTCTCCGTCCAGCCGGGTGGTACTGGAATAAAACTCGAAGAAAGCTCAGGACCCTAAAAAAAAATGATTTATTTATAAATACATAGAATAAACACAAATTAATATTCAGTTAATATAAATTGGTTGTTAATAAATGAAAATGGAGTTATTGTATTAAATAGCATATTGGGAATATTCCACTAACTCAATTGTATATTATTTTCCATTAATAACTTCTATAGCATTTTTTAATTTGCAAAAATAAACAACTTTTTTTGTATGCTTTTAATTCTGCTAGTGTAAACACAATCATTAAAATAATCTTGAATATATATGAATTCATTTTATATATTGTATATACATATATATTGTTGGGTAACGACTACAATATATATAATTATAGATACCGCCTAGCCGTAAGCGGATTAGCAGATAGAATTCGATGAGCAAAAGGTTCTGTGAGATTTGAGAGAGAGAGAGAGATAAAAGGTTTCACCAACCAGTATTCCCCTTTACAATTCTATCAAATCAAGAGTCATATGTCAACAACAATCTAGTCTAGTAGTGATTAATAATAAAAAATAAATTCTAAATTACAGATATATATTTTTGATTTAGAAAGAACAAAAAGCCTTGCTAATCTGGCAAAAGAAAGGGAAAAAATTCATCAAAGAGAATGAAAGGGGATTGAACCATTTTCCAGAACAGTTAAAATTGTCTTAAATTTAAAAAGAAATATATAAAATAAATTAAACTAGAATAATTAAAAAATAAAAATAAAAATAAACATAAAGAAATTAATAATTCTAGAATTATTTTAATCTCGATTGAATGAGACAGATTAAATATATTTAAATGTGTATTTTAGGGTAAAACCATCATTAAATAATTTAACATAAATCCTAAGGATTTATGAGCTCTTTGGTAACGTTTTCAATTGTATATTATTTTTCCTTTGAATAGTATTCATATATGTTAATGGAAAATAATACCAGAGAAAATTATTCTTTTTTAACAGTTGTTAGAAATTTATTTATTTACATTAAATCCAAATATCTATCTTAGGTATGTTAATACATTATTTATTGCTTATATACCTAAATATAAAATGAACTATATTATAAATATGATATATGGGTGTGAGGCATGGTCTATGACCCTGGGAGAATAGGATTCTTCGAGCATTTATGGGCCAAAAATAGATGAGGTCACCGTGGAATGGCGGAGACTGCATAACGAGGAATTGCATAACCTCTAAATCGAGAAAGCTGCAATGGGCAGGACACGTGGCTAGAATTGGAGAAGAAAGAATGACGAAAATATGGAAGACCAAGGACGCGGTTGGTGGACAATATAGGAAGGGACATAAGAGAGTCTGGAGAGGGTAGGAGTTGGATCATTGTGGCTCAGGATAGGGACACTTGGAGAAATGTGGTTGCTGCGGGCAAAAACTTTCGAGTTCCCTAGAGTCACAGAGATAGATAGATAGATTACAAAAATGAGACTTTCTTTTGAAATGAAATGATGAGATGAAAAAATTAAATGCATTTACTTAAATAAATTAAATTATTTTTAAATTCATAATTATAAAAAAAATAATATCTCTTATTGGTATTTATCATATTTATTAAAATTATTTGTACTAAAGTGACTAATGAGACATATTAATTATAACACAAATTTGATAGAATTCGAAATTAAAATAAAACATTGGACCTATGTTAATTATATATATTATACTTGATTTAATTCTTTTTATATTGTAAAACACAATAGATAAACTATAAATATAAATTATTTTTTTAAAAAAAATAGTTCAAAAATACAATTTGTTAGGATAAATGAAGCTGTTTGAATACATTATTATTAATTGTTGGTGTTTCGTGTGTATTAAAAATCATATGATATGTGAATAAGTTTATTTTTAATTAAATTTCTGTAAACACTCATCTTTCCTAGTAATCTGATGGATAATTTAAAAAAAATTATAGTTTACATAGTGAATATAATATTTTAAGAATATTGAGTGGGTGGACTGGGAATATAATAAATTGCCTCTCTGTTTAGTGTATGAATAGCGTTCAATTATTATTAATATCCTTTAATTACATATATTTGTTCAAAAAAACAGAAATTAATTATTGGTTAAATTTTTAATAGAATTTTATGTAAAGTTTCTACTATGGTTAAGAGAGAATGTCTATACATGACTGATTATATGAATTATATATCATCAGGTATCATTAATTAAATTATTTTATTCTATATGCTATCCTTTTAAATAAATGAAATTGATTGATTTTGAAAAATGCCTATACTATAAATATGTTTTCCGAATCTAGTTTAATTTCAATTTCTAAAATATATGTATAAATCTCTTACAAAATTATGAAAAAATATGGTCAAGAGTAATAGATGTTAGTATTTAGAAATATGTTTATTAATATCAAAACTTGATTCCAAACACCTTAAATCGAACAAGAGCATTTACTGGTGTTTATTTACCAAACCTAATCTTCTTTTCACTGTAAATCTTAGAATTGTAAATATTATTTTTGATATGTATATAAATAAGTTGACCTGTGGCCAGGTCCGAACCGACCGACGTTTTGAAGTAAATTAATTTTCAGCTACAGAAACAATTTCAAATAATTTTAATATATCTATTAATGTAATAAAAAACAGATATGAATATAACATAAATATTTTTAATTTTATTTTATTTATAATATATATGTAAGACCAGGCTGTGACGTCATGAATGGCTGGATGACGTCAAATAATTTTAAATCAAGAAAAAACTAATAAATATGATTTTCCAGAGGATAAAACCAATACAAAGTGTACGATTCGTGGTGATATATAAAAAAATCTTATGTGAAATTTGGTGTGAAAATAACCCTTCCCTTCCTATCGTCGATCGTTAGTACTACCACTTCCGGTTTCCGGATATACACCAAAAGTTGATCAATTCATCTCACTGATGCATTAAGTAAATATACCAAATTTCATCAAAATCGGTTGAGCCGTTCAGGCTGTACACATCTATACGGACGGACGGACGGACAGACATCATGCTAAAAATACTTTTTTCTGTTTAGAAAATGCATGATTCGTGGAGATATGTAAAAATCTCCTCATGTGAAATTTGGTGTGAAAACAATACCTCCCTTACTATCGTCGGTCGGTAAAAATTATCTAAAAAATAATTTAGTTTATTTATACATGTATTTTCGGATTATTGTTTAATATTTTGGTAAAAAATTAAAATTAAAATTTGTTAAAACAGAAATTGTTAATTATATTATTTATAATTTTGAGTGTTACAAAATTACCATGAAATTACTAAACAAGATGGGATTCAAAGTTTAATAAAATAGATAATAAATAGATGACATAATGAATTTATTTATATGATTATAATAGCAAGAATATTACTTTGTACGGGACTCTAGAAACACATACGTGTAGAAAATGATATGATAATAGAAATGTATGCCTCCATTATTTTATATTATACAATTATTTAGTATGTTTATGTAAATTTTTATAAATAAAAAGTACTTATTTTCAATGGATATCTACTATTCCTCTCTTCCTCTTTCATTGACACTCACACATAGGTAATCATTGCTATGTTCATTCTGACATTGTTGTTCATATTCATAGGATAAGAATGATGAACCCAAAACGGAAATTGCAACCCTTTATCTACAAAGAGTTATAATGTCTGTGAAAGCTATGATCTAAATTCGTCTTTTCAAGCTCTGTCACCTCTGAATATATAGAAAGCCTTTTAAATATTTTAGTATATATTTTGGTTCAACTTTTTTTCAAAATTCATATACTCTATTGAATATATATATATAAGTAATTAATATAAATATATTATTAATAAACTAAAAGTCCTCTACAAAAAAAAGGCAAATATTAAACTATAAAAGCACAAAAAGAGAGAAAAGAATCATAAATGACAAAATGATACGAAACGAAAAAGAAACAAAATTATATCAGGAAACAAAACCAAAAGTAAAATTCCTTCGATAATGACCTTGATTCTTTTCTAGATATCATCACCTTGGGAATGATATTTACAAAATTATTATTACAATATATATCATATATATAACATATATTATAAATATATAATATGTCATTCAGTTTGTAATGCAATCTAAGAATTAATATAAAATATTAATTAAATATTATTACTATAAATGACAAAAACTAATAAAAAATAAAAATAATATTTTATACATATTAATGTATAAATTTTAGTAAAAAAAAAATAATTAAATGAATAAATTTATTTTAACTGATTAATATTATTGTTTTAACACATTTTTTAAATCAGATTTATTTAGTTTAATACATTATTTAAAATATTAATTACAGAATATCTAAAATAATAAATATACATATATAATACTTGTCATAACTGTAAAACTAATAAATAAACAAAGACAGAGATTAAAGGATGGAAACTGAAGAAATGTTAAGGATCAGTTCCGGAGATAAACAAATAAAGGGGGGAAAATAAGAAGGGTGTTTTTAGTGAGTATAAATCCCCCACACTTCCCTTTCTTATTCACATATAATATAAAAAAAATATATTTCAATCTAAGTAGGATAGTGAAACAAAAATGTAATCCTTAAAGATGAAAATATTAAAAAAAAAATTGTCAAAGAAAATTAATTCCTAAGAGATTGATGAATTTTCAAAGAAATTTAGACCTACAAAAAAATCAATTAAATAAATAAACAAAGTAATTATTTATTTATAGTATATTAAATACTTACTTTAAATTCTCTTAGATCTAGCTCAAAGATTTAATTTAAGACTAGTAAGCAAGCCGACAAGTTGACTAGCCCTTGACTTACTAATGAGTTTAAAGCCTCTGCGGTTTGTTTATTAGAAGTAATGTTTTCAGCCTGGACCACAAATTAGAGATTATCTGAATGAAGTGGAGTCATCCATAAAGTAGAATTCATCCATCAAATATAGCTTTTAATAATTGCATTTGGATAAAACTTCACATACATGTCATTATTAATTATTAATAATTAATTAACAAATTATTTATCTTGTATAGAAAAAATAAAAAGCAAATGATTTTATTGTCTTATATGAAATTAAGGTCAAATACTTCCTTAAGACCAGCTAAAATATTATAATCTAATTAACATATTCCCATAAAGAAGAAAAATCAAATAAACCCTCTCATTTAAAAGATCACTTGAGGTTATTTAATGATTATGAAGAATACTTAGATTCACGGGTAATTAAAACAATTTGAAAAGGGAAGTAAGGGGAAGATGGTTGGAAATCCTATAAAAGGTTTAAATGTATTTTAATTAAAATTCTCTTTAGTTTTAAATTCAAAAATGATTTTTTTGTTTTTCTTGATTCAAATCAAATTAGAAAATTTCTGAAATGTTGAGAAGACATATTTACGAAAATTACAATGCTAAAAAGAGAGCAAAAAATATTTTTATAAATTTTATCAATATTTATAAATTAGTATATTATTATTAATTGAATTACAATTAAAAAAATACCAAAATATTCTATTTAAAATTAGTTAGAATTAAATAAACCTCTATGAGTTCAGATATCGTTAGCGTAATAAAATCGAGAAAATTGCGAGAAGCAGGACATGTGACAGGAATGGGAGCGAAAAGACTGGCGAAATATCTATTTATGGGGAGACCGAAAACACGGTGAGCAGACTATGAAGGGAGTGTCGCAAAAGAGATGGGAGTCAATAGAAGTTGGATGGAAGTAGCTCAGAATAGTGACCATTGGAAAAATGGGATTGCTGCGGCCAAAAACTTTCGAGTTTCGTAGAACCAGAGAGATAGATAATTAAATAAATGAAAAAAATGTTTTAAATGTTTTAAAAAATCAGTTTAAATTTTAAATTAAATTAAAGTTCTTTATTAATATAATAATTTTAGTTGTTAATTTCGGATGTTGGAATTTTTTTCATATTTTATGTAACTATTTAAATTGTATTTGTATACTTATATATATTCATTTGTTGAATTATAAGAACATATAAAAAAATATTAATCAAATCAGTTGAGCGTTTTAGGAAGTAATTCGATGGCATAAAAAATGTAACAAAAAATATTTATAATATATAATAATACAATTATAGAATATATTAATTCAACAAATAGTTTTTGTCAACTGTCACAAAAACTGTAAGTTCAATTATCCCCAAGGATTGTTCTTTGGGATTTATTATAAATAAAATAAATGAAAATATTTAATATCAATTGGACAAGCGGTGTAGATGTTAAAGTATTCAATTAAAAACACACATAAGTGAAAATGTGAAAAACTTACAATATAAAGAAATAAGAAAATCTCATAGAGTGTAAATATATTTTTCTCATTTTACAATACTTTATACGGAAAGTAAAATTCCTCTTATTATATAGTAGTACATCTTCATCATTTATCTTATAAAATATCGTATGCATTATTTTTCCTATAGTAGGGCATCATGGACTGATAAGAATATTTATTGGAGAGAGAAAGGCTTGACGCCTCTGGATAAAGATAAATTCAACTATATAAAAACGCCTGTGATGCTGCAACCATCCCATCGTAATGCAAATTTGTATGCTTCAGGCTGTGAATTTTCTCTATGCTATGTATTCTCCTGACTAAGAGCCTGCGAGCTGTTTGTTTCATTAACAAAAAAAATAAAATTAAAAAAAATTCCATGGATGAAATCAATAATGTGAAATGGATTATTCTGATCGGTTTATTAACAAAATATTTTAGTCAATAGCAAAATTGAAAGTTTCAATGTAATGTAATGCTTATTGTATTAAAATTAACATATGTATGTAATTTTTTAATAAATTGTAGAATGGGCATAATACTACATTCATTAACGAAATTATATGAAAGAGAGAACTACAAAATTTATATATATTAAAATATCGATATGATATTTTTTAAAAAAATATTATTATTCCAAAAATATATAAATTAAAATTTAATCATTAAAATTTAAAATAATAAAATAAAATATAAATTTATATTTTCTATTGTTCAATTTTAAAGAGAAATAAGCGACATTATAATTATAGATTATAATAAAAATCTAAATTAAAAAATAATTAAATTTTCAATAAACCGGAATTTTAACAGAAATCTTTCAGTAATATTTAATTTAATTTAATATATATATATATTAGATCTGTGGCCCTTTTGAAACATTTGGATAATTGATTCTTTTTTATAAAAACAAAATTGGAATGATCCTAATAATTCGTTTGATTTGAAACATATTCTACGTACTCTACATTCTTAGAATTTTCTTATTATAATAAGTAATAATTATTAAAATATCTAAAAAATCATTAAATATATATAAAATAATATATATTCAATTTATAGTATAGTAAATTAAGATATCCACTAAAATATATTTACATTTGAGTTGTTTATTATTTAAAATAAAATGTGTGTGTGTGTGACAGAGATGATTGGAATCTTGAAATTTCATTAATAAATATTTTCATTATATTATACGTTTTAAATAATTAATAATATACTTAAAAATATAATTAAATAGAATATATATAAATAAATAATAATTTTTGAAAAAAAATTATTAATAATTAAAATTTTCAATTAATAAAATTACTCAAAATTACCCCAGAGAGTTCAAAATTTCTGGCGCTAATTAGTTTTATTTATTCACTTCACCATTCGAAATTGACAATAAAATAATCATTCTATAATAAAAATTACACCTAAATTCCTTAGATAATTTTTTTCACAATTAAAATAATGTTTGTTTTATTTTATTTATATAAAAATTATATATTAATTTATGTCAAATTTTCAAAAAATTAAAAAAATAATTTTTATTAGAATTTTTCTAAAGCGGCATTGTTTGATAATCTCTTTAAATATTCGTATTTCAAATAAAAATTTTATATTTCAATTGCCAAACTGAATTAAATTATTAGACATATTCAATTTATATGTCAATCAAAGTGAGGATGTGTAAATATTTATATGGAGATTTAAATGAATTTATTAAAAAAAGATTAAATATAAAAAAAAACAAAACAAAAACAAAAAATGAAATAAAGTAAATTTGAAAACGTTTTATTTATTCTGGCTGCCAATCGTAATTTAATATTATTAATCTGGATAGATAATTTTCCACACGGTCTATATTATTATATTTTATCAACGGGGAATGACATCCATTATTTATTTTATATTTATTCGAAAGACAAAAATTTAAAAAAAAATATAAACAAACGATATTCATACTGCAAATAGTCAGTTTGATTTTATTATGAATAATGATCATGTAATGAGCTAGCGAAAGTGTATAGGTGCTAATTATAGTTAATTGATAAAGCAATAAATTTATATGTATTATATTAAAATATGTTATCAAAATGAGTAAATATCCCTAACGAGAGAATCCTATGAAATTCAATCTATTTGAATATATCAAATTATATTTAATTGCTAAATTTATCAAAATATTTTTTTTTCCGTATCAATAGAGATTAAATCAAATGATAATAAAATATTCGCATGATTTTTGAGTTACAATTTGATCATGATGGCAAATAAAATAAAAATATTATAAATAATTTATATAATTTCCTTATTAAGACAAACATATTAAATTTTATTTTTTTAATATTTTTTTTAATATATTATTCAAATCAATATTTATAGCCTATATCAGTAAATAGCATAGTCCTATTTAGACATTTCATATAAAAAATTAAATAAATAAATAATAATAATAATAGTATATTGATAAAAATTACTCTATTAGTCACTTATTTTATTGTAAAATTAAGTTGTAAATAAAAAAATATTTTAATCAAGAGAATTATAATAGATGAAAACAATGAATATTTATTTTTTTCAATTTTTCACTGAATTATAATAGATAATATATTAATAATACTTTTAATCTCAAAATGATAAATTAAAGCTCAAACTCTGACTTTTGTACATTTTATGAAAGGACTGTTGTCGCCAAAGCGAGGTAGATTTGTTGTATGATCAGTACAAAGAATCCTTCCAACTTTGATCTTGATTTTATTAAAACGAAAAAAGGATAAAAAAGTATTATCAACTTATCGAATATATTGCATTTTAAGATTCTAACCCTTGTGTGAACCAGAAAAAATTTTCTCAAGCTAAATAAATTAACTCTAACAATTTCATTTTCAAAAACAAACAAACTAGTATTTACTTATTTATTACTTTTATTTTAGATCTGCTATTTAGTTAGTGGTGAGCAAAACAACTCTAGATTCCTATCGATTTACAAAAACTCATTTTTCTTCAACTTAGATCTACTACCTAACCATTTTATTAAAAAAAACAATTTCTGAAATTATACAAAATCAAACCGAAGAGTTGAGAGAAAATGAGATCTTGTGAAATTAAACAAGATCGATTGCTATACTCGGAATTGAATAACATTGTATTAATCTTTACCGATATAGAAATCGATGTAGAAACTTGACTCACCTACTCCTACTACTACCTACTATTGATTTATGTCAAGAAAATCATCTACAGACTCAAAATATTGTCGATATGAATCACTTAGCTCCTCCCCATCTAATGATTTCTTACATTACCATTTAGAAATTTGATATAATTGACATACATACTTTTATTTATTATTATATATGGCCATTTGGATCGCCAAACTTCATAAGAAGAAGGCGGATTAAGAAGAAGAAGAAGATTATATATTTATTAATATTTTTTTATTTTAAATAATCATTAAAATTTAATTAATATATATATATATAATATATATTTACAATTAAAGTAATAATTCTTGAATTCGAAAAGTGAAATTCTATGTTTTCTACCCTCCAAAGATATTGTATTAGTATTATAATTTAATGAAATGTAAATAAATACTTTAAGATAGAGATATGTTGATAGAAACTGAAGTTTTAATTGTATATTTATATTCAAATGTTCTTTTCTGCTGTAAATAAATTGTATATTAGTTGTTTCAAGAACCCAATCATCCGAATGACCTAAATTTAGCCCACCAACTGTTTTAGTGTTTAGAGTAGATGACAATCTCTTTTTCATAATGGAATCACTGATCATTTAATTTTCATTAGAAGATAATGTATTTTAATTTAAATTCATATAAAATTTAAAAATATATGGTATAAAAAAACTTTAAATCTTGACAAAACTAAAACTGTATGTAAACTGAACATAAGAAACTATATTTTTTGAAATTAGTAGATTCAAAGATGAATTATATAAAATAAAATTAAACTTAAATTAGCTGGAGTGTCTCCACTCGACTATCTCGCAATTTGAATTGGATTAAATAACATAATATATTATATTTAAATTAAATTTAATTAATTATAAATTATAAATAATAAATAATAAATATTAAACCAGCGCATGTTTGGCTTTTTGTTGATGGCACCACGTCACGTGTTGGCGCGTGAGATTTGCAGTGTTAAAAAATTAATTCTGGTAATTTCAGCGAATCAATCAAGCTGAAATTCTATATATAGCAGTTTTATACAATTATTAATCATGTGAAAAATTATCAAACATATATCTTTATTTTTACGGTCACTTTAGAGGAAAAAAAATCAAAACGTTGTAGGTAATGACCCTCTTCCGGTTGAGCTACATTTCTCAAAAGTTGATAGAAAACTATGAATTTTGAATAATGTCCATGTACCAAATTTCATCATTCTAGCTCAAACCGTTTTTGCGTAATCTTGCCTACATACACACACACACACACACACACACACACACACACACACACACACACACACACACACACACACACACACACACACACAGACATTTTTCTCAACCTTAGTGAAAATGATTCAGGAACCTTCAAAACGTATAAAAACATCAAAATCTCAACATCGAAAATTTTCGTGATCGCAATACTATCTCTGGCGAGATAGTAAAAATATAAAGGCTTAATAAAAATATTATTTAATTAAATACTCGATGTGTGAAATTTCAGATTTCTTGATATAATTTAGGCGCACTTTGGATGTACGTCATCATTTGTAATAGAGTAACAGCTAAAATGCGAATAAAGTAATTATATCACGAAACCTGAAACTTAACCGAGTGTTTAATTAAAAAATATTCTTATTAAGACTTTATATTTTTTAAAATTAATTTTAATTTATCTAAATTATTTTTGTTCAAAAAAATAGACAAAATTGATTAAATTGAGTTATTGAATTATAGTAAAATAGGTATAATATTAATAATAATAATATGTATAAATAGTAAAATATTAATAATTTATAAATCATTTTAATGATAAAAACATTAAATATATTATTCGAGCTAAATTGAATTATTTTCCAAATTATAAATTAAATATTAAAAAATAATTTAATACTTATCTATTTACCCTTATTTATTTATTCTTTTAGATATTCAAATGAAGAAATAGGTATATAATTATCATTAAAACTCCCAAATAACAGAAATTTAAATACGATTTAATTTTTTTAAGTATATTTTAAGCATAGTTCAGAATATATATTTGTGTTGGTTTCGAATATCCTTTAAAGTCATTTGCAAAATGTTTGTAGGAAAGATAAATGACTCATGGATGGTACAGAGATCCGACCTGTACGTTAATAATAAACTCAATTATCTATGTGATACTCATCCTTTTCCTTGTCACTGTTTCAAATACCAAATCTCAAGATTATAAATAATATACACCAACAAATATTATTTATATCCTTATATCAAGTTAAATTAAAACAATCACTTTCTATGAGTTGAGAGAAGAAAATCATGAACGCATCTAATTTAGTGCAAATTATATAATTCAATTTTATTGAAGCGTATAAAGAGGTTATGAACCAAGGTCCATTTAGAATATATTTTGTGGAATTGATTAAAAGTTGATAAGGTATTAAAATGGAAATTTTCAGCTATATATAATATGACGGTTAATTATGACCCAGTTATTATTAAACATAACAAATGATGGAGCCAATAGAATAGCTCGGAACCTGCCTAAGCACTAAGATAGAGAGAGAGAGAGAGAGAGAGATGGCGGAGGGGGAAACTCTAATAATTCGTAAGTTTATCTTTAATTAAAATTCACGAGAGCTGATGGCGGGTGTGTATGCAGAGTGGATAAGTACAGGGTTATTCACATCCCGAAACAATAGCAAGTCGTGAATCTATGGAAGGTTCATTGCCGATGGTGTAGGCTGCACCTGTTGCTGATGCTGGTTGCGTCGGGGTGGCTTCCAGCTCCTCTCTCCCGTCACCTGGTTATAGTAGAAGATGCGTCCATCTGCTGCCGTATATTCGGCCCAGTCGCCCTCCAACGGCCTCGATGTCTGCCCCGGTTGCGGCACTGGGGGTACACACCCTTCGGCCTCGCGTTCCCGCCCCTGTAAAACCCACGCATTAGCAGCGGGCCAAAGTCTAGCTAATCAATTTGTAATTGCATATACATCTATTGTAGGTTATTTCATATTCATTATGAACGAACCGTAATAATAATCCAAATAATCAAGGAAAGACGATTTGAATTCTTGGCAAGAGCGAGTGTAGTTTAAAAAAAAATGAGAAAGAAAAAGATTCAGAAATAGATAAATAGAAAATGAATGAGAAATATGTAGAAATTAAATTTAGTTGGTGTCGTAATATAAAGAAGAATGTTGTATTTAATACAAAAAAAGTTAATTTGGAATGAATGTATAAATGCCGAAAATATACTCCAAGAGGTCAAGGTAAAATATATGGATATATAGATAGTAAATAAGTATATATACATTTTCTAGTTTTTTGGAATTAATCCAAAAATGAATATTTGTTTAGTAAATAAGCAAGATAATTCACTTTGAATTATTTTTAAATTATCCTAATAATTGAAAAAGGATCTTAATATTATCCTGTATACTATAATAAATCATTTTAAATACTTGAATATAAATTAAATTGACTAATGGACATTTTTTTAACAGGAGAAATGACGGAGTATGCCTTATGAGTATCATAACAAAAGCGAAAAAATTCATTCGATTAATAATAATTATTAATTTTGAAGGGTAATTATGATTATATTTGGTCCCATAAAAAATATTTATTTAAAAATGTATATGACGAATAAATAGAATCATCAAAATATGATTAAATTTACTCAAACTTAATACGAGTGTAGTTTGATAAGTCAGTGACTTTTTTGTCGCTGGTATAACTATAAAGGAACTCAGTAAACCACTTCTTAACTATTGAAGTTGCTGGTACAGAGCCCATATAGTATTTATCAAATTTGGCCTTGGTTTCGGTGATAGTTGTTTATGTAAAAAATAATATTTGATCAGTAGTTGAAATTGTGTTTTCAATGACTGCCAAACACAAACTAAATGGCCCAGCATGATCACTATTGTAGTCTATTAATATATGGCTGTTAAAGGGACCATCGCTGCATTTAAAGTTACTTTATGGAAAATTGAAAAAGTCCTTAACCTAATTCATAATATATACTTGCATAAAATCACACATATGTATGTATAATATACGATTATGCTCCATATCTCAGGACTCTTCGATGGAGTTAAATCTTCTAAAATAATTAATAGATATAGTATACCATATCTAGAGAAGAATTTATTAGTTTTAAAGTAAGTTTGAAAACTCAAAATAAAGTATTTAATGGCTTCTTTCGCTTCTTATTCTTTCCGTTTTGATAATAGCGTGAATATTTCAAATGTATTTATAAATTATTACTTGATCGCTTAATGCATATAAGTATAAACTTAGTGACAGAGAAATGAAAGTTGGTACTAAGTTTTGTAGATCAAATTAATTATTCTATAAATGTAAAGAAAGAAATATGTAAATTAAATTAACAAAATCATGAAAAGTTGGAACTAGTATATATTTATATAGTATTATTATGTAGAACAAATATTAATTAAGTATTTGATAGAAGAATATAAATATATACTTTAAAAATAATTTAATTAATTCTTAATCAAATTTTAGGAAGTATATGTATATATAATAAACTCTTTTAAATGATTATTCATATTAAAAGTGAATTAAAATTTCATTTGTTTGACTTTGGAGGGTAAGTTTATATTTACAATTAATATTCTCTTTAAAAATAAATAAATGATTTATGTAAATTAAAAAAACAAAATGAATATATGTATAAAAATTGTTTTTGTTTTTCTTAAGAAATAATTATTTCATTACTAAATTTTAAATGAATTTTACTTTTAAGTACTTATACCTATAATATACTGTAGGTACTGGTAAGGTATTTACAAAAAAAAATATAGGTATGTATTTATTTAGCTTTTAGTAATTAATATGTATGTGTGTACTATACATTATTATTTAGATATACATAACATATAATGCTATTTCAATTATTTTTAAAATATAATTGATTTGATTATTTACAAGTATCTACTTGGTTTAAATGATTATAAATGATATAAAAATAAAATACAGTGGATTATTCCTCAATTAGTTTATATACAATATATATATATATATATATATATATATATATATGCATATTAAAAATTTTATTTAAAAATATATTGTTTTTTCGTTTATAATGTGAAAGACTGTTTTTATTTTAATCCTTAAAGAATCAATTGATTAGATACTATAATAAATTTTAGAAAAGGAATGAAATTTTAAATGTATATATAAAATTTATAATTATATTACAAAAATACAAGAAATAAATTGAAATACAAATATATGATAATTTTTTTTTAAATGAAAAGCAAAAGAAAATGAACAATGGAATCGAATAGTTAAGTGAGCGAACAAAAATTGTTACAATTAAAGAATTTAGAATACTTAATGGGTTCATTAAAATGGATTATTAAAAAATAAAATGAATAAATAAAATATTATAAGATTTTTTCCCCTTGCTTTCATTCAATGCCTTACATTAGTGCCACACCACTTCCCTCAGATCTAGAAGGTATTTTGTTAGGATGGGAAGAAGAAGAGCGATTCCCTGATTTATAAATTCAATATTTTAATATAAAATTACATGACCTCTATGCAACTCTAGTCATGGTTAAGGTAATAAAATCGAGAAGGTTGCAACGGGCAAGACACGTGGCACGAATGGGAGAAGAGATTGGGAAACCACCGTTTGGAAGACCAAGAACACGGTGGGCAGAAAATATTAGAAAGGACCCAAGAGAGAGGAGGAGAAAAGTAGGAATGGGAGTGTCTCACTAAAGGGACATTTGGAGCAATGTGATTGCTGCAGCCAAGACTTCCGAGTTCCTGAGAGCCACAGAAATAGATAGATAGATAGATAAAATTCCATAAATATAAGAGGATTACTTACTAATTATTGGCAAAATATTTTTTAGGAAACTTCCGAAACTATGACTGAAATATATGACATATCAACTTCGATTTCAGACAATGGTTGTAAAAGTACTGATACTGCGGATTTCTCTTTGGGATATCAAGGAACATATCGTTGGTTTGGAAGAATGGCGTCACAACTCAAAAATTATCATAATTGAGATTTTTATATAAAACTATTACTTATTGTCAATATATTATGTTGAAGAGAGGCAGAAGTTGTAACTACTGTTAAAATCACTAGTTAGCATTTAAAACAGTCTGAAATTCCCGCAGTTTTATACGGCCATTCTGTGTAAGACCGTCACATGTTAGTTGTGTCTTGATTGTTATTGTAGAATTATATGAAATAGTGTCACATTTTATAAAGTGCCATGATTTTGATTTCATAGTTTTGGTGAATACAGTCCTATTTTGTGTTGGATTATTGTGAAGTATTCAAAAGGCGAACTATTTTTTGGGCAAGACTGTTACATATTTAAATAAGGGGGTGTAAAAGGGTTGGTAAGTGTACATAAATTATAAATTATTAGTCGAAATCATAGTTTAAAATGCCTCTCAATTATATGTAGAGCCGTTTGTTTCTATTATTTATCACTGTAAAGATATAATTGTTTTAATATTTTACAAATTTTGAAATGTCTTTCCTGGAAATATATTAATTTTGAGTTGAGACGGTATTCTTCCAAACCGATGATATATGAAATAAGTTGTAGAGTACTATAGGGCCTTTCTTTCGATTTTTTAATAAAAAATAGGTTGCAACCACTTATCATCCATCCACCCTCATTAAAATATAGTAAAATAAAAAATAAATTAAAAAAAGATTAAAAGTTCCATATGATATTTTTTAGAGAATTAGAAGAAGAAATTATAAACAAAAAATTAAAAATTAAATCATCATTTTATACAAATATTTCGATAATTTTTTTTAAAACTATCCATTTAAAATCAGATTTTTCCATTATTTTTAAATAATATAATTTAATGTAATGTTATTTCACCAAGATTATTATAAAAATTTCCTTATTCTAAATAATTAGCATAAGCTCTAAGTGGAAGCGTTAATTCTTTAATAAGTTTGTAATTTCTTTGTTGAATTATCAGTAATCTAGATTTTGAAAAGAAAAACAGCTGTATATACGTATATACATCTAAAATAAATCTAATTAGTTTAATGCAATATATATATATATAAGGAAATCCAATTACCCATTATGCTTTGAACGAAGGAATAAAATAAAGAGAATCGTGGCTTGTAAGATACGCTTTCATATTATCTTTATTTAATTATAACTCGTCCGAGAACGCATTTAAGTTATATATAAAAACACCCTCCACTTGAGTAAGTTAAGATACAAAGACGAAAATAATCAACCCAAATTTATTAAAAAAAAAATAGGGATGCATTTAAAAATTCAACTGTATTTGTATAAAAAATATTTAATATAATTTTAAAAATGATAATTAAGATAAACGAGAACTATAAAATTGATTTGTAGAGTAAATAAATATATAGGTGTGTATATGTTTGACTAGTGGTTTTTATTATTATTTTATCTAAATATTTAAATTTATACATAATCTTCATTAAAGTTCGAATATTCTTTTATTTTTGTCAGTAGTATTTTTCAAATAGGAAGACGCGGTTGATTTCCAGGAAACCAAAAATATTTCATAAAAATTATTTTTATAATTATTATATATTAATAAAATCTACAAATAAATTAAACCTTATATTGTAAACTAGCTGCTCAGAGCGCCTTCGGCGCTCTTCACACCTAGACGGGGGCTCCGCCCCCTGTACCCCCGAGTGGTACATAGTATTTGGTGGTTGAAAGTAGTAAAAGGTTTTCATCCATTTTGTTTCAATCAGTATATTACATAAAACATTCATTTCTTTTTGTGTTCTTATTTAAAAAATATATTTTAATTTAATCACTATATTAATTATATATATTATTATTGTATATGTTATATCTATCTACCTATGTGGCTCAAAGATACTCTAAAGTTCTTAGCCGCAACAACCACATTTCTCCAAGTGTCCCTATCTTGAGCCCTTGTTCCATCTCTCTTACGCCCCTCCCACACGTCATTGGTTTTCCAAGCGGACGTTTTCCAATCGGTCTCCCCACCAATATCCTTTTCCTCTCCCATTCTAGCCACGTGCCCTGCCTATCGCAGCTTTTCCCTTTTATAACCCTAACTATTTCTGAAGATGCAGAGAGGCCATGCAATTTCTTGTTATGCTGTCTCCCCCATTCCCTGGTGACCTCATCTTTCTTTGGCCAATAAATGCAGGGAAGAATCCTATTCTCAAATACTCTGAATCTACTCTCATCTCCAAGGGTCATAGACCATGCCTCCCACCCATATAATGCAACAGGCAAAATATTCTTTTTATATATTCCCTTTGATAATAATTTTCAAGAGATAAGCCTCTTTATTGCAGATAACAGGCGTTTCCCGATTGCAACCCCGATTTAAATTCTTCTCAAATATTATTATCCTTCGTGATTACATTCAATTTTTCTACATATTCAAATTCTACATTTTGTATCTTAAGATTTTGTATGTTAATACTCTTCCTCTTTGTTACTAAATATTTTTTCTTATCACTATTAATTTCAAACCTCCATTAAATTTTCCTCGCTATCTGTAATTGCAATTGCCGAATCTCCTATTATATTTAAGTCGTCTGAGTAACCTAATATTTTACAATTGATTTCCGCATCTTATTCTTTCTTTACTACCTTCAAGAGAAATTTGAAGATTGAAAATTTGAAAAAGTTTATCCGGATCTATTGAGTTATGCGTATGTTTTACTAAAGTCTACAAATAATTAGTGAACAGAAATATTGAATTCGCGGTTTAGTTCCTAATATCTGTCATAATGAAAATATCTTAATTAATGTTGGTCGATTTGGCCTGAACCCGCAATGATATCTCCTAATATTTCCTCCGCCTATAGTTTATAAGTATTGTATATGTTATAATAGAGTATAATATTTCTTGATCATTACATTTTGGTATTTTATTTTCATTGCTAGATTATTATTGAATATTTTTAATTATAATGAAACTTGAGAAAATGCAAAAATAGAGACTTGAGACAATTTATAAAAATTAACGGTATAAAACTATAGATAAATGACCAATATATAATAATAATATTTAAATTAATTGATTTATTTGTTTTTTTTATTATTAAGTTCATTTATTAATTTTTTTAGATCATAGTTATTTTCCTTAAAAGAAACTTAAATTCTGTGGTGCTAGGGGATTTGAAAATTATTCGTCGCAATATGAAGATTTCGTTTACAGTTTCTGTCATGTCCGACTTCCATCCAACAGTTATTTTCTGTTAAGTTTTTTGCTTCTCTTAATCATGTGATCTATATATTTAATTTTTTTTGATTCATTATAATAAAATTTAAACAAATAAAAATTTTTACTTTGTTAATTTATATAAATTTCAATATAAACTGATTGTGAGTGATACGCTTAGCCAATACTCTGAATATTTTGTGTACAAAAATATTGAATGTTCTTAGCGAGATTTGATATAATGTTGTACGATTTGTCCTAAATCTGAATTAGAAGAAAATTATAAATTGCCTCCTCTTCCAGCCCAATTCATTTACCCACCCATGTTGCATATGGCATCTAAATTTCTTAAAACTCCGTTTTTTTAATTTAAAATAGAAGGAGAGAAAGAGAGTTTTAAATTATATTCGAATAGTCTATATATTCTATATATCAGTATTTTTTTTCTGAATTTAATAGCAAGTTGATTTTAAAAATTTTCAATTCTTAATGCATATGATTGATTACATGTGTTAAAATTTAAAAAAATTCAAATATTCTAATTTTTATATTTATATACAATTTAATATTATTTTTTATTAATATCATATCAAAAAAAGAGAATTTATTAAAAATTAAAAATAAAAAAAGAAGCCTATTAATAAAAAATTGAATGGTGATTTAAATATTTTATTAAATTAATTAAAATGAGACCTTTTAGAATAAATTATTTAATTGAAATGATATTTAAATATAAGAATTTAAAAAAATATTATATTCTTTGTTTGGCAATTGTTATTTAATTATGTGCAACATGATTCGACTTGCACAGAGCATCGTTATTTTTTATTAATATCACATAATAAAAATGAATCTTTTAAACATAATAAATAAAAAAGACATTTTAATAAATTTAAAAAATATACCCAATTTAAAAATGTCAAAAATTTAAAACAACTTTATATCATCATATTTTAATTTTTATATAATATATATATATATATATATATAGTTAATTAATAATAGAGTAATTAAATTAAAATAAAAAACAAAGATAATATAATTCAGTCATTTTAATTCAGGTTAAATAATATTTTTTTTATTATTCAATGATAAAATTTATATATTATTATATATATATTATAGAAAAGAAGAAATATTCAATTAAATAAAAAATAATTTAAGATAAAAATATGATCTAATAAATATTTTAATTAAATTGAGAACTTTTAGAATAAATTATTTAATTGAATTGATATTTGTATATTAGAATTTAAAATAAAAAGGGAAATATTATAATAATTCTTCGATTGGGAATCTCTATGATAATTCATTGTTTGAAATGATTCCGCTAGGCCGACAGTGAGCCGCGAGCTGCTCTTGAATGAACAACACGGAGAATTATATAAACTTTAAAAAATTAATTTCTGCGGTTATTGATAAGATATTAATAAAATTTATAGCCTATGTTACTCTAGAGGTATATAAGAATATTGTGATGTAATTTCAAAGAAATCGGTTCAGCCAATTCTGAGTCTATAAAATAGTAATTTTCCGGACAGACAGACAGACAGACAGACAGACAGACAGACAGACAGACAGACAGACAGACAGACAGACGTGAAAAATTCTAAAGTCACTTTTGGATTCTAGAGGTCATGAAACGCGAAGATATGCAAAAATTTTTAAATTCTGAGCAATGTGCAGACAAAAACCTTTTTTTATATATATAGATTATCGATAAAAATCCATTTAACGAATGTTTATTTTCTTTTGGCTTGTATTTTTATACATTCGTTTCATGGAATGGAGGTTAGGGACAGTTGTAGGAATGAGGATGCTGCGAGCAAGAACTTCTAAGTCACAGTGATTGATACATAATTTAATATAATCAAATTAGTATTGTTTATATTATTAAAGATAAAAAAAGGTGTTTCAATAATATTATTCTCATTTTTTTCAACAAAAATGATGTCTTTAAATTTGTTTCCATGTTTAAAAGTCCCCCATAAATGTATTCAGAATCGATTATTTTACTAAAATTGAATTTAATGCAATACATTTGGAGCTAACATAAGTAAAGTAGAGTGTGTTATAAAAATAATGCACAAAATGCCTAAATGAATAATTGCAAAACCAGACAAACATGAAAGCATGCAATTGACAAAGTTTAAATTGGCATTTAGTTTAATAGAATTATCTTGTTCAGAAAGTTTGGCACCGGTTTCACGCCTACCAAATGATCAAAACCCAAATTGAGTGAAATGTTTTGACTTTATACATTCAGTAAAGTACTTTTTAAATGGTCATTGATGCTATGCATTAGATTAAGTATTATTAATAATTGCCATAGGGCTGGTATTCTATTCTGTTATTTATTTATTATTTACATTTGCTTCCTGAATTGGGTTAAAATCTTATTAAAAAAAACAACATAGAAAACCAAATTTAATATAAATTTACTGTAACTATGAAAATTCCATTATAAACTAAATAAAAAAGAATAGAAATATATTTAATAGTAACTACAACAATAATGTATGTTATATTATGTTAATTCAATTTAAAAAATATAAAAATTGATAATTTTTAAAATGAATTCTAATATTCAACTTAAAGAGTTTGATCCACTTCATAATTTTTTTTTTTGCCTCCCTCCAACAATTTTTTGTTCATCATTACACATATAATGGCTATATCTTATTCTTTATATATAAGAAGCGGATTTACTTTTGATTGATCAATGAAATTTATAATGGAATAAAATAATTAATAAAATTCATGTAGTATAATTGTATATAATGTGTTACATAATTATTTGATTTCTTATAGTTTTACGTTTTAGTATGAAAACTTGTATTGTAAATAAATATATACTCTCAAAATAATATTTATTTAACTATTAGATAAATAAAATAAAATAAATTGAATATAATAAGTTTGTTAAATCAATATTCCTTAATAACCAAGCTATTTAGTTACTATATAATAAATTTGTTAGTAAACAAAAAGGACAAGTAATCTTGAATAATTCTTACTATAATTGGCAATGTTTTTTTAGAATAAATAAAGAATACTCTTCTCGGATCGGAAAAGAATCCATTATTTATCACATTTATTCTAGATTACTATATATATTATGAGTAGTTATTTCCGAGTTATTTTCACATTTTATTGTGAGATTTGAGTAGGGTCTTTTTATATTGAAGTTATTTTCAAGAGAGATGGCTTCGCGCTAACAAGTTGTGTTTTGTGTTAGTGCTGGTGCCGATAATTCGTTAGAACTTCAAAACATAGTAACTCAAAGATGGGTAATCTTCTTCCCAACATTGATGACTGGTCACAAAGACTACGACCCAGAATCACAAAAATTCCCTTCAAATGGCGCCGAAACATCGATACTCAAATCTCAAAATAATTTCTCAAATAATAATATATATCACGAAAATCGAAACGAACATATATATACATATATATATATATATATATATAGAGGTAGAAGAGTAAGTTAATAAATTATATAAATTAAATTAAAAATAAAAAAATCGCACCTAATTAACTTAATATTTATATTAAATATTAGAAATTATCAAGTTTCAATTAATAATTCTCTTCTCTGTAATTGTGTTAGGTCTTTTGGCATATATATATACTTGTATCTATGTTTAGCAGTTGGCGTGGAAGCAAATGGACCAAACGGCTGTAAAAGAATTGAATTCCATAGCCCGAAGTAATTTTCATTGGCATTACAATGCAGGCCTCATTCTCAGATAGATTTTGTTGCTAAAGCGTGAAACTGATTCTCTCATCCGTCTGAAATTGGTTAATTAATTTCAGAACTCCGTCTTTCATATAAGGTTGGACGATATTACATCTATCTAAACTACTCTCAAAGCAATTATTTAATTTTACTTATTACTTGGTAATTGAATGCTAACAACCAAGATATAGCTCCAGTGAGGTTAATGATAACGTCGATGGTGGTTTTATCATTTGACTTCATAATTTTCATGGAACAATTACATAAAATAAAACTTATATACACGGAAAATGAGAATAGAGATGGGAGTATGATTAATTTTAAATTCTATTTATACGATCTTATTAAATAACAAAAAAAAAATCTTAGATATTTAGATAAATGATGTTTAATTTAATATTATAATTTAGAAGTACAGATGCCTTGTGAGTAAACATTTATAGAGATTTAATTATATAATTAATTTGGTATAAAATAAATAAAATTAGCCGATTTATAATTTTTACTTTTTTATGTATTGTATATAAAATCTCTATATATATCCAATATATGGTTATCCTGACGAAGTATAATTACCGAAACCTTGATAGTACAAATAATTTAGAACAAGTATATATTTTTTATTGTTTTTATTTCTTCTTGACTGTCTGTTCTAATAAACAATAACAATAAATAACCTCTGATAATTATATTTTATACTAATAAATTACGTTTAATGTTAAAATTGAAATAGAAAATAGAAAATACTTTAGAATAATTACTATATTAATCTTCTTTGTATAATAATTGCAGTTATAAAGAGCTATTTAAGCTGTTCAAAATTCATCTTAATGTTGTCTTAAACTGTTTGCTTAGTTTATTCCTTGTGATGTTTTGTGGCCCATCCTTTTTCCCATTTATAATGAATTAATAATGAATCCAACATTTGTCATTCTCATAATTAGTTTTTATTTAATTGAAATAATTAAAAATAAAAGAAATTAATGTCTTAAAAAGTTTGAAAAAAAATAATGATAATTTTATTTAGAGAATAAATTGAAAACAAATAATAAGCTGAATTGAGTGCATCATCCTAATAGCTAGCACATTTAAAAAAAAAATTCAAAAAAATTGAATAATCACCACAGTTAACGAGTATTTCATTTCAAGTTAATCTATTATAATGAAAATCTTCCTTTAAAATTAGAACCTAAATAAAAAAAAAATTTCAATCTAAATAGGCTTTATAGTTTTTACTCTATTATTTACATAAGTACATACATTTTTGTTAGATTTGGGATTCTCAAAACTTGCATTCCCTTTAAAATAACTAATTCGAATTTTTGGGTCGATTTCATATATTATATCTTATATATATATATATAAAGTATGTATAAATACGTAAATGAAAGAAATATGGAGTAATTTAAATTTTTGTCATTTATTCAAAGTTCAATCTCTCGATATATATAGATGTAATGTATATAAATGGAAATTGTTTTAGAAATGCCAAAGCACTCTCTACTCATCTAACATTTGGCTTTTTAGTTAATTAAATCCAACATAGTGAATTTTGAAATATGATTATTTGTTAATTTTGTTTTTATTTTGAGAACGAAAAAATAGAAAAGTAAAATAAGTAATTATTTAATAGATTAGAAAAATTAAGACATAATTTGAAGCGTGATCCTTCAATTAAAGTTATGATAGGAGAAGAAAAAATAAAAAATTTAATTAAGGACGCGTGTAGATAGATGTAAGTGTGTAATGTATGAGAATGAATTCATAAATAGAGTCTAATTGTTCTCAAGATAACCAACTCATAATATCTAACCATATTAGATATTCTCTTTGTGATGTCATATTTAAGTCTCTTATCAAGATTTCTTCAGTATTATAAATTTTTTTTTTTAATTTTCATTTAATTTTTTTTTCTTTATTCTCATTTTTTCCAAATTAATCTTTTGTTTTTAAAATAATAAAATAAATAATATACTTATATACGTATATGAGTGTATTCTTTGTAATTGATAAGCTTCTCTGTTCTCCCTTGAAAAAGTTATATTAGACAAAAGAGCTTATGAAGCAGAAAAGGGTTAAGGTATATTATTGTAGACTGAATTGAATTAAAAATATTCTGTTCTTTCTCTGAATTGAAAACAAAAAAAAATTTAATAATTGGATTTTGCATTCAAAATTTTATATATATATTATAAATAATATGTTTTTAAAGTATTTATTTTTTGTATTCTACTATAAAGAAGTTTTTTATTTCTAAAAAATATAATACCTATAATATGTAAATGTAAACCAAGGAATAGAAATTTTATTTTTAAAGTTTTAAGAGAGAATGACTGAGTGTCATGATTTATTTCTTTAATTGTATAGTAATTATGGAGCAAAGACGATAAATAAAAAAAAATATGATTCTTTTTCTTATCCCTAAAATAGAAATGTAAGAAATATAAACCTTCGGTATATATAACGATTTGTAGTTTGTCGAGATAAAAATTTAATATTTCACATTTGCATGGGTTTTGGTTTTGGTTCATATCTTAGACCACATCTCTAAAGATGAATAAAAAATCTCAAAAGACTCTAAATTGTTTGACTGTGTAAATGAAGAAAGATAATAAATAATGAGGAGGTGCGTAATGAAACTTGAAAAATATTATGCTAATTGTTAATCTCGATTACATTTCCTTCAGCTTAAAAAGTTTTGTTTTAATCGAAAATGAAAGTATGAACTAAAAATAAAATGGAAATAAAAATATGAAAAGGAACAATGGTGAGCATCTTCCCAGCCAGCGGGCTATAGTAAAACATTATATAATAAATATCAACTGTTTAAAAAATACGACCAAGGGAGGCAGCCCTTGGCCGTAGGGAGACAGAGCAGCAAGTATAAAATAAAAATGATATAAACGTGATTTCTTCACTTAAAGTGAAAACGACAGAGCAGTATTATGGGCTATAATTTTATTTATATCCCTTGAGTCTTTAGGCCCTTTGCAACCAATCGTCTTAATAAATATAATATTTTACTTAAATAGCTTTTGTGATTTTCTCCTTTATATTATTCATTAGGCAATTTCGATATTTATTGTTGAAAAATAACAATAACAATATTTTCATTAACTTTATATATTTTATAACTTTATATATATATATATATAAGAAAATGCTGAAAAAAATAAATTTTCAACTGAACAGAATTATTGGTATCCCACCAGATGAAGTAAATGTTTGCTTTTGACAACAAACAGATCATGTGTGATCCGATCTCCTTAAATAAACATGGTTTTCTTTATCTTATTCTTCTCCTTCACCAGAGACAATCATTCTATGTGAAAATATGCTAGCAAATAAAAAAAAAATATTTATGCTATTCTATTTTTTTTATTAAAAAAGTGAATTAAAAACTTAATATTTTATTCATTACAAATTAATAATAGATAATTACTATTAAAAATTTTTTATTAAAAAAGATAATATATTATATAGTACCTTGCACAACAATAATTAATAATTTTTTTATCATCCTCTTTAGTTTTTAAAATTTATTTTTCCAAAAAAATAATAAAGCCAAATACCAAATTCCAAAAATTAAAAAAGTAAAAAAAAAAAATAAAAATATATCTATGGTATATTATTCTCTCTCTCTCTCTCTCTCTCTCTCTCTATATATATATATATATATATATATATATATATATATAAATAGATAGATAGATAGATATAAATATAGATATAGATATAATAAATATAATAAAAAAATAATATAATATAAAGTTAGAATAATTGACATTCCTAGTTAGATTTAATAGAATAAACTAATAGTAATTACGAAAAAGTATTTTTTCTTTGTGAAGGGATAAACGCATATATGTATTGTAATATGTGCATATTTTAATAGAAGCAAGCTGGATAGAAAATTAAATGAATTGAAACTTTCTAGGGTCTTTTGTGTTTATTGACTTAACTGAAAATTAATTAAACCAGAGCATCCGTGGTAAGAAATTCATGTGACCCCAATGCCCTGCAGCTCTTACTTTATCTCAATAATTTCATTGTTGACAGGGTCTGAATTTATTTATAAGCATTTTAAATCATCTGAAAATATGCGTTAAAGCATCATACAACTAATAAAAAATTCATTTCAAATTTCTATCCACTTTATTATTGATCACTACCGAAAAAACCACAAAAACCAATGGGATAAACCTATACTACATTATCTGATAATGTTTAATTAATAAAATGATTAAAATAAAATCAATTTCATTTAATAAAAATACTTAAACAAACATAAATATGATTTTTCAAACAAAAATATATATTTTTGTGAGATTAAATTAATATATATTTTGCAATTTATTTGTACAAGTCGTCTTTTAAACTCATTTAATAATATATTTATTATCTATATTATTTAATACTGACTTTCACCTAATCATGTTTTTTTATTTGTAATATAAGTATCTCAAAACTCTCATTTAAGTAATTTTATATAAATATATATATATATATATATAAAGTATGGATGTAATCAATTGTCCATTTGTACTCTTGACCTTCACAATAAGAATATTATATTACTATATTAATATATATACTATTATATTAATCATGAAAGCAATGGAGTATATATATATATCAATAAATATTTTGAGATTTATAATTATATTTAAACTTAAGTAAAACCATATTTATTTTAAACCGATTATTATTTCTCTTAAAATATAAACATTTAAACAAAAAGTATGAATGTTAAAAATAAATAAATAGATATAATAGTTATATTTAATAAAATATCATATCCAAAGCTTATTATAGAAAATAAAAAGTATAATAATTTTTTTAAAAATAGATTTATTTATTTCTTTTGAATTTTTTCGTTTTTATGTATTTTTTTTTTTTTTTGGGTATTTGGGAAGTAAGTGCTCTTAAGAGGAAGTTTTGGTCAGAGGAAGAATTCAATTGACTTTGAATCTTTTGTGGAAGCCGAAAGTCATCGTGGTTGCCTAACGCTACGGGGTTAACGTATCTGAGAGTCTCGACTCGACTTTTGTTGTTTAATCCTTCCAAACAGAAAGCCATTGTCCATGGGTAGTAAAATGAACCAGAGGCCAAAGACAAATGAAATTGGCATCAAGGGAACTTGACACAAAATGATGAATAGAAATATAAAACAAATGAATTTCTAGCAAATAGAATAGAATTAGGAAGGAATGATGGAATTATCTTGTTGCTTTTAAACTTCTAAATAAAAACCTCAAATTGTACTTTCTAACTATATAATCGTATACTCGGGTATATATAATCATAGACGATAATTATACAGTTTACGGTGCACGGCACTGGCTGTTAATGAAATATTCACCAAGAGATTCCTATTTCAATTTCTAGAAACTTTTTCAAATAAAAAACCGTCGGTCATTTCTAGTTTACGAAAAATAATTATATAAATTTTAGCATGAAATATCCAATCCAATCTTCATTTCTATTCATTGAGGTAAGTTAATATTTTCGGTTATATAACTTGTTATAAAAAATTAAATAAATTTAAATTTGGTCAATATATAAATTATCAGTAAATAAATATGATTCAAAATATATTTATTTTTAATTTTATTTTCATAAAAATTTTTGTAATTAAAGTTTTTAAAATTTAAGCACATTTCAGTCATGCTACTATGTTATTTTTATGTTATATTTATAATTTACTAAATCAAATTCTAAATTTTATTTTTAAAATTTGTTGAAGTTAGCACTCTCATTCTCAAGTTCCGTAAATGACGATAATGCTACAATATTTTTAAAATATTTTACAACAATTAATTTTTTAAAAGTTTTCAAATATGTAAATGTAAATTGTTGAGATAAAATTCACTAGTAAAAAAAAAAAATTTGAATAATTACAAATTTAAATATCACATTACATCATTTTTAAGTAAAATTACTCTCACCTCTCAAAGGTATATATATATATATATATATATATATATATATATTTATTCGATTGTAGCTATAGAATAAAATAATTTAGGTGTCATATATATAAGCAAATTATTATTAAACGTATTAAGATAGTAGTAGTTTATATTTTGTGTGATATTTTTTTTTGTTTAAAATATACTTACTTGCAATTACAATTGTATATGAAAAACACAATTTAAAATTGCAAAATAAAGATCTATGAATGTAGATTATCTTAAAACCGGTAAAAGTTCTAATCTAGGTCACAAATATACTCATAGAAAAAAAATGAAAATAGTAAATATCGATTTAAGAACGAAAAAAAAAATTGGAAGATAATCGAGGTGTATTAGGGTGTTTCCTCTAATTTGAAGCCATTCATCCAATGACTAATGGCATTATAGAAAGCAGAGGGGAAGATTAAGTTGATAATTACAGCTTTTCCTCCAAGTAGCAAATGGGCTTCCTTTTGTTATTCGGAACTTATATGTCAAACTAAATCGAATTGATTTATATATATATATATATAGATACATATATATAAATATATAGTAACTATTCAATAAATTATTCAAATATAATATCAATAATACGGTATATATTATAAGGTATTTTTATAGAATTCATGAAGAGCTCCAAGCTAATCAATTGACCATTCCATCAGTTTAGAAATCCCGTATGTCCAGTGAATGCATAAATGTTAATTCTAACAATTAATTTGTATTAAAGTATTATATAATATTAATAGAAGTAAGTTATTCATGATTATATTTGTCCATCATGTAAAAGAACATCCAGCCCGCTTGAATCGGAGCAAGCGTACGGTTTTTGAAAACGACTGCAGAATAAGCAGTCGAAACGTTGTACAGTTATTTTAATTTAATAAATAATTTTATACAAACAATGTGGTCTTTTAATAAAAATTCCCTTAATAATTATAAAAGAACATTATTTAAAGAAAGGAGAAAGTGCATTTAAAAGATATATATACTTGTATCTTTAGTCTTTCAGATACTTCCACGTAGATAGATATTTATTGGTAAAGATACTATTGGCATTTTTTTATATATAATAACACTATAAATAGGTAAGGATAATATATATATATATAAAAACTCAAATTCGATATCAAAAAATGAACAAAACAATTGGTTTTAGTTTGATTTAAATTTGATTTAACAAGTTAAAGCGTCTTCAGTATTTCCGTCCAAGTCTTCGAAAAAGAAAAAAACATTTTGTAAGTAAGAAAGAGGAGAAAAGATTTAAGTTGCTTCTTTGAAAGAATAGTAAAATTAAGGTTATTTATTAAAATAACCGAAAATGGAATAATTGTAATTTAGTTATTTTGTCTTAATTTAAATTTAATCTTTTATTTTTCAATTATCAAATTTATAGATTAATTTCAACTTCAATCAAATGAATAACATCTATAAAAAGTAAAATTGAACAATTTATTTTTCATTTTATTTTGAATCTTTTAATATAATAAATTTTGTTTTTTGTAGATGAACATGAAGGTGATTATCAATTTAGGAGGGTTAGCAGAATCTGTCCCTTTGGGGGAGTTTAAAAGTCCCAGCTATAGCCTAATACATCAGACTCCAATCAATCGCACAAGTTTAATAGGATTAATACCTGATCAAGAATTAATTCCATCCGGACTTTCATAGGGATCTCACTTCATTTAATTTTTTAGAAAGACTTTATTCAATTCCTATTTAGCAATCAAACGAATTGTAAGCTTAAGAATTTAAAAAAAAAATTGTTTTTTCATTAAATAAAATACTGCAAAAGCCTCCCACTACTAACACCTATGACAGCTGATAATCAAATAATATAAATATAAAAAATTTTTATAAAATAACGTTTTTCCAATGGACTAAAAAGAAAAATATAATTTTTCTATTATATAAGCCTGACAAAGTTAATGGATGAATTGCTTCATATTCAACGAAAAACGTTGAAAAAAAAGATATTTTCTCTATACCATCTGAGGGGAAGAAACCCCTCCTCATTGGCGATACAACTGATTAATAAGAATTCATCATTAAATTTAATGCTATGGAATATTTTTAAATACGTTTAAAATGAAAATTAATTACAATTAATTAATTATAATTCAATTATATTTCTTCTATACCTTCTAGGGATCCATTGAAATATCTATAAAAATTTTCAAAAGTCTATCTCAATAAAAAGTCGATTTCAATTTGTCAAAAGAGCGAACAGACAGAGAGACAGACGCCAAATGAAGTTAAGAAAAACGTTATAAAAAGAAAAAAATATACATTATATATATATAATTACTCCTGGGTTGTTATTGTGAGTTTCGCACTTTTCACTCGCACTTCGCACTCGACTTTTAGGCGCCCCACTTTTTCAGAATAATTTTCGAACTGGAATTTTGGGATTCTGAGTCTGTCCATCTAGCAAGTGTTATCAATTTAAGACTGGAATCAGATTTTGCAGATATGCAATAAGAAGGTTTATTTCATAAACAATATATCCTAAGATTATGAAAAATAAAATCTATAAAACTATAATTTTGCCTATTTTTAACATGAGGTGTGGTTCATGACTTTAAGTAAAGAGATAAAGAACCTTCCATCTTTCAATATTACTTTTTGAAAACTATCACTTTAAAGTAAGCCATTAGTAAAAATGTATATATTCTATTATTCTATTATTTTTTTCATCAAGATAAAAAAAAGTACAACTTTCACTTTTAAAATATATATCCTCAAAAGTTTACAGAACATTTTAATATATTAAATTATTTCAAAGCTTTCAATTTACCCTCCATATGCATAATACCAGCTTATCCCCAAAAAAATATTATCACATTATTTACATTTTTTTTATATTCATTTAAGTTTGTTATTTTTAAAAATATTAAAAATATTAGATATAACTTGGATATTATTTCTTATAGGAGAAAAAATATTAAAAAAATTTTTGACGATATGAGAAATAAATTACATAACTTCAAAATTATTTAATTTCACTTTCAAATTGAATTAAATTTATGATAATTATGAGAATGCGCCTATTCTTATATTCTTAAATATTTGCAATATAAGTAAGAAATCAATTGAAAGAGAATGGGTATTGAATAGAAATATGATTGTTGATCCAAGAACTTTTGAGTGTGAGTAGCGCTACAGAAATATATGAATAGATTTATATTTTTTATCATACACTTGTTGAAAATTTGTTAAATATGAAAATACATATTTTAAATATTAAATATAAAAATATAATTTTATTATTATTTAATTATTTTATTTAATATTCAAATTTTGTTCAAATAAATTTATAAAAAAAAATTAGAAAAAATATTATTTATAAATATATAAAAAGCAACAACATTATCTGAAAATATATAACATATATATAATAATTTTTCATTTAGAACTAAAAAGTCAAAAATTTTCTACTCTGTTGTTTTTTTAAAACTAACCATTTTATTTGCTTTGCAAATTAAAATATAGAAATGGTATATATTATAATTAATATCTAAACATAAGTTTAAATCAAATATATATATTTTTCTTACATAAAAAGCGAGCTGTTATCTTATATCTCTTAGCATTTTTTTATTGTTAATGAAAATTAAGGTGATAGGTAGATTGTTTATATATACTCTCATGTGTGTGTTTGAGTGTGTGTATGGAGAAGCTGATAAAAAAAAATGATACTTATATAAATAAACATTGTCCCGGTAACCTTTGGTATTAAATAGAGCAATGCATCTTCGGATGAAGAGCTAAATTTGGGATTGGTGAATCAATTGAATATTGATTCTTATTCTTCGATGACCACCGATAAAAATTATCCGCAACACTGATTAAAACTACAATGAATATTTATTTTTATTTTTATTAGAAGATATATATACTTATATTTATAAATATATACTATAAAAAAAAACTATTATGCATATAATGAAACAATTCCTAATTTAAAATATTGAGATAATTAAATAAAAATAGAAGATCACACACTCCATCATCTGATAATAATTTGGATAGAAAATAAATAGAATCATAATCCATAACTGGATATATTTAGTCCCAGGATACTATTAATAACAAGAAACCCACTAGAATGTTGAGTTGTAGGGTTGTATAAGGCAGCTTTGATAAATTATGTAAAGTTTCTAAATTAGAATTGTTTTACATGTTTTTGTTGCTATTTAATATTGTTTTTATTTAGAAATAACTTTGCTTGATTAAAAAGATATAAACACACGTGATATTGTTGAATGACTTGTTTAAACAAAAATAAAAATAAAAAAAAAAAAAGAAAGAAAGAAAGTATAGTGAAAAGAGAATAATGGAAATGTCATGCAAAATATATATCAATGATCATATCCATTGAAATGGATAACCCGTCAAAAATTTCATCCACCTTAGCATTTCGTACATTTTCTAACAATAATGATATGGTTGATATATTGTTTTTTCGTATAATATATAAATGTTTTTTTATTTATTATTTTTTTTTTTAAATAAAAAAGTTTTTGTTAATTATTTAGTAAAAGTTCAAAAGTAATTTTTTTTATCTGATATATATCAAACAATATATATAATAATAGGAGTTTTTTAAATAAATTAAAATATACTGATAAATCAGTGTTTTGAAATTGGTTTATAAGGTTTTCAAATCCAATTTTATACATACTAAATATTTTAATTTTTATTTATTCAAACAATTTTTTATATAAGTATACATTTTATTTTATTTTATTTTATTGCATGACCTCTATGCATCTCCAGATATAATAAGTTGACCTGTGGCCAGGTCCGAACCAACCGACGGTTTGAAGTAAATTAATTTCCAACTACAGAAACAATTTCAAATAATTTTAATATATCTATTAATGTAATAAAAAACAGATATGGATACATAAATAATAAATATAAACATTTTTAATTTTATTTTATTTATAATACAAATGCAAGACCAGGCTGTGACGTCATGCATGGCTGGATGCCGTCATATAATTTTAAATCAAGAAAAAACTAATAAATATGATTTTCTCGAGGATAAAACCAATACAAAGTGCATGATTTGTGGTGATATATAAAAAAATCTCCTTTGGTGTGAAAATAACCCTTCCCTTCCTATCGTCGATTGCTAATACTACCACTTCCGGTTTCCGGATTTGCACCAAAAGTTGATCAATTCATCCAACTGTGATGCATTAAGTAAATATACCAAATTTCATCAAAATCGGTTGAGCCGTTCAGGCTGTACACATCTATACGGACGGACAGACGCACAGACGGACAGACATCATGCTAAAAATACTTTTTTCTGTTAAGAAAATGCATGATTCGTGGAGATATGTAAAAATCTCCACATGTGAAATTTGGTGTGAAAACAATACCTCCCTTACTATAGTCGGTCCGTAAAAATTATAAAATCGAGAAGGCTGCGGTGGGCAGGACATGTGGCTAGAATGGGAGAAGATAAAATGGCGAAAAATATATTGGTAGGGAGACCGAGTGGGAAACGGATGTGGTTGCTGCGGCCAAGAACTTTTGAGTTTCATAGACAGATAGATACATTTTATTTTAATCATCAAGTTCCTTAGCTCACATCTTTACTATTTTTGATTGAACATTTTTTTAAAAGATTAATTAAAAATCAATGACTTTCATTTAAAATGATGTGGTAAAATTAGTGAATATAAAATTATTTATATATGTATCTATGGAAAAATTTTGGTTCCTCATTTAAACATCATACCACTTTATACTAGCATGGTAGAGATTTAGATATCTTATTATTATTGTTATTATTATTTCAAACGAAGGAAAATTTTGATGAATTAAATTATTTGTTCATTAGCATTTCTGAGAATGCATGGAAGGAGGGAAGAAGGGAAGAGGATAATTTTCTATCGTTTTTTAGTCAGTCCCACTTTGGTAATATTAATATTACTATATATTATATAGTAATTCAATAATTATGCTTAACTAAAACAAATTTCAAAAAATATTTTTCTATATCATTTTTCATATGTAGATACTGAATTTTAATTCATTGGAATCCTCCATAGAAATTTATTTTTTTATTTATTTTATTTATTTTATTTATTTCAAACAATTATATTCTTTCTACCAACCAAATCATTCAATCTCATCTCTAAAATCGATTTTTATATTTAAGTCTACTTATATTTATCAAATGTTCTAAATAAATATGGAATTTTTTAATATATCTATTTTATAATTAGTCAATAAAATATTTAATAATTTTAAAATAAAACATTTAATTTATAAATTGAACTTTAATTAAATGAAGTTAGATAGTATAAGTATAGAATACTAATTCTAGATTATTTACACTGGCTGGTGAATTTTAAGTTTTTATGAAAATTTTATGGAAATACGTATAATCCTTCGTAAAATCTATAGTGAGAAAATTGTTGAAAGTGCTGGTAATTTCATATAATGAAGTAATTATACTATTAACATTCACATGAGAACATATTAATTATCAAATCAAGGAGGTGTTGGTGAGCTGGACACATTAGAGAGAAGAATTTATTAGTGTTAGAATTTAATAAAAAGGTCTATTAAATATAAATTTATAAAAATAAGTACAATAATTAGCTAATATATTTTTTAAAGATGCTAACTTATTTTGGGGGATTTTTTATATGGATTTGTTTTAAGGAAATTGAAGAATTTATTATAAACCAATAAACAATAAATTTCTAAAAGATACTGTTTCTTTTTTAATTACGAATGTAACATTTTATGAATCATTCCAGACTTGTTTCCTTCCTAACATTAAAATACACATCCTGAAGGCGTTACGATTTTTTAATGACTTCCATTTATTATGTATACTCAGCGTGATCTACCTTAGGCAAATTGGTTTTCTGCTACAAAATGTCTTTTATATTATCTAATAATATGAACCGTTTGGTTTTTAATTTAAATTAATAGTTACAATGTTTGATAATTTATATATAGAAATTTTATTAAATATTAGGTTTTTATTAAAGATTACATTTAGTTATTTGAAAAAAAAATTTTTTTAATAATAATAACTTATCATTAACTTTTATCAGAAATATTTTATTTTTTTAGAATTATTATGGATTATTTTCACAAATCAATTATTTCAATTATTCAATTAATAAAAATTAAATCCAAATAACTAATAAATTTAAAGTTACGAAGTTCTTGTTTTAATATAAGTTTGATATCAAAGCATAAGACACATATGGCAGGTTATAAATTATAAATTAATGAATTTAATTGTATTTTTAAAATATTATTAATTGATTATATAATGACAAAATAAGTTTGAAATTTAAAGGATATATTTATCTAATGAGTTTATTTATTAATTTATTACCCTTCACATACATAAATATATTTTATAAGTTATCTAAAATTCAATTTAAGAGTAATCTTTTTAACACTCAGAGAAGCTGAAAGTTTATTTTTAGTTTAGTTTAAAAATGTATGTGTTTATCAGCCAATTTGTGATACATAAACTTTTTTTTATCCCATAATATGACAAAAAAAAGGGTTTACAATTCAATTGGTCGTAATTAGTTAACATTTACATTTTTAGATTGTCTTACATTATTTACATTAAACTTATTTTGAAATAATTTTTACTTACAGTCTAGGAAAAGGCTATATATCAGGGGTGTGTAAACTGCGGTCAAAAACCCTTTGAATGCGGCCTAAACGCAAATTATGAAAATATTAAAATTTTTTCAACATGGTTCTTAAAAAAAAGAGAAAATGACTTTGTGGGATTAGACTTTTAAATATTTCTGACTTTTTTAAATTTTTTTAATATGGTTCTAAATAAATAAAAAATAAGTTGACCTGTGGCCAGGTCCGAACAGACCGACGGTTTGAAGTAAATTAATTTCCAGCTACAGAAACAATTTCAAATAATTTTAATATATATATTAATGTAATAAAAAACAGATAGGCATATAACATAAATATTTTTAATTTTATTTTATTTATAATATATATGTAAGACCAGGCTGTGACGTCATGATTGGCTGGATGACGTCATATAATTTTAAATTAAGAAAAAACTAATAAATATGATTTTTCTCGAGGATAAAACCAATACAAAGTGCATGATTCGTGGTGATATGTAAAAAATCTCCTCATGTGAAATTTGGTGTGCAAATAACTCTTCCCTTCCTATCGTCGATCGCTAATACTACCACTTCGGGTTTCCGGATTTGCGCCAAAAGTTGATCAATTTATCATACTGATGCATTAAGTAAATATGCCAAATTTCATCAAAATCCGTTGAGCCGTTCAAGCTGTACACATCTATACGGACGGACGGACGGACAGACATCATGCTAAAAATACTTTTTACCGACCGACTATAGTAAGGGAGGTATTGTTTTCACACCAAATTTCACATGTGGAGATTTTTACATATCTCCACGAATCATGCATTTTCTAAACAGAAAAAAGTATTTTTAGCATGATGTCTGTCCGTCCGTCCGTCCGTCCGTCTGTCCGTATAGATGTGTACAGCCTGAACGGCTCAACCGATTTTGAAGAAATTTGGTATATTTACTTAATGCATCAGTGGGATGAATTGATCAACTTTTGGTGCAAATCCGGAAACCGGAAGTGGTAGTATTATCGACGATAGGAAGGAAAGGGTTATTTTCACACCAAATTTCACATGAGGAGATTTTTTACATATTATCACGAATCATTCACTTTGTATTTGTTTTATCTTCGAGAAAAATCATCTTTATTAGTTTTTTTCTTAATTTAAAATTATATGACGTCATCCAGCCATTCATGACGTCACAGCCTGGTCTTACATATATATTATAAATAAAATAAAATTAAAAATATTTATGTTATATGCCTATCTGTTTTTTATTACATTAATAGATATATTAAAATTATTTGAAATTGTTTCTGTAGCTGGAAATTAATTTATTTCAAACTGTCGGTCGGTTCAGACCTGGCCACAGGTCAACTTATTTTGCAATATGACCCTCGAATGGTCAGTTTAGACACCCCTGTTATATATATAAAAAAAACCTAGCTTATAAGCTCGAAATTTATTTATATATTTGGCTGTTATCATAAGTTTTTTCTCCTCGACTGAGATTTGATAAGGGTAACTAGCTCAAATTATGCCTGGATAATAAAAGGACCTTTTAAAACCATTAAGATTGAAAAAAAAAGAAAAATATAAGTTGATCCTTTTTTAAACGAAAAATAATTTTTAATTAAATCAAGAAGATGGGTGCTTTTTTTCCTTGTATATAAATATAGCCATTTCTAAAAATATTTCACATCTAACTTTTAAAATTTCTGCATTTATAACTATATTCTATTCTAACTTTATTGAAAAGTATAATAGGAATCCAAGCAAAATAAAACTAATTATAAATTAAATGAATATCTATTGATTTCAATGAATATATTTATTCAATTCAATGAAATAGAATAATCAAATTATAAAAAAAAATCTAGTATATTGATTAAAAGATTACAATTTAATTTTGGAATTTGAATTTATATGAATGAAATAACTTTTTTTTTGAAAGATTAACGTAAAACAAATATGCAAATATTTAAAGTAAAATAAAAGAAATTTCCCTATGAGACAAATAAATTATCATCACAGATTTAAAATTCAAAATTTAATTAATATTTTTCTAATGATTTAGATTAACAAATATACAGGATTTTTATTATTTTTATGAATTAATAAATCTTATAGACTTTATTTTCCAATCGAGAATTTAATTGTACTATAGGAAAAAAATGTGAACTTTGAATTCTCCCTTTTTTAGTCAGTGAAATATTTTACAGTATATTTACTCGCCACATTAATAAAAATAATAACTCATTCTAAAGTAAAATTAAAAAAAAAATATTTCCTATTATTCCAAATAATCTCTGTGCCATTATCATTTCAAAATTAATAGTAATAATAATAATAAATTATTATTATTATTAGCTTATTTATAAAATGAGAGTTATTAAAAGAGCCATCCCTTTAAATCGATATTTGATAAAGATTCCAAGAAGATAATGTGAAGAACTTTTTTCTTTTCTTTCCTGGGTTGAGATGGTTCTTTTCTTATGTCTTTTAAACAAACCAATTTATAAAAGTTTAGAAAACGGGAAAAAAAATTCTTTCACAAATCTTTTCAATTCCATTAAATTTATATATGATTATTTAAATATTCTATGGGTTTATTTATATTCATCTTTTTGGAAGTGATTTTTAAATAAAGCACAAAAATATGTTCTTCATTTAATAAACCATCAAAAGAGCGTGAGTTTTACGTATTATATTGAATAATATTTTTTATGTTAAATTGCCAAAGATTTTTTGATTTCTATTATAAATATGCTTCTGAAATAAAGGTAAAAATATTATTTATATAGTAATATATATATATATTGAGAATTACTAAAAACCTGCAAGGGATGGTTGTCTACTAAATTTATAAATGTACTAATAAAAATAAAAATAATAGGAAAATAAACCTGAAAAAATTAATTTTTAAAATAGAACAATTCCAAACGATTTAAATAAACATTGTAAAAAACATGAATTATTAACTATACAAATGAGAATAGTACTTGTATAATTATTAATTTTATACAAATTAAATTTCGTGATAATATCTAATATTGGTTCACATGAATAATGAAATCGCATTTCATTCATAAAACTTAGAACAAATTCCTAAATTCTAATATAAAAACTTTATAATATAGTATAGATGGGAGTGATCAGGAAAACTCGAATTTGATTAGAGACATATCCCTCGATTCATGGTTGATATCAATCAAGTTATGAAAATCAGTTATAAAAAAATGTTCAAAAATTTAATGCTATATTCAAATTTTGATAATATAATACAATTATCCAAAGTTTTATTAAAATTGTATAATTAACTGAAAACTATATTTCAAATAATTTAGTAATTTTTTAATTTTAATGGGTTATACAAATTAATAAATATTAATATTAAACATATTAAACATTAACTAATTTCAATAATATAAATTTATCTCATAGAAAATAATTAAAATAATAATAATTATTTATATTTTTTGATACAAATGAAGTAAATATCTTAGGAATATATATAAATAAGATCACAAATAAGCTGAGAATAAAAATATATTGGATTTGAATTTTTATGAATTTTTATTATTTTGTTTAAAATAAGCCACTTTTTGATTAATAATAAAAAATTAATCAATAAAATATATAAAATAAAACAATTTTAAATATCTATATGTAAGCTATCACATATGGGGAATCTGAAAATCATATTAAGGTTTTGAAAGACAAGATTTACTTTAAAAAAAAGAAAGAAAAACAAAATAAAATAAATAGATTAATGTTTGCAATATTTATAAATTATATAAATAAATTATGGGTAAAAATGTATTCACCTCATTGTAATGATCCTTACCGTGATGAGAGAATTGTTTTCACTAAATACGATGTGCACTGACTAAAGGCTATCGAAATATTATTAATAAAGATAGTCATTTGAATAAAAATAGATTATGATAACAAATTATTTTATTTTATTTTCAACAAATTAACTTTCTTAGAAAATATTAATCAAAAATGTATAAATATAAATTTGATAAATTATGAGAAAATAACGGTTTTAGTTAAAAATATAAAAAAAAAATTATTTAAACAAGATTAATAAGGTACTTAAAAATAAATAATATGTGTGAGATTGAATACAATCCAATTAGATGGAAAAATATATAATTATATTTAATAATAATAATAATAATAATAATAATAATATTAATATAATTATTTTATAAATTTAATAATAAATTTAATTTAAAAAAAATAACTAAAAATACATTCTCAATATAAAATTGAAATTAGAAAATTATTTTTAATAAAACGAAGTGTAAATATGTATATAATAAAATATAATGAAACTTTAGTATCAAACAAATGCATTTATCATGATTAGAAATTATAATAAAAAAATAATTCTAATGGTTGAAGGAGAGAGAACAATAAAAAATATGAAAAAAAAAAATATAAAACAGAATTTTTATGATGAAATGCTTGTGATTACGTGGTACATCTATGAGTAAATTTTTATCTTTAACTGGCAGAATACTCAGATTATGAGTTAAAATCTTAAAAAAAGTTGTCTGTTATTATTTATTTATTATTATTATACTATAAAACAACAAGTCAGACTTTTTTCGTTTTGATTTATCTTTTGTGTCTTTTAATTAATTTTTTTTATTTATTCACTGATGTTAGCATTAACGTATTTTCATTATCCTAATAATAATATTTTTTCCAGAATAATACAATTTAATAAAGAAATTAAATTTTTGAGGTAAATATGTTCAATAATGACAACACGTGAATTCTCATGGCAATACCTGGTTCATTTTGATAGACAAATGAGAAAAGTATAATTTAAGTTTTCGTTTTAAAAAAGTGTTTGAGAGATAATACTTCTCTATATTATTAAATAAAATATGTATTTTTGGTAAAAAAATATTTAAAAATGAATTATTAAGTAATAATCTGAATTCATTTCAATGTTGAGAGTTTACCCTTCTTCTCATTTCAAAATACACAATGTTATTGAAATTAAAGTAAAGCATCGGAGATTTATATTAAGTAATAATATAATATATATATATATATATATATATCAAACATGTTGAAATTTAAATAATAGGTAGGTTTGTAAGGTTCTAACTGTTGTTTATTGATATTTTAAGATGGTTGTAGGATAATGTCAAAAAATCGGAATGAAATATAAAATATACTAATAATAATAATCATTGATAAAATTTAATTATATGAGTGCAGCTTGATAAATCATTGACTTATTGAATTTCTCGATTAGTAACTTTAAATGCTCAAGTCTAATCTATTAACCCATTAACGTCCAATAATATACTAGCGTACAAGTTTGGGCTAGCTGCGCCATTTAGTTTTAGTTTAACAGTTATTGAAAGCTGACAACCTCGTTAATAATATTATTATAATAGACTTGTGACTAGAGCATTTATTATGGAAAAACTTTATTAAAATACGGTTTATGTATATAATATTAGCGTAATATTAAAAGAAAATGAGTGATGAAGTAAAGCTTAATTTAAGAAAATATTAATTAAAGATAAATCAACGTTTTAGTAAAGTCTACATGATTGTGAAATTATACAATAGGATTGTGTTGATAATCAAGGTTAAAGAACTTATAATACTCTTTGTTTACACAAAAGATTGCAATATCTGTTCATAACCAGGTCAACCAAAACAATTCAGTATCTAATTATTTTAGATAAATGATAAGGATACATCGTTTTTATTTTATATATATATCTTTTTCAAAATCATATTTTATAAGTTAATTTCTTAACAATTTTAATGGACCTAATAATAATAAACCCCTATAGATGGATTCATATACATATAATGCGTTAGTATTTTATTTTGCGAAATGTTTTTGTGCAAAATCTTAATAGGTCCCTTAAATATATTAATTCCTTATCAGCGGAGTTTCTAGAATACTTCGAATATACTCCTTATACGATTTATCAGTAATTGGCGTTGTCAGACTCATCATTGACAATCCCGTGGGCGGTTTTTGCCTGAGTGATTCTTGCCTGACACGTTATTATTATAATAATCATGTAGACATCAATTTAGGTCTAAATTCTTTTTAGATATATTCTTCATAATGGGATAATTTTTATTGGGTTTGGAGGTAGAAAAATTTAGATTTAAGAAAATATCATTTTTTTACCGACCGACGATAGTAAGGGAGGTATTGTTTTCACACCAAATTTCACATGTGGAGATTTTTACATATCTCCACGAATCATGCATTTTCTTAACAGAAAAAAGTATTTTTAGCATGATGTCCGTCCGTCCGTCTGTCCGTCCGCCCGTCCGTATAGATGTGTACAGCCTGAACGGCTCAACCGATTTTGATGAAATTTGGTATATTTACTTAATGCATCAGTGGGATGAATTGATCAACTTTTGGTGCAATTCCGGAAACCGGAAGTGGTAGTATTAGCGATCGACGATAGGAAGGAAAGGGTTATTTTCACACCAAAGGAGATTTTTTTATATATCACCACGAATCATGCACTTTGTATTGGTTTTATCCTCGAGAAAAATCATATTTATTAGTTTTTTCTTGATTTAAAATTGTATGACGTCATCCAGCCATTCATGACGTCACAGCCTGGTCTTGCATATATATTATAAATAAAATAAAATTAAAAATGTTTATATTTATTATTTATGTATCCATATCTGTTTTTTATTACATTAATAGATATATGAAAATTATTTGAAATTGTTTCTGTAGCTGAAAATTAATTTACTTCAAAACGTCGGTCGGTTCGGACCTGGCCACAGGTCAACTTATTTACAAATTGAATAAATTAGTAATTATGTTTCATTATATTAACAAAAATAAAAAATAAATTTTTGCTTTGGTTTGAAAAGAATTAATTAAATTTTTAAAATATCCCTACTTATTTTTTTAATTAATATTCTTAATTAGCAATAATTATTTGTTTTTAATAATTATTATTTCAAGATTATTTTTTTTTATAAATATGGTTTAATTAAAATTCATGACTCTAATTAATTTGAAATATATATACTATATGTACAGCAATCAAAATCTATAATATATTGACAAACACGAACAAAAGCTATTGAAAATTAATACACTTATAAATAAAATAAAATGTGATATATGTTGGATATGGTTTTGAAAACTATTCGCCAATCTCAGTTAATATTTTAGTCGAAAACCAAAGCCGTTAAAAACTGTTTTGATATTCATTTGAATGCCTAAGAATTAATGAGAATCGGGATTCAAATGGTAAGAATTATTACTCTGTATGCCTCCATTAAGGAATCTAATATGAATTTAAATTTTTAACATTCAATATTGTTTGTTATTGATGCATTTTAGATTCATTCTCCAAAACTTTGAAAAGATGATTGACGGAATGTTTGTTTATCAAACGATGAATAAGTTTTAAATGTATGATATAAAATTATTATTGCTTGCCAAGAAAAATCATTAATCTTTAAAATATTAATATTAATCTCCATAAATATTGTTTTATTTTGTTTATACATTATTAGGGTACTAGCTGCTCAGAGCTCCTTCGTCGCTCTTCACATCTAGACGGGGGCTCCGCCCCCTGTACCCCCGAGTGGTACATAGTATTTGGTTGAAAGTAGTAAAAGGTTTTCATCCATTTTGTTTCAAACAATGTATAACATAAAACATTCATTTCTTATTGTGTGATTATTTAAAATATATTTTAATTTATTTAGTAAATTAATTATATATATTATTATTGAATATGTTATATCTATCTACTCGAAAGTTCTTGGCAGCTACAACCACATTTCTCCAAGTGTCCTTATCCTGAGCCTCTGTTCCATCTCTCGTACGTCATTCCCTGATGTACTCATCTTTCTTTGGCCCATAAATGCTGGGGAGAATCCTATTCTCTGAATCCACTCTCATCTCCAAAGATCATAGACCATGTCTCACACTCATATGATACAACAGACAAAATAATTGTTTTATATATTTTAATTTTCATTCCCTTTTATAATAATGTTGATGAGATAAGCCTCTTTACTGCATGATAACAGGCGTTTCCCGATTGCAACTTCGATTTAAATTCTTCTCAAATATTATTATCCTTCGTGATTACATTCAATTTTTCTACATATTCAAATTCTAAATTTTGTTTGTTAATACTGCTCCTGTTTGTTTCTAAATATATTTATTTATCATTATTAATTTCAAACCTCATCTCTTTTCCTACCTCGATTAATTTTTCCTCGCTATCTGTAATTGCAATTGCCGAATCTCCTATTATATTTAAGTCGTCTGGGTCACCTAATATTTTACAATTGATTTCCACATCTTACTCTTTCTTTACTACCTTCAAGATAAATTTTAAGATCAAAATTTGAAAAAGTTTATCCGGATCTATTGAGTCATGCGTAGGTTTTACTAAAGTCTACAAATAATTAGTGAACAGAGATATTGAATTCGCGGTTTTTTTAATATCTGTCATAATGAAAATATCTTAATTAATGTTGATCGATTTGGCATGAACCCGCAATGATATCTCCTAATATTTCCTCCGCCTATAGTTTATAAGTATTGTATATGTTATAATAGAGTATAATATTTCTTGATCATTTCATTTCGATATTTTAATTTCATTGTTTGATTTTTATTGAATATTTTTAATTATAATAAAATTAGAGAAAATGCAAAGTTAGAGACTTGAGACAATTTATAAAAATTAATTTATAAAAATTAACGGTATAAAAGTATTGATAAAACTAAAGATAAATTAACAATATATACATTCATTAATAGTATTAATTTAAATTAATGGATTTATTTGATTTTTTATTATTAAGTTCATTTATTAATTTTTTTAGATCATAGTTAATTCCCTCCCTTAAAATAAAAGAAGTACCTATTCAAATATGGAAAGAATAAATACAAAATAATTTAAGTTAAATATGATTTAAATATTTTATTAAATTAATTAAAATGAGAACTTTTAGAATAAATTATTTAATTGAAATGATATTTGAATATTAGAATTTAAAATAAAAAGTTAAAATTTATAATAATTCTTTGATTGCTAGTTATATACATTGTGTAAAATGAGTCCGCCAGTCAGTGGGCCACGCCTGGCTCTTGAATGAACAACACGGAGAACTATATATAAACTTTAAATCTCTCTCTGTCCCGCTCACACACACTCTCACCTCTCTCCTCATCCCCTCCACCTCTCATTTCTTAGTTATTTCAATTTCCACAAATTGTCTAATTTTTAAAATATTCACTAATTTACTTTCTATTTTTATTCTTTAATCCTTAAATAATATATTTTCTATTTTATGTTAAAATGTAAATAACTTACATTTTAACATATTAAACTATGACAGCAAAAAAGTAAACGAATTACATACATACATACAAACAGTCTCCTTTATATATATAGATATAAAAAGTATCATCTGTTTTTTGTTCCCAGATAGTTTATAGTATTTCCCAAAAAGATTATTCTAAGGAAGAATTCCAAATTCGGAATATTTTGGAAGTTGAATATTAATAGTATTATTTTAAAAATAAAAAATTGTAATTAAATTATATTGAAATAAAAAACAAATTAAATTAAATATAAATATAAATTAAATTAAATATATACTTAGATATATAATTAATTAATAATTCTTTAAATTGGATAGTTTTTTTTCTAAAATGTTAAGTAAAAATATTTGCCACAATGCCAGGAAACGATAACAACTACCTATTGGGATGAAATATTGATAATTTCTACAAGAATATTTATTTTTATATAAATCTAATATATTTAATTTAAAAAGAGACCTGTAATGAATTCTTGACATTTTTTAAATGTCAAAATAATAATTTATTGCTATAGTTTTTTAATAATTGTAAATTGGAATCGAATAGTTAGAAAATAAAATAAAGATTAATTCAAACTTTTCGATGATATTTGGGCAGATATAAAACTTAAAATGTATTTAATAATATTTAATGAATAAATATCTAAATACAGGGGTGAACAAGTTTTTTTACCAAAGGGCCAAACGAGAGTTCGTCTTCGTCATTACTTACTAGGTCTCAGACCAAAAAAAAAAACAATTAATAAATTATTATTAATGAATAATACATATAATACATGACTCTTTCAAGGTCTAAAAATCGCTTCATTGTTATGACGATTATTATAATATATATATTTACAGTGATGTATTGGGAGGGGAACGACGTTCCCTTACCTTTTTTCAGAACCGGAACGCGTTCCAGTACTTTTCATGTCCCGACACAACTCCCACTAAAATCTATAAAATAAAACTTAAATCTACTGTTAGAATTTCTTTTTTTGTGTTCGTTAATATTTTGTATAGTAAGAATAAGAAAAAATAAAAACTTATTTGGAAAAAAATAGTTTGCTGACAATAAGACTTTTTTGCTCCCACTATCCGTTCCCTTACTTCTTATTTTACCAATACATCATTATATATATATATATATAAGTTAACACAGTAATCAAGCAAAAAGTTTAGGAAACCAATAAAATGATATTGTACTATTATGCTTGCCGGGTCGCACAAATTTGTTCAACGGTCCTGATCTAATGTAAGATACTCAAAATTAATAATCTCCTAATGTATTATGAATAACTAAAACGAGTAGTTATTATATAAAAAGAAACAATAAATGAAATTAAAACAAATTAATAATAAGAAGAAGAAAAAGTAAAGCAACTTATTTATTTGAAAATTATTTCTGAACAAGGAAAGATGAAATATCTTAATAAAAAATTGTATATTTATGTAGGGAATTTCGTTGTCTAGGGGTTGTTTAGCAAAAAATATCTGTTTTGTTTAAATGGTTGCAAAAATATCGTTTTATTGAATAAAGATGAACAAGATAAAAAACAGTGTAAAAATAAATGAAAATGTAACTTCTTCGTTTCTTGAATACTTCTGGCGATGTACAAAGGACTGTAAAGTGTCGACTGTAAAACTGATAAACTTAAACTTAAACTGAAACTGTACAACTATAAACTAAACTCGAATCGTGCCGGTGTCCCTTTTAAAAGGAAGTCCAAACAGCTGGAACTCGGTTTCTATTGGTCGGTGGCGTGGAGTGGGAGAATGGCGGCGACGGTGATGGTAGCGCATGGTGGGGGGGCGGCGACGGCGTCTGGGGCGCTCGCTGCTTGGAGCGGCGTTGAGAGGAAGCACCAACTCCGACGATATTGTGGTTGAGAATGGCCGACCCTGAGGCAGTAAGATGTGCCAGGCTTTTGATGATTCGGACGGTGATGAGCCAAAAGGCTCCATTCCCACATTCGGCCGTCCTGCGATGTATTCGGCCTCGAATACGTTAATCTTCTTTTCCTTATCTCTCCACTTCGCCTTCGTTTTTCGATATTTATCGATTTTTTTCTTCACGTAAAATAGTATATCTTGTGATTTGGATAAATCATTTATGCCTGTTTCTAAATTTAAATCCACATTAAAATCTTCATTTTCTTTATTTAAAACACTATCTTCAGTTTCAACTTTACTTGCAGTTTGTGTTTTATCATTATCGTTAAAACTTTCTTCTTTAATTTCGTCTAATTTTAAAAGGACATTTGCTAAATTTAATTTTGCTTCTTTATTTCCTTCATTTGCTTGTTTTTCATAAATCACTTTTGCCAATTTTAAAACTTCCCACGCCAAATTTAAATTAGGAACGTCACCTTCTTCATTGTCTTTCTCACCATCTTCACTTTCAGGCATTGTTTCATCAAGATAAAAAATTTTATCATTGGGATCAATCTCTTCTTCACGAATTGTTTTATTTCGATCTTCTGAAGTGCTTTCATCCTTATCAACTTCCATTGATTCATCGTCATTTACTTTATCCTCTTCATTAACTTCACTTTCGGTCTTTTTTTCATTATCAGTCGTTAGAGATTCTTTATCTTCATTCTTTTCTTCTTTGACTTCCTGTTTTTCAGTCTCTCCTTTTTTATTAGATTCTTTCTTTTCAGTCTCTTCTTTTTTCTTAGATTCTTTCTTTTCAGTCTCTTCTTTTTTCTTAGATTCTTTCTTTTCAGTCTCTTCTTTTTTACTAGATTCTTTCTTTTCAGTCTCTTCTTTTTTATCAGATTCTTTCTTTTCAGTCTCTTCTTTTTTATCAGATTCTTTCTTATCAGTCTCTTCTTTTTTATTAGATTCTTTCTTTTCAGTCTCTTCTTTCTTATCAGTCACTTCTTTTTCTTCTTCTTCATCATCTTCGTCCAGTGTACATAACCAAGATAGAATGTTACCTCTGATTAGTTCGTCGCTGTCTTGCTCAGGAAGATTGAGTATATTAGATGTTCGACGTAGTTGCTTACTGGTAAGTTTTTCCTTTAATTCTTCATTTTTCTTTTCGTATTCCTCAGAACCTTCAACAAAGTTGAACCCTTCAAAGTTGAGTAGGGTTTTTCTACTGAGGCGGCATGTTGCGTCACCCGTTATTATCGTTTTTAATCCTTTCAATTCATATGGTTTGGCCTCATTGATGTTTTTTGCGATTTTTGGAAAAAAAAACAAATTCAACATCTTAATATATTTTTATTTCTTTAATCTTTACTGTATTAAATCTTGTATTTTCTTTCTTGCTGATTATTCACAAAAAAATCTTGAAAGTGAATAAGTTTCCAATCTTAAATCTTGTATCTTTTCCTTGACAATTATTCACAAAAATCTTGAGAGTAAATAAATCTTCAATCTTGAATCTTGTATCTTTTCTTTAGAATTATTCACAAAAATCTTGAACGTGAATAAGACATGAATCTTGAATCTTGTATCTTTGCTTGAAGATTATTCACATAAAATCTTGAGAGTGAACAAGTCTAGGAATCTTCTTTTGCCCGAACGATAAACGAGTTGTTTTCAATCACGGACTGAGCCTCCAATTTGTAGGGAATTTCGTTGTCTAGGGGTTGTTTAGCAAAAAATATCTGTTTTGTTTAAATGGTTGCAAAAATATCGTTTTATTGAATAAAGATGAACAAGATAAAAAACAGTGTAAAAATAAATGAAAATGTAACTTCTTCGTTTCTTGAATACTTCTGGCGATGTACAAAGGACTGTAAAGTGTCGACTGTAAAACTGATAAACTTAAACTTAAACTGAAACTGTACAACTATAAACTAAACTCGAATCGTGCCGGTGTCCCTTTTAAAAGGAAGTCCAAACAGCTGGAACTCGGTTTCTATTGGTCGGTGGCGTGGAGTGGGAGAATGGCGGCGACGGTGATGGTAGCGCATGGTGGGGGGGCGGCGACGGCGTCTGGGGCGCTCGCTGCTTGGAGCGGCGTTGAGAGGAAGCACCAACTCCGACGATATTGGGGTTGAGAATGGCCGACCCTGAGGCAGTAAGATGTGCCAGGCTTTTGATGATTCGGACGGTGATGAGCCAAAAGGCTCCATTCCCACATTTATAATACATATTTTACTTAATTGTTTATGTCTCATAAAACATTTTCATCATTCTCTTATCTCATCAACAATAAATTTCTTTAAATTAGACATTTATACGTGAGACGGAAATCCTTTTTAAAAAAGTTTATCAATTTCAGAAATTCAAATGCAAGAAATGAATTCAAATCAGGTCCTGGAATGGAATGTTGATAATTTCTACAAGGAAATTCCAATGTTTGGCACAACCAGCTGTTGTATTGAATTCTATCAAGATCCCTTTGATCAATTATTTTCTGAGAAGGTAAGTAGTAGAATATTTTAGTATGAAGTATATGAAACAAAATTTCAGACGATCATATGATACCGATCAAAAATTTATCTTATTTGCAATATTTACATATATATATATATATGGAAGATATTAGTTTATTCCCAATATTTAGATGTATATATAAAATACTTCAAAACTGGTTGATTCACATAGTTTATACGATTTTATTTTGAATGGGATAACTTAATAGTAAGTATTATTTATTTAAATAAAAATGTTTTTTTTAATGATTATGTAATGCTTGATTTTGAAGAATTACATGACCTCTGCTAGTCTCTAAACATAGTTAAGGACATGAGCAGGACGGGAAACAGAATGGTAGAGAAAAGCCTAGCTAGAAACCAACTACTTTTGGGGAAACCGATTGGGAATCGACCGGTTGATTGAACAAAAAAGTGGTGAACAGATAATATAGCGAAAAAAGTGGGGGAAATTCGAAATAAGAGTTGATGAGAGTAGGTCAAGATAGTGACGTTTTAAGGAATATGATTGTTGCGATGAAGAACTTTAGAGTTCTATAGAGCCACAGATATTAATGTTTTTATATATTAAGATTATGGTTATTTTATTATTTTTTGTCGTATATTTATTTATTTTTTGGCTGTTTATTTACTTTTTCTCTGTTACATGTTTATTTTAATATTTATTTTTCAATTCAATATGTATTGTTGAACTTGAATTTATTTTGAGTGATGACTTGGTAGGAGAGTGAATATAAAAGAATAGAGATATTGGATATATACTAAAGTATTGACTTGTTTGAATTTTTCTTTTTCTTTAGATAGGTGCACTTTAGATTTTTTCATTTATATATAGACAATATTGAAATTGGAAATGAAGCTTTTAATGTTGATGAATTGATAAATGGAAATATATGGATTATATGATTGTTCTTGAGTGAGGTAGCATTCATAAAATATGAGACTATTATAATGATAAACATTTCTACATTGTGAAATTATTATAATTTAAATACTGACAAATTAGATCAAACTAGTTGTAATTAACAATATTTTCAAAGAAGAAAATTTATTTAGATTGATAGAAATATTTTAATATTACGTTATATGTCATTTATTTATGAATGATATTTCAAATAGTTTATATATATTTTAAATATATAAGGTAAAACCGAGGAACATGACGAGGATATGACGTGTTTTCTATATCTCGGAAACTAGGCCTTTCGGCGTGGAAAAAGCTTTGGGTGAAGAAAGTGGAAGAATACCCCGCCACACAACTCAAAATTAATAGTTTTCCCGGAAAGGCATTTCAAAATTTGTAAAATATTAAAACAATTATATCTTTGCAGGGATAAATAATAGAAACAAACGGTTCTACATATAATTGAGAGACATTTTAAACTATGATTTCGACTAATAATTTGTAATTTATGTACACTTTCTAACCCTTTTACACCCCCTTATTTAAATATGTAACAGTCTTGCCCATAAAATAGTTCGCCTTTTGAATACTTCACAATAATCCAACACAAAATAGGACTGTATTCACCAAAACTATGAAATCAAAATCATGGCACTTTATAAAATGTGACACTATTTCATATAATTCTACAATAACAATCAAGACACAACTAACATGTGACGGTCTTACACAGAATGGCCATGAATTACAGACTGTTTTAAATGCTATCTAGTAATTTTAACAGTAGTTACAAGTTGTGCCTCTCTTCCACATAATATATTGACAATAAGTAATAGTTTTATATAAAAATCTCAATTATGATAATTTTTGAGTTATGACGCTATTCTTCCAAACCGACGATATATATACATAAGGATGCTCTGTGGTACATACCCAGATGTAGTGTATCTTCCTTCATTTAAGAAGAATTTGTTTTATCCGCCATCTTGAAGATCAACACAAGCGAAATTTCATCATCTTTATTTCAAAGGCTCGTAATTTTTCTTTTGCAATTTTTGAAAGTATAGTGTATTCTACGCTTTTTCACATTCTTTAAAATTAATATTAAGATTTATTTATTCACGTATCCCTCATCTCATTGTACACTATTTGAAAGTTTTTATCTAAACTTGTTTCGAAGGAGTGATATGACGCGTCCGAAAGATATGGCGCGCGTTTTACCTTTGCCCTAATCTACCCTCCAAACAATTTAGTGCGAACGAGGGAAATATTCATAGTCCCAGACTTATGTATATATATTATTTAAATTATATGTACTTTTTTAATTCTTAAAACTTATCTAATTAAATAAATTTCAACTTTTTTATGAGTTATGAGTTTTTATTTTTATTTTACATGTATTTTCCTATAAACCATATCCCTCAAACCAGCTCCGCAATATCCCACCCCAGGGAAATGGCCGAAAAGTCGACTTTTACATTTCTGTAATTTTTGCTATAAATACCTAATAGTCCTAGATACCATTAACACCAATGTGCGTCATAATCCCTCTTGTTTACCTTATATCAATTTTTTTAATTAAGATTATTCAAACATGATAAATTCATAATTAAAATTCGCTGAGTGACCACAAATAAGGTATTTTTTTTATGAAAATAAATAACATCTTTAGATAGATATAAATAAAAGGAATTTCCACATATGATTTTGAAATAAATAATGATAATTTTAAAGATGAAGAAAAAATAATCTACATCACATATAATTTATAATATAGCATATAAATTCATTTAAATTCCAAGAAAATCAATCCCCCTATTCCTAATTATGAAAATAAATATGTGAAATAGTTTAGAATTCAAATTTGGCAATACGAATTCCAACAAAATATACCGTTTTTATGAAAAAAAAGCATTTCATTTCACGTTCCTAGATTAGCTATTGATACGCATCCCTTGAATAATTAATAAAAGGACTACCAACGAAAAAAAGAAGATTGGTTTGTGGAAAAACAGCTTCTGAATAAAAAATAAACCTGAATATTCTAAAATGTGAGATGTGAGAAAAGCTTATCTAAAAAGAGTAAATTTTTTTAAATTTAATTTACAATGTAAATAAATAAATAACTTGTTTATTTCGAATATCTAAACCTGTTTTTTTTTATTTCAAAACGATTATTGCTTTAATATTTACTCAAAAGTTAAATAATATTATAAAGCGCGTAGGACGGTGGAAAAATGCTGAATGAATGTTCAATTTTTTACAAGTTTACATAAAATGAATAATTTAATATATATATTAATAAATGTATTCATGATTGAAAGTCTTGATCAAACAGAAGTTTTTCTAAATATTTAACAAATGAGTTTTATTGTTAGTGTCAAAATGCATTATATAAAATCTTAATTCTTAATGGATCTGCAGTTATGTTCAACCTGTTTAAGTCCTTATTCAAGGATATATTGAAAGATGAGACTAGACTGCCTTAGCTAACATTTAAGTAAGTGACAAATTAAGAATTTATAAAATTATCGAACTTCTATAAACAATACCTTAATTTAATTAAATAATCAAAATATAAATTAATTATATGAATATGTATATTATAAGTTAAGCACTGGAATTATTTATTATATTAGATTAACGTAAATAAAAACTAACTGAAATAAAATTAAATAAAATATTTAAAAAAAATGTACTAAATAAATAAGCTATTTTATATTAAATGAGAAATGTCAAATTAGTGATAAGTAGAAGAAAAATTAGTTAAAATTGAGCAAACATGCTTTTTAATATATTTTATTTACTATCTTTAATGTTTCTATCCCTTATTTTTGCCACGGGTGATGTCCTACTTTATTTTTTATGTATAACAAGTAGTACAATTATAAATATTTTATTTTCTACTTTATAGTATTGTGAATTATAAAAACTACTTTTAGGATTTAAAAAACGATTTACTCGTAAATAAAGGTTTAAAAATAGCACTTAAATTTACTTTGAAAACACTGTTTACAGTGTTATATAGCAAATTTATAATAAATTTAGATACAATATATTAATTCATTTAGTTTAAAACTTTTACTAAAAAAATGTAACTATACTTGAAACCTCGACGGGAATTTTATAAGTCATCCATTCTAGTGGATAGACATTGAGTTACGTTATATTTAAGTAGCTTTGATTCTCTTAGAAACTATTTTTAGTAAGATATTAAATATGACTACTATAACTACTTTAATTTACTTTGAAGTTTTAAAATCACTCATTCTATTATCAGTCAACAACCTTTGAAAATGTTTATTCAAAATTTAATTTTTAAATAATCAATTCGTACTAATTAGTAGATTAGGCTGTAAATGATTGTATTGTCATCGAAAACAAATAAGTGTGTAAAATATCTAGTCAATAAGTTGATTTAAAGTTAGCTAAAATTAAATTATAAAAATCTTTCCAAACAGACAGAGTAATTTTAAAAATTATTTCTATGTATATTAAACAAAAAAATTATTAAATGAATAATTTTAATAATTAAAAATCATTTTTTAATAATAATTCCAATTATGTGAAAACAATATTTTTATATGGCTCGTTCAAATAAAGTGGTTATACGTTATAGCAGTGGTTTCTAAGCCTATTTGCCCAAGCGCCCCCTTTCCAGAAAGAATTTACTGAAGGCCACCTGGAAATTAACTTTTTTTTAATTTTAATAACAATTAAACAGAAAGATAAATGTACCTATTCACAAAATATTATTAATAAAGGTGTAAATTAGAAACATTGATGCTTTAAATTATGTATCTATTTATTGAACTCAGAATAGAAAAGTAATATACAAGTATTTTCCCTAAATGCACCTGTGGCCATCACCGTCCCCTTGGATAGCTGCAGCATCCACTTTGGGAATCACTGCGTTATACGATTGGTTTCAAAAGCAAAACGTTTTCCCAAGAGTACGCTTGTTTCATCCTACAAGATGAATTTGTCTAGCCTATCTGTTACATCTATATTATTTCTTTCTTTTGTGTACTAATTTCTAAGAAGGTCATTAATTCATTTCCCAAACTGACCGTATGGCCAATTTCATTTGAACGACCTATTTATTCTCTAATTAATTGTGTCATATTTTCATTGAATCCATCTTAAAATAAATATAATTAATATTATTTATATGCATATCCGTTTTTAGCCTCTTTACTGAAAAACAACTTAAAAAGCTTGATTTTTTTAAAATCGATGATACCGCAGCAAAACGAACTACTTTAATCTTTCTTAGAGCTGAAAGAGCGCCAAAAAATGTTATTTACACTTCTTTAAAAAATGAATTTTATTGAGCAGTTTTTTCTTCTTTGTTTAATTTTTTATAATTCTCTTTTAGAAATGATTCTCTTTTAGAAAAGAATTGAAATTAAAATTTCAATTTTGTAAAAAAAGCAAAATGAATGCAAAATAATATATTATAAAATATAAAATTACATATATTCAAAAGAAAAACAAACTAAACAAATTGTAATGAAATTGTTTATTTATGAAAGCATATAGGGCAGGGACATGGGTCTCTAATGACATAAAGATATTGACTAGGACTGGCGAAAGAGGGGACCACATTGGTGCAACTTCGTTTTGTCTCTAGAACTGGTTTACGAATAGAAAATAATCGTTGGATGTGCAGTATTGAATCAGAGATAGTGGTGTTGGTTTTTGAGAATATCAAAGATTTGTTCAAGAGGGATTTTGGTGCCAGGTAGATCAAGAGGATATATTGTGGTAGTGAATTGATTTGTTTTTTATTTTGTTTTTTTTAAGTTCTCAAGGAAACAATGAGACACTGCAAGAAATGTCCCTTCATAATTCAAAAAGGATAAAACCGCCTAACGAAAAGTTCATCTTATTTGTTGAGTATTATGTCAAGGATTAATATGCCAAAAACTAATCTCTATGCTCCTACTATTAAAATTTCATTTGTGGCGTATAATCTGATATTGCTTTAGAGACTACACTGATCAACGGTTGAGATAGAATATTATTACCTTATAATTAAACTGAGAGAGTTATTAGATTATATCGGACTTTATATCTTTGGTCTGTGCTTAATTATTAAAAAAATGTTTTTATAATTATACTTAAAAAATAGAAATAAATATTATACAAATGACTATAAATTCTACAACATTCGGAAAGTCTAGAGGTCAAAGTTCTAACTTTAAAAGAGAAAATTTACCATATACATATATAGAAAATATATTCGATATAATGAAAACTTAAATAGAGAGTAACACATCAGCTTTTATAAAGATAATACTTGGTAAGCACATTGACTAGTCATCCACTAATTTAAAATTAATTTTAAAATAATGATACTTTGAAGTTAATTATAATAATTGATAAATACTTCCCAATTCGAACTAATAGAAAAGAGTATTTTCACGAGTACATATATTTAACAGAAACACTATTAAAGTCGTAGAGTAAATTAATTAATTGAAATTATAATAGAATCATAGTTACTTAAAATAAAGTATATAGAGCAGCGGTCGGGGAACTTTTTTAATCATTACCCCAAAATATTTTTGTTTAAGTTGATATTACCCCATGGTGAAGAGTAAAAAAAAACAAAAAACAAAATCGCCTCTTTTTAGCATCTTTCCTATTATTGATTATAGCCCCACATGATAATTTTGAAAAGAAAACAATAACAAAAAATTTAATTTGCAAAATTTGCAGGTTTATAAAATAGCAAATTAAAAATATATACTTTTTACTTTTTACTCACAAATGTTTCATTTGTACCCCATTTGGGGTAATTTACCCTGGTTCCCCGACGGCTGATATAGAGAATCATCATACAAGCATATGATATTATACATAAATAAATTATAAATAAGTTAATTAATAGATATTAACAAGAATATTTCAATATAAAATGCATTTTTCAAACTATTTATTTACTTAATTAATTAAATAAATTCGTTTAAAAATAATAATTATATAAATTGAAGATGTCATAAATATCTGAATTTTATTTAAATGAAAAAAAGAACATATTATAATCTTTCTTTTTATCTTTTTTATTAATAAAAAAACATATTCATATAAAAAATATTTAGAATATTAATGAACTTCAAATCGGTAGTCTATATTCTGTCAATCAATATGAACTGAATATTGAATTTTTCAAATTTTGTTCACAGACAATAACAAGAAAAATATCATTTATAAGTGACTTCAATATCAAAATTTTCGGATCTAAAAATTTTTATTAATAAATACCCAAGTACTTATGAGAAAAAAAACAATGATTTGTGGAAAGCCAACCAACTTAAACTTTTTTTTAAAGTACACATTAATAATAAAATCTAAAATATCAAATGAAAAATAAATATTATTTTGGTTTTAAATTTAATATAATTATATTATTATATTGCAATCAAACAATTTAGTTGAATAACTCTTTCGATTGACTGAATTCATATTAAATTAAAAAAAGTCAAATTTAAGATGAATAAATCCTTGCTAATTAAAGAAGAAATTAAAAAAAATACAGTCTATTTTGTGAAATAATAAATTAGAAAAGTTTAACATTCGAATTTCAAAAGTTGACCAATTAATTTCAAGACATTTATTGACAGATTTAAATTAATAGTTTATTTTGTATTTTTTTTTAAACATTACCATCACTGTTTGGTTATTTTTTTTTCCTTTGATGCTAACTTAAATTTTATAACTCAATTACTATGTACTAATAAACTTAAAACACACCAATGATATATAGGATAATTAATATAAACTGGCTACGAGTAAATTAAATGTATCAATCATTTATAAATGACAATCAGAATGGAAACAATGAACGGCGGTTAGAAGAATGATCAATCGAAAGTAAATAATTAAATAGAATATTGAGTGTATATAAATATTTATAAAAAATAATTTAATTGAATTGAAGTTGATTACTGATTTATAGATTATTAAATACCTATATTCAAAGTATAAATATTTTAAATAATCTCGATAATTAAATAAATTATAAAAAAGAGAATTCAAATTATTATAATAAACAAATATTTATGAAATCTCTATGAAAATAATTATATACTAGCCGAAGGCGCTCTGCGAAGCTAGACAGGGGGCTCTGCTCCCTGTACCTTCGATGTAAAACATAAATTTGTTGAAAGTCTGTATGCGAAAGGTATTAATTCATTTTAATTCAATCAGTATATTTTTTCCCTCATTTGGATTTTCGTTTTCACTCAAATTTGCAAATTGAACTATTTTTAAAAATATAAATTTAAATATAAAAAATATTACTTACTTTGTTTTAGAATATATTAATCAATTAGGAATAATATTGAAATTAATTTTTCTTTTAATATTATAGAATATTAGAATTTAAATATTATAAACATTCTTTGTATGAAAATTTCTAGGGTTAATAATTTTTAACTTCTTAACTGAGCCACCAGGGGCGCCACATGTAACGTTGTTCATTTGGGTCTGTTTTTTGCCCATAACTTTGGAACGGATCAACCTTTTTGAAATTTACAACCTTATACCTTATCATTGAGTCATGGCGGTTCTAATGATACACAACCATTAAGATCAATGAAGCCGTTTAGAAGGAGTTTAGGATTGCGTAGTCGTTTAATTATATAGATAGATATAGATAGGGGAAGGTTGCTATTGCTGGGCCGGCTTCTAAAATAGGCTAGCTTAATTTCTATTGTAGATAATACGAGTATTCTAATGCTCAATAAGTGTACCCTGAATTGCCTTTTGAGTTTGGAGGTTTTGGTTATTTCAAGTAAGCAGAAAGAAACCTTGATTGATTTTTTTCTTCTAATTTGCTAGTAGTAATAAACAAACCTTTTAGGCAAGATGTTAATAATGATTGAATTTATACATCGATCAATTTTCCATATTTTGTTATATTCACAATATAAATTTACTTGCCGTAAACTGAGCCGTTGCTAAATGATGCTGTGATTGTTTCCTTAAATGTGTCACTGTATATGCGCGCCTATTTACAACCGAGTTTTGTATCAAACAAATTAAAAAGAAACAAATGAATAATAATACCCACTGAATAATTTAGTTTAATAACATTTTAAAGTGTAAGTGTTCAGTTCTCATTTGTCCCTTGGAGTGGAGGGCAAACTGCTCGGTTCAATTTAGAATACCAGTCACCTTAATGGGCCGATTACAAGTATTTCAAATATCTCATTAACATTAAATATTTATTACTTCTGTGTCTAGTATAGTGAAAAACAATAAATAATGTATCTAAAGCATTCAAATATATATATATATATATATAATGTTGTTAAATAAATCCACAGTGTGTTGCTTTCTAAATAAAAAGATGATTTTATTATTTTATTATAATTATATATAAAATTAATACATTAGTTAATTATAATAGTTACCTAAATAAAAAGAAACAACAGTTGAGTCTATTATAATAACAACATTAAATTATTAAACATTTGTTTTGGTTATTTATATTTAGAACGATTAAAAGTTTGTTTATTGTCACTGTGACTTGATCCTTATTAGTTCTACATAGGTAGCACAGGAATGCTCTTACATATCTATCTATCTATATATATAAAGGAGAGTGTTTGTATGTATGTATGTATGTAATTTGTTTACTTTTTTGCTGTCATAGAAACAAACAAAAAAGAAATTTCCTACTTAACCGACACTTGATAATTTAGAATTATGAACATCAAAAAATAAGAAACGATTTCTATGAAATTACATCACAATATTCTTATATATCTCTATGGTAACATAGGCTATAGATTTTATTAATATCTAATCAATAGCCGCAGAATTTAATTTTTTAAAGTTTATATAGTTCTCCGTGTTGTGCATTCAAGAGCCAGGCTGAGCCAGGCGTGGCCCACTGACTGGCGGACTCATTTTACACAATGTATATAACTCTAGCGATTCCCAATCAAAGAATTATTATAATATTTAACTTTTTATTTTAAATTCTAATATTCAAATATCATTTAAATTAAATAATTTATTCTAAAAGTTCTCATTTTAATTAATATAATAAAATATTTATTAGATCATATTTAACTTAAATTATTTTGTATTTATTCTTTCTATATTTGAATATTTCTTTTATTTTAAGGGAGGGAATTAACTATGATCTAAAAAAATTAATAAATGAACTTAATAATAAAAAATCAAATAAATCCATTAATTTAAATTAATACTATTAATGAATGTATATATTGTTAATTTATCTTTAGTTTTATCAATACTTTTATACCGTTAATTTTTATAAATTAATTTTTATAAATTGTCTCAAGTCTCTAACTTTGCATTTTCTCAAATTTTATTATAATTAAAAATATTCAATAAAAATCAAGCAATGAAATTAAAATATCAAAATGAAATGATCAAGAAATATTATATTCTATTTTAACATATACAATACTTATAAACTATAGGCGGAGGAAATATTATTATCATTGCGGGTTCAGGCCAAAAATCGATCAACATTAATTAAGATATTTTCATTATGACAGATATTAAAAAAACCGCGAATTCAATATCTCTGTTCACTAATTATTTGTAGACTTTAGTAAAACCTACGCATGACTCAATAGATCCGGATAAACTTTTTCAAATTTTGATCTTAAAATTTATCTTGAAGGTAGTAAAGAAAGAGTAAGATGCGGAAATCAATTGTAAAATATTAGGTGATTCAGACGACTTAAATATAATAGGAGATTCGGCAATTGCAGGAAAAATTAATCGAGGTAGGAAAAGAGATGAGGTTTGAAATTAATAATGATAAATAAATATATTTAGAAACAAACAGGAGCAGTATTAACAAACAAAATGTAGAATTTGAATATGTAGAAAAATTGAATGTAATCACGAAGGATAATAATATTTGAGAAGAATTTAAATCGAAGTTGCAATCGGGAAACCCCTGTTATCATGCAGTAAAGAGGCTTATCTCATCAAAATTATTATAAAAGGGAATGAAAATTAAAATATATAAAACAATTATTTTGTCTGTTGTATTATATGGGTGTGAGACATGGTCTATGATCTTAGGAGATGAGAGTGGATTCAAAGTATTTGAGAATAGGATTCTTCCCAGCATTTATGGGCCAAAGGTGAGGACACCAGGGAATGACGTAAGAAAGATGGAACAGAGGCTCAGGATAAGGACACTTGGAGAAATGTGGTTGTAGCTGCCAAGAACTTTCGAGTAGATAGTTATAACATATTCAATAAAAATATATATAATTAATTTACTGATTAAATTAAAATATATTTTAAATAATCACACAATAAGAAATGAATGTTTTACTTATGTTATACATTGATTGAAACAAAATGGATGAAAACCTTTTACTACTTTCAACCAAATACTATGTACCACTCGGGGGTACAGGGGGCGGAGCCCCCGTCTAGATGTGAAGAGCGACGAAGGAGCTCTGAGCAGCTAGTATATAATATATCATATATGGATTATATTCATGGATTTTATTACAAATTTCTTTTAACTGCCATCAATGCAAGCATATCAGCAACCTTATGTATATATTTTAAGTTTATCTATAGATCTTTATAATCTTATAAAAGTTAGTTTGTAATGTCTCATGTCTCATCTTCTTTACATTCTCTAAATTTTCTTTACATATTATACACCACACTTCCAAATCTAATAAAAAAACGTATAATAAAATGAATATTAAGAAAAAATGTATTCCATATAAAATAAAATATTTATTTAATTTAGTGATTAAAATTAAAGACTATGCATCATGTTGGGAGTACATGGGCAAAAGATAATATATCAATAAAAAAAAATTAAGAATTTCGATTTCAAACTAGATCAGGGGTGGCCAACCCGCGGCCCGCCGTAAACATTTTTGCGGCCCGCGAGATTCATCACACTTTTATATTCTACGCCCTCATGAAACAAATAATGCACTAGTGAAATAAATATGATTTCATTTTTTTTTATTTCGTTGTTTCTTTTTTTATTTTTAGTATTATATATTTTTTTACAATGTGCATTCAGTATCATTATTATTATATTAAATATGTTTATATGTAAAAATAATAGTAAACATAATAAAAATTGATTATTTTTCAATTTATCACACCAAACAATATCTATAATGGGTCTAAATCTAATATAGGTATGTATAATTTTATATGCGGTCCGCGAAGTTATCATGCATTTCCAAAGTGGCCCGCAAGATCATTTGGGTTGGCCACCTCTGATCTAGATAATTATTTACTTAATCGAATAATATTCAAAATTTTTCAGAAACAATAGAACTTTTAAAAATTTATAAATTACACACTTGCAAATTTTTATTTGAATTATATATAATATATTATCTGATAGGTTTACCATATAGGCGCATTCGTTTAATTTGAATTGAAGTAAAGTTGTATTCAATATAAAAAAAAATAACATCGGTACAATGTCAGTTTGATTTATAATATGACTGGAAATTTATTCTGCTTTTTTATAACATATTTTACTGGCAAGATCACCAGGATACGAAACCTGTCTTTACGATGGTTTCAAATAAAATTTTGAATCATCATTAATTATACAAAATTTGTATTTCTTAGAAAATTCAAATAAAATCATTATCTTATTTAGTGAAGATAATATAATACAATGATTAGAGAGATTTTCATTTAAAAGATTTTATATGATACACCCTAATTAAATTTAAATAGATATATTATAATCTCCGTCCTTAGCTACTTAGAGAACATAGAACAGCAAGTGGGTATTCTCTTTGCCACCACGAAAGTAATTATTTATTATATTCCTATCTACTAATTAACAGTTAGTTCTTTTTTAATTACCTTAGGCGATGAATATTGAAAACCAAAAAGCTTAGTACTTACTTTTTTTTATTTTAAAAATGCTTATTCTATTAAAAAAATTCTCGTTTAATAAAAACGATAAGATCTGATTTTTCTATGCACATCATTTCTTTTTGGAAATTTTGACCAAGCAAAATAATCGTTTAACTTGACTCTTTATATATATGTATAACAAAAAAATCAAATATTCAATATGGGTAGTCAATTCTTACCAAATGAACAAAGTTATTTGACCATATCGATTGTATTAATTATCACAGTGATGAATTTCTGATTATATTCGAAACTATATATCGGCATAACGTGATGGATTGATTGTTCTATAGGAATGTTCCAGTCGTTGATTATATGGGCGTAGTTAACTGGAAATATTTCTCCGTTAGTACAACCATAACACGCAACATAACAAAGCCAGACGAGTAAAAATAATTCAATTATTAAATGGGAATAAAAGCCAATAACTAAAGATATTAATGTAGAATGGATAACCATTTATTATAAAATGGGAATTGTCAAAAATATATTGATGAAAAGTAATTTATAAAAATCAACTAAAGTTTATTAAATAAAGATTAATCGGGTGACAATTAAAAAAATTTATAATTGTAATTTCGAATGGAAGAATTAAAAAAGAATAAAGATGAAGTAAAGAGACAAATGGCTATAGTTCAAAAATGGTTTATTTCATTATAACAAAATTCAGGCCATTTTCCAACATAATCACCCCCAACTTGTCCTATCTTTCTTGGAGCTTCCTAAGCTAACCCGTGATAAACTTCAAAAATTGGACTGGAAGGTCTTACCTCATCCTGCCTATAGCCCCGACCTCAACTATCTGTTTTTTACCTGTTTGAACCACTCAAAGACGCCCTACATGGAAAAAGATTTGCTAACAATGGTAAAGGTAAGGAAGCGGTGCAAAAGGGGCTTCGAGGTAAATCAAAAGAATTCTTTGTCAAGTGCATTGTGGGTAAATATTTCCGGGTTATTTTCACGTGTAATTATGAGATTTGAGCCTTGATGTTTCGGGGTCTATTTTGACGACATTTTCAAGTGTTTTTTTTTTCCCAAGAGTAGATGTTTAACCTCTAGTTAGACTCGTAGTCCCGTCCAAGCCAGACGTGCCCAATTGTCAGAGCTAGTGCCAAAGATTCTTCAAAGTTTCAGAACCCAGTAAGTAAAAAATTACCCATCAATTCAACCTAAATTCGATTCGAGAAAAAAACTATTATGTAAATATGTATATGTTACGGTAAAAGTAGATATTGTGGCAAATGTGCACATTAGCCTCCTCATTTGGGTAATGTGCATTCAACTAACATTTACAATTTCAAATAAGGGAAATGTACATTGAATTCACAATGACCATGTCGTTTTGGTAAATGTGAGCATAGATTACTAATTAATGCCATAGTATACTGATATAATTTAAGATATTTAGAGAAATAAGACTCAGGTAAGTTATAATTTTAATTTTTCTACAAAAAATTATTTTTTAGTTAGAATTTTTGAAAAACAATGGAACAAAAAGAAAAATTTAAAAACCAACTAGAACAGATTGTATCACAAAAAAGAAAAATATTGTATATGTACATATACATTATATTCAGTTCACATATACCTAACTTTTTGGGAAATGTACACATTTTCCGGTAAATGTGTACATTTCCCAAGAGTGTACATTTACCGTAACATATATATTCTTTTCAAAGTCATCATAATGATAGTATTTTTGTTTTGATGATTTATGTTGAATTGATTGTTTTAGAAATTCTGTAACCTTATACCAAAAAAAGGTACAAAGATAAAGGCAGCTGTTAGTACCAGGTATTTTATATTATAAATATATACTTATTTATAAAATATTTCATATAAATATTTAAATAAATAGACCAATGTTATTTCTTTATCAAATTAGTAATTAATTATAAAATAAATAACATGTCAATTATTTATCCTTTAATCTGCGTATTCAGCAGGTTTTCTTTTATTCTTTCCTTCTTCCCTATCCTATTCCCTCCTCTTTCTTTCACTGAACCCTAAATTGAGAGAGAGATGTCCTCCCGTCCTACTCTATCGGGCAAATAGCCGTGCCGAGTACTTCCTAATACTCCTATTTCTCCTTCCCATTAAATATATTGTAAACGATTTATTGTTGCCCAAAGAAAGGGCAGATGTAGATCTTAATTGGAAAATAAAAAAAAAAAAAATTATTTATTTATTTTCTAAAAAAATAAATAAATAATTTTTATCATTTAAGGAGATGTCCATCCAATAAAACGTGAGTGTTCACGAAGATCCACTCATTGATTTTTTTAAGAATTCATATGATATCCACGTTATTCACTTAACTAGTTAAGGGTTACAAATACCAATATAAAATATTATACATTTAAAAACTTTGAGAATCTCAATTAGAAATTATAAAAAAGAATTAATAATATTTATAATTTAATTAATATTTTGCATACTTTGTTTTATATTTTTTTGTATTAATATATATATTATTTCTACAAATATCAAAATGATTTAATTAAAATTTTTTAAAAAAACAGTTTTACTCTAAAGAATTTTTAAATTGCTTTTAGTACATTATATACATATGTAATTATGAACTTTTAAATTTTTTTTTTATATAATAATAATATAATTTTAATATTAACTTGGAAAAAATAAATAAATAAAATAGTAAACTAGTAAAAAAATAAGTTAAATGAAATTTTTACAAAACAAGATTGAAATTAAAATTCTTGTATTACGGAAATATTAATCAATAATTAAATATGTTAAATATTATAAAATTTATAATAAAATTATATATATATATATATATATATATAAATGAATTCAATGATAGAGATAAGTTTGCTGAATTGTTATGATAAAACTGGTCTAGAAGATTTTTATATGGATTCTCTAGGAAAGTAATTGATTTATTTTTTATTTGGTATATTTTTGATATTGAATTGATTTTATAACAAAAAAAAAACAAACGATCATTTAAATATGTATTTATATAAATAGGTAATATAAATAAAAATAAATAAAATTTATAAATCACACACGTTTTATTTTAATTAAAATTAAATAAAGTTAAATTTTAAATAACAAATATAATATTGTAATATATAATATACCTATATATATATATATATATAGCCAATAAATGTTCATTTTCGTGCAATTTATTATTATGACCCTTATCAAAATATCTCTTCACGCTTATCATGATAGAATTATTACATTTGGAACATTTTGATTAGATATCAATTAAAATAACAAGGGTTCCTTAGAGCTGTCATATTAAGGAATTATATTATATTAAAATAATTATTATCTCTGTTGGGATATTGTATTATTTAATAAAAAAACGAAAATGAAAAAACTCTTTAATTATTAATAAATAAAAAATATTAACTAAACGAAAATCTGTTTTTGTTTTTGTTTTTTTTTGTTAGTGATGATATATTGGACTTTGTAATTTTTATTTCTTATATGAAGGCACTGATAACTAAGTAAAATCCATTATAATAAAAAATAAATAATTAGCTGGACTGTCTCCACTCGACACTATCTCGCAATATGAATGGATTAAATAACGTAATATATTATATTTAAATTAAATTTAATTAATTATAAATTATAAATTAAAATTAATAAATAATATTTATTAAACCAGCGCATGTTTGGCTCTTTGTTGATGGAACCACGTCACGTGTTGGCGCGTGAGATTTGCAGTGTTAAAAAATTAATTCTGGAACTTTCAGCGATTCAATCAATTCTATATATAGCAGTTTTATACAATTTTTAATCATGTGAAAAATTATCAAACAAATATCTTTATTTTTACGGTCACGGGAAAAAAAATCAAAACGTTGTAGGTAATGATCCTCTTCCGGTTTTTCAAAAGTTGATAGAAAACTACGAATTTTGAATAATGTCCATGTACCAAATTTCATGATTATAGTTCAAACCATTTTTGCATAATCTTGTCTACATACATACACACATACACACACACAAACATTTTTCTCAACCTTAGTGAAAATGTGTGTGTGATTCAGGAAACTTCAAAACCAATCTCAATATCGAAAATTTTCGTGATCGCAATACTATCTCTGGCGAGATAGTATAAATATAGGTCATTATCTTTACAAATATTTGGAAACTATAGATCTAATATATATATCGCTTCTAAAATAAGAGTTATATTTGTCCAATATAAATGTATTCAAATATCCAAAATAAATAAGGCTTGGTTGGTATGTGCATTCGAATTCATTTCATTGGTGAAATGATAAATGAAAATAAACAAAATTATAGAAAAATTAGCGTTAAATAAAACAGTAACATTACATTATATTAGAAGATTTAGTAAATGATTAATACTTATCTTCTACTCATTATTTTAAGTAAGAAAAATAAATAATTTTATTTATTTTTAATATCAATATTTTTAAAATTTTTGATAATTCTACCTCTTCAATAAAATAATAAATATAAATAATATTTAATAGTTGAATATTAATAAATGAAATTAATCAAATAAAATTCCCTTCATTAGAAATTTACTGTTAATATTTATCTTTTTCATCGCCATATTTAAAGAGCTAAACTCAAAAGGGTTATTATTTAAACGTGTTTAATTTTTTAGATTAATTGTTTTATTATTATTTTGTAAATATACTTATTATAATAATTTATTCAGTCATTTGTCCTTTTATTTTTTGACTAACAAATATAAACATAAAATTTGTTTAAATTATAATTATAAATTAAATCAAAAAGTTTTTTTAATCATATTTGGCCAATGTTAAAAAAGGCATTTTAGAAATATTAAATTCACACTCAGCAGACAAAATTAATAATTTAAAGTGGCGGACGATGTAACTATGATTCAAGAAATATATAATAAAATTTATAAAAATAATACATTACACGTTTAATAGCAAAATAAAAAAATAGTTAATTTTTTTCAATTATTAGGGATCTTAGTCCATATTAGTCAATTTTCTCTATGATTTATTTTGATTCTCTGGCATTAAATATTAAATAAAATTTTTGTGAACCTAGATTAGATTTGAACCATCATCTTTAAGTTTGGTAGTATAGATTTTACCACTAATCTACCCTCTTTGTTATAATAGTTAATCAAAAAATGTTATTTTTAAAATATGGCTCTTATAATTAAGAAGTAACATCGTCTTAATACTAATGACATTACTATATAAAAAATAAATTATATTCTGGACAAACCGAAAATCAGATATTTTTTTGAAGATGAAATATAATTAAATCAATGAAATTCATGATTTTTATTTTTTCAAATTAATATTATAATAGTAGACAGTTCCCCCAAATCCTTTTGGGAATTATCGTATAATCTAATAATATACGTCACTCATACGTCTCATTCGATCAGATTTTCTACCATTCAACGTTTGTTAGCCCATGCATGTAGTATATATATAAATATAATATATATTAAAAACTAATTGGAATTCAATATTAATTTAAATAATAATTTAGTTTTTTCCTATTGAGATACAGAATAATAATATCATTTTTATAAATTACATTTTTTTTTGTATAAAAATTGAGGGTTTTTAAAAGAAATTACTCATTATTATTTTAAATTATAGCTAGGAAAAAAGTTTAAAAGAATTGACCCGATGATTTATTTTTCAAAATTAAAATAGATTAATAGAAAAACAAATAAAAAATGATATTTCATTTTTCTTTCTACAGCTGTATTCTGTTGATTTCCCTCAAGGAATATTTCTTTCGACTTATTTAATTCAAACGAAAAAAATGTACAATTTGAAAAATTGTATATTATATATTAAAAAAATTACTTATTTATTTTAATTTTTTAATACATATTTCGCTTTTCAAATTTAACATAAGTTAGGTTAACAAAATAATATTTTTTTATGCTGAATTTAAAAACAAAAAATATAAATAAAATAAATATTTATAATAAAAATAAATATTACAAATTATGTGTATTTTAATTGATTATTTGATAATTTAATATTATTTAAGGATAAATAATAAATAAATTGGATATGAAAAATTAATTAAAGATAAACAATATATTTTAGGGTGAAATAGTCAGAATTATTAACTTAAAATCAATATAATAACATGTACAAAAATAATGATTAAAAATTGTATAAAACTGCAATATAAATAGATAAAATTTCAGCTTGATTGAATCAATGAAAGTACCGGAATTAATTTTTTAGCACGTTGACTGTCAATCACGCGCCAACACGTGACGTGTAGCCATCAACTAATCAGCTAAACACGCGCTGGTTTAATAAATAGTATTTATTAATTTTAATTTATAATTTATTTAATTAAATTTAATTTAAATATAATATATGTTAATTAATCCAATTAAAATTTGCGAGATAAACGAGACACTCCAGATTTTTACCGACCGACGATAGTAAGGGAGGTATTGTTTTCACACCAAATTTCACATGTGGAGATTTTTACATATCTCCACGAATCATGCATTTTCTAAACAGAAAAAAGTATTTTTAGCATGATGTCTGTCCGTCCGTCTGTCCGTCTGTCCGTCCGTATAGATGTGTACAGCCTGAACGGCTCAACCGATTTTGATGAAATTTGGTATATTTACTTAATGCATCAGTGGGATGAATTGATCAACTTTTGGTGCAATTCCGGAAACCGGAAGTGGTTGTATTAGCGATCGACGATAGGAAGGAAAGGGTTATTTTCACACCAAAGGAGATTTTTTTATATATCACCACGAATCATGCACTTTGTATTGGTTTTATCCTCGAGAAAAATCATATTTATTAGTTTTTTCTTGATTTAAAATTATATGACGTCATCCAGCCATTCATGACGTCACAGCCTGGTCTTGCATATATATTATAAATAAAATAAAATTAAAAATGTTTATATTTATTATTTATGTATCCATATCTGTTTTTTATTACATTAATAGATATATGAAAATTATTTGAAATTGTTTCTGTAGCTGGAAATTAATTTATTTCAAACCGTCGGTCGGTTCGGACCTGGCCACAGGTCAACTTATTTAAAAATATTTTCAATATTTGAAACAAGTTGTAGACAAACGACGAGTCTATTGATATTGAGAATAAAGAATTGGGGTCTCGATGAGCAGGAAGGAGGGTGCCACCAGACAAAGGAAGAAAGTGAATTTGACAATGATCATTATTTCTCATAATAAAATATGAAAATTCAACTTAACACTTATTCTTATCCAATTTCTTTTATATTATATAAGTAAATGAATAATCTACTATATAGAATTTAAAATTTATAAAAAGTATTCAAAATTAAAAATTTTTGGTCAAGAAATTTTACTACCCTTGTAGTGTTAAAATTTCAAATTAACGATTGTCATTAAATAAAGCATCTAAATTTATAATTGTGAAGATGTTAGAATACTATTAAAGATGTTTATCTTTTTAAGCCTAATCTTTTAATTCATGCAATAAATATATTTACAAATTTATCAAATAATAAAAGGAAGTAACATTATACTGCAAAAATTATCTTGTTAAATTATATATAAATAAATATTTGCAAAAAACAGAATAAATAAATAATAAAATTAGGTAATTTAAATTTAAAAAAATATTCCCAGTAAATATCAATTATAAATTCGAAATAAAAAGTTATCTATATTATGTAAATAAAATAAATATATAATATGATTGATTGAACATACATATGGTGGAATGTCTACCTATATACCCATAAATATATCCTATATATATTCTTCATTTCAAATATGAATTATAATTAAATGTACCGAATAAATTATAAAAAAGAAACATAATTGTTGTAGAATTGTCGTATGCAAGCCTAGATGGAAAATTAATAGTGTCTATTATATTATGTATTTGGTATTTAGAGAGATCCGTGTACATGAAAGCTCGGCCATTATAGATATTTAGGATAAGCAGGATACACACAACATATAAATGGACATATTTATTATACTATATTTATCCTTCTAAATATTTATAGTATTTTCTAAATCACAATTTTATAATTGATTATAATGTATATATTATGGATGATATATATATATATATATATATGGTATATATTGAAAAATTATTTAAATTCCAAAAAAATAGAGCTATAGAAAAATTTATTTCCAGAATAAACAAAAATATAAGTATAATGATAAAAAATGTATTTAACTATTCTTAATTATTTATTAATTATATTTTATGTAGTATTAATATTGTTTTTGATCATGAATAACTATAAATAAAAATTGAATTTTTAACAGACATATTTAATAAAAGGAAAAATAAAATAATTAAAATTGAGAACAATTTATTTTCTATCTATATATATAAAGGAGAGTGTTTGTATGTATGTATGTATGTATGTATGTATGTATGTAATTTGTTTACTTTTTTGCTGTCATAGAAACAAACAAAAAAGAAATTTCCTACTTAACCGACACTTTACCGGTAATTTAGAATTATGAACATCAAAAAATAAGAAACGATTTCTATGAAATTACATCACAATATTCTTATATACCTCTATGGTAACATAGGCTATAGATTTTATTAATATCTAATTCTAATCAATAACCGCAGAATTTAATTTTTTAAAGTTTATATAGTTCTCCGTGTTGTTCATTCAAGAGCGAGGCGTGGCCCACTCACTGACTGGCGGACTCATTTTACACAATGTATATAACTAGCAATCAAAGAATTATTATAATATTTAACTTTTTATTTTAAATTCTAATATTCAAATATCATTTCTCAATTAAATAATTTATTCTAAAAGTTCTCATTTTAATTAATATAATAAAATATTTATTAGATCATATTTAACTTAAATTATTGTGTATTTATTCTTTCCATATTTGAATAGGTACTTCTTTTATTTTAAGGGAGGGAATTAACTATGATCTAAAAAAATTAATAAATGAACTTAATAATAAAAATTCAAATAAATCCATTAATTTAAATTAATACTATTAATGAATGTATATATTGTTAATTTATCTTTAGTTTTATCAATACTTTTATACCGTTAATTTTTATAAATTAATTTTTATAAATTGTCTCAAGTCTCTAACTTTGCATTTTCTCAAATTTTATTATAATTAAAAATAATCAATAAAAATCAAGCAATGAAATTAAAATATCGAAATGAAATGATCAAGAAATATTATACTCTATTATAACATATACAATACTTATAAACTATAGGCGGAGGAAATATTAGACGATATCATTGCGGGTTCAGGCCAAATCGATCAACATAATTAAGATATTTTCATTATGACAGATATTAAAAAAACCGCGAATTCAATATCTCTGTTCACTAATTATTTGTAGACTTTAGTAAAACCCACGCATGACTCAATAGATCCGGATAAACTTTTTCAAATTTTGATCTTCAAATTTATCTTGAAGGTAGTAAAGAAAGAGTAAGATGCGGAAATCAATTGTAAAATATTAGGTTACCCAGACGACTTAAATATAATAGGAGATTCGGCAATTGCAATTACAGATAGCGAGGAAAAATTAATCGAGGTAGGAAAAGAGATGAGGTTTGAAATTAATAATGATAAATAAATATATTTAGAAACAAACAGGAGCAGTATTAACAAACAAAATTTAGAATTTGAATATGTAGAAAAATTGAATGTAATCACGAAGGATAATAATATTTGAGAAGAATTTAAATCGAAGTTGCAATCGGGAAACGCCTGTTATCATGCAGTAAAGAGGCTTATCTCATCAACATTATTATAAAAGGGAATGAAAATTAAAATATATAAAACAATTATTTTGTCTGTTGTATCATATGAGTGTGAGACATGGTCTATGATCTTAGGAGATGAGAGTGGATTCAGAGTATTTGAGAATAGGATTCTCCCCAGCATTTATGGGCCAAAGAAAGATGAGTACATCAGGGAATGACGTACGAGAGATGGAACAGAGGCTCAGGATAAGGACACTTGGAGAAATGTGGTTGAAGCTGCCAAGAACTTTCGAGTACCGTTGAGCCACGCATGGTCTATGACCCTGGGAGATGAGAGTAGATTCAGATTATTCTTTCCAGCATTTATTGGCCAAAGAAAGATGAGGTCACCGGGGACACTTGGAGAAATGTGGTTGTAGCTGCCAAGAACTTTCGAGTAGATAGATATAACATATTCAATAATAATATATATAATTAATTTACTAAATAAATTAAAATATATTTTAAATAATCACACAATAAGAAATGAATGTTTTATGTTATACATTGTTTGAAACAAAATGGATGAAAACCTTTTACTACTTTCAACCAAATACTATGTACCACTCGGGGGTACAGGGGGCGGAGCCCCCGTCTAGATGTGAAGAGCGACGAAGGAGCTCTGAGCAGCTAGTGTAGATAATAAAAGAAGTAATGTTTAAATAAGTTGTTCACAAAATAATAAAAATCAACAAATAAAATAATTAATTTCATTAAAAATTTTATAAGCCAATATTAATTCTTATTCATTAGTTTTTGATGTATTAAGTTAATTAATTAGATAATTTAAAGTCTCATATATATTTAGATATAATAAGCAAAATTCTATATATCAAATATTGCATAATATATAATCATTCCTATTGATTAAATAATTATTTTAATTAAGAAACAATTAAAATTATTTTTTTACATAGATGAGATCTAGATAGATAGATAGATAGATAGATAGTAGTAGATAGATAGACATTTTTAATGGGTTTATTACTTATATGAGAAAAAACAGTTTATTTAGATCCGATATTTTGGTAGGCAAAATCGCAAGATATTGGAGATAATGGAATGTTGCTGAGATAAGAAGAGGCAATGGATTTTCTTAATATCTTGGACGGATTTTAAAATTTTTAATGCCCAATTAAACAATAGTTTAGTAGAAATGTCTTAAAATCAAAAAGAACCCGAATTGTTTCTAGGAACTAATCTTTCACAACCATACCCTACACCAGGGGTCTCCAAAGTGGTCTATTTAACAACAGTAGAGGTCGATCTGAGCCATGGGGTTGATTGGTGCTCGAAGGAAAAACAGTTCTTAATACGCAAATCACACATACCTAACTGCGTATTGAAAAATTTAAAATTTTTTTATAATTTACTTAATGTCATTTTTTTATAGAAAATAAAATTTCGAAATAATCTTTATTTATTCGGGTGAAAAGAAGTAAAAAATCTGTAACTACTTTTTACCTATTGTTTCTGATTTATCAAATATTAAGACTATTAAATAGTTTTATTTTAATTACCTGAAAATTACTTTTATGGTGGTCGATGGAAATTTCTAAAAATTATATAGGGGTCGATGATCAAAAAAGATTGGCGACCTTTGCCTTACACAATTGGTAACCATACTGATTTCTTGCCTACCAGCCCACTGATATATTATCGTTTGTAGTATCATAAGATTACATAAATTTATTAGTATATCTTTTTTTTGAAAGAATTTACATATATTTAAAGAAATTAATTACATAATAGAAAAACAATTATACCAGTAAAAAATATTTATTCATTAGGTGTATAATAAATAAAAATAAAATCACTTTGTTCACATTTCATCATAAAGGTAATTTTCAAGTAATTAAAATAAAACTATTTAATAGTATTAATATTTGATAAATCAGAAACAATATGTAAAGTAGCAGTCTGTGTCTTAAAGACAAATTGACAGAATTCATTATTAATTCTATATTTAGATAGAAATTTTTTTTTAAATATAAAGCATTTTTAACTGAAGATACTATTAATATATATATTTTTAGATAATAAAAACGATAATGTCATTAATTTATTGAATAAACCAAGAATTTCATATTCATAACGGCACATTTATGTTAATCAGCAAAAGTTTAAGTTTAGGGTTGATTCGGCTTATTCCTGGATCCTACTCAATGGAGTTTCGAAATAATCTACTGATAATGATAATCCATTAGTTAAGTATAGCTTGTGATTTTAGTTTTGAATTTTCTTCATCTTTCGGGGTTTTTTTTTATCTTTTTAACTCAAACGCGTTTTATTTAAAGCAAAAAAAAAAGTGATAGAAAAAATTTAAACAAATTTAAATGAAATAAAGGACTTTGAAATGAGATGATCTTTTTTGACTTTCGTTGATGACCTACCAAGTTAATTAATCTAAAATATTGGTACGCCTGTTTTTTTTAAAGGTAGATTGATTATGTACCAGGAATGGAATAAATAATGTTTGATCTCTTTTTAAAATGCTGCTTAAAAAAGGAGAGCGTGTGAGAATATAATTCCGGTAGGATTATGTAAGAAAACAAAAGTCTCATCGTGTCTTCCCCAATTAATGCGTCAAAATAGGTTTGCGTATTTTTTTTTTTTTTTTTATTTCTCTTCTTTCTTCGGTTTGAATCTCACGCTTTCGCTAGAACACGAGCGAAACAGGAAGTGCTCATTCGAAACATACTATTTTCATTTCAAAGCTAAGAAAAAATAAATAAATAAATACATAAATAAATAACAAATATCTTGTTTAATGCAACCAGGATGGATTGAAATGTTATCAGTATTTTGATATCACTGATAAGGAAATTCTATTTTCCTTGAAGTGAACAGATAATTTAAAAAAAAAAAATTAAATTAGAAATTATTATAAAACGTTAAGTTCAATTTTTTTTTTATTATTTTCACCAAATTGAGGCCAAGTTCAGGTGGCATTATTTATAAATTTATAGTAATAAAAAATATCTTTACAATATTCGAGTTATTATATTAGAATATATTATATTAATATATATTAACTTATTAACAAAGGGGTTAAAATTCAATAAATAAATATCCTTTTCTTTATAAATTAATGACGGCATTTCGGACAACAGTCGCGGCTTTCTTCAAAGTCAATAAAGAAATTGTCACAAATTGAAATATTATAATAATATATTAAAAAGATCAGTGTCATAAGGTAAAAATATAATATTATTAAAAAAAAATATTAAAAAATCTTTTCATTCATTCCATTTTTAAATGAATATTTACTAACTTTATTTTTTATTTATTTAATTATTATATTTATTAAGTATATACAAAGATAATATGAAATATTTATTATTTATTTGGGTCTTTTATTTTGAAAATAATTCGTTCACTTTTTTAGTAAACAAATTATCCTTGTAAGTTTTCAAACCAAACAATTATTATAAAATTAACATAAATGAAATTTGTATAATTAGTCGAGGCTTTTTTTCACTTTCCTTCAAATTACTTAAAATGCACAATTTCTCAATGAAAAAATGTAAATATATATATATTTACATAATATAATAATTGAATTTAAAAGAAACAACTGTTTCATACATAAAGATTTTGGATTGACCTTGCGTCTGGAAATAATTTATTATAATTAATTTAATCCCTAGTACAATGAGGGTAGAAATGAAATAAATCCTTATACTTGAACTCTACTCTCGATATAAATATTTACCGATTTCAAAGGAATACACTAGAATAAGATAATTAATTCTTTTTTTTTAAAAAAAAATCAAATACAGTTTAAGAAATTCGAGGTCCCCTTTTTAACTTATCCTATTCATTATATATATAATAGGTTGTCAAATATCTCCCTACCGCCTTTTTCGCGGCTATGTACAAAGCGCTACAAAGCTCGTATCTGTCAATACTATACATCATTTGAAAGGTCTCGACATAACTACTATGAGCTGCTCCCATATGGCCAGACGCTTAATTCTACCATCTACTGCAGTGGTTCTTAAACTGTGGTCCGCGGACCCCTGGGGGTCCGCGAAGCCTTTACTGGGGGTCCGCGGTCCTCGGAAAAAAATCATCGTAAAAATATATACATATATAAATATTTAAAGTTCATTGTGTAACTATATCCTCCTAGAGAATTACGGCTATAATTTAATACTATTAATAATACTATTTTATTTTATTAAATTGATAATTATGTCAATTAATTTTTTGTGAATAAATAAACATATATAAAAAACTATATATAAAATTTGAATTTTCATCCATTCATTCATTTAAAATCATTTTTCGATTGTTCCTTTAAAATAACCCCTCTTAGGGGCTCGGAAGGGGAGGCATATAAGGGAATTTTCTTTCACTTTGTTATTGGGGAAAACCAGGGGAGGGGACAGTCTTACCCGGAAAAACCCAAATTGTCAGCGTCCACTCTGGGGTTTTAAACAGTTTTAAAGCAAATGTTAATTATAAGTTCATTTCTCAACGAGTTGTATCTTTAAATTATTTTTATTAATGTTAATTATAAGTTCATTTCTCAACGAGTTGTATCTTTAAATTATTTTTATTAATTTAATTAATTATAATTAAATTATAGCTAATAATAGTTTATTATAGCTAATAATTTTTTTTAATTTTTAGTGTAATTTGCATGATCATTATTTTATAAAAACACTAAACACATTTTGCAATTTCCCAGAAAGGCTGTTTTTGAGAGTAAGTATAAGTTAGTTTTATGAATAAAAAATATTTATTTTAATAATATTTTAGAATCAAATTACGAAATTAATAATATTTTAGAATCAAATTACGAAATTAATAATATTTTAGAAACAAATTACGAAATATATTTATTATATAAATTAATATTCATTTAAAATGATATTAAATCATTTATTTAAAATGATTTAAAACATTTATTAAAATGATTTAAAACATTCATTTAAAATGATATTAAAACATTCATTTAAAATCATATTAAAACATAGCTAGTAAATAATAATTCGTTATATTTATATTATATTTATATTATTGTAGTTCAATGTTAATAAATTACTCCATAAAATGGATCGTTGGCTACAAACTGGTTCAACACAGAAACGGAAAGAATCAGATGATGAGGCATCAACAGCAAACTCTACCAAGAAACGCAAAACTAGAAAATATTCGGATGATTATTTATCATTTGGATTTACTTATATTTGCAACAATGATGTGGAAAGACCAGTCTGCGTTCTATGTCAGGAAAGTTTATCCAATGAAAGTATGAAACCTGCTAATCTCAGACGTCATTTACAAACAAAGCACAGCGAGCATGTTAGTAAGTCTATCGAATTTTTTAAAATGAAAAAAGAAGAACTTAATTCAAGTCAGAAATTGATGGTAAAGACGGGATCTGGTGGTATGAGTAAGAAAGCAGTAATGGCATCATATGAAGTAGCTCTACTTATTGCTAAAGCAGGAAAGCCGCATAATATAGCAGAGCAATTAATTCTTCCTGCTACAAAAGTAATTACAAATATAATGTTAGGAACTAAAGCAGCAAACGATATAAATTTGATTTCATTATCAAATGATACGGTTAAGAATAGGATTGAAGACATGTCATGTAATATAAAAGAAGAATTAATATCGAGAGTGCGCAAAAGTCACTATTACTCATTACAATTGGATGAAAGTACTGATGTCACTAATAATGCCAATTTGTTAGCTTTCATTAGATATGAGTTTGAAAATCAAATACAAGAAGATGTATTGTTTTGTGATTCACTACCTTCACGAACGACAGCTAATGACATATTTAACAGTTTGAATAATTTTATAACCGAAAATGAAATAGAGTGGCCAAAATGTGTTGGAATTTGCACTGATGGTGCTCGTGCAATGTCAGGTACAAGAACTGGATTGATTGCTCTTATTAAAAATGTTGCGCCTCAGGTTGTTTGGAATCATTGCTGCATTCACAGAGAATCATTAGCAGCCAAAAATATGTCACCAGATTTGAAAAGAACATTAGACGAAGTAGTTAAAATTGTCAATTTCATTAAGGCTCGTCCACTTAATTCCAGAGTTTTTAAAATTTTGTGTGAGGAAATGGGTAGTCAACATACACATTTATTATTACATACAGATGTACGTTGGTTGTCCCGCGGGAAAGTACTCATTCGCCTTTTTGAGCTTCGAGATGAAATACGATTGTTTTTAATAGATGCGCATTTTGAACTGACCGAATGTTTCAATGATTTTATCTGGTTAGCTAAGGTGGCTTACTTGACTGATATTTTTACAAAATTGAACGAACTTAATTTGAGCCTGCAAGGTACTGTTGTAAATATATTTAAAGTTGAAGATAAAATAGAAGCAATGATTAAAAAAATCGACTTGTGGTCGAAACGCATCCAGAACGGTGTATATGAGTCTTTTCCAACTCTCAATGATTTCATAGAAAGCTCCAGTGAAAAATTGCTTAATCAAACGCGTCAATTATTTGTTGAACATTTAATTACTTTGAAAAGCAACTTCAGGAAGTATTTTTCTACTCCTGATCCTTGCAATAACTGGATCAGAGATCCATTTAATATGGAAATTACAAATGCTAAACATTTATCTGCACCTGAACAAGATATTCTCGTGGAATTATCATGTGATACAACTTATAAACTAAAATTTAACAAAACTGAATTGAGCAACTTTTGGTTACTTCTCAGGTCAGATTATCCTGCGCTTGCAAATAAAGCACTTCAACACTTGATTCCATTCTGCACAACATATTTATGCGAACAAGCTTTTTCGGTACTATTTTATATTAAGTCTAAATATAGAAACAAATTAAATGTAGAGCCGGATCTTAGATTAAAAGTTTCCAATATTAAGCCAGATATTGAGATTCTTGTTTCAAGAAAACAACTGCATACATCTCATTAAATATGTAAGTTATATTTAATGAGATAGATGCAGTTATTTTTTAAAATATTTCTTATTTAATATTTTCTGAAAAAAATTATAAAATATTTATATGAATTTAATGTAAGTACCCATTATAATTTGTGAGATTTGTTGCTATGACAATGTTTGTATTTTCTTTCTTCAATATTATAATTTCTAATAAAATGTGTTCTACAATATGCAAAAAAATCGTTATTCACCAATCACTGTTAGAAATATTCATCATATATCCTTGTCCTTATGAGATCGTAAGCCAGAAATTAATTAATAAAATGACGAAAAGTACCTAAAGTTGTGATGGGGGTCCGTCAAAAAAAATTTTTTCAAGTGGGGGTCCGTGGAGTACATAAGTTTAAGAACCTATGATCTACTGCGAACAACTGGACCGCTAGAAGCAGCCGATCGACCAGAAGCGTCCAGAATTGGCCAACAGGAAGGGGTAGGGTTCCACTAGGACAACGCCAGACCACACACTTCGTTGATGACTCATCAGAAGCTACGGGAGCTCGGATGGGAGGTTTTATCGCATCCATCATATAGCCCGGATATAGCGTCAAGTGATTACCACCTGTTTCTGTCCATGGCGAACACCCTTGGTGGTGTAAAGTTGGACTCAAAAGAGGCTTGTGAAAAGTGGCTGTCCGAGCTCTTCGCAAATAAGGAGGGGGGTTTCTACGAGAGGGGTATTATGAAGTTGTCGTCTAGATGGAAACAGATTATCGAACAAAACGGTGAATATTTGAACTAAATCCGATCACTGTAACACTTTTTATAAAGCCTTGAATAAAGAGCAAAAAAGCGGAAGGGAGATATTTTCAACCTATTATATATATAACACTCCATAACTCTCCGGATTGACAATATTGTTTACCCACGTGATTTCCGGGTAGTATTAACCTTCAAATAGGACGTATCAAAACTTCATGACATTCTAATCGTTTGGTCAGAGTTTACATTGGTATTAATAACCCCAGTTTTGTAATGTTTATTTTAACAGATACAAAATAATTTCGTGTGTTGATAAGATGTTGATTAGATTCGTTGCAGAAATGTTGGAGCCAATAAGCCTTGTTAAGCATTATGGCGACTCTGCACCAGGAAAACAATTATTATTGACTGATTTGCTGAATTATTATATAAATGATATATAACAATTAAATATAAAATTTGAGAAAGAATATATGAATGAGATTTTTAAACAAAATGAAGAAAACAGAATATAGTAAAAATTTATTATATATTTATGAAAACAAATTGATCACAGATTCGTATTATCACATTCTTAAATTTTATGAAACATAAACTTAAGAATATGATTCTAATGAAATGAACAAAATTGTAAGTAAAATTAATTTTAATTAATATTCAAAGTAAGTGCATGACTCAGGTAAAGGAGAAGCCATTCTAGGGTGTTTTATTAAGGTTTAGCATAACAAAAAGTAATGGAGATTAACTGGAGTGCATTGAATGTTTAAATATTGATCGATCTATCAATGGCTATAAATATGATATATGAATTACGTGTCGTTGTAAAATTGAATGTAATTAAGTAACTTCCCTTATAATCTTAAGCGTTGACCTGCTTTATATAATAATAAAGAGATAACGAAAATTATAGAAGGGAAAAGGATTAAAATCACTTATACTTATTCAATAAACCGTACAAAAACATGACAATTATTTCCTTCATTTATCAGACAGAAATAATATAAGTAATTAGAAATAATATAATAAAGATTGAGATCAATTAAAATTTTAGTGTTTGTTTATTTTTATTTCTTAGATTTTTAATTAAATTATATTTTTACTTTCCCGCATACTTCGTATAAAGGAAGTATTGGAATCGTCAAAAATTTCGACTTCGAGATTTCGATAGATCTTGACGTTTTAGACCTCCTGAGTCGGAAAATACCATTTTTCGAATTATGTCTGTGTGTGTGTATGTATGGATGTATGGATGTATGTAATGTTTGTCTGTGAGCAAATTTACTCAGAAACTAATCAAGCTAGGACTTCGATATTTGGTACACCGATATTATTCACAGTTTGTAGATTTCTATCAAAATTTCGTCAAAATCGGTTAACCGGAAGTGATACTTTACCTACGCTGGTTGCGTTTACCTTTCAAGTAAAGTACCAGTTTGCTTCGAGATATTTGCTTCATATTTTGGATATAGATTTAAAAATATGAAAAAAATTCAAATACCAAATTTCATCATGATCTGACTACCGGAAGTGACATTTTACCTATACAAGTATCGTTAGGTGTAAATTATAAATATATATAATAGTGTTAAACCATTTTACTTTATAATTTAAATTAATTAGTTTGTTTATTTTTATTGTTGTTAAAACATAATAATAATAACCTAACCTATTTATATGCAGGAAAGTCTAGGAGAGGGCACTCCCGATTTTTTCAGTAAAATTAAAAAAAAAATAAAAACATTCACTTATTAATACAAAACACATCTCATAAAAAATATTATTTTCATTTTTTTTTTATATATTTTTATTTTTTATATATATATAATTTTTTTTATAATATTTTAATTACTTAATATACTTTAATTTATATTTTATTTAATACTTATACTTTAATTTTTTATTTAATTAAAAAATTATAAATTGTAAAAATATTTGCTCTCAATTAATTTAAATAGTATTAAGTACTGAAATTATCAAATTTAAAATTTAAAAAAAAAATATTTTAAGAAATCTCTAATAGTAAGTTGAATATGACAATTTATTAATCAATGTGTTTCATATATCATAGTGAATATTTTTTTTAAAGAAAATATATGTGATTATATTATCATATAATTTATCCATTTATATATTGATTCATTTTTTTCTTTGTTTAAAAAAAAAAACTTGCAAATAATATGATAGAAGATTAAACATATTTTCCCATTAAAAATATTTTCTCGCTTATCTTCCTTCATCACTTTCATTGATAATTTTTGTTTCCAATGAAAAACGGTCCCAATTCTAATGCTAATTTTATATAATTTGCTGAGAAAGATGGTAAAAAAAATAGAAAAGAAAATTGAAATGAAATGAATGAAAGAATATTTTAAAATTATTTAAGATTTATTTAAATTTTTTTTTTTTTTTTGGACTTGATGAATTTAAGTAAATTAATTAGTTTTTTTTAATATATTAATAAATAATTTTAAATTGAATGTTTGAAAAAAAAATTATTAGGATTTGAATATTTTAGTATAAAATAAATGAATAATTTTATAAAAATTGTCTCTTCCTAACAGATTTTTTTTTTGTATGAAATTATTTCAAAACAGAAAAAAAATATTATTATATAAGTGGAGTTGGAATTTGCCTAGAAGGTGAAACTAATTCAAGCTGACATTTTATAACCAACTCGCTCCCACAACGGATCTATAAACGAGTTGTCATGTAATAGTAATCGAATCTGCAATGAAATAAAGTTGCTAGTGTTTTATTTCATTGAAAAAAAAAATCCCAAGATCTGATAGAAATAATAAATACGGATTGGAAGCGAAGTCAATTAGATTGAAAGTGTTAGGAAGGGTCGGATGAACGAGCCCCCAGCAGGATATCCCTTATAAATGGCTCCATCTCCCAGCAACTGTGATATATTGAGTTAGCACGAAGCCAATCAGGTCATATCATCGTTGAATTTATATATAATTCTTAAGCTATCAGATTACAAGGTCAATTAATTTTAAAATAGCAATCGTTTCGGAATGAGTGATCAACAGGTCATACTCCCTTGATGAGATAAAAGTGAGATTTGGCCTAGCAGAAGATCCAATTAGAGTTTAGTCAGTGAATTTAGCCATTTTTGGATTCGATTGATAATAAATACTACAAACCGAACTGGTGCTCTCGGAGTGTACGCATAGGTGAAGTTGTGGGGGCGGTGCACATATCGACGACATAGAAAAACATAGATGCACAAATGAATAAACAATATACAAAGGCACTTGTCAAGAGAAGAGTTGGTGTATGGCGCACGTTATCAGCGACATGAATACGAGGTTGGCATGCCGGAGAGAATGGAGGCCCCCCACCCCGGCGCCTCTTCCCCCCGATGACTTAAACCCCAGCGGAGAGGAACAATTGCATCGAATCGTGGCTGAGAAAAAAAAATAATGATGTATACAATTGAATGACAGCCTCCGTTGGAATCAGAGCCGACATTGATTTGGATGTAAGTAAAAAGAGGGAAAGAGAAGGCGGATATCTGCACGTTTCCGTAGCTCCTCTTATCACCTTACTCACTGGCCATACATTACCAATACCTTGTTTGTTAAATACAATCCAAAACATGTTCTCTGATAGGACAGCAACTCCTAACAGGCATTAATTTAAGCTCCTCTCCGTCGTTGTTTTCTATCAGTTGAATATAGGAGTGACATTTGTGTTAAGATAACAACTCTTTAAATGCCATTTGACGATCTCGTCATATAAATAAACCGTAATATCATATCTCTTATTAGCAAGATATTCAATTTTCCTGAATAGCTAAATGTTACCCAGAGGCTCACTTTTTCCCCCTAAATTATATCAGTAATATTTAAATATTTGCTTTTCTTTCTGAATGAGCTTTATTAATCTATATAGGTTTAGATAAATTAACTTATATATATATAAACTTTATCGAATATGTTTAAACGAAAATATTTTATAAGTATTTTACAGGTGTTAATCTAATATTTTAAAATTGAAAATGATAAATGTTAGGCAAAAAGTAAAAGATAATAAAAAGAAATGATAAAGAAATTTTTCAATATATTATTAATAATTTTTTAAACTGATTATTTATATATATTTTAGTTTATTTATTTACATAATAATTAAATAATGAATAATAAGTTATAATTAAGTTATTTTTTCATTTATTTACAGATTCCTCTTTATAAAGAATTAACCTATTATATATTATATAATGAGTCTAAATAAGAACGTAATATCATAAATTTAAAAGTTAAAAATAATTCTATTTAAACAAAAATAAAAACTCATTTGGTAGATTATTTCTTATAAATCGTTATTAACAAAATTCGAGACTATAATAAAAAAAATCTGTGTCTCCACTCGACTATCTCGAAAATTTGAATTGAATTAATTAACATAAATTAACATATTACTTATATTTAAATTAAATTTAATTAATTAAATTATAAATTAAGTTTGAATTAATTAAAAATTAATTTTTTATAGTGTAGTATTGTTATTCAATTAAATTAAAAAATTAATTCTTTGTTGATGGCATCACGTGCTGGAGCGTGATTGCCAGTCAACGTGTTAAAAAATGAATTCCGATACTTTCAGCGATTCAATCAAGCTGAAATTCTATATAAAGCACGTTTATACAATTTTTAATCATTTGAGAAACTATCAAACATATATATTTATTTTTACGGTCAGTTTAAAGGAAAAAAAATGAAAACGTGGTGGGTAATGACTCTCTTCCGAATCAGCTGCATTTCTCAAAAGTTGATAGAAAACTACGAATTTTGCCGAATAATGCCGGTGTACCAAATCTCATTATTCTAGCTCAAACCGTTTTTTGTCTAATCTTGTCTACATACACACATACACACACACACACACACATAAAACAACCCTCTGACTTTGTACGTCCTACGCAAGGACAACGCCTATCAAGCCTGCTATATCAATGAGGTGTCCTATGATCAGTAGAACGGGTCCTCTCAACCTTTACCTTGATTTTCTTGATCGGAGGCGTTATCAAGTAGCTTTTCCCCAATGTTGTTCCCGGAGGCTGGGTTGACTCCGTCCCATAGACCCCAGCTAGGGAAATTCCCTTGCCAGACCCGGAACTTGAACCCGGGACCATGTGTAACCCAATGGCGCCTTATACACACACATATATATATGTGTATGTACAGACATTTTTCTCAATCTCAGGGGCCTTCAAAACGTATAAAAACATCAAAATCTCGACATCGAAAATTGGCGAAATAGTTATAAAATATAGTTCAAAAAATTATATATACCTAGATACTCTATCTTATGAAAATTAATTTAAAATTAAAAGATTGACCTAGACTCCTCGATATAGTTCTATGATACCACATGTGTTTAGGGATAATCAACCTTGTATATATTTATTGGCTAATAAACACATTTTTAAACATATTTTCTTGTTATAGTCCTGGTCAGTGGAACTCGTTACTTACGTTAGTTTACGCAATTTATAATTTAATAAAAGATAAAAACAATATAAATTGAATAAAATAAAAAAATATATAAATGGCAACTGATTAAGGTCCGAAAGATAAAAATAACCGAAAGATAAAAATAAAAAAAAGTATTTCCTCACTTAAATTAAGTGAATTTCTGTAGAATTGTAATTTTTTGGTTAATTATATAATTTTATCTCGATATTAATATATAGAAATGATTTTAATGTGTATTTGCTTCATAAATGAATACAGTATAAATAAATACAAAATTAAACACTAACTTTATCAAATGATATTATTATATCATTATATAAATAAAAATTATATATATATATATATAAAATATTGTTTTTTTATATACTTTTCAAGGTGTTGTTCATTAAATTGTATTATTACAAAAGTTTATATTTTTTTTTTATATTCCTTTTTGAAGTCTTATGCATACTAATAAGGGTAGTTCTAGTTTGTTGACCCACTCGTCCAGGCAATTGTTTATGAACTAAAGTCAACACCGGTGACTGTTATCGCATAATAAAATATAATAAGTCTTTAGTGTGGGAATTATGACCTTCTATATTTATAAATTTAATTAAAATGAGATGAATACATCCCTGTATTAGTAACATATCCTAATTATATTAAATATTAAAGTATTAACTGAATATATCTATTACTATACTAAATATAATTTTACTGTTATTATTAGTAATAATTTTTACCGACCGACGATAGTAAGGGAGGTATTGTTTTCACACCAAATTTCACATGTGGAGATTTTTACATATCTCCACGAATCATGCATTTTCTAAACAGAAAAAAGTATTTTTAGCATGATGTCTGCCCGTCCGTCTGTCCGTCTGTCCGTCCGTATAGATGTGTACAGCCTGAACGGCTCAACCGATTTTGATGAAATTTGGTATATTTACTTAATGCATCAGTGGGATGAATTGATCAACTTTTGGTGCAATTCCGGAAACCGGAAGTGGTAGTATTAGCGATCGACGATAGGAAGGAAAGGGTTATTTTCACACCAAAGGAGATTTTTTTATATTATATATCACCACGAATCATGCACTTTGTATTGGTTTTATCCTCGAGAAAAATCATATTTATTAGTTTTTTCTTGATTTAAAATTATATGACGTCATCCAGCCATTCATGACGTCACAGCCTGGTCTTGCATATATATTATAAATAAAATAAAATTAAAAATGTTTATATTTATTATTTATGTATCCATATCTGTTTTTTATTACATTAATAGATATATGAAAATTATTTGAAATTGTTTCTGTAGCTGGAAATTAATTTATTTCAAACCGTCGGTCGGTTCGGACCTGGCCACAGGTCAACTTATTAAAAATTCTTTGATAACGTTAATCTTTTCAAATAATTTTTATATTTATAGTACATATTTATATTTTCGTTTTAAATAAAATAAAATAATCATATATATAAATAACTAATATTAATAATTAAGTGGTAGATATCAGTTTAAATGGCAGTGGAGGGTGGGTGGCAAAACGCATGTGTTTCAACTTGGAGGTCCTGGGTTCCAACCAGTTCCAACTCAAAAATTATCATAATTGAGGTTTTTATTTAAAAATATTGATTATTGTCAATATATTATGTGGAAGAGAGACACAAGTTGTAACTACTGTTTAAATCACTAGATAGCATTTAAACAGTCTGTAATTCTCACAGTTTTATACGGCCATTCTGTGTAAGACCGTCACATATATGAAATAGTGTCATATTTTATAAAGTGTCATGATTTTGATTTCATAGTTTTGGTGAATACAGTCATATTTTGTGTTGGATTATTGTGAAGTATTCAAAAGGCGAACTATTTTTTGGGCAAGACTGTTACATATTTAAATAAGGGGGTTTAAAAGGGTTCGTATGTGTACATAAATTACAAATTATTAGTCGAAATCATAGTTTAAAATGCCTCTCAATTATATGTAAAGCCGTTTGTTTCTATTATTTATCCATGTAAAGATATAATTGTTTAATATTTTACAATGCCTTTCCTGGAAATCTATTAATTTTGAGTTATGTATACTTTCAAACCGACGATATATGAAGACATTTTTCTTGTAAATAAGTATTAATCATATAAAATGTGAATTAATAATTTATTTAATTTTAATTTATTTGAGTAAAAATAATAATTAGTTTAATATTAGAATGTATTTTTGGATAATTACAATGTTATAAATTTAGAATTTTCATTTAATATTTTTTTCATTGTTTATAAATATGCAAGAAATATATTCTAGAGGAAAATCCATATTGAATTGACATTAAAAAGTTGAAGGGTGACAGACAGAGATACAGTCAAGCATGAAAAAAAAATTGTTTAATCAAAAAATATATATAAAAAAAAATGTTAAACTCTTTACATAGTATTCACAAATATTGTTATATATATAAAAACGATATCCTTTATATTATCAATACCCATATAATTCAATATAAATATTTTATCAATTTATATTCAAGTTAAGCAGTATGCTTTGTAAATTAGATCAAGCTTTGGTATCGAGAGATTATACATTATGAATGTTTGGTTATTAGTATTAATTCTCTCTTTCTCTGATTGGATGAATCGAATTCATGTAAAGGGGTTCCAACTATCCTGCTTGTATTTAGCAACTTTTAAAGGTATCTCTAATTAGAACCAAAGGATGTCAATTTAATAACCAAATATTAATTTATTTAAACATGATCTTAAATATCTTTGAAGAATTATATATTCATATATTTTGAAAAATTAGACTTTCATAAAGAATCAAAATATTTTATCTCAAAATATATAAATTATCGTCCTTTAAAGTAAAACAGAATAAAAAAAATAAACTGATTTATAACTTGTAATCATTAATTAAATTATAAAATAATCAATATTACATAAATTACAGAAGCAATTGTGTATTTATATAATATTGAGGTATATATCTGATATGAATAAATGCTGTAATTAAGAATTTTTTGAAATTCATGCTAGTTTTATAAAATATTGTCTACTGGCGTATCCATAGATAATGCATTGTCTCAAAAGCTGTACAAAATATTTCATAGACATTTTTTACAGATTTTCTAACGTTAGTAATTATAATTGTAATTATAGATTTAAGAAAAATGTAATTTTGATTCTTCATTTGTCTATAACGTAGAAAAACCAAATTGTAAAACTAGTAATCAAATAATGCCTATAAAAAACATAATATTAGATAGGGTGACGACCATATTTCGAAAACACCAATCCGGGACAAACGGTTTACCTTTATTTTTTTTTTAAGAACCAAATTGAAAAAAATTTAGAAAAAAAGTCGGAAATGTCCTAAATACTTAATGAGCACTTAAAAACGGGACAATCCCGGAAAACAGGGACGTTTGGTCACCCTAATATTAGATGTACTAGGTAGAAACTGAAAACTTAAAAGAGTATACTTAGATATATTTATTTATTTACAAATATTCAAACATGATTAATTCTATTTTAAGTTAAAACCACGTTTTATCGCTTGTTTATAGTCAAAGTTTAGCTGAACGTACAATGTTAATTTTTTAAAAATGTTTAAAGTAGGCAATTTACATTTTATATTAGAAAATAGATAAACCAATAAATATAATACGAACATTTACGCACCTAGGCCTTATTGTCTCTGACAAGGGTTCAAATTAAAAAAAAAAAAATCTATAAACCGTGTTTGTTATCTATATCTATAAATATATATATATATATATATAAAGTTCACTACCTTAAACGTTAACACGTATTTGAAGAGAAGTCTTAAAAGATTGAAGCCATTTAGATTTGTTGAGTAAAGCAGTTTGACTTATTAAGTTAATAGAAGGTTGATTGGTTAATCAGTCAGAATACAATCTAAACTATCATGAACAGCTGTGAATTTGTTGTTCTTTTTGTTTTTGTTATTGTTTGAGAAATGATCTATCTATAATAATAGCTAGGTAGTTTAATGTTAGATTTGTTATCTAAAATAAATAAAAAAATCTTTTCAAATTTAGTATTTACTTACTTATTAAATAAAATATAAGGTAAATGTACTTTTTCTTAGGATTACGTAAATATAAATAAAATTGTAAAATTTATATTTTCTATTCAATTGATAATTATGTTGAGATTTCTTGAAAATTTCGTGACCTCGAATAATTTTATATTGTCTTTCACGATTCCTCTCATGGTATTGTGTAATTAGAATGAATATATATATATATATATATATATATATAATAATATAAGTTTCAATTATATATATATAATATTATAGTTATAATTAAATTTATTAAAATAATAAAAGAAAATATTTTTTAAATGAAAATTAGTTTACAATAACGATTAAGCTAAATGTAAACTCATATTAGTCAGTTTAGTCATTTATTATTCGTTTAGTTATCAGATTAAATATTATATTATAGAATTTTTGTGAACTTAATGGGTTTGATTCTTCATCTTCAGTAGTTCAGAATTTTACCACTTCAATTACGCTCTTGTTAAGATTCATACCAGTTAAATTTCAATAATATTAATAAAATGGTATTTTGAGGTATCATATATGGATTACAATTTTTTAAGGCTTTATAGAAATATTACAAAAAAAATGATAAAATCTAAAAAGCATTTGGGTTTTTATGATTTACAATATTTCATGAATGGAACATTTAGTTCATTTTTAATCCTAATGGAATTTAGTTTATAATATTATTGTTGATAAAAAAAAATGAAATTTTTAATATTATAAAGAATATTTTTTATTATTGAATTAAATTAATAAAATAATACTTTTAATTAAAACATGTATTTTTTATGACAAAATGCAAAAACTAATTTCATTCTCGTTTGGATTTAAAGAGATGAAAAATTATCAAGTTGTAATAATATAAAGAGTGCTATTATTAGATTAAAAAATGTTATTGTATACTATTGACGTTACAATACATTAATTTCATTATTACATTATAAATAACAATTTTTCCATTTTTTTAAAAAAGAGAATAAACTATTTGATTTATATTAAAAATTAATAAGTTGACCTGTGGCCAGGTCCGAACCGACCGTCGGTTTGAAGTAAATTAATTTCTAGCTACAGAAACAATTTCAAATAATTTTAATATATCTATTAATGTAATAAAAAACAGATATGAATACATAAATAATAAATATAAACCTTTTTAATTTTATTTTATTTATAATATATATGTAAGACCAGGCTGTGACGTCATGAATGGCTGGATGACGTCATATAATTTTAAATCAAGAAAAAACTAATAAATATGATTTTCCCGAGGATAAAACCAATACAAAGTGTATGATTCGTGGTGATATATAAAAAAATCTCCTCATGTGAAATTAGGTGTGAAAATAACCCTTCCCTTCCTATCGTCGATCGCTAATACTACCACTTCCGGTTTCCGGATTTGCACCAAAAGTTGATCAATTCATCCCACTGATGCATTAAGTAAATATACCAAATTTCATCAAAATCGGTTGAGCCGTTCAGGCTGTACACATCTATACGGACGGACAGACGGACAGACGGACGGACAGACGGACAGACGGACAGACGGACGGACAGACATCATGCTAAAAATACTTTTTTCTGTTTAGAAAATGCATGATTCGTGGAGATATGTAAAAATCTCCACATGTGAAATTTGGTGTGAAAACAATACCTCCCTTACTATCGTCGGTCGGTAAAAATTATGAAATTATCTAAATTTATAAGTTTTTTCATTAAATTTTGTAAAAAATGTTTTTTTTTAAAGAGAGTTAAGGGTGGAGTTAAAACTATGGACTTATATATAATTAAAGAATATAAAATAATATCCATATTTATAATTATCAATTTCATTTTTTTACCGACCGACGATAGTAAGGGAGGTATTGTTTTCACACCAAATTTCACATGTGGAGATTTTTACATATCTCCACGAATCATGCATTTTCTAAACAGAAAAAAGTATTTTTAGCATGATGTCTGTCCGTCCGTCTGTCCGTCCGTCTGTCCGTCTGTCCGTCCGTATAGATGTGTACAGCCTGAACGGCTCAACCGATTTTGATGAAATTTGGTATATTTACTTAATGCATCAGTGGGATGAATTGATCAACTTTTGGTGCAAATCCGTGAACCGGAAGTGGTAGTATTAGCGATCGACGAATGGAAGGGAAGGGTTATTTTCACACTAAATTTCACATGAGGAGATTTTTTTATATATCACCACGAATCATGCACTTTGTATTGGTTTTATCCTCGGGAAAATCATATTTATTAGTTTTTTCTTGATTTAAAATTATATTACTTCATCCAGCCATTCATGACGTCACAGCCTGGTCTTACATATAAATATATACATATATTATAAATAAAATAAAATTAAAAATATTTATGTTATATGCCTATATGTTTTTTATTACATTAATAGATATATTAAAATTATTTGAAATTGTTTCTGTAGCTGGAAATTAATTTACTTCAAACCGTCGGTCGGTTCGGACCTGGCCACAGGTCAACTTATTTTATATTTAATATATTTTTCATTAATACATATATTAATAATAAATTGATAATTAATGATTTTCATGACTAGCTATGGTTAAAAAATTGTATTACATAAGAAAAAAATTTAGTATATAATAAAAGATTTTCCCATAATTAAACTGACAGAATCATGTTTAATAGATTTATTTTTAGTAAAGATAATAATATCCATTTTCTCCTTTTCTTAAATCTCATTAAGTCATTTTTAAAACATTTCAAACTTACTTTCATCTCTCCGGATCTTAACGATTCAATTTCATAACAAGATAATAACCTGAAACACTGTTCTAAATATCCTAATTGTGATTTTACTGCAAAGAAATAATATTTAATGTGAATATATAATTCACTTTTCTCTTATTTCTAAATTGAAAATTATTCTATAAATCACGACTTTTATGAAATCTTGATTTACTAAAAAAAGGAGTGTTTTTTAATTCAATTTCTCTTAGCAACAATTTTGAGTTTGATTGATGAATATATAACAGTCTCTCTCTCTCTCTCTCATTTTTTTTAATCTTTAATAAAATAATTCTGTAATTTATTTAAAAACTTCAGAGTTTATTTAATATTGAAAAAAATTAACAATTTTGTTTTATTTGTCAATATTGGTTTATTTGATATTCTCACGTTTTTAATATCAAATTTAATAACATCTCAATTTCATCAATTCGTAGAAGAAATCAATCAATTATTCATTCCCATGCTTGTGAATGATAGGACACCTCTAATTACATTATATGTATATTTACAACATATGAATTTACATCAGTATAATCATCATTCAAAGAAGAACAAAAATTATATATATATATATATATATATATATATATATATATATATTTTATAACAATTATATTTTACATTTAACAAAACCTGTTTACTTTATTTAAAAATTTTAATATTAAAATAGAATTTAAATATTGATTTTTTTATGTAACTTTCAATTTGTATGTATATATTTCTTTATTTGTCTGATTTACATAAATAAATATAATATCATATTTTAGAAAAGTTTTTCTTGACTTGTCATTATAATTTCCTTTCATTTTGAAAATTTTCATTTGGAAGGGGGAAACTACACCGGATTCAATCCTTATTAAAATTTTTAACATATGAATCCTTTTATTAGCTACATAATTTAACACAAAATAACGGATCTCTCGAAATTTAAAAAAAAAAATAATTTGTATCGATTTATTTGTAAATATTTAATGTAAAAGAGCGTAGATAAAGAGTAAATGAAGCTACATTAAAATGATGGTTAAATTAATATTAATATTATATAAATATCTACAGGATAATTGTTAGTTAAAGTTATAATATAAAAATTTAAAAAAATAAAAATAATCTCTAGTGCTACATTTTAAATAATTTAATAAAAATTAGCTTTAATATTTAATTTAATTTTTTTATATATATTTCATATTTAAAATAAAAACTATCTATATATATGTATGAATAGAGGCAGATGTGAGATTATAAGATAAGAATAGAATTTATTATCTGTAGGATATTCATTATAAACGCCTCAACAAATTTATTAATATTCTTAACCAAAACCATAATAATCTTAAAACCATATTCACAGTCCATAAGAAATAATTTTTTTAAAGTACTGAGCGACCTCTCGATTAACCAGGTACTAAATATGTTCAAGTCCCTGGTTTGGCAAGGGAAATAAATTCCCTGTAGCTGGGGTCTTAGGAACGGGGTTCTCCCAGTCAAAATTAGGAAACTACTTAAAATCCGTTGATCATATAACATCGCTTAGACGATGTCCTTTCATATGATATCTTAAAGTCAGAGGTTATATACTTATATATATATAAGTATAAGTATTTGCTTTATTTATAACTCCTTTCCTAATTTATTTCAAATATTTTTATGAAACCAAAATTTAAAGAATCTTGTTAACTGGAGAAGGATGGCTAATTTTTGGCGACTATATCTTATCTGAGACAATGGAAGTGGTTTTCTATTACCTATAATCTTCTCGTATATCATTTAAATTAGTAATACCTCAATGTAATATGATTTTAACTGAAATAATTTTGTTATTAATTTTTGATTTAATTTTTTTGAAATTAAAGTCAGCCAGCTGATCTACAAATGGAACATATAATAGAGATAATTGATATTAGATCTCATTTCATACAATGAAAGAAACACAATAGGTTGTTTTTTATTTTTAGAGAAAGACATGAATATAAATACTTAATTATTCAATTAATAAATTAAAGAGTGAAACATGTTTATTGATTTATCTTACCTAATCTAATCTAATATGGTATTTATCTTTAAGATATAAAATACAAAATAATGGGTTATATATTCATTCGTAATGAACGTGATGTATTTTAAAATGGATATTTTTTGAAATATTTCTAACAAAAACATTTCATTTATTTGAAAACATTTCGCACAATCGTGCTTACAAAATGACCATAAATATTCTTTTCTTTTCAGAATGAAATAAATTATATTCCTCATTACAATGAATTAAAAATTTATTACAAATCGAAAATTAAAATGATTATTTTATTATAAAAATAATATATATATATATATATATAATTAACTATAATTATCCAATATATACAATTTATCTATTTAATAAAATTTGGCACATCGTTAATGGAACTTGGCTTCTGAAGTAGACACATAAGATAAATATATTATTAATAATAAATTTTAGATATCTGCAATCATAGAGATTATTTAGTGAACCAGAAAAAATGAAGAGGGAATGAAGTATTGAACAAAGCGAAGAACAAAAAAAAATGAGATAAAGAGAGAGAGAGAGAGTGAGAGAATGAAAAGAAGCAAAATAATGGAAACCGTCGTCAGCTAAATGGGAATGAAAATTGACGAAGCTCTCTGAAGCTCGTTTTTTTAAATTCATATTCAAGCAATTTTTACAAACGAATAACCTAACAACACATTGTAAATTTCACATATAAAGATGCTAATTGATTAAAAAAATAGCTTGTTTTATTAAAATTTATACATTTTTAAACCAAGTTTATATTTTATTGTTATACATTAGATAAAATCTTAACATACAAAATATAATATTTGAAAATGTAGAAAAATTTAAGAACCTATTTAGATTCTATAATCCCTATAATATTTGAGAGGAATTAAATTATTATATATGAATTCTTAATAATTATAGACCAACGTTCATAAAACTTAGCTAACCAATAATATAATTTGTTTTCGTATTATGTATAAGTAATATATATGACGCAACGAAGGTTGGAGGTTAACGGCGTAAACCATATGAACTAGGTTTTTCTTTACACATAACCTTTTCTTAGTTACTAAGTCAAATAAAAATTATTTCAAAATAATATAAATATAAAAAATGTTTATAAAATAACGTTTTTCCAATGGACTAAAAAGAATAAAATAATTTTTCTATAAGCTTGACAAAATTTATGGATGAATTGCTTCATATTCAACGAAAAACGTTAGGCGCAATTAAATATAAAATTTATTGTAAATCCTTTTTTGTTATGTTATGTGATAAAAAATTTTATGTATCACTTATTGGCTAATGAGACAGAGTCAACCCAGCCTCCGAGAACAAAATTAGGAAGCTACTCGATAAAAAGTAACGCTTCCGATCATCAGGAAAATCAAGGTAAAGGTTGATGGGATATGATACTGATCATAGGACACCTCATTTATATAACCGAGTTGATAGGCGCTGTCCTTGCGTAGGATATACAAAAGACAGAGAGGTAAGTAATATATTCTTTTTTATTAATAATTATTAATAAAAAAGAAAGTATATTATAATATACCAGTATGTACGAGTATATGTACTCTAAAAAAACTTGCTCTTTTTTAAAATATTTCTTATTAAACTTAATATTAGTTTGATGGGATTAAATAAGAATTAAAGTAATCAAAATAAACTATACAGCAAAGAAAATGATCCCAAAATAGCTGCTGAATCAGAACAAGTAGTAAATGAATGCCAACTTAAATAAATTACATGACTAGCCTAATATACAATATCAGAACTATTTATTTATAAGTATTAAATAATAAATATATTCTAATTTCTAAATAAATATAATATAATATATAAATAATTAAGAAATTATCATAATCCTATTATGAGCCTTCAAATAATTCTTTAAATATTCAAAATACTTATCTAAAAGACACATATTATTGGTTATAAAATGTCTAAAAATAATTCAATCAAATATTTAAGAAGAATGAATTTAATATTATAAAATAAATCAACCAACTTTGAAATAATTTAAATATATTCTTTGTAATGATGATGTATTAATATATATCATAAAAATAACCTTTGTTAATTTAAATTTGTAAGGGAAAAAGGAAGAAGAGCAATTGATATTATCGTAAGGAAATAAGATAACAAATGATATGTATATAATGAGTAATTAAAAGCATGATTAACCCAATCTCTATCAATTAATGTATTATTTAAATAAATATAAATAAATAAAATCTAATTTATTTTATTGTATTTAAATATTTATGGTGTTTTTTGGGAAAATTTCTTAATTCTATCATTAATCAACGTAGGAATTTATTTAGAATTATTTTAAATCCTCTTTACAGACAATAATCTATATTAATTTTTTTTATATTAATTTTTTTAGATTATATGACCTAATTATATCCCTCTAATTTTATATTTAATTAATTAATATTATTTAACTAATCTAGTTAAGTTTTATTATACATTTTGAAATTTATAATAATAATATAATAGTAACTAAATTAAATTAAACATTATTACCAAATATTATTAAAAGAACTATTTTTAAATAATCAATCATTGCAATCCGATTTTCAAATCAATGAATTTAAATTTATATTTACATACGGTTGACAAAGTTATAATTAATACTAAAGCACATAAATGAATAATACTAATAATAATCAGGACAACAATCTTTTTTTTTTTTTTTTGAGATTTTCAATATATTCATTAAATACCATTTATATTGATTTTTATTTAATAATAAATTATTTTATAAATTTTAATATGATTAGGTATTATTACATGAAGAGACCGATATTTAATTCGTAAAGATTTTTCTTCACCTCAATCGTTTTATTTGATAAAATTATTATTGATTAATGATAATATTAATGAAAATTAAAGACAATGAGGAATTTTAATCTTCATTTGAAAAAAGTAAAAGGATGAAAACATATATTACGAGAGAAGTTAGAAAATTCAGGAAATATAATCTCATAATAAAACCTTTTGTTTTGTTAGAAATGAACAAAAATATAAATAGCAACATATGTATATGTATATAGAAAAAGTTATGTGAAATATGAAATGTCATCATAAAATTACAAGATTATAGCAGCTTATTCTGTTACCTTTGGTTTTTCTCAACAGAAAAAAATATGAAAATATTAAAAAAAAGTGTGCTTTGAATATATAATTGCCAGTTTGGGGTTTATTATTGGTAAAAAAAAAAAATTAGATAAAAATTTTCATTTATCTTAAATATGGTTTTAATAATTTTTTTTTTAATGAAAATTATATTCAGAAAGTTATTATTTTGTAAATTAATCATACTTCTTAAAATGAAAAAATGATATTTACTAACGTAGAAATAAAATAAAAAATGAATATCAAAGAATAAATAATAAATAAGAACCCAATATTAGTAAAAAATAAGTTGACCTGTGGCCAGGTCCGAACCGACCGACTGTTTGAAATAAATTAATTTCCAGCTATAGAAACAATTTCAAATAATTTTAATATATCTATTAATGTAATAAAAAACAGATATGGATACATAAATAATAAATATAAACATTTTTAATTTTATTTTATTTATAATATATATGCAAGACCAGGCTGTGACGTCATGAATGGCTGGATGACGTCATATAATTTTAAATCAAGAAAAAACTAATAAATATGATTTTTCTCGAGGATAAAACCAATACAAAGTGCATGATTCGTGGTGATATATAAAAAAATCTCCTTTGGGGTGAAAATAACCCTTTCCTTCCTATCGTCGATCGCTAATACTACCACTTCCGGTTTCCGGAATTGCACCAAAAGTTGATCAATTTATCCCACTGATGCATTAAGTAAATATACCAAATTTCATCAAAATCGGTTGAGCCGTTCAGGCTGTACACATCTATACGGACGGACGGACGGACAGACGGACAGACGGACAGACGGACGGACAGACATCATGCTAAAAATACTTTTTTCTGTTTAGAAAATGCATGATTCGTGGAGATATGTAAAAATCTCCACATGTGAAATTTGGTGTGAAAACAATACCTCCCTTACTATCGTCGGTCGGTAATTAATGAAATAATTTAAAATTATTTTTTGTTTTTATTTATCTATATACAATGGAAAAATGTTATTATTTCTATAAAAATTTCGTTAGATAATTCATTTTATATTTACTATTGCATATATATATATATATTTGTCAACAAAATTATTGATAACTTTAGATAAAAGTATGAATAGAATATTTAGTATTCTTTGTGCCAATGATTTTTACTTATAAATAAATTTATTATATTATATTAATATTTTATATAAATATATATGTAATTAGATCTCTTATAAAGGTAAATGGATTAACTGATACTAATTACCAAATTTGAATTGATAGAGAGCAATTTGTGCACCGGTTTATCTATCCTTGTTTAATCAAATAATGTTTAATTAATTTGTTAGATTACAACTTTAATGGTATTCAGCTATTAGAAGGGATGATGAATTAATTTAACTTGCTTGGCTACACGATTGTTCTTTGTGTTGATTGATTTTTCTTCTGACTGAATGAGACTACTTAAGAGTCATCATTACTTAAGGATTTTCTTAGATGGAAGTCTTTTTATATAAATTGAATTCATAATTGTTTAAAAATAACAAAATTGAACTCTCTGTATAATATGAGCCGTCAGTTGAAAATAGTAATGTTAAAATTTTGAAATTTAAATATTATATTTTATTGATTATTATTAATATTAATTTATTAATTTAAAATTTAATTTAGATAATTAGAAGTTCGTTTTTTATAAAAAAAATATATTTTATTATATACTAGCAGACCCGGCAAAGCTTCGCTTTAGCATACATATATACGTATGTGATAACTGAACACTTAATAATAATAATAATAATAATAATGTATTAAATGAATATAATTGAAATTTTAGTTTTAATTGGACTTTTTTTTGTTTTTTATTGTTATTTATTTTTATTGGAATTATTAAAAATAATAATAATAATAATATAATAATTTATTAAATGAATATAATTGAAATTTTATTTTTTATTATTACATTTTTATTTTTATTTTTTATTTTTTTTTGTTAATAATTATTACATTTTTATTTGTTGGAAAATTATTTTTACTTTATTAATTGATTATATTTATTACATTTTAATTAACAGTTTTCGGAATAAGTATATTCTCTTATTATAGAGATTCTTATTGTTTGTCTCACAAGTCTACCTATATTATTTCATTATCATTGTATGATTCAAAATAAAATTCAAAATATTTAATAGGACATGACATGATCTTAGTATTAATTTATTTTCATTATATTAGATTGATTAATAAAATTCAAAATATTTTATTTAATAATCTTATTATTTTTCCCATCCCAGAATATTTGCTAATATTGCATGTTGGTATTCCAATTACCTGCATATTTAATGGCAATTTCAATGCTGTATATGCTTTTAAATAAAAAAAAAATTGAAGAAAGTAATTGGAATTATTATTATTAAGAACCAACAAATAAATTTATTAAATATACATTTAAATATGTAAATAAATCTATATATAAATTTAATAAATATTCAAACAATAATTGAAACAATATAAATATTTTACTTACATTGTGATTTATATTTTTATTTTTATTACAACTGTTATTATGGGTATGTTATTTTTGACAGTTTAAAAAAAATTAAAAATATTAATAAAATTTATCAAAATAATAAGTTGAAAAGATTTCCAATTATTTTTATTTATTTATTGTAAATTTTTCAATGTAACCATGGTAACCATGAATAGACTTTTACCAAAATATTACTAATTAAATTAATTTTGGATTTAACTACACTAAAACCTTCCTTGGTATGCCCACAACAATCCCTGAAAGTTTCATCGCAATCGGACGGGTAGTTTTATGTATATAGATGTATATAGATTTATTTATGTATATAGATTTGTGTAAAAATGCTGATTGCTTTTAAGTAAAATTCCCTTCTCTAATTATAACCTAAAAAAATAACCACAAATTTCATTTATTATCTAGTAAAACTCGTATTAATCATTGAATTAGTCAGAAATTTTGATCAGAAAACTAAAATATTTTTAGTGAATGTTCGTTTGAAATTCTCCAAAAAAATTATATTTAAAAATTTTCTTTAAGAAGGATATAATTATAATTCTATTCTGACTGATTAGAATATATAAGTTACGGAAGATTTATCAGTCGATGAATATACAACAGTTATTTTTTTATGAAAATATTTTTTAACAAATTTGATTGAAAAGAATTCATAGGTATAAAATTAGGAAAATTGCATAATCCTATTTAAAATATAATTGATAAATGATTATTGGAATGGGAAAGAAACGGAAATGTTGCAAAAAAGGATTAATAAAAAAATTGGGAAAAAGATCGAGATTATTAATCAATTAAAAACAAAATTGAATTGAGGTGATTGAGAAAAAGTATAAAGTTTAAATATAATAATGTTTGTATTCAAAACCTTTCAATTTCTCTTACCCCAATATAATATACAGATTTACAGATATAAGGAGTTTTTATTTAAATTTGTCAAAAATCAAATTATTATCAAAAATTAAATTAAATTTCCATTTTAAATCATATAATAGTAATATTATTTGGAATTTAAAACTAAAATAAAGGTGAAAGCAATTTATGTGTAATTTAATAAATAAATGAATATTAATATTTTAAAACGTTAGTTTTTCTCAACAGTAATTAGTATGGTATATTGTTTATAAATTAACATATAATATTAAATAATAATAACATTAAAAGTTTCGCAACATTTTATTTAAACCTAAACAGTGATTTTGAATTTAATCGAATCTAATATTTCCCCTTTTTAATAAACTTCTTATAACTTATGTTGAAGGAAAGAAAAACTATATTTAGAAGGTATTTGGGGGTCAGATTTAGGGCTAATCCCATGAGTTAACAACTTTGTGGCGTTAAACTTCAGAAATTATAGAAGATATATAGGCTAAGTGAGAGAACAAAAATGTTAAAACCACGAGTATATAATTATTCTCTATAATAATTTTTTTTAACATTAATTAATTAATAAATATTATTTTATATTTAAAAAAACATCTGACGTTTGGAGGACAGCGCCTATCAAGTCCTGACTAAACAGGATAAAGGTATTATGTGATCAGTACAACTGATATTTTAATCCTTTATCTTGATTTTCTTCAAGTAGTTTCCCAAATTTTATCATGTATTCTGGATGTATCCAAATAGAGAGAAATTTCTTTGTCGGTCCTGAACCTTGAATCTGAGACCAGGTTGAGAGTCAAACTTGAAGCCCTCAGCGTTAATTTACATTTATATGGGTTTAATTAATTTCAAATGTTAAGTATAAAAACGAATTAAAGATGAAAACAAATAATATATCTTGAAAAATATTATGGATTAATAAAAGTTAAAATTTGAATATCGATATTTAAAAAAATAACTTCCTAGCCTAATTTATTTATTAAACAAATATTCAAAGATAAATGTCCTTGTGTTAATATAATTCATGATTTTATTGTTAAGATATAAAAAGTGGCACCAATTGAGGAACATTTAAACAGAATTGAATTTCTCTTCTTTCCATTTCCCTATCATTTCGAGATTTCACGATCATATACAATATCACAATGATATCGATAGTATAGTATTTTTATTTATAAATATTGTATTTCACTTTCAATTATGAAATTTGAAATTTTTTTTAATATTTTCTGAAATACATAAAATGTGCAGTTAGCTAAGGAAATATAAGAATATTTTTATATTATTAAAAAATAATAATAATTTTCAAATTATATATAACTAGTTATAGATATTGATTATTTAGTTGATATATATACTTATATATTACAAATATTGAAATATAATTGTATCATATATCAATTTAAACATATCTGTTGATTTTAATATAGATTATATTTGTAATACATGTACCTATGTATATCAAAGTACTATATGGTGATCGACAGGTTAAATACATATATAAATAATACAAATAAATTTCAAACAAAATAAAAATATGTGCAATAATAATTTAGAAAATACATATTTCTATATATATATATAGAAATCCCGAAAAAGAGAGGACTGTATAAATATAACATATATACTTTTATAATATTCTCTTTCTATATATAGATATATTTACATTAAATTAGTTTATAATTTTATAAATAATGCTAGCTATTTTAAGTCTTATAAATTAAATAAATAATGGAAATTCAGAATTAAGTATATATATATATATATATATATATAAGCTACGTGTTTTGTGATTTAACTAATCCATACTATAACAAGATCATCCGGAAAGTTTAAATAGGCAGAAAACAGTATTTATAATATTCTCAATTTGAATATTAGAATTGTATATATTCAAAAGAATATCGTTTATGTTTCCATTTTTTTAATATATAATAATATATAATAAAATATAATATTAATTTTATAATGATTAAGTTACAGTGTATATAAAATTTGAAGTTAAAAGCTATGATTAGGTAACATTTTATAGTGATTTCAATGAGATTAGTTCTAAGAAAGTTATTAAGAGTTATATATTAGTTTTGTTTTCATAAATATATGGGCAAACATTATTTTATAACAAACATGAAACATAACTTATATAAATATATAGGTTAGAATTAAACAATATCATTTCCATTATTTATTCCTTCGAAGGACTCCTAATCAGTAATGGTTATAAATATCTAGTCTTGGTAATTGATAAGTAATATATCATATTTAATGGCCGAACTTTATTATAATTAAATATATTGATTCATTTCTTAATTAAAAAATTAATATAATTTGAAATACTTAATTTTAAATTAACTCATGTCTTCTAAAATACGATGTGATATCTAATAGATATCTAATGGTTTATCTTAAAAAGAGTTTATAAAATTCTTATTTTTTTTTTGCATTTGTAAAGCTCTATGCGATAATTCCTCAACTTACAACCTAAATTGGAGGGGTCTGATGGTATTGTAGATTACGGGCTTTACATTTGTTGAACGACACCAAACTTGTCAAAACTATATAAATTATAGAGGGAAAAAATGTCGCTTGGAATAAACCAGTTCAATCCTTACATCCAGATGGGTCTCATGGTTATGATAAAGTATTTAGAAACTTTACAAAAAAATTAAATAAATAAAATAATAATATAATCAAATTTCACTTTTGAAATTTTTCTATACCTAAATTTTTTTTTTTTTACTAAATATAAATTTAATATATTCAATTCCATTACATATTAAGATTTGTTAAGTAAAAAGTTCGTTGGTAAAAGCTTTTCCGAATAATTTATCATCCTAATTTAATACGTAAACCCATCTATCAAGAGTTTTGCGTTTACATAAATTGACGATTTTGTTTCTACTAAATACAAAAGTTTTCGCAAAATAAAATGATAAAAGAAAATATTTTCCACCTGATAAGAATATTCAGATTTATATTATATCAACATATACTTATAATGTAAATGTAGATATTAATAATATATCAATGGAAAGTTTTTATTTAAGTTTGATACTCTCGCTTCACTAATATTAAATTTCTAAAGTTTTACCAGTTTTTCATTAACATTTATGTTGTAAATTGAATAGATTAATGAGAAATAACAAAGGAAAAAGGTAATTCGAAATCACCCTATATCTATATAAAAATAAATTAATAATAATAAAAAATAAATAAAATTCATATAATAAAAAGAAAAATGGATTCCAATAAAATCTGGCATTTCATATTAGAAAACTAGTACTGATGGATTTTCATATTGAAAATTGTGTCGAATTTGAGGTCAAGGGATCGAATCTCGCAAAATTCATGTAATTTATAATTAAAATTAATATAAACCAAATTGAATAAAATAAAAGAATAATAAATTTAAAAGATTTATAATACGATATTTTATTTTTATACATCTTAATTATATATAATCAACTATTCATAATAAGACAAATAATTCAATTTATAATTATAATATTAAATAATTTTAATATTAAAATAAATAATTATAATCTATCAATCTATACTCGAAAATACTTGTCGGCAACGACCACATTTCTCCAAATCCGCGTTCTTACCCTCAATTACTCTTCTCCCTTAAATTCTTTCCTAAATTGCCTGCTCATCTTGTTTTGTCCTTAGTATTCCAACCGATCTCTTTCCAATCGGCCAAAAATAATTATAATAATTTATTTATTTAATAAAAATCTAATTCTAATTTCTAAAAATATTAACAGCACAATAGTGAATAGACATTTCTGTATTTTATGAATTTACACTGAAAAGTTGATTTTTCTTTTCCATAAAAATCTAAAAATATTCTTGAAATAAAAACGAGAAGATGCTGCAATAAAGTTATTTTTTTTTAAAGTAAAAAAGATAGATCACTTTCTTAATTATTTTTTTTTATTTTCAAATGAACTCAAAATTGTCATTATTTTTTTTTTAAATCCTTGTTAATTTATCAATTAACTTCTGTAATTTGTCCAATCAATTATTGCTATTCAATTAAGCATGATTATATCCTATTTAATCAAAGTATACTAATCAAGTCATTAAAATTGTAATCTATCAGAAACCACCAAAAATATTACTGTTCTGTTATTTAATCGATTTTGTAATTGCAAATACTTTTATTGAATATTTATAAAACAAATTAAATTTATTCATTGTTGAATACTCTTCTGTCTAATCCCGAAAACAGATTCTATACAATTCGAGAAAAAATATTTGATTTGCAAACAAAGCAGCCATATTGATCCCAATTGGTATGTTAAAAATGCATGGCATTTGAGGGAAGGCCCCAATGCGGGTGAATGAAACGAGAGAAGAATTAAAGGGGGAGGAGAATCTTGTCTTCCTTTATTCTGCATGCGATGTGCACTTAAACCCAAATGTTTAGAGAAGTTAACTTAATCGAGCGAAATAATATTTTTATTTTATTAATGGTTTACAAATCCCACATGAATACACATTAAATATTATAGCTAAGTTTTTTTTTGTACTTATTTTAATGTAGAAGAATAATATTATTTTAAATTTTATACTTTATTTATTCATTATATTTGCTCTTTTAATTGAAAATCACTTTTTTTAATAAATTTTTTAAGACTAATAAGACTAATAAGTTGATTTTTAAAATGTAAATAAAAGATAGATATTTAGTAAAATTAATAGAAAAATATTTAAAGTGATTATTTAAAAATAGTTTTTTTTTATTAAAATTTATTAATTTTATTCATTTAAAACAATAAGGTTATTTTTTCTAGTAGTGTTAAGGGATAAGAGTTAATCTCGCGAGAATCGCGAGATAGGCAAAAGCCGGCTTCGTGAAAATTTTATGAGGCCCGAGGTTGATCATTGATTTATATAAGTGGAGACTCTGGGTTCTGGAGTAGTCCCTTCAGTTGGAATTGCTGGATGGAATATGAATCGAAAGGGATGAAACTTGTCTTCTTAGATTTATGTGTTTTACAAATCAGCAAGTAAAATATCTAATTTATATATACATATTATATAAAATTAATGAATTTATTTTTTTTCCCTCAAATTAGAATAAGGTAGATTTTATGGAATAGATATTTATGTGAATAATGAACACTGCTACTACTAATGATTACTTTCTGAACTTGACGACGAAAAGATAGAAAATTAAAAAATTATAAAAATTATATTATAGGTAGATTTAAAATGATAAATTCATACAAATATGCTTGTATCCAGATGATATATCAAAAAAAACATAGTATTTAATATAAAGTTTTCGTTTGATCAATGTGAAGATGTAAAAGTTAGATATTGAAATTAAAATATTATATATTAATTATTATTATTATTTAAATTTAAAAATTTATTTTAAAAAAATTATATATATATATATTTGAAGTAGTATAAGTAAAATTCCCTTCTATAAATATATTCTAAAAACACCCGTGTTTATTTTTTAGTTTTATTTAATATTAAATCAATAATCTGAACGGAAAAAAATATTAAATGTTTAATATGACTAATATAAATTAGTATTAAAATTATCAAAGAGACATATTTGAAATTATGAATCATTAAAATCATGATAATTCGAGTAAAAAAAGACATTCTGATAAATATTTTATTAAAATAATAGATAAATTTATTTTTGTGTATACACATTTCATTTATCTTTTATTTAATATATACAATATTAATTATTTTTAATATTGAAATAATTGACGTAATTAATATTATTAAATAAAAAATAAATTGATTATAAAAATATAAATACTTATTTGAACCAATCTGTTATTATTATTTCTAATCCTTTGATTGAAATTATTTTTATTTATTTGAAATATAATTAACTAATAAAAAAAACAATCATATTATGTTTTCATTACCTTTGTTTCTTTTATTAGTATTATATTTATTTTATTATTTTGTTATTTTTAAAATTTATTGTAAAAACACTTTTCATATATATATAAGGAAGTTATTATTTATTATTAATCGGAAATTACTTTGTATGAGTCACTTATATAGAGTTAAAATATGTTTCTATTATATAAATAAAATGTCATAACACATTTATGCTAAAAACTCATATATAAATTTATTATAATAATTTATTTTTACATAAAATAAATATGAAGTTTTAAATTAATTATTATTATCAGAATTATTTCATTTCTTTAATTTTGAATTAATATACTTAATACTTACTTAAAATATTTATTAAAGATCACTCTATAGGTAAATATAGAAGGAATTTTCCTAAAATAATTCTACCATTAAGTTTTAATTTCCCCTTAAAATAATATAAAAATAATAAGAAAAAAAAATATAGAAAATTTCTTAAAACTATTTAAAGATAAATTATATTAACAAATAAAATGATACCCATTGCACATAAAATTTCTTTTTAATGAAATAACCTGATTCCACTTGACTATCTCGCAATTTGAATTGGATTAAATAACATATATTATATTTAAATTAAATTTAATTAATTATAAATTAAAATTAATAAATAATATTTATTAAACAAGCGCATGTTTTGCTCTTTGTTGATGGCACCACGTCACTTGTTGGCGCGTGATTTGTAGTGTTAAAAAATTAATTCTGGTACTTTCAGCGATTCAATCAAGCTGAAAGCGAGTTTTATACAATTTTTAATCATGTGAAAAACTATCAAACATATATCTTTATTTTTACGGTCACTTTAGAGGAAAAAAATCAAAACGTTGTAGGTAATGACCCTCTTCCTATTGAGCTATATTTCTCAAAAGTTGAAAGAAAACTACAAATTTTCAACAACAACACAGACATTTTTCTCAACTTAAGTGTAAATGATTTAGGAACCTTCAAAACGTATAAAAACATCAAAATCTCAACATCGAAAATTTTTGTGATCGCAATACTATCTCTGGCGAGATGGTAAAAAGATATAAGATATGTATTAATATAGCCAATACTATAAAACTAAATATAAAAATAAATTTTCAGTTGAAAATTAGTAAATATACGAAATATAATTTAAATAAATTTAATAAGATATATATTGTATTAGAATGATCTTGATTAGATAATGCACGGGTGAGATTTCGATTAAATTGATTCAAAGTGAATTATAAATGGAGAGAATGGTTCTTGGATTGAAGCTTGATGTGTACAAATTGAATGGAATCGATCCAATCTAATCAATTTTGAAGTCAAAACAATTCCAAGAGAGAAAGAGAGAGCAAACGTATTCAGCCATTATGATCTTCCAAATCATAGGAGAGAATCACACCCTAACGACCTTTTATTTCACAATTTCTTGATTACAATATATTTTTAACATTTGAAACATTGCATGCAAATGATGTGTAAAGGAATATAAAAAAGAGGAATAAATAACTCAAAATGAGTTTTTGTAATATCTTTGAAAATTTAATGAATAGATACATTTTTAAAATTACTAGTTATTTATGGATGAATTCATTAATTACAATCAACACCTTCTCTCAGTTTGTCTGATCTTAGATTAAATGAATAAATTAATAAATTCTTTACAATTTCTAAAATGTTTTTGATGAGAATCGCATTTCCGGTTAGTAATGTAAACTTTTAATTTATTTAAAAACTATTTTAATTCTAAGAAATAATTTTTTTCTCAGAATTATTCTTTTTCTTTTATGAATTCCTCAATGAACTTAATCAAATACTAGTAAATATTTTAAAATTATTTGGTTGAGTACATACTGAGCATTTGAGGAAACCCAATCAACATTCCAGGGAACCTTTGGGTAGGATACTCCTGTTAAAAAATTTATAGTTGTTTAAAACTGACTCATTATTGTAGTTCTGAACTATGTGCCTTGATCATGAAGGTCCAAATCGTTGCACGTTTAAAAAAATTTAAATAAATAATAGATTAAAAACCTAAAGAATAATAAATATATGTTCAAATATCTAGTAAATAAAATTTAAATAAAAATATATAAAACTAATTTGTTAGTTTCTGTAGTATTAATTTAAAATTCAATTCAATTTTAAATTTCAATTTAATGTATATATTTGAGTATGAATGTTGTAAATGTAAATCACTCGGATATATATATGTTTAATTTTTTAAGTAGTATGTAAAATTCCCTTCTATAATTATTACATAAAAACACCTGCCAAGGAAGGTTTATTTTCTAGTATTTCATTATCATAGGTTTTCACTCTCTCTAAGTCAATATAATAAAATTGAATATTATTTATAAAATTTTAAGAAATGTATGAATAATAATATATTAATCAAATTAATAAAAAATAACAAAATATTTTTTTGGAATAATTTCTGATAGTTTTTTTTTTTTTTTTATTTATTTGGCCTTCAGATTATCACCATTTTAGCCAGCCTTCTTTATTATTTATTCTTATATTTATATTTATATATATCGATTTATATATCGATGCACCCAGCGAGGTTTGAACACTCGAACTCGAGTCGGCGGACCGGTCACTATATTTTCTGATAGTTATATGTACATGATATTGTATTGTATTGTATATTTTTACTTGAATTTATAGTTAATTATTTCAAAGATTGAAAATTACAAATTTAAATTTATTTATTTAAAAAAACAGTATAAACTTGGATAATAATTAAAGCCAACATATAAATAGAAGTTAGCAGAAGAGAATAAAAACAGACTTATACAATGAAATTAGAATTTAAATATTTGCTGTTTGTGGTTTATTTTTAAAAATACATTATTTAAAGAATCAGTGGCTCATACTTATCAAGTTATGATGTTTATTTTATTTTTTTATATTTGACTAGAGCTGAATTAAAAATCTCTCAGAATTCCTTAAAGATTAATTTTAATGCCATCAATCGAAAACCCCAATCCCATGAGAATTTACATGTCAGCGTCATTTTTGATGCAATTCAAAAAAAAAATTCAAGATCTGAATCTCTATGATATTTTTTCCCTGTATAGGGCAGATTACTTGCATCAACTTAAAAAGGACAGGAGCTTTCGCTATGTCAATATTCTCGTTTTCAAATTATCATTCATATTCCCTATGCCTCCCTTCAATCAAACCAAAGCCTCTTAGGCCATCTTTATTTAAAGACCCTTTTTATATCCTCGTTGAATTACTTCCCGTTCTCAATGCCTACTTAATTTCATCAATTTTTTTTTCTTCTTTTTGTTCTGCATCCGGCTAAGATGCATGTGTCTTTAAAACATCTCAAGTTTATCTCTTGAATTACTAAAAAAAAGAATGTTAAACGATTCGAGATCTAAAGTATAATATCCGAATCCGGAGAAAAATGATGAATAATATTTGAAGATTTATTTTAATTTTATTTTTTGTTTGTCATAATTCTGTTATTTATTTATTTTTTAATATTTCAATAGAATAAATAATAAATTAACTGAATTAATATTATAAGAATATGTACATGAGAAGATTTTACTTTATATATGATTTTTGTTTATTATAAAAATTTTTAAAAATTTGAGTTACTTAAATAAAAATAAAAGAAATGTTTTAGTTAATATTTTAAACATTTTCTCCTTAAATCCTTTTTGGATAATCTCTAAGTTAGTATTTTATCGATATAGAAAAATATAGGTAATAAAATATATAAAATATTTACATAAATATGAAACAGTAATTAATATTAAAAAAAAAATTGTATATAAATCGATTAAAGATATTTTCTTTAAAAAATAATATTTTTAATTTTTAAATTATTAACTTAACAAATAAATAATCCGATTTGAAGATAAACATTGATTAAAATAAATAATTATGTATCATATAAATATTTCATTGGTTTAATATTATTAGAATGAGAATGTGACTGTTTTAAAAATGCCTTTTCGGTAATTGAATCGTTAATTAAACTCATCCGTTCTTATATAAAAGTGATATATTAATTTAATTATTGTAATTACGTGTATAATTTAATTTCTAATCAAAACATATTTTTTGTATTTTGTAGAAATAAATTGATTTCTACTCAAAATCATCTAACATCTTGTTTTAAATAAAACACTCATGAATCATTTCATTAAAATGTAAATTAATTATAATTTTTGAATCAGAAATATAAAAGATGGGGATCTGAGAGAGCATTTTCCCATCCTCTCTTTTAAAAGGAAACTTCTTTCAATTTTAATGAAAAACCTAGATATGAAATATAGATATGTTAACGATTTTTTTTTAACTCACATTCAATAGATAATTCGTTTTAAAAATAGCCTACATTTTACTTAAAGAAAAATGAATTACCTAAATGAAAAAAAACTCATTAATAATTTTTTAATGAATGAAATTTTATTTTCAGTCTTATGAAATGCCTCAATTAGAACTAAAGGTTGTTTTAGGGGAACTGAAAACAATAAAAAATTCATTCAAGATAATTTTTAATACAATTTGAAAATTTGTTATATTTTCAATTAAATACCAGCATGTGTTATAATAAGAGGCCACGCATTTTGGGAACAACACACTTGTCTTTCATTCTCGTTGTCTCGGGTACAAGTCCCAGGCTTGGAAAGAGATTTGCTCTCTAGTTGCATACGATGACCATCCAGGTTATGTGATCAAAATTGGGAAGATATTTGAAATAAAAAGTAGTGAACTCAGATAAAGAAAATCAAGATAAAAGATAAGAGGACACTGATCATACAATACATCTACCGATAATCAACTTGATTCTTTCATAGAATATTTAAAAATCAGAGTTTTAATATGTTATAACAATGAAATGTTGAGCAGTAAATCGTAATCTATTTTTCAACTAAATCCAATAAAAATATATATATATAAATATATTTGAGAGAGTAAATACTTGTATAACTTTTCAATCATATATTCCAATTAATAATAACTTTCTAATGGATATATATAATATATATATATATATATATATTCTCGAAATTTATATGATTTAATATCCAAATTCCAGGGTCCTATCTTCAGTCGATTATATGAAAATAAATATATTTCCTCTCCTAAATCATTCATATCAATTTTTATAAGATTAAAATTAATTAGATTATAAATTAAAAATAATTGATAGTAATTATACATTTTTTGTTTATTTAAATTATACTTTGTTGTTTCTCTCTGTCATTTTCAATGAAACTATTTCGAATACTCAAAGAGATATATGTAGAGACAATTTTATGTTTACTTCGATATGTTTAAAGCTGACAGATAGACATTTAATTTAAGATATATTTATTTGATTTGACAAATTTCTGAAATGTTAGGAAAAAAAATTCAAAATTAAAATACTATTTGATAAAAAAATTACAAAGAAAAAAAAAATTAAGGTAATTCTTTTCAAAATCACCTACCAATATTCGATTTATTTCTTTAATGCAATTCTTCATATTGCCAAGAGTCCAAGAGAGCTCAACTCAAGCAAAAGTCTGTTTTATTCTAGATTCTACAATATACAACAATCCTACCTATTAAATAATACATTTTATTTAACGCTAATTTACATTTTTACATACTTGTTTGTAAATTAAAACTTTCTAATAATAGTTATACTTTGTTAAGTTCAATATTTATTGGACAGCTTGTGCTTGCTTCTGTGTGTGTTAGTATTATTTTATTATTTTTTTTAAAATAACCCCTGGGTATCAATGATAAACGATCCCAGCTGGTCTCTCTCACTAATAGTTCTATTATATCGTTTATATATATATATACAGAGTATCACAATATACAATATAGGATGAAAAAAGGGTCATATTTTCTCCTAATACTTTTGCAAAGTGTAAATTTTATGATGCCAATTCAAGTACCCGTCCACTCTGTTCGGCTGGCATAAATATGCCTAGGACTTGTGAAGGCTTGTTAACATGTTAAGTGGACATTATGGTGTACATATATATTTGGGAGAGTTGTCCAGAAGTTTTTTTATTCACCATATAATTCAAATGACAATATCCTAAATTTATATTTATTTTACAAGTCAATTAAGATCTATTGAATTATTTTGAGGGGAATAATAAATTGCTAAAGTTCAACAAAAAAAAAAAGATAAGTTATTATAAGTAGTTTGATAATAAATCCAATTATAATATTTATTCATAAAGTTTTTATTAAAACATTTTTTATATATTTTTTATTATACTATAGATTCACTTAGTCAAGAAAACGAGAAGAATTATTATACAATTTACAGTTAATCCAATTTATTAATTTTAACGAAGTATATTCTAATAATTAAAATAATTATTTTATTTAGGTTTTTTTAAGAATATTTCAAACATTACCTTTCTTTTTTATAAATATAACATTTCCAAATTAAAAATTTCTAAACATTAACAAAAGATTTTATCCGATTCAAATAATTAAATTTCTATTTTCAATAAAATTTCATAAAATTTATCCAATTGTGTGAAACAAATTAAAAGGGATTATAAAGTAAATAGAAACAAATTTTAATAACAGATAAACATATATATGAATAAAATGAATTTATCTGATTATTTATATTAAAAGGATTAATAAGAGTTTAAAATTCATCAAATTAAAAAAACTATTATGTCAAAGGTGGCCTTTTAAGATTGGATAACAGTTATTTGTTTTCGAATAAATAACATGGTTATCGAACCATACCAATTTTACTAATTATTTAATTAATTAAAATTAATAATGTGAATAGATGAAGGGCTAGATAAAATGAATTTAGATCTCGATCGCTAATAAAAATAAAATGAAAATAATTTGAAAAGGATTGAATTTAATTTTTTTTAAAAATAAAGATAATTAATTATAGGTATTATTTATTGTATAAACAAAATACATACTTTGATGATTCTGAAGTAATATGTAACGAGTATTGATCACTAACAACCGACCCACCAGACCAGTGAAATAAATGAAAATATGTGATCTGAATATAAACATTCAAGATTGTGCTTAGTGGGGGGGGATGAGAGGACATTTTAAGTAAACATAACTATAACAAGAATTTATTTTTGTTTTGGTAACATAAAGTCACGTACAATGTGTGTGGTCGGATTAATTATGAATTCAGTTTGTCATTTCATTAATCATTTCATTAAGATATAAAAATATAATGAAATAGATTTTATATCTTAAAAATAATTTCCACTCGAAATTTAAACAAGAAAAACATTTAGAAAAGATTTTCAATGTAATTCTAAATTTATTATCTCATTTAAAAGACAGTCAAAAACTGAAACGGAAAATAAGAGGGAAGAATATAAAAAAGGGTATCTAAATGAAATAAAGGCAGAAATTTCATTAATTATTCTAGAGAATCAAGAGGTATGTATATTTTTTACATGTCTATTTAAAGAGGAATGAATGTGAGAAAGATGTGTGATCGTTAACAAATAAATAATTAAATGAAAGTAAATAAAAAATCTCTATATATTTTTTCCTCAGATAATATTATATCATTAGACGCCAACAAAGTCTGGGAGGCAACACGCTTGACTCTCAACCTCATGGTTCAAGTCCCAACGCTGGCAAGGGAATTTCTATCTAGCTGAAATGAGGTTCATCTAGGATACGTGATCAAAATTCGGAGTTACTCGAAATAAAAACTAGTTGCTTTAAATTAAGAAAATTAAGATAAAGGTTAAGCGGATCCGTTGTACTGATCAAAAAAACACCTCTATCCCACTTGATAATTCCTATCCTTTCATAAGATGTAAAAAGAAATAATTTTTTTTATATATTATTACTTAATTGCGTCCCAATGAGAAAAAACTATTGTTTATAAATAATAGTCTAACAATTTAAAAATTTAGAAACGATTTGTAACGTTTGTAGTATAAAAAACATAACTTATTTGTCTAAGTCGAAGATAAAAAAAAATTAAAATTAGATGTCTTAATATTTTTCATGAAAATTAAAAATAGGGAGTGAGAACAAAAATAAAATTAATTCAATAATTAAAGGTATATAAGCTATAGAGAATATCATAAAATTAAAAAAATTAAAATAATGAAATGATAAGAGATAAACGATAAATCAATTATAAACCATATTTATTGGAATTCATTTATTTTTAAAATAGGTCAATGACATTTTTGTGATAAGGAAAATGAGTTATATTGAAATAGAAAATTGAAATAATAAATAATAAGTTTAAATACTTGATAACTGTAAATAAAATTGAGCAAAGCATACAGTAATGGACATGATTTACAATAAATAGTTAATGATTATCCCTATAAAAAAATTTGGATAAATAAATAGACTAAAGATTTTTAAAGAAAAATAATTTGCAAAGGATTATATCTGCAAAAGTTTTTTTTAACATTATTAATTACATATCATAGAATATAAAATAAAATATAATATTAATTAATCATAAAGAAGTTTAATGGTTATTTATTTAAAAAAAAATATAAAGATAAATATTTATTTGAGATAAGATTAGGGTTAGGTTAAAAAAATTGTTCTAATTTTCGATTATCGTCAGTAGACAAAGTTGAAACAACTACTTTAAGTATCTAACCAGAAGTCCGGTGATTAAAAAGAGATCTGGATCGATAGCATCGGCTGTCATCGGACTTGTGTATGGTGAACGATCTATCACTTGGGGATAAAGCCAAGAGAATCTGGTGCGGGGTCACTGAAGATGGGCGTGTGCCTGGCTAACCAAGATTGATTACTTATCTGAAAATACACCTAAGTCCAATTTGCAGACCAATTCTTGTATATTTACATGATTTACAAGGTAAGAACAATTCCCATGATTGTCTCAAACTCAATGACATATCATAGATGATTTATTATACAATATTATTATTATGATTATTCCTACATTAAGATTTATAATAAATCGATAGATAATGATGATATTAAATGACAAATGGTATAATTCAATAAAGTTAAATAATTCATTTACTCATAATTAACTAAATATTTATTATTTTTTTTTAATAAATTAACTTTTAAATTATGTATAGATTAATAATACAAAATTTGCAAATAGACAATAAATTTGCTTTGTCTTTTGGAAGTAAAAAAAAATTATTACATATTCTATTCCTGAATAACTCTTTATATAATCATAGAATAAATAATATTAATAAAAGGTTGTTAAAAAGTTAATAAATTTATTTATTATTACATAATTATATTAAATATATTGACTGTGTTTTAATAAATTTAAATTTTGTTTTTTTTTTCTTAAGCTTAATTAATAATTTATTTCCCGAAAGAGGAACCTGCTTACTTATCTTGAACGAGATTAACAAGACATAGGTATCAGGAAAACACGGAGAAATCACATGGTATCTGTTATTTGTAACAATGTATTTAAAGATTCAAATGAAATCAATACAAATAAATACATTAAATGAAGATTATTATATATGTATAATAGTATGCAATTTCTTTAAATGAATCATCTATAAAAAAAGTCAATCATCTTTCGTCCAAAATTGAAATGAAATAAACAAGTTTCAAGAGTTTATCAAATTGTCTTTGATAAGAGAAACATAATAATATTTAGATAAGAATTTTAAGCTTTCGTATATATATTAAGATGAACATGTATTTTGAAATCAAACTTTTTATTAAATTTACTCCAATTAAAATTTAATTTATAAAAGCATAAAATGAAAAACTTGTAAAAATGTTAATAATAATATCTATTTTTAATATATATAACAAAACGTAATATAAATAAAACAATATAAATTATAAGAAAAGAAAATATTAAAAAATTAATAATAAGCAAATATAATTAATATTCTCATTTAAAATGAAATAATTGTTCTTTTAAAAGTTTCAATATTATTAAATAACAAATGTTTCTTTACTGACCTGAAAATACTTTTGAGAAACAATCAATTTTGGACTGAACTTTCAAAAGTGATAACATTTCTTAAATATACAATATATCTTAATATATAAATATGTATATAACTTTTCAATGTTACTAGATAGCTATTATCTCTTCATTAAAGAATCTTTCTAAAGATAAAATATTTTTTTATTATTTAAAACAAATAACAAAAAAAGAAAAAAAATTACGATTCAAACTTGTTTTTATTTAAATAATTTTAATATAAATATAAATCTGGAAAAATGTTATTTATGTATAATAGTATAGAAGAATTTTTTATTTTTTTAATTTTGACACCTCAAACAAATATGATGATAAAAAGATATCGGATAACATATTAAATATAATATGGAAAAAAATTTAATACCGATATTCATAATAAATTATTCAATATTTCAACGAGCTTAATTGTTTGATATTTTATGTATTAATACAATATATATAAATATAAGCTTTGGAAATCCTCTTGGCATTAATAAAATATGAATACTTATAAAAAGAATGAGTTCTATTTTAATCCCTATCAAAATCCCGCGAAATATCATATCAAATTACAAATCCTTTTATATTTTTTTATCAGAGGATATGTGAAAATTTATTTCAGCAAATGCTTAATTAAAGGTTTGTTTTAATATTGGTTAAAAACACCTAAGAAGGAAAAAAATGATGGATCAAGCAAGAAAGCTGTAAATAAGGTAATGAAAAACAGGATTATAACCATAAGAAATATACTTGAGTATAAAAAAAATTTGGGTCATGAATAAAATGTGAAGAATGTCATCGAAAATACTTTAAAATGAAGATTTGTTTTCTAAATTAAATATGAATAATTAATTTTTATTTATTCGATTAAATAAACGAAATATATTTTAAAAAATATGTCTCATTTTAAATTAAAATAAATTATTATTAAAATTGTTATATATAAAAAAAATGTGGGGATAGATCAATAGAGATAATTTCTATTTCGATGCGGGTAACAGAAATTAAGCGAGTATAAGAATCTATCTAATATAAATTAGCCTTTGATGGATATGAAAAAATTCATTCAACTATACATATCTCTAATTTCGGATTAGTAATTTTACATTGGAAATGTTTGTTGCAAACAAAAAGCTCTAATAGAGGATTTGATATATGTTTTATGAGAATTAAAATGACAAATTAAATTTCAAATTAATTTTTAATAATGATTTTATATATTTTTTGTTTATTAATTGATTTATTTGATCAATTTACATAGTTTTCATTGGAACATATTTAGTCAAGAATAAATATGAATAATAAAATCTATCTACAGTCAACTATCTAATTATTAGTCAAAAAAATTGTAGGATGAAATTACAAGATTATAATTAAGTTATTGATGTTATGAATTATTTTTTTCAATTATTAATATTTATATAATTTATTAATTATTATTAAATTCATCTATATTTAATTTAGAAAATGAAAAATGTATTTATCAACAAATGATGATTTAAATACATTATATATGTATATACATAGAATATATATATATAATTTAGAATGTTACATAAACCAAATAATAAAAATTCACATTTACTTTTTATATTATAATCAATATTAATATAATAAAATGATTAATTTCATTTTTTTATATGATCATTTAATTTTTAATTATATGTCAGAGAAATTTTAATAAAGATAGTTTTATAATTTTTGTTATAAGCATCAATGTCCATTACGACCGAAAATGATGAAGTTAAAGCGAGCCCAAATGATCTAGATAGTTAGAAGTGCTGAGAAAGCGCCCTACGGGATAATCAGCGGAGAGGGAATGGAGGGGTTCGCTGCAGCACTGACCTTGGCCGAGTCGGACTCCTCGGAGCTTTTGCCTGGTTGGCTCCGGCCGCCACCTCCCGGACTATGGCGCAACTTGCCTATGGTCGGGTCATGCCGATTCGAGTCATAAGAACGATTTACTATCGGATGTCCGAAACTTCCTTGAGATGATAAACGAGTGCCCACTATTGACGACGCTTTACTTTCGGCTAATCTTATTGACATAGATGTTTCCATTTTTTTCGATTTACGACGAAAACTGAAAGATCTCCGCCCCTTTTTACTTGATTCTGATTTTTTATGATCTTTGTCAACTTCACAAAATGTTTTAGCTCGGCCACATTCTGCTAACATTTTTTCATTACCTTTATGACGTTCCCAAACAATATCATTTTTAGTTTGTTTGGCTAAACGTTCACCTTGACTTCGAAAATTTAGTGTCCAATTATCAGAAAATTGTTTTGAAAGTTTTCTTCCTTTATTTTGCATTTCAACTGAATCCCAAGACGAAGTTTTTTCATAAAGATTTAATTTTTGAGGCTTTTGTTGTCTTACATCTTCACGCCGAGAATTATCCTCCCATGAATTAGTAAAACTATTTTTTTTTCTGTCATCATGTTTTAAATTTGAATCCCAAGAACTAGCTTTAGCACTGAAACCGGCCTTCGCATATAAATGTTGACGATTATCTATTCGATTTTGTGAATTTAAGTCAATCTCTAAAGATTTCGTTGTCGAAATTTGAATAGATGGCTTTTCAACTGAAAGATTTCTGTCCCAAGAAGCTGCTCTGAGACCATCTTCCTCTGAAGATTGGAGTGTTAATTTTTTAGAATGAATTGGACTTACTGGTTGAGTAATTGTTGGTCTATAACAACGAAGCTCTTCATCCCATCGACCAGCTGAGAGTTTTGTGTAATCTTCACGTCGACCTGGACCAGGACTAGATCCCTGTGAATGTGAATGTTGGCGAACTAAATATTTTTCTTTTGTTCTGGGTTCACTGGGACCAATATCTTTTTCCCAAGAACTAGATAAAATAGAGTTATCCCCATGTCGACGCCGCCTTTCAATACGATCTAATTCAAAACGGCTTTTAAAACTGCAACTATGTTGTAATTTATCCGCTATTTTATTCATCATAATGCGTTCTTGAGCAGTAATGTTTGGAGAAAATTTTATTTGTTGAGCCAGTTTTTCTAGTGAATCACTTAAAGTTGTTTGCAAATTATTTGGTGATGCACTTAATTCTTTTCTATTAAGAGATCTATTTACTGGAGAGGATCTCCGCGAACTTGCCGTTGATTCTTTACTTTCTCGTCGAACGTTCAAATTTTTTGAACTTCGAGTTGATTGAAGATGTCGAGGGCTAGCGGACCTGGATGATTCTCGGCTAGATTTTGATCTTTGTTCAATATTTAAATTACGATGTTTTGTTGAATCAGAGCTGCTTTCAGAACGTTGCGGAAGCGGTTTGTCTGTGGTATTTGCTCTTCTTAACCCACTTTGATTTATAATATTAATAGTGGCATTGTCTTGACTTCTAAATACTCTAGGGTCAATCAATGACGAAATTTTATTTATATTTCTTGGACTGGTGTCCCTAGATTTTGAAATTGTTCTTTTCATAGGCCGTTTATGTAAACCCGTATTAATAGATTCTAAAGATTTAGAATGTACTTTAAGTTTATGAGCGTTATTAGAAAGAAATGTAGAAGGAGGTCCAATATAGTTTCCTTCTCCACGATCAATAGTATGAGGAGAACGTCTATATTGTCTTGGTTGATGTTGTGATTGTAATTGCTGATTTTGGTATTGTTGATGTTGCAAATGATGTTGAAGCTGTTGTTGTTGTTGAAGTTGTTGCTGTTGAAGCTGTTGTTGTTGAAGTTGTTGTTGTTGGAGTTGTTGTTGTTGGAGTTGTTGCTGTTGAAGCTGTTGTTGATGTTGATGTTGTTGAGGTTGTTCAGTTAATTCAAGTGAATCCTGTTGGACTTTAGATTGTCTTCTAATTCCCACCCGAGGAGATGCAAGACCTTTAACTCCGAGTCTAGGACTTGGGGTTCTTTCGATTCTAGATTTTACCTCTAAACTAGTGGAAAAAGGAATCTGTCCGTTTATTTTTGGAATAGCTTTCGGTTTCAAGGGCTCTACATAATCTGTATGCCAAGTATTAGATCTGATAAAATCAGAAGGCGATTTACCTGCTCTTAAATTTTTCGTTGGGACATCAATTAATCTTTCTATATTGAAAGATCTTTGTTTGCTTGTAGCTTGAGCTAGCCAAGCATTCAGTTGTTTTGTACGAGTAGGTTGAGAACGTAATTCTGCTGCAATAGCACTCTTTGATCTTGGCCTATAATTATCATATAAACATGATTCAATATCCAAATGACGTGGCCTCTGTGGTGCTTGCTGATGAGCTTCTCGAATTAATCGAGTTCTGCAAATAATTGAATCACTTGTAGATGTATTCAATCGAATATTACGAAGTTCTGTACTATCAATCTCGTAATTTACTGCGTCAAGTGATTGTTCAATAGATTTTTCATAACTTGTTCTTAGCTTATGTACATTTGAAGGATAACGTCTATAGATATGTTCATCAAGAATATCAGCGTCACTTGATTCACTTGAAGGAAGCCTAGGTTTCGGAGTTGAAATTAATTTAGTGTTACGTTGAAGTAAGTAATCATCACTAATAACAGAATCAGTCGACGATTCATGAACAAGTCTTGCGTTCCGAGGATTACTTCGATATTTAGGAGCTGAAGATTGTTTAACATCTAAACATTCATTCGCTGAATCTAAGAGTTGTTTTGATTTTACTGTTGTATATCTTGATGGAAGAAAGTGTTTTGGCTGAATTTCAAAATCATCACAAATTGATTCATTGGAAGTTCTATGATATTTAGTAAAGCAATCATCGCAAACTGGCTTTGATTGGGGTAAACCCTGTGGGGATGGTGTGTTATTGAGACAGAGGACCGTATCACTTGAAGAACTTTTTAGACTCTGAACTGGCGCGCACAACCTGGTTGAGTCCACGACGGAGACAGGTGTCGTTGTTCGTGTCCCCTCCTCATTCACAGGAGATGCTGACAACTGACGCACTGAGGTGCGCACATCCACAAAATCGATCGATCGAGAGTCATCCGAATCAAATGAAGAAGACAATCCATTAACAAGTCGTCTTCGACGCGCGGCAGTGTTTATCTCATCATAGCTTTCTCGCGACTGAGACCGCTGGGAGATATCTGATTTATCTCGTGATAAAGATTGTTTGCTTAGATAAGATGTTTTGCCATCTTTTAATTCATAACTATTTCGATCCGATTTCCAAACATTTATATAACTTTTATCCTCTTTTTTTCGTGAAGGAATATCTGCTATGACTTCATCCACCACCCAAGCCCTCCGTTCATCTCGCATTTTTTTATCAAACGCATCCGTTTTTTCAGTGACATATGTGGCTGGAACATAAAATGGTCTTTCACTTGAATTTCGTATAACTTGCCACCAATCCGCATTAGTTTTACGTAAAAGAAAAAGCTTCTCCCCATGATGTATTGAAATCTCCCGACCATCTTTCGTTTGATATTCAAAATCAAATAATACCCTCAAACTAACATCGGGGATATCAGCTGACATTTTAGATTATATTAGAATAAAACATTATTGACAAAAAATTCCCAGGCTTATAGAAAATATATCACTTTTGAATGACTATTAAATACATTGAATCACAGACGATTTGATATATTAATGAAACTTTAACACTTTTTTCTTGCATATCATATAATAACACTTAAATACAAATCACTAACACATTATTTTTAATAGTATATATATTCAAAATCAAAATGAAATTTTATTAGATTATTTTTAAACACACTATAGTAAAAAATCACTATATTTTTAGAAAAAAATAAATATGGTATAATATCACTTTTTGATTATTGCAATGGATGATTAGTAGGGGATGAATAATTAAAAAGAGCTAGAGATAGGCTCGACACTTGTTGCAGGTAGAGGGGGGAGTCGACCGACAGGGCTTCCAAGGTGGGGGCCGCGAATGAACTGAAAAAAAAAAAAATAAAAATAAACATTAAAAAAAAATTACTACATAAATAACACAAAATAATAATAATAATAATATTAATAATAATTTTAATAAAATATAAACAGTGTGCTATAAATAGGAAAAAAAAATATAAAATAGCTCAAACAGGTAAGAACAAAAATATTACATAAGGATATTTAATACTTGAGAGATAATTGTTTCATGGCCATTGTAAATAAAATAGCTTGGTTAAATATATTTAATTAAAAATAAATAAATAAATTTAAAAAAAAAATTCTCACATAATAAAATTTGTTTGTTTTTTTTTAGATTTAAATCATAGTAAGCATAGAGAAATAAATCTTTATATATTCTACTATAAAAATATATTATTTTTTTATATTAAATTTTATATTAGATAATTTTTTTTTAAAAAAAAGAGTAATTTCCGGTTTTTATTTAAAAATAATTATTTAAAATATAATTTTTGAAAATTAATTAGTTTTCAATCATTCAATGAATTGATGGATAAATGAACTCGCAAGGTCATAGAAAGAAGATAAGGTTAATAAATTATTAAAAGAATGATGATGGAACAATAAACTTTGGATGAATGAATGTATTTTTAGTTTAGGTTTATTTTTTTATTTTTATTTTTACAGGTTAAAAAGGGAATTCTTAATGAAAAAATAATTGTTATTTAATGGAAAAATAATTATAAAAAAAAAGAGAAAAAAAAGCAAAAAAAAATTGTGGAGAGTAAAAATATTTTTTATTTTGATAAAGTGAAATTTTGGGATAGCATGTGCGAGAAGAAATAATAAATAGCGATTTACCTTGCGACAGAATCGAGGCCTGGTCTTTGACAGTTCATGACTTGGCGTTGGCGCAGCGCAGACTGAATGGGAGAGGAAGGCGCGGGAATTTGGAAAGAGACACGGCGCAGACGCCGCGCCGATTGGTGGAACGTAGATCACATGACCTTCCCCCCTTACCCCAATGCACTTGCACCCCAAGTGAGAGTGGTTTGCTCTTCGGTGGAGCACGGTGGTTTAGAACAACCCTCAGGTGTTAATAACATCATCTCTTACCACCTGCAACCGAAATATTTAACCTTCGTGTTTATGTTACTTTAACAAATTAATTGATAATTGAAAGGGTAAAAAACAACCACTTTTTTCATTTATTAATTATTTTTATTTTTATTTTGTTTATAACTAAAAAATATTTTTAATTAATTACTTAATTACTTTAGTTATTTTAAATAATTTTAAAGAAATAATTAATAAATACCTATAAATTTTTCTAATCAATTGATTTTTATAAATGGCTTTAATTATTTAAATTAAATTATTTCGAACATTATTTTTTTAACTTTGAAAAAAAACAAAAAAACATTCAATGCTAATTTTTTTTAATGGGAAATTTGAATGTTTTTAATTTTTTAATCTATTAAAAAATTTGATCCTTTCAAGATTTAAACAGAATTACAAAAATATCCTTTTTTATTGTTGTTTTTTTTTCATTAATTTATGTAATACCTTTATCCCTCTCTCCAGTGTCAATTATGCTAATGTTTAATTAGTATAAAAATTGTTCATACAATAATAAACATATTTAATATAGTCTCATCATCAATTATAATTAAATAAATAAGTAAGTAGATAATATTGGAATAAAATAATTATTTAGAAATATATTAGATTTAACCGTAGGTACTATCTGAAACATTTGAATAAGTTTTGTTAACTATAATGAAACATAAAAATAAAAATCTTGAAAGAAAATTTTTTAATTAAACACTCGGTGAAGTTTCAAATTTTTTAATATATTGATGCTTATCGATGGTTGATGCTTGAAATTTAATATTTATTTATTCTTCTGATAAGAATAATTATTTTGTTTAATTAAATTATTTCATAATTATTATTATTGTTTTTTCATTTTTCAATATTTGAAAAATTGATATATTGTCTATAATTTTCATTTGAAAATATTATTATAAAATTATTTAATGTAATATTTTATTTTAATTATTTTATGAATCTGATAAACTTAAAATATTAAATCCAAGAGTTTCGTAATTAAAATATTAAATTTTCAAATCCAATTAATATTATTTTTTTTTTCAAAATTTTAAAATAATGTATTCTTTCCCTTAATTAAAAATTTTTTAAAATATGGTTTTTTATACTATTAATATTTTCATTTTATGAGAATATTTTAATAAATTTATTTTATTTTAATAAAAATTTTGTATTTATCTATAATACTTTTAATTTATTTCAATATTATTTAAACCTTTATTTCTATAGTTTATTTTATCCCAAGATGTTTAAAAAGTATGGTAAGTAACATAATTATGGAACAATTAACAAAACTTAATTTTCTTTTAACATGGACATTCTAATTCCAATACAATGTTTATTTTATTATTATTATTAATATTATTATTATTTTTGATTTTTGAAAAATAATGAAATAAAAGTATAAACATAACAAAAAATAAAAAAATTTTTACTCCTGAAAAACTTGGAAATTTTTTCGATTGAAAAGTAAAAATAATAAATAAGAAAATTAAGAAAATGACATCAAAAAATAAAGCAATATTGAAACATACTATTGATTATAGAATCACTGAGCCACGCCTAGTGGAGCGTAGGTTTCACGACGCACAAATTACGATATTTTCAGATGATTCATGATGCCAAATTAAATCACTCACGTTCATTGATAAAATTACCTCCTTGGTATTCAAAATATTTGACAACTGAGATTCAATGAAGTTAAATTTAAATCAAAAAAATTCTAATGATATTCAGAGAGAAGAGAAAGATAATGCAATAGAAAAAAAATAATTTATAAGATTATCAGGATGTATAATTTTTTTCATGATTAAGAGCATATGTCTGTTGAACCGAAAAAAAAAATAAATAAATGAAACAAATAGGAAATTGGAGAGGAGATGGAAAAAAAAGATTGACGGATAAAGAGTGTGAAAAAAAGGGATCCGATGAGTTTTGTTGTGGAAATTAAGAGCGAAGGGGGACAAGGAAACGATGCCCTGGGACTATTTGGTCCACAAAGAATCATCGTCAGGCATGATGTGAATAAGTTTGCGTGTGATTCGTAGCCATCGAGTAAGACAGACGCGAGGATGCCGACATTAAATGGTTGCGGATGCGACAAGTTGGCCGTCTTGTTCTGCTCGTCGCGTATCTGGCACACAAGTTCACCGAGCCAATGCCCTTGGCATAAGCAGCGGCTCACGTGGACCGAGTACCGATACCCCGCCACGGCCACGGCCAACACCTCCCGGCTAATTTCTCCATTTCGTCTGGCAACGTTTTGTTTCGCTTCTTCCATCTGAAAAACAAGACAAAACACTTCGATTTCAAATAAATAATTAAAAAAAAAATATCTTTTTTTCATTTTAACCTACTTTTAAATATGATATATATTATTTAATGTGAATAGAATTGGATTGAAATATAATTAAATAAATTGCCAATGATATATTTAATATTACTTTCAAAATATTTATAATAATAATAATAAAATAATCCAAACAAATGATATTTATCAATTATTTATAATATTAGAGCCTGGTTAGGAATTTGATTTAGACCAAGGGGGTAAGTTAAATTAAAAATATGTATATGTATTCCATAATATAAAGATATATGTCCTTTCCAAATTGGAATGTATAAAATATTTCATTTTATTTATTTATTTTTTTTATTAAAAAAGTATTTATTAGATTGTTATTTATTTTTTCAAATATGAATAAAATATAATATATGTTCCATTCATGTTTACAATTTTTAAATCCATTCTAAAATTACCTTTTTTTTAATCAAATTAAAACATTAATACCAGAGTAATTTTAAAATATACTTATCTAGTTCACTGAACCGCTGTTTGGTACTTTAAAATTTTTTATTCTTTAGGAACTGAAAATATTGTTCTTCAGGTCTGTCCAGGGGGGGGGGCGATATTAAAAGATTATCTTGATTGATTATTATGAATATCATTTATTCTACTTATCTTATACATAATTAATTGTATTAATTCATCATAAATCTTAGTCAATTGTACATAAGAAATCACTTTCTTTTTACAAAAGCTCATATTATTTTTTAGTATAAAACCCTTAAAAAATGGAAATGATAATAAAATTTATATTAACTCTAACCAAGAATAATTAAAATAAGCCTATAATTAATTTAATTTCTAATCATCAAATATCATTTAAATTAATTAATTTATTCTAAAAGTTCTTAAATAATAATTTAATTAATATTAATTAGACATGTTTTTTTAAAATCATATTTGAAGAAAACATATCTTAAAAATAATAATATATATATAAACATATGTATAATTTTTTCTAAAGCTACCTTGAATCATTGTTATAATTTTATTTGGATATCTATTAACTTTCTATCTATCTATCTCTGTGGCTCTACGGAACTCGAAAATTCTTGGCCGCAGCAGCCACACCCCTCCAAGTATTCCTATTCTGAGCCATAACCCTCCAGTCCCTATCCTCTCCCATCTTTCTCACGTCCTTTCCCACATTATCCAGCCACACGTCCATGGTCTTCCAAGTGGACGTTTCCCACTCGGTCTATTAACTTTAATTAAGAAAAAACAATTAATGATGATAATGATTCATCTATGCATCTCCAGACACAGAGTCGTTAAATCAAGAAGGTTTCAATGGACAGGACGCGTGGAAAGAATGAGAGAAAAATCTATTTGTGGGGAGACCGATTGGGAAACGACCGGTTGGCAGACAATGAAAGAGAAATTCCGCAGAGCTTCAGAGTTAGATTATGATGATTATGACTTTTACATAAACATATCTATTCATATCTATACATATTTATTCTTCTCACCAAAAATCCTTTAATCACAATTTTATAAATCAGAAATGTTTACATCATAAAACACAATGAAAATATATGTATTTTGGGTTACTCCCTTGAAGTACCGGATTGAAATATTATTTTTCTGTATTATGAAGAAAATGTTTTCGTTAGAATAGTAAAAAAATAATGTAAATCAATTATTTATTATACTTTTGTTAATTAATCTATATAAATAAAAATTTACATATGTATTAATGTCCCCGGATGGGATTAAATTATTAAATTGTTATTCTATATCAAGTTGTTCTTTATTAATTATTTACTACAAATTTAATAAAAATAAAACATTGATAATGATCAATGTCTACATTTTCTTTAATAATATTACTATAATTTAATAAAAATAATTATTAAAGAGTCATTTATACTAATTATGTTAGTATAATAAAATTCTTTATAAAATAATATTATTAAATTAAAATTTTATTAAAGTTAATCTAATTTGATATTTCTAACTAAGTTTTTAATTGGTAAAGATCTCATAAATTTATATTTGTTGGATAAATTATTGTTTCATCTCAATAGGTAATTGAAAGTATAAAAACAATCCAACTTAATTTATCTCTTGTCATATTAAATAAATTGCTATTTTAAATTAATTTTGAAAAATAAATATTATTAAAAAGTTTGGTAGAGGTAGAAAAGTAGCTATTAAAAATTATAAGTAATCAACTTGGTCAACCATATTCTTTTTTAGAATTTTTTTCTAAAGGGATTATACATTATATTTTGTTTTCTGTCGTGAAATAAATAATTTTGAAAAATATGTTGTTTTTTTAATAGTAAATTTTAGTTTACCGAAGTCGAAAGAAGTAGGTAAAATAAATATTTTGTTAAAAGATTAGAAAAGAAAGAGAAAAAAGTGATTTAATGAAATTTGTGGTTGAAATAAAGATTTTTAAAAAGATGGTGCGAAAGACATGGTGAAATTGTTTTTTCTACAATTTTTTTTATCTACAATAGTAATTTCAATATAATAAATATAGTGTGTTGGATTGTGTTATTTATGATTTATTTGAATTTTATAAGATTTATAATATTTAATTCAAAATATATAATTTAAAGATGAATACATTTAAGAGTGAACAAATATTTAATAATAAATAATAATAAATATTAATAGCGATTTTTAATTTAAAAAAAATACAATTATAACAAAATAGATAAATTAATATTTATTTGAAATTATAAAATCAAATAGGTACATATAAATATGGAATCTCATATATTTATAAATACATAATATAAATAATAAATCAAATATACATAGTATATTTACTTTAAAAAAATAAGTGTGGTTTTTTGCTAAAAAAATATTTTTTTTTAATATTATCATTAAAATAATTGAGCAACCTGGCTCGAAAATGTTGGTTTTAAAAAATGCAACATTGTGATTCTAGAAATTTGATTATATTAAAGCGGCAATGGAATTTCTTACGGTTTTAAGATTCCAAGGTTCTCTTGAAAATAAACTAAAATCCCAAAGAATTTATTTCTGACATTTTTAGGTGATGTAAGTGTGAAGAGGGAATAAGATTTACGTTCCAGGACTTAACTTCCCCAATTAAGATCAAATTTTACGAATTCTTACTTTTAATACAAAGAAAGAAATAGATATTTAATTAAAATGTAAGTGTTATTCATTTTAATAAATAAAATATAAAATAGAATCTCTAGAAAAAAAATTAGAAAAAAAATATATTATATGTAAAGTTTTCAGATAATCATAATATTTCTGCTTAATCCACATGAGTGAAAATTTTGATAAAATTTATGTTATAGAATCCATAGAAATATTAAACAAACCTAATTCTATATCATTTGACTTTATTGATTTATCAGTTGTTTTTTAAATTATATAAATATATACATATAATATATTCATATTTTCAACGAACTTAAGTGAGTTTATAAAATCGTTCAGTCTGTCGTTCTGTCCGAAAATAAATTATTAAATAAAAATATGATCTAATATTATTAAATAGAAATATTTTTCTATTTCTAAGTCAGATATATTTATTTCCAAATATTATTTAATTCCGAAAAGCTGCAAAGCACGTTTTTTTCTCTTTAGTTTGTTTTATAACTACTTGGGGCGCTAAACAGTTTTTCAAAAAAACACTATAGAAAAAAAATATATGTATATATTATATGTATATTTATGTATTATTGAGGAGCACAAGTTCATTCATTTTAATCAGATTGATGCAAATGTGTAACATTTAATAATTGTAATAAATAATTAAAGAATTGTATATCAATATTTTTTAAAGGGTAGAGCGAGAGCTCGGTGTCCCAGGTATTAATATTACCAGCCAAATCCAATAATAATGAATCATTTTTTTTAACTTAAGTACCGAGCCGAGGCTCGGGGTCCCGGTACTTTATTATAAATTATATAAATATCATTAAATTCTAATAATTATAAAATTTTATCTATCGACATTGTTTTTTAAAATAATAAAATACATTTTTAAATATAAACATTTTTTGTAATTTAATTTATACTACAAATTTAAAATAAATAATTTTATTCAATAATATTTATATTTAATCTTGACTTATTTATAACTTAAATTAATCCGAACTTAAGTTCGTTTTGGTAATGCAAGCTTGCGCATTCCCAGATGTTTTTTTATTTATTTATATGGTAAAATGTTATAATTAAAATAGTTTTATTAATTAAAAAAAATAAGTCAGTAAAATTTTATTTTCTTACATTTTTACTATCTCGTAAGAGATAGTATTGCGATCACGAAAATTTTCGATGTTGAGATTTTGATGTTTTTATACGTTTTAAAGGTTCCTGAATCATTTTCACTAAGGTTGAGAAAAATGTCTCTGTGTGTGTGTGTGTATGTAACCAAGATTACGCAAAAACGGTTTGAGCTAGAATGATGAAATTTGGTACATGGGCATTATTCAAAATTCATAGTTTTCTATCAACTTTTGAGAAATGTAGCTCAACCGGAAGAGGGTCATTACCTACAACGTTTTGATTTTTTTTCTAAAGTGACCGTAATAATAAAGATATATGTTTGATAAATTTTCACATGATTACTAATTCTATAAAACTGCTATATCTAGAATTTCAGCTTGATTTATTTGCTGAAAGTACTAGAATTAATTTTTTAACACTGCAAATCTCACGCTTCAACACGTTACGTGGTGCCATCAACAAAGAGCCAAACATGCACTGGTTTAATAAATATGATTTATTAATTTTAATTTATAATTTAATTAATTAAATTTAATTTAAATATAATATATGTTATTTAATCCAATTCAAATTTGCGAGATAGTCGAGTGGAGACACTCCAGCTAATTTTCTATCAAATTTCTCTTTGAATTGATAAAAAAAAAAAGAAGAGATTCAATTTTTAATCATGTTTGTTCTCAGATGGGTTAAATCTTGGAAATAAGAAAATATAATTCACAAGTATTATTAAAATTTATACAAAATATTAAAAAATCTTCAATTTTTATTTTAATCATATGAAAAGGGAAAGATTGAAAAACTGCCAAAATTTCAAAAAACTTATAAAATAATTTTATCTATTGTACTCAAATTAAATAGATATTCCAAATGATTTAAAAAAAAAAATTTTGAAATTATTTACATGATTATTTATAGCGACAAACTGACTATATAAACACCTTAGAAATTATTGACTAAGAAAATCATTAATCATATTCATCATTTTAATCTACCATGGATAATCGCATACGTATCTTTTGAACTTGGCCGAAGATATAAATCTTCTCATTTGCTGAATTTAACCTAAGATATTTTAAAAAATAAATCATTAATATAATCAATGATATTCAACAGTGTGTTATTATATTGAAAGATAATGTAAACTTATAAACAACAATAAAGACACTTATTCGAAAATTCAATATTTTTTAAAATATAGAAATAATTATTTACAAATGTAATCGTCTTAAGTATCTTAATAATAGCTTAAATATATAAACGAATTTCAATTTATTATATACATTTTTAAATAAATGGATAATTTCAATTTTTTATTTATATTACTTAATTTATATACATATATATCAAGTATTATTTTTATTTTATAGTTTAATTTTCTTTAATCCCTCTGATAATAAATGATTTAAACTCCCAACAATTTATATTTTTTTTTTGTAAATATGAAAAGAATAAATTTTAAAAAATCAATATTCAACGAAAACTAATCTCATAAGTAAATTAAATTTTCCTTTAGATCAATGAAAGAATGAATTATTGCCAGATTATATATACCACAAGAATTTAAATTTATCAATCAGTTTATACGTTAAAATTGTTAGAGAAAATGAAATCTATTGATTTAATATATTATTTTTTAGAAAAACATTTTCATTAAAAAAGTTAAAAATCATGAATGTGAATTGATATAATCATTAAACAAATTATTAATTTTGAGTTAAGTGTAATTTAAAGGGAATAACAATAATTATATCAAAAGCTAGTTTTATGGTAAATAAGGATTATAAAATACTAAAGATTGCTTTCTTTGATAAAAAGTAAATTGTAGAAATTAATCTAAATATTAATATTATCAAATATATATTTTTATTTATTAATATATTTTAATAATTTATTACAATATTTTTTTTAAATACGGAAGATCGTTAGATGGTATTTATAAATACTTTTATTATATATATTTATATATGACTCATGATATTTTACTTAAATAATACATCTAGGTATCTATCTCTGTGACTCTATGGAACTCGAAAGTTCTTGAAGGAGCAACCACACCCCTCCAAGTATTCCTATTCTGAGCCACAACCTTCCAGTCCCTATCCTCTCCCATCTCTCTCACATCCCTTCCTACATTATCTACCCACCGTATCCTTGGTCTTCCAAGAGGATGTTTCCCACTCGGTCTCCCTACCAATATATTTTTTGCAATTCTATCTTCTCCCATTCTAGCCACGTGTTCTGCTCACCGTAGCCTTCTCTTTATAATTCTAACTATATCTGGAGATGCATAGAGGTCATGCAATTCCTCGATATGCAATCTTCGCCATTCCCCGGTGACCACATTTTTCTTTGGTCCATAAATGATTCGCAGAATCATATTCTCAAATACTCTAAATCTACTCTCGTCACCTAAGGTAAGAGACCATGCCTCACATCCATATAATATAATAATACAACCGGTAAAATAATTGTTTTATATATTTTAACTTTTATCCACTTTGATAATAACTTTGATGCGATAAGCCCCTTTATTGCATGATAACAGGCGTTTCCCGATTGTAACCTCGCTTTAAACTCATCTCGAATATTATTATCTTTCGTTATTACAGAACCTAAGTATTTAAATTTTTCTACATTTTCAAATTCTATATCTTGTATATTAAGATTTTGTTTGTTAATACTATTCCTCTCTGTTACTAAATACTTTGTCTTAGCATTATTAATTTCTAGTCCCACCTCTTTTTCTGCTTTGATTTATTTTTCTACACTATCTATAATTGCAATTGCCGAATCTCCTATTATATTTAAGTCGTCTGCGTAACCTAATACTTGAATTTTTTTGTTTAATTCGATTCCGTTTGACCTCTCCCCAATTTGACTAATTACATATTCCAGAACTAAATTTTTTTAACCCATTTCGAATTTCGAAAGTTTCTGACAATTGATTCCCGCATCTTACTCTTCCTTTACTACCCACAAGACAAATTTGAATCATACGTACTAGTTTTTTTGGAATTTATATTAAGATCAAAATTTGAAAAAGTTTTTCCCGATCTACTGAGTCATATGCTTTTGTAAACAAAAAGCTGGTTAACAGAAAAAATGAATTCTCGTTTCTTTTCTAATATCTGCCTTAATGACAATATTTGATCTAAAGTCGATCGATTTGGCCTAAACCCGCATTGATATTCTCCTAGTATCTCCTCCGCATATGGTCGTAATTTTAATAAAACAATATTCTAGAGAATCTTATACGATGTCGTCAAAAGAGAAATTCCCCTGCAATTATTGCAGTTGGTTCTATTTCCCTTCTTAAAGAGTGGGATAATAACTGCCTCCTGCTTCTAATAGCATCTTTTCCTTATGCCAGATCGAAAGAACTAATTTGCGTAAACACTCTACTAAAGGTTTTCCTCCATATTTGAATAATTCTGCCGGGATCCCATCTATTCCTGTCGCTTTATTATTTTTTGATTTTCCTATTATCATTTCTTCCTCATGTAACATAGGTTCTTCGAGATTAATTTCCGCTGAGTCTACAGTTAAGGTTTCTGATCTATTACCTAGATTCGAATTTAATAATTTTTCAAAATAGTTCCTCCATATATTTTTATTATATTAATATAAGTATACTTTATATGATTTAAGCTCTAAAATTAAACTTAAAATATATAAACAATAATGAGAATAATTTTTTAGTAAAAACAGTTGGTGAAATATCAACTTTATATTTGCTTTATGATCATTTATCTCTTTATATGTTCATTATTATCTTACTCCTCAACTAACACTTATTGAATTCTACAGGTGTTTAAATACTAATAACAATTTTGCCAACTTAGGTAACTCAGATTTTGGTGCCAAAATTAAAAAGTTGACGATTTGATGTTTTTCTTATCTTCTTTTTTGTTTATTATTTAAAATATGTTACAATTAAAGCATAAATTGCAGTGAGTAAACAAGCCTACAAGCTAAAGTATACTTTAACTAAAAAAATAAAAGAAAGGATACACAAATAAATTTCCACAAGATAATGTATACATCTACTACTATAGATTATGTTAAAGTATTTCAGTCGTTTGTTTATTATTAAATTATATACACGCGAACAACATAGATATTTTTACAATTTATTTATTTATAGTTATTTTTTCACACATTTTTACCGACCGACTTTAGTAAGGGAGGTATTGTTTTCACACCAAATTTCACATGTGGAGATTTTTACGAATCATGCATTTTATTAACAGAAAAAAGTATTTTTAGCATTATGTCTGTCCGTCCGTCCGTCTATCCTTCCGTATAGATGTGTACAGCTTGAACGGCTCAACGGATTTTGATTAAATTTGGTATATTTACTTAATGCATCAATATGATGAATGGATCAACTTTTGGTGTATATCCGGAAACCGGAAGTGGTAGTATTACAGATCGACGATAAGAAGGGAAGGGTTATTTTCATACCAAATTTCACATGAGGATTTTTTTTATATTTCTCCACGAATCATGCACTTTTTATTGGTTTTATCCTCGGGAAAATCATCTTCATTAGTTTTTTTTAATTTAAAATTATATGACGTCACCCAGCCATTCATGACGTCACAGCCAGGTCTTACATATATATATTATAAATAAAATAAAATTAAAAATATTTATGTTATATCCATATCTGTTTTTTATTGCATTAATAGATCTATTAAAATTATTTGAAATTAATTTATTTCAAACCGTCGGTCGGTGCTGAGCCTGGCCACAGGTCAACTTATTAGGTAATATTTTAATTTGTTATTTAAACAATTATTGCACTTAAAAATTTCTTACCTAAATATGGGAAATGAACTAATTAAATTAATTAAATAAAAAACCTCAAATATTTATTAAATATGCTTATTTCTAAATTATAATTTTATATATACTTTTATTTCATATCAGTAAAATATGTATCAAGAAACAAATTTATTGATTTTCCTTGAAATTTTTTTAAAACTATTTTAGTTTTTAATATAATTATATATTAATTATTTTATAACGTATTAAGAGATTTTAATGTGACTAAAACGCCATGATTGGGGAAGTAATTGATTCCGGGTAAATGTAGACTATGTAATGGGCCCCTAGGCTAGAATCAGCTCGAAGCAGGAAGCAGGCAAATGAGAAAAGGAGTGAGAAATTAATTTAAAGAAATAGCAAATATTAATAGAATATATAAGAACCAATTGGAATTTAGAGTAAGAAATAGTAATAAAATTTATTACAGTAATATATATATATATAACTAGAACGATAATTTTATAATATTTATAATTTAATAAAACTAAATATGATAAAACATTCTTTACAATTCCTGAAGAGAGTAAATAAGAGGTACAAAAAGTCGAATGGATCTCGAAGGGAATGGTTTTTAGAGGTGGAAAATCGTCCTACTATTGCAATTCATAAAGAATATAGAGTATTAAGATATCGAAAATATAAATTATAATATTTTTTTTAGTTTGTGCAAAGTTTAATTTTAATATTCTTATAATCACATATCAACAAATAAATCGACTTTCATGGTCTTTTTACATATAAATTTATTAAATTTTAATATTTTAGAAAATTAGTTTTTTTTTAATTTAATTTTTAAAACAAAACTTAATCTTATTTCTGAGAGGATATCAATCTAACAAAATTTTGTAACTCGCATTTGGTTAGAAATCAACATTTGAAGACATTTAAGAATATATGTATTATAATTATGAATTAATAGTTTTCTTTAATTTATTATTTAAACTTTTATCAAAATTATTAATTTAGTTATATACATTATTAAATAAATTTTATTCTCCAAAACAGTTTAGTAACTTTAATTTTTAAAGGTTATTATAAGAGAACAATGAACTGCTTTGACCTTGATGAGAAAATTCTATTGACATTTCTGATTGATCTATTAGAATTTGATGAAGGGTGTTGGCAGTATATTGCACGAAGGACCTATTATGCCATATTAAGTAAATATAATAACCCAAGATATTGTAGGATAGATATTTAGCAAACTCTTGGAGTTATTACAATACATATATATCTATATGTCAGGGATTTTCAAAGTACTTCAAGTGCATTATTAATTTTAACCATAAAATAATCAAATTTGATAATTAAAGATGAAAAGTTAAGCTTTTTATTATTTAGTCATCTATATTTAGAAAATAAACCTGTCTTGTTTTAGGAGTATATTTGTGGAAGGGAACTTTACTTACTAGTTATAAAAATAATTAAATATTCATAGCCAAATATAGTTATCTTATATATCATAATTATCATTATTATGAAAATTACAATTTTAAATTAATATAATAATAATAAACAAAATATAATATTTTAATTTTAATATTCCAAAATTGATATCTATTATTTATATTTAGTCAAAGCCGTAACTAATTTATGTTATAGAAATCTATGACACAACTAACAATCAGTTGAAGTTTCTTTGACCATATTCAATCCATATCATCATTCAATTTAATTATTATTTCATTAAAACAATTTACTTTTATTTAATTTGTATTAAAAAAGATTAACAAAATTATTTTTCATTTTTTTTTTCAAATTACTTTTGATTATTTTAATATCAATTGCTTTTTAAATCTAAGTATTTGTGTAATAATTTGTGTATTATTCCAGCAATTTTTACCGACCGACGATAGTAAGGGAGGTATTGTTTTCACACCAAATTTCACATGTGGAGATTTTTACATATCTCCACGAATCATGCATTTTCTTAACAGAAAAAAGTATTTTTAGCATGATGTCCGTCCGTCCGTCCGTCCGTATAGATGTGTACAGCTTGAACGGCTCAACGGATTTTGATTAAATTTGGTATATTTACTTAATGCATCAATATGATGAATGGATCAACTTTTGGTGTATATCCGGAAACCGGAAGTGGTAGTATTACAGATCGACGATAAGAAGGGAAGGGTTATTTTCACACCAAATTTCACATGAGGAGATTCTTTTACATATCACCACGAATATATTGGTTTTATCCTCGGAAAAAATCATCTTCATTATGTTTTTCTTAATTTAAAATTATATGACGTCACCCAGCCCTTCATGACGTCACAGCCTCCGTATTATGATCACGGGCATATAAATAAAATAAAATTAAAAATATTTATGTTCTATCCATATCTGTTTTTTATTACATTAATAGATATAATAAAATTATTTGAAATTGTTTCTGTAGCTGGAAATTAATTTATTTCAAACCGTCGGTCGGTTCGGACCTGGCCACAGGTCAACTTATTTTATATATCACCACGAATCATGCACTTTGTATTGGTTTTATCCTCGAGAAAAATCATATTTATTAGTTTTTTCTTGATTTAAAATTATATGACGTCATCCAGCCATTCATGACGTCACAGCCTGGTCTTGCATATATATTATAAATAAAATAAAATTAAAAATGTTTATGTTATATCCATATCTGTTTTTTGTTACATTAATAGATATATTAAAATTATTTGAAATTGTTTCTGTAGCTGGAAATTAATTTATTTCAAACCGTCGGTCGGTTCGGACCTGGCCACAGGTCAACTTATTTAGAATATAAGTGAAAAATAACATTTATAAAAAAATAAAACAAATTAAATACTTAAATATTATAATATATATAATATTTATAATATTTTTTATAATCATTTAAGAAATTACTTATCTCCGTATAAAATTAGTATAAATCGATTTTAATAGAAGTAGATTATCATCTTAGATTATGTTTTGGGGAAAGTCAATTTATTTTGTTTTCATGATATTGAAATACAATAGTTTCTTTAGTCAAACAGTCAAGTAAAAAGAATGACAATGAATGAATTGACTATTATTGTTTATCATTACTTTCCTTCTCATTTAATAATTCATAAATAGGAAAGAAAAGAATGACTCCGTCAAACTTAGACATTACCGTATTATTTCACTTTCAAATTAATATTTTTGATATTATTCATTAAGTTTTATTTAAATTTAAATATATATTTGTTTGTTTCTCTCAATACATAAAATGTTGAAACAAATATGCAACTTTGAATAAATAATTTGATAAATATGAAAAAACAATTATATTTTGTTTTTGTTCTTACGAATGAAAAATTGATAACGAAAATGAAAAAATAACTGGCTTAGAAATATTTATTTCAATTGTCACAGGTTTGTTTTTCTCTCTCCTCTTAAAACCACCGACGTTCTCTTTCACCCTTAAACAATTAAACATAAAGTATTCAATTGGAAAACTATATTAAAATAAATTAAAACAATTGTCCAATATTGAGTTTTAAATATTTCATTAAAATGATGACCATGTTTTGTGAAATTATTTTTTATTGTGTTTAATTATACTTTATGTTTGAGGTATCATACTGGTTTAGTGATCTGAAGCTCACCATGGAAATGATTAAATTTTATTTTATTTAATTAATAAATTTGACAAGGATGGTAGCTTAGTGGCTATTGTCTTGGTTCGTACAATTTGAGCTCAAGGGAATTAAAATAATTAAATTAAAATAAATACTAGGACTGATTAAAATAAGAATAGAAATTCAAAAACCAATAAAAATAAAACAAAAAAAAAAAAATTGTCTGGATTATACACATTTAGTTTATTTATTTTATATTTAATTAAATTTGATCATTTTCATTTACTTATATTTACAATATATTGTATAACTAGAATGACAATATTTAGGTATATACTATATGATTATAGAGAATTGAAAATTATTTACTCAGCCCAAATAATTCGGTATGCACATTTTGAGAAAAAATTTTTAGTAAATAGTCTGTGTGTGTGTGTGAATAATTTAGAGCAAATAAATATGATTATGACAGAAAATTGAAATTTTATATACAAAATACGTTATCTTTGTATGAAATAGAAAGTTTACAGATCATAACCCCCCTTCATAACTTGGATATTTAAAAAGGTCTAAATTCTTACAACTGAGAGCATCAGCCTATATAAATACTATATTCTTAAATATAAATTAAATTTCAAGATATAAGTACTATTTATTTAATATATTTTTTGTTTTTTAATGTTTACTGAAATTTTAAAGTAGACATTATTTGAACCCCTGACCTTAATGTATCACTACCCCAAATATATATAATTAACCAATATAAATTAACAATTTTAAATCAGGGTGACATTGTGGGTATTTATAATCCTCACTCAGTGAATCAATAGTCTCTTCAAATATATATCTATATATAAGATATATAGATATACAGGTATATAAATTTACAATTAAATAAAAATAAACCCAAGAAATAAATCAAGAACTAGACTAATTTATAAATATTTTTTTTTTTAAATAAATTACTATTATTTTTATACAAAATATTTTTTTATTTTAATTGATTTTTTATTTCCAATAATAAAAGTTTTCTATAGAGATATTATAAAATACATTAAAGAAATTGGACCAAATGACAGATCTTTTAATTTTGAGTTGACTGATTGTATATTTTGACAATTTTATAAAGAAAATTTCAATCAAATATTTAGAACCATTAGAAATATTATAGAATTCCTATTAATTGGCCTTTTTTTTAGGTCAGATGTATTTTTTAACCAGATTAACTAACATATTCTCTCTCTCTCTCTCTCTTTTTCGCTGAAACTATAAATTATAATGAAACGCATGACTAAAATTTTCAATCGGTTTCCTGGATCCTGTCCTGAGAAGCTTCGCTAAGGTTAAATGGGTCAAAATGAATAATATATGTAGAAAATACAACATACATTTAAAAAAAAAATTAATTTTTGAAATACAATATTAATCAAATTAAAGCTCCAATCCTATAACATTATATCTACTAACGACAAGCAAATGTAGCTCTTCATTATATGAAATTACGGTTTCATTGCAGTTTTAAATTTTTTTTTTTAATATCATTATTTCAGTATTTTATTTTCAAAAGGCTCATTAAATTAATTATGTAAATAATATTTTGTTAAAGAGATTTTATGTTTTGTTTATTTCTTTTATGTCTAGAATCAAGACTTAATATTTTATGTAATCATTTTTATTAAAATACTTAAATATAAACATATATACAAATTATTTTTCTCCTTTTTTTAGACTTTCTTAATCATTATAGTTATTTTAACCTAATTTTATTTTTAACATTTTTCTATTCCAAATATTACGTTATTAAGTTAATTTCCATTGTTAAAATTGTTTTTTTTTGTTAACTTATTAAAAATTTCTTCATTAACATTAATAACCTCTCCATATATTCCTGTATTTTTGTATTCTAATTTGTTTAATCATTTTGAAATCTTAAATTTTCATATTTATGGGATTTTAAAATAGAATAACATAATTGTGGATTCGTAATGTTTTTTTATTACAATTAAATATCTTGTGTAAGCATAAATAGGTGGACATGAAAAGAGCATGAAATAATTTTATTAAAAGTAAAATAAAATAATCTCTTTTCACACAAACATTAAATTAATAAACCATAACTTTGTCTTAATTAAAATATTAATAACAAAAATAAAAAATATCAGTTAGAAAAATAATTATTAAATAACTATTTGATATATTTTATTACTTTATTGGCATTGGTATACTTTAGATCAGGGGTCGGCAACCTTTTTCAATAGTCGGGCACATTTCTGAAATAATATAACAAGTGTGGGCACTCTTGGTGATACTTTGAGTCATATTGAAAAATCGAAAATGTTTAAGAGCCTGATTGCAAAAAAAAATTTACCTTTTTTTTAATAATAATTTAATACTTAGTAATTTGAATGCGGGCACTTGAAAACGGCTTCGCGGGCAACAGACCCCTGCTTTAAATCACTGATTTTTAAAGTGGATTCTACTACCTCCAGGTGGGTATTGGATCGATGCAGAGGAGCGGTGATGGTCAAAGGGTATTTCGTGAAAATTGTATAATTTTTCTATTCTGAGTTCAATAATAATAGTTTTCTAATTTCATACAACAAAGTTTTAAATTTACACCTTACTTTACTAAATTTTACGAAAAAGGAAGAATCATGAATACATAATTATATTTCTGTTTAAAATTTATAAAAAAATAATTTCCTGGAGCCCTGAGATTTTTCTGAAAAGGGAGCGGTAGATCAAATAAGGTTGAGAACTACTTCTTTATCTAATAGGTTGTCAAATATCTCCCTTCCGCCTTTTTGTCTTATGAATTTCGAGGGTATGTATAAAGCGCTACAGAGCTCGTATCTGGCAATACTATATACATCATTTGAAAGGTCTTGACATAATCTACAAAACGACGCTATGCATGATTAGTTTGGATATTGCGTTCAACAGTTATAGACATGTAAACATGGAGTTCACTAACGCCGAAATTCGCTCTATTTTAAAGTTTTCCTTCTTTAAAGGCAAATCCGCTAGAGAAACGTGCCCTGAGATTAATGGTGTTTTGGGGGATGGTACTCTATCACTTCGAACCGCGGAGGAATGGTTTCGACGATTCAGAGCCGGTGAAAACGACACTATGGATAAGCCAGCTGGCGGAAGACCCGTGACGACGAATACCGATCAAATCATGGAAAACATCCAGTTAGACCGGCATGTGACATCGCCCAGGAGATGGGAGTTAGTCACCAAACCATTTTAAACCATCTGCACCATTCTGGACCAAATCAACGCCTGCGAAATGCTGCTGAAACGGAACGAACTTGACCCATTTTTGAAGCGTCTAGAATTAGCCAAAAGGAAGGTGTAGTGTTCCACCAGTACAACGCCAGACCACACACTTCGTTGATGACTCGTCAGAAGCTACGGGAGCTCGGATGGGAGGTTTTATCGCATAGCGCCAAGTGATTATCACCTGTTTCTGTGCATAGCGAACGCCCTTGGTGGTGTAAAGTTGGACTCAAAAGAGGCTTGTGAAAAGTGGCTGTCCGAGCTCTTCGCAAATAAGGAGGGGGGTTTCTACGAAGGGGGTATTATGAAGATGGAAACAGATTATCGAACAAAATGGCGCATATTTGAACTAAATCCGATCACCTATTTATAAAGCATTGAATAAAGAGCAAAAAAGCGGAAGAGAGATATTTGACAACCTAATATTATATACTACTTGAGTAGTTTCATTTTTTTAATTATATATAATATATTAATTTATAATTATAATTATGTGATCACATAGTAATTAAAATTAGACTTAGAATAGGAATGAGGAGGAATGTGGTTGCTGCGACCAATAACTTACAAGTTAGTCAGATTAATGAATAGAGATTTTATTTTTATTTCTTTTTGATCTTTAATAAAATATTTGAGTTTTACAAGTTTAATAAAAAAGTGTTTTCTAATTTGTTAAATTCATAATTGTATGCCAGACATTTTTCATATAGGTATAAATAAATAATTTATTTCAATAATACTGCGTTGACTGTTCTCTATTCACAAAATTTAATTTAATTAATATTGGAAAATATTTTATTTTTAAAAATTGGTATTCATTTTTTTGTAAATTTTCTTTGCAATTTTCGAATTGAACATATGCCTTTGCGCGTGTGTCTCCTATTATTTATATATTATAAATGTATATTTATCCTATGACATTTTTTATTGAAATTCGTTACTTCGTTATAGATTTGTATTTCAAATATACAAACATGCATTGATTTTTATTGATAGAGAGAAAATATATTAATAGATTTGGAGTACATTTGATATATATAAATTCGTATATATCCTCGCTACTCCATTACTTTTTAAATATTTACGAATACACTGTACAGAATAGCTATGTGAAAGGGATATATGGTACATTTATTGATTTTATTAATGCAATTTAAATTTAAAATATAATTTATAACCGTCAAATAAATTAATTTCAAGATCAAAATATAAATTCTCTTATAATGTATATAAAAAATTATAAAATTAGGTATGAACATTTACTAAAGAAGAAATTATTATCAATTATTTTTTTTCCAAAAATTCTTTATTTCATATTCAATATTAATTCTCTGAATGGATCACACATTATTTAATATTTTATCATTATTCAATTAATTTTTAGAACGCGTTGATTAATCAACCTGACACAAGATAATTAATAATTATTTATTTACCTATATAAAATGAAATTAATTCATATAATAAAACAAAAGAAGAGATGGAAAAATATAATAATAAAAAATCAAACCAATAAAATATAAGAATATACATAATAGGTCTACCGGTATCAAGTGAGCGTTTTTTATGAAAAGGAAACACTAATTTTGAATAGGAAAGTGAAAAAATTGCTTTCTAGACATTTTGACCTCCTTTCTGGCATTTTGTAGATACCATGCCAATAGAAATATTCGTCTTTTGAAGCAAACAAACCATACACCCAATTTTTGACTTCTTAGTAGGAATCAAAGTGCTGTTCAGCCAATGCGTGTTCCATCGTTGAAAACAAATCGTAGTTGAAGAGGGACAAGTCTGGTGAAAATGGCCAGTGGGGTAGTGGCTGCCAAGTGTATCTTGAACCAGATTTTCTTTGTGTGCAGGTGCATTGTCTTGTATTAAAATTATTTTCCCGTGTCTTCTGGCCCATCTGATCTTTTTCAATACATTATTCAAATTGTTCATTTGTTGTTTGTAGCGAGAAGCTCATAATACACCCACATTTCTGGTCTCACGAAACAAAAAGTATTGCCTTCTTGACGAATATATCTGGTTTCGCAGACCATGTTGATGGTAGTTTCGAATTAACTCATGGAGAAACATTTCAACGTCAATCTGATTTTGTTTCTTGTTTTTGAAGCAAAATTTCACAAGTTTTTTTCGATTTTCCTTCTGTCGTTTCATTCAATTCATGGGGAATCCATTTTCCACACTTATGGATCTTTTCTATAGGTTTTCAACGGTCAGAAATTGTTTGTTATGCAACATTTAACATTGGTGCAAATTGCTTTTTTTTCCAAGTATCATCTTCATTCAATATTGCTTGCAATTCCACATCTTCAAACTTTTTTGGTCTTTCACGTTCTTCACATCTCACATCAAAATCATTATTTCTGATCCGTTGAAACCATCTTCCGTATGTTGTTTCTGATAGAGCATGATCACCATATGCCTCGACAAGATGATTTAAATATACTTAAATATACTAAATATTATCCAGATATATAAATTTTTAAAATATCTGGAAAAAATTTCTTTAATCAATTAACCAAAATAAAACAAATCAAATGATTTTAAAATAAATTTTTTTTTCTTTACAACACTTAATGTTATCGGCATATGATTTTATTTACCAAATAAAATTAGGTTGCAAAGAAATGTGTCAATATTCATCATTTCAATTCATTCTGTTCCCAAAAAGTAAAAGTGAACACAAATTAATGTGAAATAAAATGCTAGAAAGCATTACTATCAACGAACTTTTATTCATATTTATCATCATCATTTACTTTCTTAATATTCCCGGTAATTTTCTTAATGTTCCCGGAAATTTTTTTAATGCTTACAATAATGTCTAAACATTTTTTCTTTACAATTTTACATTATAATAACACTAATTACAGTAGTTATAATATATGGGAAATTTTCAACTTTGACCACCAATTTGACCATGTTCCCAACCGAATTTTAAAAGACCAGTTTACCAGCTTATTTTTTAAGCTCGAATCGAAAATCACAATTTAAAAAATCGAAAATTTTTGGCGACAGACACACAGACAGATTTTATAAACGAAAGTTGTAAATTAAAGTGATAAATGTTAAATATTATTGTTTGTAAAATTAATAAAAAAAAATTAAATAGTATATCGTAAAATAAACGAATAAAAGAAACAAAATGTGTGCTATTCTTTCAGTCAGTTAATCAATTTTTTAAAATAATATTTTCTCTTGGATATTCTCGCGTCCCACAGATTTAGAAGGATATCTTAAAACCAAAAAATAAACGTAAAGAATAATTATTCTTTTAATACTAAAATTTTTAATAAAAACTACAAATACTATCTACTTATTTAGTGATTAAGATTTCTTGGAAAATATTGAACATTTCAAGTAATTTATTTCAGATTCAACAAACAAAAAGAAGATTAAGTTGAAGAATGGTAATTTGGAGGAGGAAGCGAAGAATTTTTCGTTCACTAAATACATAATAAATTAATAATTTTTTTGTCCCTTTATCCAATTTAAATTGTCATGTGTAAGATATTTCTCTAAATAATTTCATTCATTCATTCATTTAATTGAAACTATGCCAGACTAAAAATGTCCAAATTCTAGAACAATAGAGTATTTTAATTGGTTTTATAACAAGACATTTAATATCCCATTAATTTAAAATATAAAAAAAAAATAATCAATCAAACATTTGATTAGTTTAAATTGGTCATTACAGTAATTATTTCTTAACTGGAAATATTTTAATTTTTTTAATAGAATCATTCATGTTTATTTACATGAAAATCACGTCTGGATGCCTCTAACGGCTTCAACTAAGCGTTATCATTGAATAAATTTAAGATGCGCTCTATAATTTTGTTTTTAAAAAACTTAATTATTATATTATATAGGTTTTTTATTAACATTTATTGTATTTATATATATGTATACATTGTATTCATAATTTAAATTTTAAATTGAAATTATATTTATAATTTTAGAGCAAATTATGATTTTATTACCGACCGACGATAGTAAGGGAGGTATTGTTTTCACACCAAATTTCACATGTGGAGATTTTTACATATCTCCACTTATCATGCATTTTCTTAACAGAAAAAAGTATTTTTAGCATGATGTCTGTCCGTCCGTCCGTCTGTCCGTCCGTCCGTCCGTCCGTCCGTCTGTCCGTCCGTCCGTATAGATGTGTACAGCCTGAACGGCTGAACGGATTTTGATGAAATTTGGTATATTTACTAAATGCATCAGTGGGATGAATTGATCAACTTTTGGTGCAAATCCGGAAACCGGAAGTGGTAGTATTAGCGATCGACGATAGGAAGGGAAGGGTTATTTTCACACCAAATTTCACATGAGGAGATTTTTTTACATATCACCACGAATCATGCACTTTGTATTGGTTTTATCCTCGGGAAAATCATATTTATTAGTTTTTTCTTGATTTAAAATTATATGACGTCATCCAGCCATTCATGACGTCACAGCCTGGTCTTGCATATATATTATAAATAAAATAAAATTAAAAATGTTTATATTTATTATTTATGTATCCATATCTGTTTTTTATTACATTAATAGATATATTAAAATTATTTGAAATTGTTTCTGTAGCTGGAAATTAATTTACTTCAAACCGTCGGTCGGTTCGGACCTGGCCACAGGTCAACTTATTTTATTTGTATTAACCTGAAATTAAAAAATTATTACCTACCATTGAAAATAATAAATAACTATTTATAAAATTATATTATTTAGAAAAAAAATTTGAAATTATTTATTTATTAATATTTTAATCTATAATATTTCAATTAACAAATGCATGTAAATAAAATATACTTATTAAATACATATATTATATATTATAATATTATTATATAAATATTCTCAAATGTAGTAATTTGAAAAATCTAATCTGTAAAATATAAAATCAAAATCAAATTATCATTGTATCAACCGTTAGGTTATCTTGAAATCTTTTTGAAAATTAAGAATAGTATTAGAGACTTTTATTTATTAAGAAAAAGTTAATAAAAAATTATTCAAGATGAAAAATTATTTTTTTCATTTCCTTTCTTTTTTGATTACCTTTATCTTAATTGTATTGCTTGAGAAAAATTTTACCAATCCCAATAGGTATTTTATTTAATTTGAAGTACAAATGCTTATTGACTTAAATGGAAGTATGGGTAAAGGATATTTTCCTGTTAAACCAAATAATTTTAAAACATTTTATATATCTAATTATTAAATTAAATATTATTAATTATGTGGATTAGTATTTATACTAATAAAAATTGTTAAATGTTAAGAAAGAATATTTTCAGGGTTATTCTTTTTTTGATAAAGAGAGAGAGAGAGAGAAATGAAAGAAGGAAAGGAAATAAAATGTGACTATTGACTAAACATTTTAGATTTAGCTTTACGTGTTTTCTCCTTATTTACATAAATCACTATACGAAACCAATAGTGGTAATATTTTATCCCAATAGAGGGTGACATATTTGCTCAAACAAGTGTCAAATTTTTAATATACTAAGAAAAATAAATTGTCTAAAAGTTTGTAGTTGTATCGACAAGAAATTAATTTCCGTTGGGTAAAATTTTCATATTTAAAGGAAGATATCGGATGGAGCCAAATACGGAGGGTAGGGTAGATGTAAATTCAATTAGAAACACAATTCTTTTGTTATTTGAATATACCGCTCACTTTCAAAGAACGAAAAACTTCAATTAAGCTCATAATAAATATAATCGTATAAATCCACATTTATAAGAGAGATAGAGAGATACAATTAATATAAAAAAATAGATAGATAAAATATAAAAATTAATGGTTATTTTATTTAACATAAACAATCAGATCACAATCATTGAAATAAATAGATAACTATTCCTCAACATTTGTTTTATTAATATATTAGGGTTTAGTGAGATAGCAATCTATTTCTTGTTAATCTATAAAAATACACCCTCATATCCCCTTCAAATTCTCCAACCTTAGCTGTAATTCTCAAAAATATGTATACTTATTAAAACAAAGAAATGAAATTGATTCATTTAAAAAAACTAAAAAAAACAAAAATAAAATCATGCAATCACGCTATATCTTTATGTTTAATATACATACTTATTTATTATTAACCTTATTTTTATTTTATTTTTTAATCAATCTAAAATAAACATAAAACAAAAATTAAACAAAAATTAATTACAGGTATAGATATTAAAAAAAAAATAATTATACAGATAAAACCAAAAAAAAAGGATTATATTATCCTTTTCATAAATAATAAATAATAAATGAAAAAAGCGTTTGTGTTTCTATATTATATTTTCATGAACATTTGATCGTGAAAAGTGAATTTAAATTGAATGAATGTGAATTTTTCAAATGAAAAAATATAAATTAAAACTGTGTATTTGTTATAAAATTAAACAGAAATAAATCAGCAATTGATATAAGGTAACTTAACATTATATTATACAGATATATTTATGGGATTTATAAGGATTTTATTATTAAATATTAATCAAATTAAATTAATTTTAAATTGATCAAATTAAATTTGATTTTAGTAGGCGGATTGAGTGATATTTTTGGAAGAAGCTCTACCCTACACTAATTTATCTACAATCTATGAATTTATTTTTATTTCATTTTTCATGAACATTTACAAATTAAAAAAAAAACAATTAAAATTACTTAACATATAATTGAGAATAAAATAAAATTATGGTAGTGAATATTTTACTTTCATCGACGATATTAACACTTGCCAATAAAATTTTGTTATCCAATCACAATTATTCATTTCTTATCAATCATGGTATTGAAAAACATTTCAATCTTAATGCAATGACATGTATTGTGTTCAATAGATACGAATATCCATTCATTAATCAATTATTATTATCAATTTCTGATCATTTAAATACAAATATGTTAAATTATAATTCCACGTTCAGTTGTAGAAATGTATTTTTTATTAATTATAAATTTAAAAATAACTTTCATTTATTTCCAGATCAAAATATTATTTTTTATTATGATTTACGAAAACAGAAAGGAGCAAATGTATGTAAAAGATATTTAGAAAGAAATTTACCTAATAAAAATAAATTTTGGATGATATTTCGTAATTTGTGAATATTTAACTAATAATGGTAAAACAATATCCGAATTATTTGTTCAAGAGCCATGGTCTGAAATCAAAGCTCAAAATATTTCTGATGTACATTTAGCATTTTATAATCAAAAACAAAATTTTCATAAATCAAAAGTATATTTATCTACATATATAGATTATAATTTAGATTATGATGATGAAACAATTTATAAATATCTGAAAGCTGATGCTATTTTTAATAGATTTTTAAAAAAATTTAATGCTATTAGGGAATATAATAGACATAGAAAAATTTTGAGACTTAGAATTCAAAAATTTCCTGTTGATGAAAAAGGTTATATATATTGGATACAACCATTGTGCGTTGTTGTACAAAGAGGAGATTTTCATCCGGATTGGCAAGCATTGTATTGGTGTTTCGATTTGTACATCTGGCTAGGATTATTTGTTAGTTTATTCATTTGTGGATTTGTTTGGCATTTCATAAACAAAAGTCATCAAAATTGGTTCTATTCACAAATTGATATACTCAAAATTTTCATAACATTTCCTTGTAGTAAATGGATGCATTCAAAAATACATAACAGATCAAGAATCCTGACTGGGACATTATCTCTTGGCTCAGCTATTGTTATCTCCAATTTACTCATGTCGGAATTATACACGAACTTACAAACTCCAGGACGTTATCCGTCCATAAATACTTTGAAGGAATTGTATAAATCAAAGATTTCTATATCTTGTTACCACCCAATTACATGTGAACTAATAAATAAGAAAAATATGTTAAATACATCCAAATTAATTGTTCCAAATAGAAAATTTTATAATAAAACTAGTAAGGTATGGGACAAAATTTCAGGTTACCCATCCAATCTGAATTTCGTTTACAGGAATTCTAATTTAGCTTTAATTTATGGTTGCGAGGAGGCTGAATTATTGATCAATAATATTGAAATGTATAGAAAGAATTTACATATTATGAGAGAGCGTATAGGAATATTTCCACTTATTGTTTTTGGCCAACATTATTATATTAAAATGGCATATTCTCATATAATTGAGAAAATATTCTATGATTTTTATGAAAGTGGAATTGCACAGTGGATGAATCAAATGTTACTCAAATTAGACTTATTAAAACGATCAAAAATAGAAATTAGAAACACTATATCAAAGGAATTTACAATTGAAACTTTACAAATTGCATTTATTTTATTAATTTTAGGTCTTTCAACTGCGATTTTCACATTTCTTATTGAAGTTATTTACTACCAGTGGGGCAAGTGTAATATCTTAATCGAATTATTTTAAAATAATGATTTTAATTAAATTTTATTTAATTAAATATTCTTACTTCAATAATAATATTGTAATAATATCCTTTTGTATTTTTTTATTATTTTTTAATAATAATAGATAAAAAGAATATCCATTTAAATATGTGTATAATAGTAAAAATATTTAAATTAATGGTAAGATGTAAATTTAAATTGTTTTTAATATATTCATTATGTTATTGTACCAACAAAATACTAATAAATTACTAAGTTTTTAAAAAATAAGATTTTGATTCTTTGGCTATAAATGCTTGTGATAAATTTGTGGAAGTTTGTTTTTAATTGAATATGAATGTTACATACTTTCAAATAAAAATATCTCTGACTTTTATATAACCTATGAAAAGACATCCTAAATCCGAGATTGACTTTTTGATACATAACTGTATTGGTAGTTTAAATTCACTAAAGATGTTTCTGTTAAAATCCTTATATAGTTTATACGGAAGTGCTGTTTTAAAATTCCCTGGAATGTCATATCATATTCTTAATCCATGTAATGGTTCAATTATCTACTCCAACTGAATAAAAATTCTTAAACACTAAATTTATCAGTAAATATAATTATAAATAAAATATACCTAAATTTATAAATACCATATTCATCTATCTCGAAATAGTAGAAGTTCTTTAAGTGAACGTTACTCCTAGATTCACGTCCATCTGCGTTATCATTATAAAATACTTACCAAAAATAGTCAACGAAATTGGCGGTGAATAATAATCCTCGACTTTCTACCTACAACTCTGGATAATATATTTCAATTCAAACATCATTAATTATATTAGGTCATATCTATTTAATATTTTATCAGAAAAATAAGATCCCAGTAATGTTTCTTTATATTTATAAAAGCTAGTAGATTTAAATTAGTATATAATTAAATAGAAATTTTAAGGCAAAGTTTTTAAGGATTAGCCTTTAAAGGTAAGAAAAGAAAAATTAATTAAGAACTATTTTAGTACTCGAATACGTGATTAGACAAAATGAGGAAGAATCAAACGAAATCCAATTAAACAAGAAAATTCAAGTATTAGGTTACGCAATTACTTAAATATAATAGAACAGAGTTTCTTAAACTGTGGTCCGCGGACCCCTGGGGGTCCGCGAAGCCTTTACTGGGTGTCCGCAAAGCCATCGTACAGGTGCACGAGAAAATGATGAGTCAGTTAAAACCTTATTTAATATAAAAGGAGCGATGGCATGGCTTTGTGAGAAACCAGAGATCAAATACCCAAATTCAACGAAATGTGCAAGAAAACTATTGTTACCGTTTCCATCTTCATATTTAGCTGAATTTTCTTTCTTCAATATTATAATTTCTAATAAAATGTGTTCTACAATATGCAAAAAAATCGTTATTCACCAATCACTGTTAGAAATATTCATCATATATCCTTGTTCTTATGAGATTGTAAGACAGAAATTATATATATATATAACTAATAAAATGACGTAAAGTACCTAAAGTTGGGATGGGGTCCGTCAAAAAAAATTTTTTCAAGTGGGGGTTCGCGGAGTACATAAGTTTAAGAACCTCTGTAATAGAAGATTCGGCAATTGAAAGTATTTAGTAGCAGAGAGGAATAGTATTAACAGATAAAAAAAGCTTTATATATGAAACATAGAATTTGAAAATGTAGAAGAATTTAAATACTTAGTTTACTTCACGAAGGATAATAATATTAGAGAAGAATTTATAAATTGAAGTTGCAATCGGGTTTTTGTCAAAAAAATTATCAAAGGGAATCAAAACTAACAATAAAATATATAAAACAATTATTTTGCTGTTTGTATTATATGGGTGTGATGCGTGGCCTATGACCTTGGGAGACGAGAGTAGATTTAAAGGATTTGAGAATAGGATTTTTCTCAGCATTTATGGGTCAAAGAGAGATGAGCTCAATGGGGAATGGAGGAAACTACGAGGAATTGCATGACCTCCATGCATCTCCAGAATAGTTAGGGTTATAAAATCGAAAAGGTTGGCTAGAATGGCTAGATTTCATGTTCTGTAGAGCCACAGAGCCACAGAGATAAGTAGATAGATAGAATAATTACATGAGTAGATTAGATTAGAAAAAAAAAGTAAATAATTAAACTTTGCAAATATTCTCAAAATATATCCCTGTAATTTAATAAGAACCAAATGAAAAGCAAGATTATTAGTTATTTTTAATAAAATAAAAAATATACTGTTATATGGAAAATGGTAAATTAGTTTAGTTTGTCAGTTTAAAATTAAGTAATTAAAACCGAATACATACCTTTGTGCTTTACCATTTATTTAAATATCATTGAAAATTGATCTCTGTTTTTTTCCACCCATCATGTTTTTTATAAAGTGAATAATTGATCAAACATGAGTGGGATTTCTTGCACATCGGTGATTTTTTTACAATGCTTTTTTGTATGACGTCATTATAATACTCTCTAAAGGCATATTGATAAATTTAAAATAAAGGTTTTGATGTTTTAATAAAAAAGGGTGGTTACATGTAAAGTAGCTTTTCTCTTAGTTGAGAAAGGTTGGCAAACGAGACTCTAAAGAAACCAACCATCTCTTTAGAATTTACTCCGCGTAAACTCAGGAGTTCCTAAACAGAAAGAGAAAATTAGTCAACGCAAAGTTTGAGAATTGCTCATGGGATGAATTCCTTCATAGTCAATGAGGAAAGGAGCTTATATTATAAACTTATAAATTATAAATATATAGGTATAGTCACCTTTCTAAAAGTTTATTATATACTTTATTTATACTCTAAATAATATGTATAATAAATAATATTTTGATATAAATAGATATATATATTTATTAAATATTTATATAACAACTCACTACCATCATATAAATGACTAAAGTTAAATAAAAGTCAAATTTGTTTTATAAATATAATAATAAATAAATAAATAATTGAAAAATAAACTGAATTTTTTTTATTAAATTTACCATAGAACGTTAATTGAAAAGATTAAAAAATCTTCATTTTTGACATATAAATACATATAAATGAATTTAATTCACAAAAATATTTAATAAAAAGAAAAAACATGAAAATTAAGAATATAAAATTTTATTATATTATAAAAATGTGTTTAGTATTAATCGGTATAAGCTATGTAACTCTTGTTGCTGTTATCAATGATATTTATATTTAATATTTTGTAATTATTTTTATTTATTTATTATAATAATAATAATTTGAGCTTTGGTTTGAAATACACGTTTTGGAATTTTCTGAAATATACTTGCAAAAAATTTGGATGGTTCTGTGTTTGTGTAAATAAAAATAAGATTAAATTTGTTAATTAATATCAGGAGAAAATTGAAAAATGAGTAAAAATGAGAAGGTGATGATGTAAAAATTATTTTAGAAAATAAAAAAAATATGTGATACTCTCTGACGCAGAAGCTAATTTCTCTTTCAATTGGATCAATAGAGAACAATATTATAAATAAAACTAAAATTTAAACAAAATAATAATAATTGATAAAATTATAAGTAAAATACAAAGAAAAAGTAAATTATATTAAAAAAAATTTATACCCGTCAAATAAATAAGTTTTATCTAGTATATTACTTAAGGTACTATAACTAATCTTAAGTCTGAAATGATTAAATCTATTTAAAGACTGTTCTTATGCTTTAAGAGGATTTTCAAAAAATATCAATTTATTTTCTTTGAATTGGTTAAACAATAAAAAAAAGTCAACTATCGTAATTGAACATGGTTTTGTGGCTAGAAGGATTAATTCCTTAAGTAAAACGAGCGGATTGCGATTTCTTGTACTATAAAACAGGTTCAGACAAAAACATTAAAAGGGAACTTCCATCTTCACGGTATTAATCCAATTATCCTATTAAATTTAGGTTCTCAAACGTTCTGAATAGATTAGATAAGATTACCTTCTTGTGAATGTAATTCTTTTTTAAATTAAATTATCATAATTTTATTTCTTCACGATGACATTCACATAAAAGAATTGTAGACCATTTCATTCATATTCATGTTTAAAAAGATTAATAATAATGATATTTTAGAATTTAAGTTTCGATAATTATTAACTTGTTTAATATTTTATTTTCAAAAAATTAAAATTATTTTTAATTAAATAGTAGCATTATTTATGGATTAAAATTAAAATGTTTTTATTAGTCTTAGATATTATAATACAATAAATAAATTAGATTTATTATTTAAAAATTTGGTATTAGTGAGATTGTGAAACTAGCATATTTAATTTTCACAGCTCACGAGAAGCAAGCAAATTTCATTTAAATTCATTTTTAGATTTGACGTTTTTTATTTAAAAAAACGCAACTGGTTCATTTGGTTACATAGCTACTAGGCGCTCTCAATAAAATGGAATTTTAAATTGAATTAATAATCAACCTTTCATTTATACTATGACAATACCTTAAAAATATTTAATATTAATAAATTAATTAATTGTTTATAACTTTGTTATTGAAAAATATATTTTTAATATATAAAGAAGGTTATTTGTGTTTTAGAAGAAATTTCTTTGTTTTAGATAAATTATTAAAATATATTAGATTTTTGAATAGATTTTATATTATAATTTGCTAAATTATTATTATATTAAAATCACTCGGTATATTTAATGTACAATATATGAGAATATACATTTATTAATATTAATATCTAAATTTTTAATTATTTTTTAGAATTTATTTTAAAATAAATTGTAAACTATTTTTATAAACCCTGGAAATATTTTTAAATATAATATAATATATAATATAAAATTGCATTAATAAGTATTTTTTTAAAGTCAGACGTAGAATTTGAAAATTTATTTCAAATAAGTAGATTTGATTATTATTGAAATATTCTTAGTAAATGAATAAATGAATAAATTAAAGATCAATTTTAATTAAATAATTGTCAAATTTAAAAATGAGAATTGTAAAAGTTGATCAATTCACAACGAGAGTAAATAGAACGCTAAGTTGTAAATTTCTATTCACAATGAATGTAATTAAAAGTATATTCCCCAATTCAAAACTTCGTTAATACGTGTTTACTACTTCTTGAGATATTTTCTATTAAAATAAATTCTATGGACTCTTAAAGTAAATTTCACTAAGAGATGGGGTGTGTAATTGAAGAATAGAAAAACTTTCAGCAAAGACCAATAAATCATTGTTGTTGACGACGTCAAACAATAAACAAAGGAAATAAAATTTATTTATTTAATATTATAATTTTGTTGGTGTTTTTATAATCACCTATTCATTGATTATTTATGTTTAATTAATGTATGTTTTATTTTATTTTTTGTAAATTGGACAATACACATAGCATTGTTGATAAATTTGTTTAATAATATTTAAAATAAGATCAATGTAATTATACCCTTTTGGGCAATAAATACTATTGAAAGGTGTGACAATTCTCTCTTTCTTTTTATTCTTGTCTTTATAATTTTAAAGAGTATCTGGTTTAGTATCTCAAAACTTTAAATAAATTATTTCTAATGCATTTTGAATAACATTTTACTGTTGAAAAAAGAGGGAAATGACTAATAAATATATATATATATATGTAAAATATTTCATATTTTGTGGAGTTTACGGGGAACTTGTGTCTGTGAGGTTGGTAGTGTTTAGTTGTTAAAAGATGCTTGTTTGCCAAATAATCAATTTTAAAGATGGAATATTAATAAATATAAATTGGTTTTTAAAGTCAACACTTCATTTATTTTTACTATCAAAACCAGATATTATATTTATTAATATTTACCAACTATTCCATCTTTAAAATTAATTATTTGGCAAAAAAAAAGCATCTTTTAACAACCAAACACTATCAACCTCACAGACACAAGTTCCCCGTAAACTCCACAAAATATGAAATATTTTACATATATATATTTTTTTTTTAAATAATGATTCGATTATAATTTTCGAAAAATTAAATTTTATGTGAAATGTTAGAAAAAATATCCAAGAATTAAATATGGTTAAAATAGAGAAGTAAATAAATATATAGCAAATTACTGATTTACAATAATCATACTTTTAAATAAAAATCTATTTTGCTTATTATTTATTATACGATGAAAACTTTTTATACGCATTACTTATTTATTGTTTATTTAACTTAAATATACAATATGAATGCATATGAAAGATTATCATTTTTTATTGAATAATAATAACGGTTTATCAAAATTTCAAAACATATTTTCTAAGTTGTCAACCATATTTTAATATCGTTTCTTTTGAGATGATTATATGAACCAGATAAAGGATAATTTTAATGTTAGATGCATGTTAAAAAAATTCAATTTTCTTAGAATATCAAGGGTAATAAAATAAAAAAAAATTAGATTACATTCATGAATTTTATTATTAATAACTAAAATCTTTTTATATAAACACTTGTAAATTCTTTATGATATCATTTATAAATTTATTTATAAATTTTATACATTCAACTTTTTTTTTGTTAAATATTTTAATGATATATGTAAATATGAAAAATGGGAATAAATTTTCTTTGAATATGTTTCTTTAATAAAATATGAATATATTCTATAAATTTTTAATAATTAAATAGTAGAATGAAAAAGTTATGAATATCTGTAAAATTTGAAATGAAATTATTATAGAATCTTTACATCTATTAAAAGTTGTCATGATATAATTGTATATTCTTTCCATCAGAACAAAGCTTCATAATATAGTAAAGTAAGAAACATAAACTTTAATAAGAATAATATTTTATATTATAGAAATTTCAAACACCTATTTTGATATTTTCTTTATGCGCATTTCAGAAACACCAACACTTTTAAGACGAAGAATTATATTTAATGAAAATATGTCAGAACGTTTTACTTAAGGTTTATATTTTTAGGTTTAATTTTAGCCTCGAAAATAAATAAAAATGTTTCAATCTTTCATGGTTAAATATATAAATGTTATGTATATCTTATAGTTAAAAATGTAATACATAATCTTAAAACAAACATTATTTAATATTTTTCAGGAATATACAGATGATGTGAAAAAAAAGAAAGAAATAATAAATAAAATAATTTTGATATTATTGAAGATATTTATGACGCTTCCTGATATTAAAGAAGATTCAATTTCAGATAGAACATATTATATATATATATATTACCGGGACCCCGAGCCTCAGCTCGGTAATTAAATTTAAACAAATGATTCATTATTATTGGGTTTGGCTGATAATATAAATACCTGATTCACCGAATCGCCATTCAAATAATAACATACAAACAGAAAAAAGATCATCAAACAGTTTTTTTTAGTAAATTTTTTTGAAATAAAAGTCTTGATAAGAATTTATGTAAATCCTCACGCCGATGTCTACTGTTCAGTTCGGAGGCCCTTTCTATGCATGTTCAATAATGAATTTAAAAATTAGTAATTCTAGAAATTGTCACATAAAATTATTAAAATATAATATCAATACCATTACATTTTTATTTCTATCTAATAATTTAATATTGAAATTATTTAATTTATTCAAAAAGTTTTCATTTTAATTAATTTAATATTAATAGACCACATTTGTTGCATATTTAAGTTAAAATAACATAACTTAAATATAACTTTAAATGAATATCAATTAAATAAATATATTATTTTTTAGTAAAATCATATATGTGCCACTCAGAAGCCAAAGCGATTAACTTAACATTTAAAGAAACTGAGAAAATGAAACCCAAAGTTCACAGCTTGTAGGTAATTCAGGGTTATTGATTACAGAAAAATGTATATTGCATTGCAATATTAAGATTATCAAGTTCATTATTAACTTCATATGTTGCAGATTACATTACATTACATTACATTATTAGTAAAATTTCAAAAATTGAATTTAATCGGTTTGGCTTCTGAGTGACACATATATATAAAATATATGTTAATAATATATAATAATAATAATAAATAATATATTATACCTCATAATTATATAAGTCATATACTATCTAAAGCCACCTTGAATCATATTAATTACCTTAATTTATAAACAAAACAATTAAAATGATTTTTTTTATTTTTAATGATTTTTACAGTTCCATCCTTCATCTCAAAAACTTTCAAATTCATAAATTTCATTAAAATCTTGTCCAAAATTTCAGATAAATTTATATATTTGTATATGTTATCTGTTAATTATGTATATAATTATATATATGTCAATATAATATAATGAGACTGGATAGACAGATAATGCCTATAATGTATATAATTCAATACTATATTTTTTACTCAATTTGAAATCTCATGGAATACAAAACAGTGTTGGCTTGAATTGTGTTGAAGAAAATGACAATACAATATATACTTGCTGGTTAGCCCTTCTACGATGGTGTTCCCTTTCTATTTCTATCAAGCCAGTCTGGCTGCAACCTCTGACCATCATCTTAGCTTATTTTTACTTTTACCTCAATATATAGATGTATTTATCTATAGAATTCGATTTTGAGTCTTCAAAGATAATAAGATTTTCTGAAACAAAATTATCTGTATGAGTGTCTTTGTATATGTGATGAGTATACCTCAAAAAGGAAAAAATAATAACAATAGTAAATTAAATTAAATTATTTAATATATATTCAAGTAATCCATACAATTTAAATTAATTTTATTTTATTTTATACTCTAATGAAATATAATACATGTATAGTTATTTTATCAAAATGAAAATGTTTTACTATTTAATAAATTAATAATTACAATAACGAATAAAATTGAAATATAGAATCTTTGTATATATGTAAAAAATTATATATGCATATTTTAATTGTGTAAGAGAATCATAAATTCTATATATATATTCAATGAAAAGGTTAACAATAAAATCCTTTAAAGAAATTAAAAATTGTTTACTTTATTTAATTTAAATATTTTAATTTATGTATATAATTTTGTGTTAAAATAAAATAAATTTATAATGAAATTTATTAATAATAAGATAACGTAATATTTTTGTATACATTTTTTTTATATAGGATTTTCTTATGGAAAAATATTGGAACAAATACCTTTGCAAATATAGGAATAAAAATAAGGCACAGTGTTGACAGTGTGGGACTTAAAAAAATAAATAGATACCTGTATATATATATTTTAATATATATATACATTTATCGAGAGTAAGACATCCATTTTTATTGTGATATTTTTTATCTTCTTTATGGTGTTTATACTTATATGCATTATAGATTCTAACGTCGTAGTTTTATTTTAAAAATACGTGAAGCTATTTGGTTAAGGTGTGAAATCACAAAATGTTGAATGATTGATAGTTAAAAGTCCAACAAGAGAATCTAAAATTTTCTTTCAATATATTATATGAAGATAGAGAAAAATTATAAGTTCGTGACTTTATTGGGAGAGATTAGAATAAAACAGTACCTAAAATTAATTAATTTAGAAATTGCCCCATTGCATACACTTGCATATCACGAATATAATCGTTTAACCAGCCATAAATTTAACTTCTAGATTTTTCAAAAGTAATACACATTGCAAATTATTAAGTTAATCGAGTTAATTAAGTTTAATCTATTGAATTATTTAATAATATTATAAATTTTAAAGTAGGATTTAGTTCATGGGTCCCCAACCAATTTTCTACGCGTTGACCCCTTTTAAACTTTCTTTTCCTTTAATAGACATCTATTTTTTGATGCAGTATTAGTATATTAATAAAGTTCAACAAATAATATATTTTTAACAATTTTTCAACAAATTAAACATTTTTATTACATTAGTAGTAGTAGATCTAATATTAACAAAACTTGCAGTTCAATATCTTATAAATTAATAATGATTAAGAAGCATTCCTAACTTAAAAAAATAATATGACGGTTGAGTCTGATATTTTTTGATATTAGGTTGATTAATATCGCCAAAAATATTATCAAATATTTTATTATATAAAAATTATTGGAAAATATTAATTTACAAAAATATTAACTCATACAAAATAATATTGAATTTAAACAGTAGTTTATTTAGTTTGAAAATTTAAAACGAAAATTCCTTAAAAGTAAAAGTAAAATAAAAGTAAGGGGACAGGTGTGTACTATAACTTTGCTCACGTAAGCGTCATCCGCACTCTAAAAACTGTACTAAACGTGTAAACAAACATTGTATAATTGTTTCACTTTTCTCGTGTTTATAAGTTTTTTACAATTCTCTTTTTTCTGAACCAACTTTTCTCTTCTCGTCATCAAAAATAATGAATTCTCAAATCGAAATTCGGGCCAACATCAAATTCTGTACTAACTCGGTCATGGATAGGTCGCTGAAACGAATAAAACGCCGCATATGTTGCACGACAATGCCCCTGCACACAAGTGCAGAATTGTGAAGAAGTTCCTTACAAAAAGAGGCATTGTTTTGTTGGAACACCCCCCTATACTCGCCGTATTTGGCACCGGCTGATTTTTGGCTGTTCCCATAATTGTGAAATTGTCGATGAAAGGAATGCATTTTGAACCCCACCCAAAAAATGGGTTCCAGAGTTGCTTTGATTCGTTTTACAGACGGTTTCACCGCTGTATTAATGGAGAAGGATTTTTTGTTTTGGTATTCGTACTCGCTTATTTTAAGTAAGTCCCCTTACTTTTGCGACAGACTGTGTAATACCTTGAAACATGAACGCGATTATGTAAATATATAAAAGTCTCTAATATAACTTTAATAAATACTACTACTATGGGGACTAGCAGGATTCGTTGGTAATTGTTTGTATTTTTTATTTAATTTTTATTTTATAAAGAAATCATTTACTTTTTTAATAAAGAGGAAATTTCGCATCGACCCTCAATAGCCCCCTCAGATTTTGCCCACTCTATTCAAAACTCCATAGACACCCAAATAAAAAATAACAATAAATAAAATATATTTATTTTCAAAGTCAATATCATGAAAGTTAATTAAATTTCTAACATCTCTAGTAGGATTGTTATTATGAACAATTCCTAGCATTCCATTCATATCACTAGTTATCTATCAGACTTTGACATGATTGAATTTCAAGCCAATAATTTAAGCAATGAATTAAGTTGAACTATTGTTCCAAATAATTAACTCAAAGGATCATCAAACGGAGTTGAATTAATAGTAAAAAAGAAAATTAATTTAAAAGATAAAAATGCATAAAAATAATTATTTATTTATAAAACAAAGATATACGTAAAAATATAATATTTTTAATTTTATTTAAATTATTTATTTAATCTAAATCATTAAAAGAAAAGATTTAGAACAATTTATTTATTTTTAAACATAAATCTCATATTTTTTTTTCATATTTTTGCCTATGTACCAATGCATATTAATCATCTTAATAATCTCAGTGATTTTATGTATTGATAATCACTATATTAATATTTAGAATAATTAATATAATTATAAAAAAATTAACTAAATTTATATTTTATATGTTATTATTCATGAATACTGCAGGAATGTAAAATTAATCAGCTGAAGCCCCAGATCTTTTTGAATCATTAATTTTCTTTAACTCTTTTCTAAACATATACCCAGATTATTAATTTTTCTCGCAACACTGTACATAAGCCTTTTAGCTGCCTTTTTTACTCTATTAAAATATCCTGATCATTGTGTATCCCAAAGTCCAAGAAGCAAACGGTCAGTTTCTATAAATTCATGGAGCAAAAAATTCTTTGTTAATGAAGGCTTGGCAAAGGCTGATATGGAACTGACAGAACTCAACAATAAACTGAGTGATCTTTGTAATTACCGGAGCAAAACATGGTCTACAAGCTAAGATGTAAACACAAAACTGCACATTACATACAGTTTATCGTTCAGACTTGATGTCACACATGATAAACTGCGGAGTTAAACTGAAGGTGTATGGGCCGTTTAATTGAATCATCACAAACAATAGGAAATTTAATTTTTCAAAGAAAATTTGAATCTTGTTAATTATGATAGGAGTTTATACTTCAAGAACATAAGGATAGACATAATAGTTGAAGCTTATCTGAAGGATGAAATACCAGACATGAAGAACAGAAAAATTCGCGCTAGAGCCAGATGGGGAAACATGATGAGAAGGCAACAATAAGACAACTTAAGACTTTCTCATATGTGAAATGTGAAATGTCTAAATTAAAAAAGATTAACGGTATAATAATATTATTTCAATGATTTTTTCATAGGAAATAAATAGAAAATAAAACTTGGGGGATAATTTTCACTTTTTTGAGAATGCCCTTCAGAATATGATAAAAATACAAAAATATGGTTAAGTAAAAAAAAAAACAAAAGATAAAAAATAAACAATAATAATTGATAATTTAATATTTTTCATTAAAAAAAATCTTTCAATGTTTAATTTTATACTATAATGTTTATATTAAATAAATGAATGAATGATATATAGTATGCTTAGAATTTTTTAACATAATTCATTTCATTATAATCCCATGTCAAGCTTCTCCATTAGTCCTATCCAGAACCACCTGGCACCTTTTCCTAATTAGACGGAGATGAATTTTGTAATTTTCCTTAATGAACTAAAATTCATGTTCAATTTAAGAAGAGTAAAATGAGTGTGGACAGACGCGATCCTAAGGGGAGAGGGAAGGTGAAGCTTATGGTTTGATGCCCCTTTTTCACAGCTATGAATTTTATCATACTATGTCAAAGAAATTGAGAAAATATTCTACAAACCTATGTACATTTATAATATTCTAACAAGAATGAATAAATAATGTTAAACATTATAATTTGTATTTCAATTTGTATTTTAAGCTCCCTCAATTATCATTATAAAAACACATCATCTTAAATAATTTGTATGTGTGTGTATGTGGTCAAGAAGGCATAATTTAAAAATAAGTATCGTGTTAAACACATTTTAGATAATACACATATAAATTGACATAGGTAAGAAATTAAAATTAATAGATTATTTTATAATACAATAAGATAACATAAACAAATATAATTTAAATAAATTATTTATTTATATAAATCTACTGAATGTACATGACATGATCGCTGACATTTAGTTAAGAAGTGATAATAAATTTATTTTAGGATCAGATGAACCAGCAAATTACTCTAATAAAATTTCTTATTCAATAAATTAGATAAAAATGCTGAGCGAACGGAATTCGATTGCAGATGGATCCATTGATAAAAGAAAATTGACAACATGGGGATAACTTCTAATATTTAGATAAAATAGAAATAGAATAGGAATATATTTGAATATTGATATTTATATATTTATCTTTATGCATTTGTAATTTATTAATAATCAATTGTTGGACCTTAGTTTTTGATATTCTTGATCGATTTTTCAAAATAATTAACATAAAATAAATAGCTATCTGTTATAATTTATTTAATATAATTTTATTTATAAACAATTTTTTTTCTAAAATATAGGTATAGTGATGGAAAAAGGTTATCACCATGGGGGTGCTGTTGTAGCCGGACAATCAACCGGTTGAGAACAACCATTGCCATTGCCAGACAAAATATATGTACATGGTACATATATCCTAAACAGAATATTATTTAAAATAAAACTAAAAGTATTAATAATATAAAATAATTTACAGATAAAAACATAATAAAATGATAATATAAAAGTTACTATTTACATAATCACATATAACAATAAAAAAAATATGAAACAATTACCAACAGTTTATAGTGAAGCTTAAGTGTTCACCAACATTGAAAAATATTAACATTTAAAAGACAAAAGGAACAATATCAACCACAAAAATAAAGGATACTAAAGGGTAGAAATTAAAAATAATAGATATATAAAAGAGACATACTGGTAAAGAGTACAGAAACCAAAATGTAATTGAAACGCAACAAAAGATTGAATAATTTTTTATTTAAAATCAGAAGAAGAGGTAAATATATATATAAAAATTTTTTAAAGTAAAATGAATCTTATATATATTAGAATCTTTTGTCAGGTGTCTAACTTCAACAATCAATAATAGAAAATATAAATATTTTATAAACTAAAAAAAATTAAAATAAAATAAGATGGAAATGATAAATTTCACATCATAATGTTTTAAAATTCAAAAGCAAAAATTAAACATTTTTAAACGCCTGAAAGTTATGCACCACTCTGATATTTAATTGATAATTTTAATATAATTCAAATATTAATAAATTAATTAATTAGAAAATTTATTAAGAATCCGCTTCCTTTAACTCTCTAATAGACATTTTAAAAAATATTTTGAAAAAAGAATCAAATTTTTACATATCTTTACATTTCATAAACTGAAAAATCCTTATATAATTTTAGATATTTTTATATCTGACTGTATGTTATTTTAATTTCTAATATTAAATTATGAATCATTTCAATTTATTTTTTTAAAAATTATTTTCTAGTTTATAGTGAATTTATAAATAAAACACTGTAACTTAATTTTTTTTTAATTATTTGTTTTATTTTTTAGTAAATAAATTTTGAAGCTTTTAAGTTTTATTTGAATATACTTGGAGATTTAATGATGGGTTAAAATTAATTAATTAATTAATTAAGAAAATGAAAACTTTATTTCATATTCATGTATTGTCATCCAAATCTGAAGAGTGTGCAAAGTGCTAGTTCGATTGGTCAACTTTAAATTATTAATTAAATAATTAATTAATTAATTAAACTAAAGGATGTAATATATAAGCATAAAAATGCATTTTAATATACAATGGTGGGTCGACCTTCTAGAAAGATATTTTTAACACATGTGGATGATATAAAGAATTTTGCTAAATTGGAGAATGAAAGACCTTTGGTCATAAAACATCTGATCTCCAGATGTACAGAGACCCATCCGTGTATCCAAAGTGGGGGAAGGAATGAAGAGTTTTCGTTATTGGTGTAACAAGAATTTTTGAATCAGTCTTGATTAGAATTGGAGAAGGAGACACCACCCAAAATCCCTTGCAGGAGTGACATCCCGGCCGACCCCCTGAAGAAAATGTTCCAAAGAAATCTGCAAGCAGACACTCAAGACTCACGTCTCTAAGAATTCTCCATTTATTCCTATCAATCATAAAGCTAAGTGGTCCACCCTTGCTTATTAATATAATTGCAATTGCTTAATGAAATTAAATTTCATTTCATTTATAATATTTCTAGCGGTATCTTAATAAACAAACAACTCTTTATAACTACTTTGTTATCAATTATTATATCAATTCTTATAATATTAATTATTTTATTTTATTAAATATTTAATTTTAGTTTAATTTTATATCTGCATTTTTAATCTGAGCGAATTCAATTTTAGCATTTCCCTTATAAACCTTCACGGATTCAATTCCCCATTTATTCTTCAAAATTAACCCAGAGTGCTACGAATTTAATAATTATTAATTTTCAACCAATTTTTCTCATTAACCACCATACTTAAGGCATCCAATATTCGACAATATATTACAACTAATTGATACAATATTGGAATAACGTTTATTAATTGATTATGAAAATGTCCCATAAATGATAAATAGTTAAAATAAACTAAAGTAAAAAATCTCATCTCAATAGTTTACTGAAGTTTCATCCTCAAATAGGTATCCTTTCAGGATACCGGTATTTATATAGGCCTATTATTTATTATCGTATATACGGATATCATTCAACTATATTTTTATATTATTACAATTAATTTATTATTTTTTTATTTTGATTATTTTTGTCTGCTTTAATCACTTAATCTCTTTAAATTCCTATTAATGCGTTATGAATGACTTTCTTTACACTTTCAATAGTCACTCAATAGTACTGTAAGTTTTTGTTAGAATATGACAAAATTGGAGTGTTCGCTTTCTTTATAATTGCTAAAGCATTTCTACTATACATTCATATTTTCACTAATACAAATTAAGAAGATGGAACCAATTTTTTAAAGAATTTTATCTTTCTTATCATCATTAAAAAAAGGAAAAGTTGAACTTATTTAAAAATATAATTAGCTGGAGTGTCTCCACTCGACTATCTCGCAATTTGAATTGGATTAAATAACATAATATATTATATTTAAATTAAATTTAATTAATTATAAATTATAAATAATAAATATTAAACCAGCGCATGTTTGGCTTTTTGTTGATGGCACTACGTCACATGTTGGCGCGTGAGAATTGCAGTGTTAAAAAATTAATTCTGGTAATTTCAGCGAATCAATCAAGCTGAAATTCTATATATAGCAGTTTTATACAATCTTTAATCATGTGAAAAATTATCAAACATATATCTTTATTTTTACGGTCACTTTAGAGGAAAAAAAATCAAAACGTTGTAGGTAATGACCCTCTTCCGGTTGAGCTACATTTCTCAAAAGTTGTAGAAAACTACGAATTTTGAATAATGCTCATGTACCAAATTTCATCATTCTAGCTCAAACCGTTTTTGCGTAATCTTGTCTACACACACACACACACACAGACATTTTTCTCAACCTTAGTGAAAATGATTCAGGAACCTTCAAAACGTATAAAAACATCAAAATCTCAACATCGAAAATTTTCGTGATCGCAATACTATCTCTGGCGAGATAGTAAAAATACATTTTATCATGTTCTTTTTTTTATTTTAAATACATATTAAACTTTTGTATTTTTTAAAATAAAACTTCTCTGGCAGTGATGTCACTACTCATTTAAACTCTCTTATATCACCTCCTTGAGTCCTATAGTAACTACTATTACAATTAAATGTAATTCTTTTTTGAGTTTTTTTGACTTTACCCATTTCAATTAACCTTCACATTTATGTTAAATTAACTCTTTAATATTAAATCCAAGTGAGCTTCGATTCTTCGGCGAATCAGGACTTTAAGCAAAATTTCAATAAGTATGTTTATTAGCCAATATTTAAAATGACATGCAGTCTGAGGGATAACACGCTTTTCGGTTCAAGTTCTGAACAGAATTTCTCAGTAGCTTTACTTGATTTTGGTTAATTTACTTGGATAATTTACTTATAAATAAAAAGAAGCTGCCCCCAATCTAGAAAATCAAGATTAAGTTTTAGAGGATTTACTGATCATACAACACCTTTATTCCATTTAGGTCACAACCAACTTGATAAACGCTGATAAGATTATTATTATTTTATGTCTTATATATATTTTAAACTTAATATATTTATTACAGAATTGTGTATGTTCAACTCATTAGGAAAGGCTATTTCGGAGAATAACTATCGGGACTTAAATGTAACTTGATATTAAATATTTGTAAAGAGATCAATTTCAATTATAAGCTATTAAGTGAATTCATTTATATTTATATCATAACATTATTAGCCAATGATAGTTAATCGTTTTATTTACATGACATTAACATCAATAATAAGTAAATATAGTAAGTAGGTATATTTGTTAAGTTCAACATGAAAAATTGTGTTAAAACATCGAAAGTGAATTTGTTGAAGTATTATTGTTACTTTCGATGGAAGGGTGTGACTTGAGTCAGCAATGCGCTTCCGAGGGATGACATTCAGGTATCAACCGGCTTCCTGCGCTCTCCTTTGACATCGAATTGAAGCGCCACGCGGTCGCCCCTCTCTTTCTCACTTACCTTCTCTCTCACTTGCACTCGCCCCAGTTCCAGTTCTGTCTCCGTCGCGCCGCTTTCCTCTGCGCGTTCTCCGTATTGATTATCCGTCCGTGGCGTTTCGCCGGATCCAGCGGTACCATCACGTACCCACAGTACCCGGATTTCATCTCGGCATGCACCTGATTGTGAGTACCCTTCGCACATTTCTTTACTAAACATTACTCACACTCTTCGTACAGTAACAAATTGTGGTGGTGAATTCACGTCAATCGCCAACAGACGAAACACTCATCCAAATTAAATCAAAATATTCTTTATCATATTTTTATGTATAATTTTTTTTTTAAATTTTCCTATTACAATGCCTGAAGTCAGATTTCATTTGCATTGTGTAAATTGATATATGCAAATCATATCAATATACCTAGAGGTTAAATATTTAAATTAATAAATATTATTAAATTATTAATTTTTCATTATTTTTATATGAATATCATCAATTATTATCAGAATTTAAGAAAAAATCATTTATCAAGAAATTTAAAAGAAAAAGAAATTTTTTTTTTAATTATATTGATTGTAAATTATTCAAAACCAGCTCTCCCTTAGATAGAACATCAACCCCACCCATTAATCTCAATTTATTTTTTTTCTCTATTCAATGTTTTTAAAATAAAAGCTTGTTTCGTCATATAATAATTTTTTCCCTTCCAAAACCTTGATAAAAAGTTTATATAATTTTTTTTTTCTTCAAAAATTACTTGTGGATGGGAATATTTTCCACAATACCATGTGTCATTTCCTCCATGATTGTTTTTAATATATTCACATGCCTTGGGCCATTAAAGTAATGTAAATATGTAAATTTAAAAGCAACGACAAAAAATAAAATAAATCAATAGAAATAAAAACATGTTAAAAAAGTGTATTAATTCTTTTAATATAAGAGAAATTGATTATTGAAGGAATCTTGTGAATGTTGTAGAAATTGTATGTGGAAAGTGATGGGGAGAGAAAGTTAACTAATTGTAATGCTTTCATAAATACTTTTTTTTATATTTGCAAAAAAATTGAAAGGTTTCAATAATTTTGAATATAAATATATATTTATAAAAGTTAGTTATTGATATTTTTATTATATAAATAAATATGAATAAAATAAATCATCCATAACTTATTTAAATATTATTTTTGAAATAATTTGTACCAAAGAGATATTGCAAAATTTAATAAATATTTTCATTGTATCTTTTAATTTAATTTATGATGTTTATTTAAATTTCAGCCAAAATCATTTCACTATTATATAATTAAATTTATAATTTCAAATAGATTCTGGATTGATATTAGTTATTATATTATATTTAAAAATTTGAATTTTTGTCTAAAGGTGTAAATTTATATACATAATCTCTAATATTTATATAATAAGTTTCCTTATAATACAATTTCATTAACGGGATTATAATTCCTAAATTTTTTTTCAGGAAAAATAATTTTATTAATATATATTAATATTTTTATTATTATTATCATGTTTACATTATACTTGTAAGCACTCAAAACCTTCTATTCACTTATTTCTATCTATAAATTCATTCCTTAGCAACTAATAGGATTATTGTCAATAGAAAAAAATAAATATAATTAGTTACTTAAAGACAAGCTACTCCACCTGTTGCTTAACATTTTAGATTCCAAGTTGTCATTTGAAATTTATTGATAATCAATTCATCTAAAATAATATATTTTTAGAATTTATAAATAAAGAGTTTAAATATTATCACATTCAAATTTATAAACAATTTACACAAAAATTTTGAATTGTTTATTAATATTAAATGTATATTAAAAAAATAAAATAATAAATTTCAATAATAATCAAATATTTTAATTAAATCGTATAATTCATAAAATCAAAGAATGTATTAAGATTCAATAAAGATTAAAAGAAAAAGTAATTTATTTAGGTTTCGTGTGGTCTTCGCTTTATAGTTTTTTTTATCTCCTTATGAAAATCTTTGTCTCAAAGAGGATCAATTAAGTTCTTTTAATTAAATGTGAACGATGTGGAAAATCTATTCGAGTCTGTTATTAAGTTTACTTTTTTTATGTTACGCTATTTTAAGATAATGGAAAGTCTTTGGATCAATTAAACTAATCAACTAATTAAAAAAAAATTATATTTGATTTATAAAATGATTATTTTCTTTAATAATAAAAACTAAGAAAGTTAATAAATTTTAGAATTTTTCAATTTTAAATTGAAAAATTTTCAATATTATCTTTAGATATCTATAAAATAAAATCAAGAAATTTTAGTTTTATTTAGGGCGGAGACAAGTTACCTGATCTAATTTCAACAACTAAAATTATGAAACAAATATTTTTATTATTACCTTGTTCACTGAATAATTAAATTCCACTTAAAACAATGTTGTCTTTAGAAATAAATGGATTGGTCACTCCGGACTAAATAGTTTAAAGAAAGTAATAAATCTTTCACACAAGGATATAAACATTCCAGAATTCCTTACTAGAATTTATGAACATAAAAGACATTTATAATCTTTTTTTTAAATGTTTTTTTTTTAGAAATTACTGATTCCATTGCATTTTATCTATCAAAATGAATTTTTGAAATATTATCATTTATTTTTTATTTAGTGCTTATTTAATTAGATATACATTTCATTTTCAAATCATTTATTCATAAACTATTCTACAAAATAAATTATAATTAATTTTTAATAAACAAAAATCTAAATAACCTAAGTTTACAGAAAATAAACCCGCATTGACAGGTGTTTATGAGTTAAAATTATTTATGGAAGGGAATTTTACTTACTATTTAAAAAGAATTGAAACATTCATAATAATAATAATTATCACTTTTTAAAAATTAAATTTAAATTTAAAATTGAAGTGGATTATAAATCACTATAAAAATAATGACAGTAGTATTTGTAGACCAAAGAAAGGAGAATGGCAAAGACGGCATAACCAGGATTGCATCTCCAGATATAGGTAGTTAGGGTTATAAAACCGAGAAGGCTGCGATTGGCAAGGCATGTGGCTAGAATGGGAGAGGAAAAAATGGCGGAAAATATATTGGTGAGTATGCCGATTGGGAAACGTCCGCTTGGAAAACCAAGGACGCGGTCGGTGGACAATGTAAGAAGAGACGTGAGAGAGACGGGAGAGGGTAGGGTAGTTGTGGATGGTTGTGGCTCAGGATAGGGACACTTGAAGAAATGTGGTTGCTGCGGCCAAGAACTTCCGAGTTTCGTAGAGTCACAGAGATAGATAGAGCATTGTTATCTTCAGATTAATTACGTTATATAAGATCATGCAGAAACCGTCAAGAATTATTATATATGTATATATTCTAGTTTAATGTTACAAATTTAAATATTTACGCATTAATTTTATCGTGAAACTAGCGACACCGTTATAGACAAAGTCACTACAATCAAACGTGAAATTACCCGCATGCAAATAATATAAGTATATAAATATATGTTTGTATGTTCGAACCCATATCATTCATTAGTGTTTTCAATAGATTTTTTTTCATGTTTTCAAAAAGATTTTTCAAATAGCATGATAATATGAATTACAAAAATAGGTGTGATAATCTAATAATGCGATAATTTAGTAGAAACAAACCTATAAGTTTAAAGAAAAGAGAAGAAGAAGAAGGTGCAATAATTCATTGAAAAGGTTACTAATTATTTTATTTATTTAGTAAGTCTTTTTCTGTTTTTATTATATTTAGTTTTTTTAAATTATAAATTATTTTTGTGTTATTCTTTGTTTTTATTTATCATTTTAATTAAATTTATGAGAAATTATATATTTCTGTCACTGTTTTACATTTAGTTTAAATACGTACCATTTATATTTACACATGTTAAGTTAGAGTAAGTTCACACTTAGTTATTTACTAGTTTGTAAAGAAGTAAATGAGATGACGAATGTCTAATTATTATCTCGTTGCTCATTTAAAACCATTAGTTATAAAAACCGTCTTGATGATACTTAAGAAGGGAATCCTTAAATTGAACTGCATGAATTATATATTTGTTTTTCAAGTTTAAGTAGATAATTTTAAATGGAGAATCGATTTCAACAAAACTCTTGCCGAAAATGAACGCTAGAATATTTATCAACCAAAACTCGACCTAATAATTCACAACTCTGCGCTCAACTTAATGAAACATTCTTACCTGTTATAAATTATGAAAATAAAAACAATTGAAATAATAGCAATTATTAATCAAATAAGAAATTGTTTTTTTAATATTTTAATGAATAATTATTATATTTATATCTGCATATTCTTGATGTAATTGGCTATAACAAACACATTCATATCAATATCGACCTACCCCTCGCCTCCTATATTAGCGTTTACAGTGGAATTCTATATACGATGCGATGACCTTGACCCTCAATTGATTTATTCGTAAATAAATAAATTTCCATTTTCTTTAACAATGTTTTTGAATTTTTGCACTGATAAGAAATGTAGCAATAGTAATAATGTATTTATTTTTATTTTATTTATTTATATGTTTATTTTTAATTGCAATAAAATATTAAATGTTCAATTCTAGATATTTTTAATTAAAATATTTGTAAAACCTATTTAGTTGTTTATTCTATTAAAATTAAAATCTTTATTTATGGATATTAGAGAAGCATTGCTGCCGTATATATATAAATAACCTCTGACTTTATATTTCCTACGAAATGAGAGTGTCTATCATGTAAGTTGCCGCCTAAGCGAGGTAGATGTGATGTATAATCAGTACAACGGATTCCTTTATCTTGATTTTCTCCATCAGAGTCTGCTACTTCTTATCTCAAGTATTTTCCCAATTTTAATACCATATGCTGGGTGGGTCGTGTTTTCATGGACCCCAACTAGAGGTTGCAAGGTCTGGAACGTCTGGGACTTGAACCCGCCTCGAGGTTAAAATAAAAGAGGGTTGCCTTCCAAATTACATATCGTGTTTATTATAAATAAAATACTCTGTTTATATATATATATACCAGCTGGTCAGAGCGCCTTCGGCGCTCTTCACAGCTGGACGGGTGCTCCGCCCCCTGTACCCCCGAGTGGTACATCGTATTTGGTTAAAAGTACTGGTACTTAAGTTAAAAAAATGATTCATTATTATTGGATTTGGCTGGTAATATTAATACCTGGGCACCGAGCATTCGCTCTACCATTTGAAAAATATTGATATACAATTCTTTAATTATTTATTACAATTATTAAATGTTACACATTTGCATCAATCTGATTAAAATGAATGAACTTGTGCTCCTCAATAATACATAAATATATAATATATAGGTTCATATATATTTTTTCTATAGTTTTTTTTTGAAAAACTGTTTAGCGCCCCAAGTGGTTATAAAACAAACAATTTTAGCTAGTATAATAAGATTAATCCAAGTAATATCGTCTATTTCTATTCGACACTATTTTCACTCCTTATGCTAGCGGCCCAGTCGATGATCTTATATGGATCGTTAATTAACCATTAACCATTCACCGAATCGCCATTCAAATAATAACATACAAACAGAAAAGTAGGCGTGTTGATATAAAATATATACCTGTGACACCGAACTATCACTCGACCCTTTAACCAATTTATACAATTTATTTTTATATACTTTAAAAATTTTACAATTTTTTAATTTAATCAGTAAATTAATTATATATTATTATTATTATTTGTGTCCCTTCATACAAAATGTAAATTCTCTTTTTTGATATGTTTTCCTAACATAAACAAATATTTTATAATATTTACCGGAGTATAATAAATTGATAACGTCATTTAATTCTCCTACTATATATTGAATCGAATATAAAGATAAATCTTCAAAACGTTGTGTGAAACAATTTCAAATAATTTAAATGTAAAACTATTAATGAAATAAAAAAAAATCAAATATATGAATATAATATAAATATTTTTAATTTTATTTTAAGAATAGATATATATATCTCACAGGCGGTGGTTGTGACGTCACATATATACATTTAAATTTAGAAGAAAAAAACTAATAAAAATGTAGTTTCGTGAGATATGATCAATAAAACTCAATTTTTCTTTATAAATACTATCTCGGGTGTGAATTTCAAAAAAATCGTTAGAGCGGTTTTTGAGAACAAAGAAACAAACAAACAAACAATTTTTACTCGTATAAGAAGATAAGATAATATTACTACATATTTTAGGATATTATATATTATGAACTTATATTAAATATTATTTTATTATTTAATATAGATAATTAAAAAAAATTAAAGTAGGATTCTTTGAAGTAATATTTAATTATTTGTAAACATGTAATTTATTATTGTAACATAAATTACACAATAAAGACACGCCCTTTTTTAATAATTTGCTGTATGGGGTTGTGAAGAGATTGATTTTCTTGTCTAAAACATCTCATTTAAAGTAATATCAGTCACATTATCCTATAACATTAATAGAATCATGTGCCTATGGGAAATATGTAAAATAAAGAAATTATTTATTATTAGATAATAATTTTATTTCGAAATTAAATTAAAAACAATCTAAACACAGCATATTTTAAATATAAAAATGATTAAAGTAATTAATATTAATTAAAAAATAAAAACTGTCACTAGAAGCGCTGAATGGCACCACTAAGGCCATTTTATCTTTAAAATCAATATCTTTAAATAAGAAAAAACTAACAAAAATTATTTTTCCCGGGGCTGAAAGCAATATACAATAGATAGTTTTTCTATATAAAATATATCTGCTGTCTGAATTTTAAAAAAATCCTTCCTTGGATAAAATATCTCAACAATATAAATATATATATATATAAACATACAATTTTCGCTAGTATAATAAAAGATCTACGAAAAATACCTACCAAATAAAACAAAAATAAATAAATAAATAAATATATGAGAAAATTAAATTTCTGAAAATTTTATTCAAATGTGATAAAAAACAACTTTGTGAAAACTCATTTTCTTTATTTACAATTGAATTCTCAATGAATCTCATTTTAGTGGGGTAAGTATTGTTAGTGGAAACAAAGATAAGGGATATGAAACATCGATATCAGTCCGACATCTCTATTAGAATTGAAAAGACCTCCCCCAAATGCATGAGGTGGAATTGCCTTCATCATTGATTCAATTTTATTATCATATAAATTCAAGATTCATTTATTCTAAATCGCTTGAGGGATAAAAATAAATGATAGTGATAATAAGTATATGCCAATTGTTAGAATGTTAAAAATTTAATCTTTATCTAAATTCAAATACGGGATATGGATATACACATACATATATAAATACCCTTATAAATTTGATTTTAATAGATATTTTAAATGAACAAAAAATTTATAAATAAATCTACGTTACATACAAAAATTTCTAATAAGGAAAAGGGATTACAAAATTTTTTTTAAATTTACTTTGTTAGTATAATTGGAGGGGCGGGGAAGAATTTCTTAATAGAAGTAATTAATCAACAGGTTGTATTAAATGTCAAAGAGTATTAAATATATATATATACTATATCTATACATATAACTATCCTTAGTAACCTAACATTTGTATTTAAAAATATTTTTATTATTATACCTTTTACAAGTATTTATATCTATTTAGTAAAATATTTATATTATTTATTATAATAAAATAATAAATTTTAAAATAAAGGATTTTATTTGGACCAAAATGTAAAAAAATAATTTTACCAGCTCACATATAATATACATAGTTGGGTTAAAACAAAGGAAACAGAATTTAAATATCTTTGTTCATGATAATAAAATATTTAATATTTAATTTATATTCTTTTATAGGTAAAAGGATATGATATATATAACAATATATATTTAAATATTAATTAATATGGGAAAATATAAAAAAAAATATATACAATAATATTTAGATTCGAAGGATAAAAATCTTACATGCTTCATCAAAATATAATAAGGCTTTATACTGGTCAAAAATAATTGAATTGAATTACTAATGATGATATTCAATTTATTTGTCTTTATTGATAATCTATTATCTTATCTTATTATGCTAGCTAAAATTATATATATATATATGTAAGAGCATTCCTGTGCCACCTATGTAGAATTAATAAGGATCAAGTCACAGTGACAATAAACAAACTTTTAATCGTTCTAAATATAAATAACCAAAACAAATGTTTAATAATTTAATGTTGTTATTATAATAGACTCAACTGCTGTTTAATAATGTTGTTAAATAAATCCACAGTGTGTTGCTTTCTAAATAAAAAGATGATTTTATTATTTTATTATAATTATATATAAAATTAATACATTATTTAATTATAATAGTTACCTAAATAAAAAGAAACAACTGTTGAGTCTATTATAATAACAACATTAAATTATTAAACACTTGTTTTGGTTATTTATATTTAGAACGATTAAAAGTTTGTTTATTTTCACTGTGACTTATTAGTTCTACATAGATGGCACAGGAATGCTCTTACATATATATGCAAATGGGTTCTCAGAAACCGCTATAACGATTTTTTTGAAATTCACACCAGGGATAGTATTTATAAAGAAAAATCGAGTTTTATTGATCACATCTCTGGGAAAAATCATCTTCATTAGTTTTTTTTTAATTTAAATTTATATGACGTCACAAATGACGTCAAAGCCAGCGCCTGTAAGATATATCTATTCTTAAAATAAAATTAAAAATATTTATATTATATCCATATTTGTTTTCTATTACATTAATAGATACATTTAAATTATTTGAAATTGTTTCACAACGTTTAGAAGATTCAATTTCGAAATTAATCGCCTACGTAAATAATCTGTACAATTTTGAGTCTATATCGTCAAAATTTCTAGTCAGAAAGACTTAATTTCTTTGGTTATTGAATATATATCGAAAAAATAGAGGCATGTAATTTCATCAAAATCGGTTCAGACAATTTTGACTCTATAACGTCAAAATTTCAAGACAGACAGTCATGAAAAATTCTAAAGTCACTCTTGGATTCTAGAGGTCATGAAACAAATTTTAAATTCACAGCAATGTGCAGAGAAAAATCTTTTTATCTATATATACATATAAATAAATCAAATTTATGAAAATATATATATTTTATATCAACAGGTCTACTTTTCTGTCTTTCAGTGCATTAATACATACGTTTAAGGAATATATGTTTTATTACTCATTCAAGTTCTTTTAAATTATTGGAACGGTGTCTCGGTGAACCAGGTATTATTATTGAGGACCCCAAGTTCCACTCATTTTAATCAGATGATGTAACATTTAATAATTGTAATAAATAATTAAAGAATTGTATATCAATATTTTTTAAAGGGTCGAGCGAGAGCTCGATGTCCCAGGTACTTTAATTTATATTTAACATATATCTGGAGTTACTAAAATAGTTTCAAATATGTAATTGCTTACTAAAACAAATATGTTAGATATTAACAATAAGTCAATGGCGTACCGTGAGGTTCTTGCGCCTGGGGGCAACTGAGAAATCAACGCCCCCTTTCATATATGTATATATATAATTTAATTTTTTTTAAAGAATATTAATGACGAATATCGAAACGGGTTTAACAGATTTTAATAAGCGTATAAATAATATTTATTGACTTACACAAAATACAGTTTAACTTTAAATATTAATTCTTCTTTTGTTCCAAATTGGCTTCCCTAATTTTGCGCCCCCTAAATTAGGCGCCCGGGGACATATGTCCCCCCTGCTCCCCCCTAGTTACGCCATAAGTATAAGCTAAGAAAATATTAATATATTTTAACATATTATTTTTAAAATATCCTGGTCTACCAAACTTGAGGTTGAGGGATATAACCTCGTGCACACTTAGTGTTAAAATTAATTAATTAATCCTAATGTATAGGAATTCTGTCTAAAATGAAATGGGCAATAGTCGAAAGTCAATATTTTTTTTTCAAGGTGTGAGTAGTAATATGTTCAAAATAATATAATTTGTTTATATAATTTTATTTAAATTAATAAATTTTTAATTTTTTTACTTATAGGGTGAAATGTTATTAGTTATTGCAAAGAAAATTAATAAATATAATCTTATAAAAACATATAATATTATTGTGTCATAACCTGTGATTAATCTTTGTGAATGAAGTTATTTATTGCACCAAGTGAGAAAGCAGAACCAGGATAGAGGTATCAATTCCTTTGAACGATAAACCAACTCTAAGGTCCCTATTCAGCTTGCTTTGCAATTTAGTATCCTTTGTGGATTCGATGGTCAACATTTCACAAACCTACTTGCTTTGGGCAATTCATATATGCCTGCATCTTAGTCAGTTCATTCTAAAATGAATTCCATTTGGAAACTTCACTTCAAAGCAAATAAAATAAATCTCATTACGATATGATTTCAAATTTATGAAAATTTAAAATTTCTTAATTAAACCATTTCAATTGATATTAAATTAAATCTATTTAAACCTTTTATATGTGTATTTAAAATTATTACGCTTAGTAAACACTGATTATCTAGTTTTTCCAGATATTACATTAATAAGATAGAACATTAATAAGATCTTTGGTAAATAATAAGTGTTCAACATAAACGTGATTTGCACGATTCCAAGTGGTTTAACCAAGAAACTGTTAGATGATATATTTACGCTTATTCAGGTTTCTACCGTTTTCGTAAAATATAATGTATAAATTAATAACATTGTATAATATGAATATATATAATTTATCTTGTAAAATAAAAAATTTGGTTTAGGAGATCTGATAATATATTTATTTATATAAAATAAGTTGTACTACCTACTTAGAATTACAAAAAAAAATTATATATCAACTTAATTTTTACCTACCGACGATAAGAAGGGAAGGTATTGATTCTAAGACTATACGCTTAACTATTATTTTATTTCTTTTCAAATATGATTTACAATGTATGATAATAAATATTTGATTATTTACTAATATTATATTATTATTGAATTAGATATTTTCGATAACAATATATTTACATTCACCTGAAATATTTTTCACAATGAAAAAAGTAAAATATTCTTATATTTAAATAATAACGAATAAATTAAATATATTTATAATATATATATTTTTGATGTTTAAATTTTAATTTTAAATTAAGTACAATTATAAGCTTTATTAATAGTTAATTGGACCAAAATAGTAAAAATAGTAAAAATATATAAAAAAGACTAAATTATATACATTGATTATTTCAAAAAGAAAATAAAAAGTTTAAAAAAATAATTGCGATATTTTCAATTATTTTTTTTAAATATTAATTAACTAAAAAACAATTGAATATTTAACAGGGCCTCCTCCTCTCCCCTTTCAATGAAGCCTAGCCTTACAGAATTTTGAAGGAGAAATGAAAATGGAAGAATTCAGACATAGCATGCATTTCATGCAACCCTTTCATTAATAATGGCATGGCAATTGTTTTATCCACCCACACTTTTTTATTTATTAATCTAAGCTATGGATTAGTAAGATGAGAACATGCATCCCTCGATGAAAGTAGGTGGCAACCCCCTGAAAATTCATAACAACAAAATATACTAATATATCAAGGATTAGCCACCCTGTAACGCATCGAAATCTACAATGCTCATTCTTGACATATGTATGTGATCTGAAATGTTCTGATCTCACTAAATTCTATTATATAATTTAATATATTTCTCTATAACCTCCTAATGAATATTATCAAAACAAAAATATTAAAATAAATTCAATTAAAATTACTATTATGTTTGTTAAACTTTACGAGAACCATATTACATTTACTTATGAAAATTAATAAAATTTATATTTATTTGAAAATGTGTCATACTACTATTATTACTTACATTTGGTGAATTTTATGTAGATTATTTCATCATTATCATCATAGAAGGAGAACTATGGTTAAAATATCTTGCAGATTAGACTCGAAGAACAAATCGAAGACTTGAATTCATATCTCTCTCGTCTAGATAAATAAGAAATTAGGTAAAATTTGATATTTAAATAAAGGAAATAAAAATAAATAAATAACATTAATATGATTCTTTACTATCCTAGAACCACAATAAAAGGATGGATATATAAATTCATAGGCGTCTGAGTGAGTTCTAATAAAAACAGAAGTTATAATAGAGTAAAGCATACAGTCGTTGGCCCTCTTAAGCAACTCCTAGCAGTCTTTAATGCATATCTGGGCAAATTACGGAATCTGTGTCAAATTAGGTTTGCAGAACATAGATACTATGAACAATTTGATGAATAAAAAAAAATCATTTTCTCATGACATTTTCAATAAGTACCTTTAAAAAAAAATCCAGTTATTGGCCCTCTGTTATAGTTATTGGCCAAGGTATTGTCTAGTGATTATACAACCGTACAACAAACAATTACATAACCATAGTTTAAAATGAAAATATCTTATTATTTGTGTTTTAGTGATAAATTTAAATTATTAATTAAAATGAGATAATTACAGTGATATTAACTTTTTAAAACACTGAATGCCAACTTAACAATTGTTGTAGTGTTAAAATGAATCAGGGAGTAAGAAATTTCATTCGGATACAGCAAGAGATTTGAAAAGAGCGAAGATTATTGAAATTAGAAATAATATTTAAAATTATATATATAAGAAATTTATTTATTTTTTTATATTAATTATGAAAATAAACAACGCAGACAGTAATTATTTTAGATTTTTGAAAGAGCTATAATAAGTAAATATTTAAAATTTAAAAATATTTAGGAAAAAATTACTAACATCTTAAAGATTATTTTGTTTGTTAAACTATAAAAAATAATATTTATATAAATAAATATATTTAAAGAAAATTAAATCTTATATACATATAATTTTTTAATGTTTAAATAATTTTCAATTCAATTTTTTAATAAAATTAAATTTATGAGATCTTAATTCGAATATATAGAGTATTTAAGCTTAATTCTATTCCAAATTCTTAATGAAATATTAATAAAATTTTTAAATATATATAAATAATACCAGTAAAGAGTTATACAAATTTAATTTTGATTGAAAATTTTTTTTAAATTCACTAATAAAAAATCTTCGTTTTAATTAATAAAAATAAATAAATAAATTTTTATGATTGAGGGATGATTTCGGTGGACAGGCCTCTCAACGCCTTATATTGCGCAGTGAATAGTAGGCAACTGAAATCGTTCGAGTCACCCGGCCGACAAGCAGGAGGTGTGGCCAGGCGTTGGAGGGGAATGGAGAGGGGATGAGCGGAGACAAGCGGAGGTGTGCGCTTAACGATTTACAAAATAAAAACAAATATTATTTTTTTTAAATTATTGGTATTTTTGTATAGATCTTAAATCGAATTTTTAGAATATTTAAGCTTAATTCTAGATTTTAATGAAAAAATTGAACTAATAAAGAAACAAACACAATTATAGAATGAAAAAGTATACACTTAATATATAATGAGAAAAATTATATATATCTATTCATTATATTATTATAATGTACTTTATTGGTGAATTAAAAAAATAACATATTTTAGTATATCATAGATTATTATTAATTTTTATTTCTATTCAATTTTTGATCTTAGCTACGAAATAATTAATTGCGATTTAATTAATATAAATTATCAATTTTCAAATATTTAAATAATTATAGTATTATATTAGTAAATATTATTAGTATATTAGTATTTAAAAAAAATATATAAATTATAATCTACCTAATTGAATTATTATTTTTTATGTACGAAACAGATACACACAAGATTATAATTATATATATTGTATATGATCTTAAAAACAAACGTTCTATTAAAATATATTAATATTATATTATATATAAATGTGAATCGAATGAAAGTATACTAAATTTTAATATTTTGAATGATTTTTAAAATTCTTATAATTTGTTAATTAAATTTGTATGTTTTATTACCTAAAAACTTAAAAATTATAATGAATTTTTTTCCAGAGGAAAAATATAAGACGTTTGAAATTGTTATTCAAAGTATAAATAATATTAGGTATTATTCGAAACTAATTTTAAAATTAAATCCTAAGCCTTTAATAAAATCTTTATTATAATTACATATTAATATTAATATGAATTGACAAGTTATGAATCTTATCATATAAATAAAAACAATAAATTTATTAAAAATTTATAACAAGATGTATAAATTAGTCTCCAATTTCGATATAGAGTTTTCTTCTCAGAGTATTTCTTCTAAACAGAACATGACAAGTAAATTAGAAATGGGTGGATCTTTCACTCCAAAAGTTTCCAATCGAACATTAATATAACAAGAAAACTCGAAGAAAAAGCAAAAAAAAAAAACATTAAATGTTTAAAATTAATAAGAACATATAAATTATTTTAAAACTTTTGAGGTGCTTTGTGCATCGGCTATCTACTTTAATGATGCTCACACATGATACAAGATCTAATATAAAAAAATTATTACTTTTTAGCACTTTTAACTAATTATAATTAATATTAATACTAATAAGAAACTACTTTTGATTCGATTGAATTATTTATAATCTTATTTCATTATTTTTTTAGATTTAAAAAAAAGGAAATGAATTGCAACCTTTCAGACATTAGGAATATTGATTTATACTATACAGAAACTTTCGTAGAAGTTCGTTAATTTTTCCTTAGCTAGGTTAGCTTAAGTGGTTGATGTAATATTGTTAAAGTTAAAATTTTATATAGAGACCAAATACAATAATAATAAAAAAAATTGATTCCAGATAATTACCGACCGACGATAGTAAGGGAGGTATTGTTTTCACACCAAATTTCACATGTGGAGATTTTTACATATCTCCACGAATCATGCATTTTCTTAACATCATGGCTTAACGGATTTTGATGAAATTTGGTATATTTACTTAATGCATCAGTGGGATGAATTGATCAACTTTTGGTGCAAATCCGGAAACCGGAAGTGGTAGTATTAGCGATCGACGATAAGAAGGGAAGGGTTATTTTCGCACCAAATTTCACATAAGGAGATTTTTTTACATATCACCACGAATGTATTGGTTTTATCCTCGGGAAAAATCATCTTCATTATGTTTTTTTTAATTTAAAATTATATGACGTCACCCAGCCCTTCATGACGTCACAGCCTCGGGTAACGCCGGCTACTTCAGCTATATATTATAAATAAAATAAAATTAAAAATATTTATGTTATATCCATATCTGTTTTTTATTACATTAATAGATATATTAAAATTATTTGAAATTGTTTCTGTAGCTGGAAATTAATTTATTTCAAACCGTCGGTCGGTTCGGACCTGGCCACAGGTCAACTTATTTTTTTTCAGTTTTATAATATTTACATTAAGGATTGAGTTTTAAACTACATAATTTGTTTTAGATATATTGAATATTGAAATTATAAATTATAAATTGTTAAACTATTGACTTTTATACTACATTCTACTAAAGGACAGCGCCTGTCAAGTAGGTTGCTGCTTAAACAGAGTAGTGTTGTTATATTAGTATAACGCCTCCGCTCAATCTTTACCTCGATTTTCTTTATGCCACTACTTTTTATTTCGAGTAGCTTCTCAATTTTGATTCCGTAGGTTGGATGGACCTAGTTACATAGATCCCAGAAAGAGAGAAATCCCTTTATCACAGGGACTGAAACCTGGATTAAGAGTCAAGCGTGTGTGATCTTCAAAAATAAGTCATATAATTATAGACGAATATAAATTTCAGGAAAATTAGCAAGACTTTTTTTCAATTTTTTATATTTCTTTAATTTCTTAATACAATAATTTTATTACTTACTACCAACATAGTATTATTATAAAAACTATAATTATGCAGTCTATTAGTCATGCTATTTTAAATGAAACTATTTCAGTATCCTTAATACACCGCACTATGATCGACATCATAAATTAATGTCAAACTCATGCTATAACTGGAAACATGAATAATTTTGAATTAAGTTGGGGTTTGCATGATCTATTTTGTTTTATGTTGAAAATTTAAAAGTTTTTTTAAAAGATGTCAAGCGTGTAGCAAACTATGTGCTATCGGGTCGCGTGTTTAACATTCCTGATAAACATGGTTATAGACTGGTATCTATAATCTACATATTCTTATATTGTCTTATCCTAGTATTAAAACTGATGAGGCAGGTAGTTAAAAAGCCAAATATCTATTGATATTAATTAACAAAAAAATTATTTAACGGGAATAATTTCTATATTTAATATGATATTAAAATTACTAATTAATAGATAATTATACATTTTAGTTTATTTATTTGTTTTTTAATTTTTAAAAATTGTTTCGATCGTTTTTTTTATGCTTCACATTGCTTTTAGCACATACGATTAAAATCTTTTTTATTTACAGAAAAATTAATGTTCTAGAGTTATTCTTTTCTAGTACACTTTGCGGCAAATCTGTCTACCTATTTTAAAAAACTTAATCAAACAATTATTATTTGAATTATAAATATTTTATTTTAATTTCTTAAGAGTTCAACTAAAATAGTTTAATTTTAGTTGGTTTTGAATAGAATATCTGCCAAGTGCAATTCACCAATATTGTGGCACTATCTCAAGTAATTTCTAAAGTTTCGATGAACTCTAACTAACATTTCTTACAGTATTTGTCAAATTTCCAGAAAGATTGTCACCTTCAGTTGTATTATGATCTTTGTTTTAAGACATGAGCTTTGAGATATTCATATAAAAAAAAAAATACATGGCCTTTTTTAGTCTAACGAGCGCGTAGATGGTTAACACTTTCCCTGGCCAAAGCGTGCTATGCGTCAGTCAACATTGTGTTTCAGATAAAACTTTACCTTGCAGTATATACATTCGGTACCTCCTACAGGAAGAGTTTTGCCGCACATAACGTACATTAACTAAATCTAAAAGCTTCTGGTTTATTTATCCCTAAAGAATAAAAGCTATATTCAAAATAAGGTTAGAGATGCATTAATAGGGAATGTCGGTAAACTTATAAGTGAAAATATATATTAATTGCTTATCTATTTTAAGAAACTTATCAAAATGAATAAAAATATGATAGCAAAACAAACGAACAAGTATATAAACAAAGAACATCAGTCAAATTCTATTAAGTATAAACAAATCATCGTGATGGTTTTCTAATTATTAAATCATACACAATATATATATATAGTAGAATATAATAAATTATTTTATCATGGTAATATAAATTGTTTTTTTATATTTTTTTTACTGTTATACTTGAATTGAATACTAATTCTTCTTCTTTAAACAATCAGTTTAAAAATAATCATATTTATTTATAGCGGAATTTTGCAGAAGTAGCAATCGAAACGTTGTGTATATGTTTGTATTTTTTGAATAAATTTACAATAACAAATATCAATATGTGGTTTAATTTACAAAATTCCGTTATAAATAAAAACAACCACCAAAGCTTTAATAATTTAATAATCATATTTATATTATATATTTTAAACATTTGAAAACCACAAAAATTCAATTAACTAATTTAAACTTGAATATTAAAGAAAGGTAAAAATCATTTTTAAGTAATTTTAATTTCACCTCTCAGTGAGGATATTTGCCAACAAAAGGATAGAAAGGCCTTTTAAGCCGTACAGTATTAATCATTTGGATATGAAAAGATATAACTCAAAGGTTAAGCCAATGCTTTTGAGAGAATTAATATTTATAAGTTAATTTCAAAGATAATAGATATTGATAAATAATAAATCATTTTAATTTAGAAATAACGTTTAGTTTAATTTTCATTTTTATTTCAAAATTATTCAAATTTAATTTTCTATAAGAGTTTAAATCTCCCGAATAATTATAATAATTAATAATTTCACTATTAACTATATTCTTGTTTCTAATTTAATGCATTTAAATTTTTGAAAATATTTTCGAATTTAATAATTTTTATTATTAATTATATTATAGTTTAAGTTATTTGTGTAGATAAATAATAAATTTTTATTAGTATAACAGGTCATGTTATATTTAATTGAATACTTTTTTAACCAATACAAACAAATACAATCTAAATATCATGAATTTATATCAAATGCTTAATTTAGAAACATTTGGGAGTGACTTATGCCCCAAGGGCTTCATTCTATTAAAATTATTTTATATATTGATATTAAATATACAATAAATAAAATATAATAAATATAAATATTAGTAAATTTAAAATTAATAATATACATACACACAAAAACAATATGAATAATAAAATTGAATAAATTATATTGACATAACGTGGTAGGCTTAAGTTGGGCGTTCTCCTCTCCTTCCACATGATTTTTTATTTAATTTCAAATGAAAAACCTAAAAAAATAATACACAATCAATATTCTATGAATCATATATTTAAATTTTTTATTATTTAGTTTGGATTATTCATATTTTTGGGTAATTTTCTCAATAATTCATTAACTTTAGTCATTTTTGGAATTGCGTTCTTCTTGTTACTAACGGAAATAACAATTAAACTATGCGAACTATTTATTGATCCAGGAGATTGGGTGGTTAACTTGATTAGTAGAACAATAAGGTTTCTAATAAACAATTTGTATATCATTTACTGTACCTGTTTCATATTTATTGTAAAAATTGTTCCATTTTAAAGATTATATTAGATATAATATATATATATATATATATATTATTATAATAAATTAGGGTGTTATAATTAACAGAGAATCGTTTCTTAAAAAACATTTTTTTTAGATAAGAAACAATAAATGGCAAGGGCCCATTGCAGCGATGAGACACACCGAGTTCACTCACCAATTCTTCTTCTTCTTCTTATTATTATTATTAGAAGATTATTGGTTTATATACACATATATCTTTTCAAAAACAATATCGCTATTACTTTAATTCAGGGGTGGCCAACCCGCGGCCCGCCGTAAACATTTTTGCGGCCCGCGAGATTCATCACACTTTTATATTTTGCGCCCTCATGAAACAAATATCGCACTATTGAAATAAATATGATTTCATTTTTTTTATTTCGTTGTTTTTTTTTATTTTTAGTATTATATATTTTTTACAATGTGCATTCAGTATCATTATTATTATATTATATATGTTTATATGTAAAAATAATAGTAAACATAATAAAAATTCATTATTTTTCAATTTGTCACACCAAACATTATCTATAATGGGTCTAAATCTAATATGAGAATGTATAATTTTATATGCGGCCCGCGAAGTTATGATGCATTTCCAAAGTGACCAGCAAGATCATTTGGGTTGGCCACCTCTGCTTTAATTGATATTCATTTAAATTAAAAAATATTTTTACAAAATAATTAAACATGATTTAAATTAATATTATATTAATATTTAATTACTATTTTTCAATATTATGCAATATGTACTTACTATTTTGTATCAATATTATGCAATATTTAATTACTAATTGATAAATATAATACCTCCTAGGTCACCTATGACCTAAGTTGAATCAGAATATTGCATTGTCATCTGAGTTACATATGTATTCGAAATTTCAGCTCATTCGAACATTGGGAAGTGAGTCAAATTAACGTTGCATTGATTTGACGACACAGAACCGGGTGTAAGCTAAATAAAAGCGTGTAATAAATGGCTAATATAGGCTAGATTTCTAATAATACATAATATAATATTTTGAACTAATTAACCAAAAGTGTGTACAAATTTGATTATTATGCATGAATAATTTTTATATTTTCTGGTTTAATTGTTATTCTTTATTTTCTAATTAATTCAATTTTTTATGCCAACACATGTCATACTTGAATTACTAGAGATTAATGATCTTAACTATTAATAATTATCTAAAGGCATATCTATAATAATCAGTACCATAAAATCATCATCAAATTATTTATTATACTTATAATCCAAACAAGATCCTATATCTATTAATTTAATTAAAAATAATTCCTTGAAAAAATTTTGAATTAACAAAAGAAAACGAGCATTCCTTTTTCAAACCATCTTTTAAATGAATAAATGCTTGAAATAACTACATGACTTAAAATAAAATTTGAAAATAAAAATTTATCATAAAAATGTGTAATATGCAGGGAGATATTCAGAAAACACAGCAAGGGAATCATAAATGACTTTTTAATCAGTGACAAGTAATATATGAATAGTTTGAAGACAAATAACAATTTTAAATTAGAAAATCTCTTATCGACATTTTTCAATTTAATAAATAAAGTAAAAAAACATCCCAATATAGTGGGAATATTTTGCAGAACAGATTTTTGATATGAAATTATTGATATAAAATTAAATAGTATTATTAAATAAATACTAAAGGTATATAACTGGCGGTAAATAAGATAACTCAGGTCTGGACTCTATTTTAATCCACACTGCTTGTCAATAAATTTTATTGATAAAGCTGTCTACAAATAACAGAATTTATTTTCATAACTTATTAAATACTAATATACCTCATAAAACTATTTCATTGAATTAAATTGAAGTAAAAATTAATAATAAAAACAAGTTAATTTATTTTAATAAAATTAAATATACTTAAATTATATTTCAATTTGTTTCAAAAAATATTCTAAATTTGGCCCAGGTAATTTTTTTTCTTTACAATGTGGCTCTTAAACAGTCCTAATTTAACACCTATATGGTTTTCGAAACGTTCTAATTAAATCACATATTACATTTCTTATTTACAAAACTCAATATTTTTTTAAATTTCTTTATCTATAATCTATTTTTCTAATTATTTATAACTAATATTATATTAAATATTGAATGTTATTACGATCAAAATTTTATAATTAAACGTATACTTTAAAAGAAATACAAAATATAAAAACTAATTATTTATTCATTTGAGAATTATGAAAATAAATGCTTTCATTAATAACTTTAAAATTATAATATGATATATGTACTTGAAATAAACTTGTTTTTATTATTATATATAATACTAATTCGTGTCGTTCTCTACAAAGTACAAACAAACGATACCTAATTATATATTTGGGTATGAATGTTTATTTTTTTTTTTTTTATTAAATAAGTAAAATTTCCTTTTATAATTATTATCTAAAAAGAGCCGTCAAAGTGCATTTATTTTCTATTATTATTTTAAAGTTGTTTAATCATTAAAAGGCAAAATTTCTAAATATCAAGTAGTATAAAATGTGAAGTGTAGAGCTCCATACTTTTCTTCAATATTTTTGTCTCTTCTGTTATTTATTACTGACTTTTTGACTCCATTTTCTCGTTCTCATTTTCTTCAGGCTTTCTTTTAAATTGTCTACCCATCTCAGACATCTACCTCTCAATCATTTCCTTTCGGTTGTCCATCTAGCTGCCTTAACAATTTTGTTTTTTCCTATTTTCTTTCTACGTGTCTTTTCGTAGTCCAATCGAACATGTTTCACTCACTTCCATTATAATATCGTGAAGACTTTTTATCATTCTTCAAACCAAAACTTTAGTGTGATTTTTAGATCCATTGAAAATTCCTTTGAAGGAAATAAAATAAAATCAATTTTTTTGTTTTTATTTTCTTTAGTAGTATTAATTTGGAACTTATCTTTTTATATTAAACTTAAATAAATTTGTTTAATAAATCAAATTTTTTCCCTTTGATTTTAATTTTATATTTAAATGTTTCATTTGTAAGATATTTTCCATTCATTAACTGTTTCGATTATTCCTGAACAACAATTATTCAAAGTTAGTTTATAAACATTCTTCTATTATCATTTTATAAAGGATACATCACTATAATTAATTAAGCTCTATACATAATACATGTCTTATTGTACATTTGAGATTTCATTATATTTTTTAATGTCTTGAAAATTATTTACTTATAATAGACTAGTATTCCTTTATCAAGTAGTAATTATATATATTATATTATATATATAGAGAGAGAGAAATTTCAATTGTATATAGTTATTGAAAACTTATTTATTGCTTTTTTATTATTTAAATATAAAAGACAGTTAAATTCATTATTTCTTTTCGAACCAATTCTGTTCATAACAAATATAATTTTTATCTGATAACGTTTATAATTTTATTTACCGGTCGAAATATATATATATATAGATAGATAGATAGATAGATAGATATGCAATATCCGCCATTCCCCAGTGAACTCATCTTTTTTGGCCCATAAATGCCGCGATGAATTCTATTCTCAAATACTCTAAATCTACTCTCGTCTCCTAAGGTCATAGACCATGCCTCACACCCATATAATACAACCGGCAAAATAATTGTTTTATATATTTTAATTTTGATAATAGTTTTGATGAAATAATTGAATTACTGCATGATAACAGGCGTTACCCGATTGCAACCTCGATTTAAACTCTTCTCGAATATTTTGATCCTTCGTGATTACAGATCTTAATTATTTAAATTGTTCTACATTTTCGATAGAGATAGATAGACAGATATAAATGAACAAATATAATTCTATGAGAAAATATGCTCATTGTATATAAGTATATACGAGGTGTGTTTGAAAAGTAAGGTGACTTTTCAAATTTCGCGTGCAACGTACTTTCGATTATCGATTTTTTTTTTGTTTTGTTATGTCGGTACACTCTTCCCGAACATCTGTACCAAGTTTCAACTGTATAGCATTTTTTTGTTTGGTTGTGAGAGGCGTAAAGGATATAAGTGTTTTGCATTCTCGGTGATTTTTTGCTTTCGAAAAAATGGATCAAAGGATTTGCATCAAATTTTGTGTAAAAAATAAAATAAAGTGATCCAAAACACTTGAAATGTTGACAGTGGCTTATTATTGCATGGAAAAGGTTTAAATATGGGCTACTATTTTTCTAACTTCAAATTGTTAGGTATTTAAAATAAACTTGAAGTCAAATTCATTCCTGCAATATAGACTGGGACAAGTTTACTAGGTATTTTGAAGAAAAGTTGCATCTTAAAAATATTTTATTTTGCATTCAATGAGGATTAAACAAGTCAATGATTGAATCAACCAGAGATTCCGACTATTAAATTTTGTGATAAGTCATGCGGACCCATACTGTAATCAACCTGTTTCCATCATTAGGCCACCAACCCTTTAAAGAAATCAAGAATAAGCTCATTAATGGTAACTAGTGTAAAATACGACATTCACGGGGAATTTTAACTGAGAGCAGTGCCGGCACATTAATAATACTAATATTCCCTTAAGTAGATACACTTAACACATACAAACATACATGACACCAAAAATTATTAAATCATAAGAGGATGGTTGTTTAAAAATTTTCAATTTTTTTTATGAATTCATATTATTGCTATAACATAACTTTAGAATTATTGATTTATATTATCTATGATTTTTAATTCTTTAATATTAAAATTAGTATTAATGGAACAATTAAAGCTTTAAAATCAATTTGATATTCATTACAATTTGATTTAATATATAAATATATATACACCGGGTGGGTTATTGAGAATTATATGATAAGAAACAATGAAATTAAATAATTAAAAACCCTACCCTATGTTTAAAGGGAAAAAGTGGACTACTTAATGATATAAATTTTTACAGCCCATAAAACGATTTAGTTCATGGTTTAAGTAAATTTATTTATTTACTTCTTTCCTTTGACTATATTCATATACTATATTATATCCTTCTACTATACTATCCTTATATTATACAATATAAATTTAAATCTAAGGGAATTAGAAAAGGATAAAATTAGGATGGAGGAGGGCTAGAATAAAGTCGTTTGAAGGAGTATGGTTTTTTACATGCAGGTTCAATAGACCAGCTAAAATGGATAAATTTTTTGATTATATTGTCTCCGGAGATAATTCATCCACGGTGATATAAATTAATTTATAGCTCTACCTTTATAATAGCATTCTAATAATTCAATTAGTACATTTTCCATGAAAACGTACTTTTTTTCTTATTATGTATTTTTGTAATTAATATATATAGGTATATATAATATATATGTCTATTAGAAAAAATATAGTAATTTTATTTATTTAAAAAATCAAAATTATAAATTATTTGATATTATTTTGTTTTAGATGTAAAATTGAGACATTTAAACAATATTATGACTTACATGACCACTGTAATTATATTTTTATTTTTAAGCCATTAAATGGGTGTTTTTCTTTTTTGAATGAATGCTCCATTAGTGAAAGTTTGCCTTTCTGCCAAAGTAAACCATTTGTTCCATGGGGGGTATAGAAATTCAAAAAATAGACTGATTTAGGTCAATCGGAGGAAATCATTTGTTGTTATTGTTGCCAGAGGAATATTCAGCCTAACAAAAGCCTGGATAGGAGTAGCAGCTACCTTTAGTTAAGCATCCTCGCCTGGCTTTTTGCTCACTTCATATTCAATCGTATGAAAGTCGTGACATCCGCTTCTCCGCTCTGCCCTTTTATAGCAGTCCAATGTTTCGAGAAGTTATTTATAATTCATGAAAGGAAATTGAGACAAAAGGTAATGTTGATTTATTTTTAATTATTTCAATAAGCTTAGCGTACAGTTTGACTATTTCAATCATCAGGTGTAACATTTTCTACAAAATTTATCTTTCGGAACAAGTTTTGTTAACTTCGCTTCTTTAATCCTTGCCATCGAGAAAGTAATCACGTTTCTAAACCAATGTTAATTTGCATACCTAGATAAGGAGAATCGTTATGATAGCCCATTAGCATCGTAGAGAATATTCAAAGAGAAGGTGATACAAGCGGTTTTCATACTTTTGAAATTTATTATTTATTATTTTATATAAATAAGAAAAAAATATTTTAATTAACTATAATTAGAGACATAATTTTCAATATGTCAAGAAATACAATATATTATATATACGAAATTATAAATTACAATGATCAATAAAAATCTTTTTCTTATGAATTGACCATTCTCATAACTTTTTAGTGTAAATGTCCATAAGAACTTTTAGATTATAAATTCAATTGAATTAAACTTTATTTAAACATAAATAACAGGTACTTGGGAGAGATTTTTTTAATTTCAATCTCGACAATGTGAAAATTAATATAAGAAATATAATTTGTATTTTTTTCAATTCCCTTAGAAAATTTTTGATTGTTAATAAAATACTATTTATTCATCCACTCAAGATCAAATACATTTTTTTAAACTTATAATGGATAACACTTGATGTTAATACAGTTTTTTCAAATATTCATTCATTAATTAAATTTACTTAAACTTGATGCCTTAAGATCAAATCTTATCATAGTATATATGTTTTTTATTCAGATAATATTTAATACTTTAATTAGAGTTTTGGAGGTTTTAAGTAAGCATTGACTTTAAATTTGTTATATTACTAGCTTTTATACAATTTCTTTGATTAAAATAAATTTATAATTTTAATAAGATGGAGGTATATACTATATAGAAATATCAAAAGCATAATTTGTGTTTCTCTTTTATTTATTTAGAAATTCCAGGCAAAAGATAATATAAAGAAAGTTTATACTAGAATGATAATACTTTTAATTATAAAATGCATATAGTAAAATTATAAGTTATATACTAGTATATAATAAATAAAATAAGTAAATCTAGAGATTATATACGAGGGGTGTTCAAAGTATTCTCGGTAACGGGGTAATTTAGCAGTGACGAAGGGATTTAAATTATTTCAGTTGGTAACGACACTCCCTGAGAACATAACCTCAAAATTTCATTTATTTCTCATTGGTACTAATCTAATTATCGTTGATGTAAGAAGACCAGAATGACTGATGCGACAATGTTGAGAAAAATGCTTTGGAGAAAAAAAGCATACACCTTACAGCCCAGACCTTGCCCCCAGTGATTACTAGTGATTACTTCTTGTTCCCCAACCTAAAAAAAAAAGATCTTCGTGGAAGAGGTTTTTCTGACGATGAAAAGCTGAAGGTGGCAATTAACGCACATTTTGAAGACAAGGAGGAAAAATATTTTTTAGAGGGAATTCAAAAGTTAGTTTTCCCGAGCAAACAAGTGTATTGAGGTTATGGGGGACTACATTGAAAAATAAATTTTAGTTAGAAGTTTCTGCATTTTCCTTCATACCTATACCGAGAATACTTTGAACACCCCTCGTATATATACGAAAATAAAACAATAATAAGCAATAATTTTAAAAAAGCAAAAGAAAACAATTTATATTTTATTAGAATATTCTCTTAAGCTCTCTTCTCTTATCATCGTTTCGGATGAAAACTAATTTTCATATAATAAATTTTTGAAATTGAACAAACTGAAAATTATTTTCTTCGTGTTAAAATATATATAATATTAGATATCATTAATCAGCAATAATTATATTCATATAAGATAAAACAAATAGTTAAAATATTACTTAATTAAAAATAAATAAATATATACATAAATAACAAACATTTACTTCTTTAATGCTAAGAAAGTGATGAAGTTAAATTAATTCTCGTTTTGAAATATTGTCCTTCTAATAAAATGAAAATATAAAAGTCTGTGAAAAATGATTATTCTATTACTTTTAGTAGATTAATTATTTATAATGTCTTGAAGACAAATATAGTTATTAGATTTATTTATTTTGATAAAACTTATTTTTCAAATATATTGTTTTTTTAATTCAAAAATATTCTTTTTTTTTCTTTGAGAAAAATTATTATCCCGATAAAAATTGACTATCAAAGCCAAAAAGTTAATCTTTAGAATACATAATGGCATCTATTTAATAAAAACAAAGAAAATTATGCAAAGCCGTCTAAATCTCAAATAGAATAGATTTTAAAAATATCCTTTCAGATTATTAAAGGGTTGCCAAGCCCTTTCGAAAGTTAGATAGTTTTTTTTCTTTTTTGTTTGAATATAAATTTTCATTGTTTTTAATTATAAACATGATTGAATTCAGAATATTTGATAATAAAATTATTCCTAAAATTTGATATCCTAAAAGATTAAATCACACTATTATTTTTTAAACTTAGATTTTAAAAGTAATAAAATTGAAAAGATGAAAGAAACACATGGATGGAATGCGAAAAGAGAATGAAAAAAGACTAGTGAGAATTTTATAGGTATTTATAATCAATGTCGAGTTAATAGACAAGAACTTTGTGCTCACACAATTTAAGGGTAGATGTGGGTAGTGCGAATTGAACAAAGATAGAAATTGAATGAGCTGGCTTAGGAATTAATAAATTAACAATTGAGTAACAACACAGAAATAAGTATATATATAATAAACAATAATTGTCTTTAGCGATCTAGTGATCTAGTGAACTTGTTTTATAGCAGTCCAAAGCTTTAAAACTCTGATGGAAAAAAAGATCAATTTTTACCGACCGACGATAGTAAGGGAGGTATTGTTTTCACACCAAATTTCACATGTGGAGATTTTTACATATCTCCACGAATCATGCATTTTCTTAACAGAAAAATGATGTCGGTCCGTCCGTCCGTCCGTATAGATGTGTAGAGCCTGAACGGCTGAACGGTTTTTGATGAAATTTGGTATATTTACTTAATACATCAGTGGGATGAATTGATCAACTTTTGGTGCAATTCCGGAAACCGGAAGTGGTAGTATTAGCGATCGACGATAGGAAGGGAAGGGTTATTTTCACACCAAATTTCACATAAGGAGATTTTTTATATATCACCACGAATCATGCACTTTGTATTGGTTTTATCCTCGAGAAAAATCATTTTTATTAGTTTTATAGTTTTATAGTTTTTATTAGTTTTTCTTGATTTAAAATTATATGACGTCATCCAGACATTCATGACGTCACAGTCTGGTCTTGCATATATATTATAAATAAAATAAAATTAAAAATATTTATGTTATATCCATATCTGTTATTTATTACATTAATAGATATATTAAAATTATTTGGAATTGTGTCTATAGCTGGAAATTAATTTATTTCAAACCGTCGGTCGGTTCGGACCTGGCCACAGGTCAACTTATTACCGACCGACGATAGTAAGGGAGGTATTGTTTTCACACCAAATTTCACATGTGGAGATTTTTACATATCTCCACGAATCATGCATTTTCTTATCAGAAAAAAGTATTTTTAGCATGATGTCTGTCCGTCCGTCCGTCCGTCCGTCCGTATAGATGTGTACAGCCTGAACGGCTCAACCGATTTTGATGAAATTTGGTATATTTACTTAATGCATCAGTGGGATGAATTGATCAACTTTTGGTGCAAATCCGGAAACCGGAAGTGGTCCGTCCGTCCGTCGGTCCGTCCGTCCGTATAGATGTGTACAGCCTGAACGGCTCAACCGATTTTGAAGAAATTTGGTATATTTACTTAATCCATCAGTGGGATGAATTGATCAACTTTTGGTACAAATCCGGAAACCGGAAGTGGTAGTATTAGCGATCGACGATAAGAAGGGAAGGGTTATTTTCGCACCAAATTTTACATAAGGAGATTTTTTTACATATCACCACGAATGTATTGGTTTTTATCCTCGGGAAAAATCATCTTCATTATGTTTTTCTTAATTTAAAATTATATGACGTCACCCAGCCCTTCATGACGTCACAGCCTCGGGTAACGCCGGCTACTACAGCTATATATTATAAATAAAATAAAATTAAAAATATTTATGTTATATGCCTATCTGTTTTTTATTACATTAATAGATATATTAAAATTATTTGAAATTGTTTCTGTAGCTGGAAATTAATTTACTTCAAACCGTCGGTCGGTTCGGACCTGGCCACAGGTCAACTTATTTTTTTATGAAAAACATATCTATGTTTAATTTATGTTATGTTTGGTTACTAAAGAGATTTAGAAGATATTACTTTTATTATAATTATTATATAATTACATTGACAAAATAACTTTGAGAATAGGAACAACATCCTGGTATTAAATCTAGTAAATAGAATCAGAGTAAGATTCTCTCTACAAATATTTTTCAGTAAAATTATTATTATTATTAAATCTTATTCAATCCAATGGATAATTTAACATGGAAAACAAATATAATTATCGTATAAGAGATATAATAAATTTGGAAAAATGAAATATAATGAAATTGATTAAAGAGATTTAATAAATGGTAAATCTTTCTTATTCAATATTCCCTTTAAAATAGAATATTTATTAGTGTTTTCATCATTAATTTATTTCAGCAGGAAATTTATAGTTGTATTTGATTATGATAAAAAGGAATAAGAATGGAATTATTTAATAATAATTTAATTATTTTATAATAAAATAACTCCTAATTTTTAATAAAATTATTTAATTTGAAATTTTTCTAAAAGAACGTAAACAACTAAAATAAAATAAAAACAATTTTACGATTTCTAGGTTTCTTCTTTCTTTATTATGTAGGTAGCTATAATTAAAGAAGAGTAATCATGAAAGAGAATCTGAAATGAAGTGTTTGGAAATCTAATTAAACTTTACTGAGTGCTAATTAAGAAAACAGTCAACTTAATTTTCAGTTTTCTTTTAAATATCTACGTCTATATCTATATCTTTGGAAATATATAGATCTATTGAAAATATTGATATATGTATAATTTAATTATTGCAATTATTTAAAAGATATTTATAAAAATTATAATTTTTTCTTTGTTTTTTTTTATTGTATTTACTTCGTTCTTTGTTTTTTCTTGTTTTTTTTGTAATTTGATAATTAAAATCAAATTAAAATTTATAATTAAGTAATTTTTAAGATTAAATAACATAACACATTATATTTAAATTAAAATTAATAAATAATATTTATTAAATCAGCGCAGGTATAGTGCATATATATTCGGGTTTTATTTTTGAATTGAGATAGATTATCTTCAATTAAAGTATATTTTGATTAAAAATTAATATGTAACTTGTAATTGAAATTAATAAATTATTATATTCATTCATACCTAAAAAATTGTTAAATAATCGAAATAATCATGCATTCAAATTTAGAGAATAAAAATGGATTCGGCTTAATTTATCTGTCCTTCCTTGTTATCCCACAATTCATTAAAAGGGATCTGTAATAGCGATGGTTTAATTAGATGATTAAGTCATATAATACTTGATAAATTATTCTAATTAATACATCATAAATTCTTTTAATTTATAAATCTTTTTAAATGAAAGAAAAAGGGAAAGAAATTATGAAAAACCTTATTATGTCTATAAAAAAATTTAGATTAAATATTCTTAGTGACAGAAACATTAATGTCAAATGCCCAAAGGGGAAAAAAATGGTGTCCAATATTTCATTAATCATCTTTTTGTTTTATTACACAATATATTGTTCATCAAATATTAAAATTTATAACAAATTAGGGTTGTTCTTGACATAGTCTATCATTCTCAATTAAATTTGTAATTATATGTATTATAATAAAAGAACCAATTTCGTCTTCTTTCAAGTGCTTAATTACATACTCATTCCTAATAGATATTTAATCACAATTAAATATTAAAATAAAATTGTTTTTTATAAACAACCCTTAAGAGTTTGTTTTTGAGTAGCAATTTTTTTTAAAAAAAAATATAATAATAAATCAACCCGAACATAAATGGAAAGTCACGTTCCCCTTGTATGATTTTTAAAGATATGTAGTGTATTCAAAAGTTAGACATAATAATGAAAAATTAATTTAAAAAATAAAATTAAACTAATCACAAGAGTTCCTATTTAAAATAAATAATTTTCACTTTTAAATATATCAACTATATTATTAAATTAATCGTAAATGTTTATTTTCTTATGATGGATGACACAATTTTACCTAATTTAATTATAAAAATTATTTTAAATAAAAAATTCAATTAAAATTATATTTCATTCAATTTACCCAGTCAGTAATTGATACCCTGCCAGTAGTTGATCAAATGTACCAAATATTGTGCTATTTTTAGGCGAAAATAGGAAATTTAGAAAGGTCAATTCCAAACAGTGGCGTACCTAAGGGGGGGGGGGTGCGGTCCGCACCGGGCGGCACTTATCTTGGGGCGGCATTTTTTATATTTAGTTATAGTTGTAAAAAGCAACTTATTCATTTCATATTTATTTTTTTTCTTTCTTGAATAATAAATTATTATTATGATTATTATAAGTTTACTATTTGATTTATATAAATTATGATCAACTATATGATTTCGAATATTATTCCTCGGTGTATATAAATGCATTTTAGTGTAAATTTTGAATTCTAATTCCAAGAACAGGATAATAATTTTATTTTATTGTATTCATTAAAATTCGTTGAATTCGTAAACGCATCTTTACGATTTTGTTCGGCAATTTTTCCTAACTAAAATTTTTTGATATCAGTTTATAAATGTCATTTCTTTTGAAAAGTTTATATGATTACTTTGAAGTGATATACCAATATTTTTTTAAATCATAGATTTTTCTTTTGAAAAGCAGAGCCGGCGGAAAAAATATAAATATAAATTTTGAGAGCATTATACACGATTTTTCTAGTATGAAAGCTAGACGAGTAAATATTATATTAATATGTTTACAACTGCATACAAATATGTGTAAAAAAATTTACTCTGTGTATTAATTAATATTGATTAAATAACTTAATAATTTATTTATGTGTATTAATTTATAAAAACCACTATTTGATTGACTTATAATAGAAAGGGCGGCAAACTGGAGATCGCCTCGGGCGGCAAAAGTTTTAGGTACGCCACTAATTCCAAATATAATTGTATGAATATTGATAAATTTACTTCAACTTACTGATAAGTATGAGGAGAGTATCCTTAGCATCATTATCGCCGATGGTAGCATGTGGTCGCCTATCCGCCAATGGAAGTGGGCGGAAAAGAAGAATATTACTTTTTATGAGTGAACTAATATAGAAGAACCTAAGAGAACCAGCAAGACAAAAAATATATTTTCGGTTCCTGAGTTGGACTTCCAATATTGTTACAAAATTATATTTATAATTTTCTTTGTGCAATTAAAATAAGTTTAAAAAATTTAAACTATTATATTTTATTGTTTTTGTATTATATTTTATTTTATTTGTTCAATGGAAAGAAAAAAAATCAATAATCAACTATTGGAATGACATTGATGAAAAACTAGATGCTCCCGATCTACTGGTCCAACAACACTTCAAAAATATAAACTTTTTTTCTTTATTTCATTTAATAAATAGAGGAGCTAAATTTTGTTCTTAATAGAACATAAATAAGGTATTGTGTGTGTGTGTGTGTTAATGGTATTAGTTTAATATTACGAGTGAACCTCTGCTATATGAAAAGAATTGCATAGCATTATTTGATCTACTACTGACTGGGCCACCCTATTTATTTATACGAAAAGTTATTATATATGTTTTATATAAGTATATATTATTTTTAATGATGTACTTTTACAATTTACTTTTCTTAATAGCGAGTAAAATAGTGATTTTAAATTTTTTTTATAACATATTCCTTTACTCAAATTCACAAAAGAGATCAACAGAAGATCATACTAATTTGAATCTTTTATAAGAACCAATGATTTCAAAACTAGGTAAGGTCATAATTAATATTTATTAATTTAATATACAATTTATATAGATAATTACATCAATGCTGATTTAGATATATTTTTAAATTAATTGGGTCACGTCAAATAAATTGTTGTATTTGAATTTATAGTCTTTGATATTAAACATAATATTTGACATCTTTGTGAAATTTATATAAAAAATATCTATATAATCAAATATATAATATACATAAAATAAAGGTATTTATTTATCGAAATAAATTTCTGTTTTATATAAATAATTTTATTTGGATATTGTTAATAATATTGTTAAATATTTTTTTTAAATACTTATTTTTACATCTAAGTTATATTATATTTTCATTGATATTATATAATATATTCATAAATTAAATTAAAAAATTGTTAAAAAGGTACTATACACCCTTCATTCCAAAAGAAACCGAACTTTTTAAAAAAACAAAAAAACCAATGTACATTTTGGAACAAATCATTTTATTAATCAATGTATTCCCCTTCTGCATTGATACACAAATTTACACGCTCCAACAAGTTGTCAAACGACTTCTCCATGTCTTTTATTGGATTGGTCTTTAGGACGTCGATCGTCGCCTTCTCAATGGCGCTTCAATCGATGCGTGCCACTTTCCTTTCATCGCCAAATGCAGTTTAGGGAACAGATAGAAGTTGCACGGATCCAGATCTGGTGAATAGGGCGAATGATGCAAAGGAATAACGTGATTTTTGACCAAAAATTCAGTTACAAGTCACGAATGATGTGATGGTGCATTATCGTGCAAAAGAGTCCAACTGCCGATTTCTCGATATAAAAATCAATTTCCAACCGATGTACAAAACACACTGACATTTGAAACGCAATAACTTTTGTTGTAAACATCCAAATGTCATGAAATTTATACCAGTTATCAATGAGGGACTAAGCCATCTACGGGTAAAATATTACAACAGATGGCATTAGTGGTACTATTTTTTTTTAAAGTTCGGTTTCTTTTGAAATGGAGGGTGTATAAGTATTTAATATAGTTGTAATGATATAATAAATAGCAATTAATTGAAACCTCCAAACATGCCATTTCACAAACGACTTAGTGGATTCAAATGTAGCCATTTTTTGTGATGTATAGTTATTTATATAATATGTATAATTAATAATAATAATCGGTCGTTAAAACGATGCATCTGCTGTAACACCACAAAAGCCCAACCCAATAGAACAAAACTTGTGTGGTTATGCCTCTATGTTCCGAGAAATTGATTCGATTTATTTTATAATTATTCATATTTTTTTGAGTTTCCATATATTTATTATATTACTAGCTGCTCAGAGCGCCTTCGGCGATGTTCACACCTAGACGGTGTCTCTGCCCCCTGTACCCCCTGAAGTCTATCTTTTTTAACCTCTCTTCTTTTTCTTCTTCTGTCTCAGTAGAGTGACCTGCTGCATGTAAGACCCTATTTTTAAAAAACCTATTTTCTCCCTCAGACTGAGACTCAATTGATCGTTTTTTAATTTAAGGTTCCCTATCTTTGTTTTATAATTTTAACTAATCAGATGACCCTACCTGACTTAATTTTAAACGTTCTTTCCTTTGCCTACTATTTTTTAAATACCTACATAAATTTGATTGAGTTATGTGCTTACAAACCCATTTTGCGATTCATTTTTATATTATAGAAAATACATATTACTTATATTTATTTTATAATATATTTATTTGTTTAATCATTAAAATAATGTTTTATTTATTATTATTATTTGTTTAGTTATTTTTAATTCTGTATTTTACAAATATTTAATTCTTTTTTATTTTGTTTCAATTGAAATCACCTCATCTCTTGTTATTTTTGTAAAAATAAATTTGTATATTTTATGTTTTTGGTGTTTTTTATAGCACCTAAATAATACTTAAATAAACCAAAAACCACCTGAAATTTCCATTTTATGAATTGCATGTCCCAAAGACCTAATTATATAATTGATATTGATTTTATATTAGTAAAACTTTGTCCATTTAGATCAGTGATTCTAAACCTGGGCGATATCGCCCCCTGGGGGGCGATCGACATCTTAAAGGGGGCGATTATTTGACTAAACGATTTTGGGGGGCGATAAGTTATTTTTGAGGGGCGAAATCATTTTCAACTCTAAAAAAAGGTAAGATGATATTGCGAACAGGCTTTTTAAACATTTCCTCTTTTTTTCAATTTTTTTCGATATGGTTCTAAAAAAAGGTCAGATGATTTTGCAATCAGGTTCTGAAACTCGATTTTTCACTATGGCTCTAAGTATCACCTAGTATTGGGGATTATCATGCAATTTTTATCTTAAAAAACTTTATAGGGGGGCGAATTAAGAATCGGGTCTTACAAAGGGGGCGTTTGGTCCAAAAAGGTTGAGAAACACTGATTTAGATGAAGATATATCTGAAACATTTGTGTTTAGATTATAATATTTTTTTAAAATAGTTTTGAATTTTGTTGTTTATTTTCAACATTTCTGAATTTACATTAATAAAGAGTCGTTTCATAAATAAAAGATGTAGATGCGTTTTATGTAAAATTTATTAAAATGAATCTAGATCGTTTGGAATCGTTATTTATTCTAATCAATGATATACAATTGGGGATTTTTGGAAAGGAACTGGTATTCATATGGGAAGAATAGGAGATAAACTTGAGTGGAAAAAATTAAAAAAGACTCCTTTTAATTACTACACTAATAACAATTGTTGATTAAATTTAAAAAAATAAGAAATAATTCGTACTATTCTTGCGTCTATTGATAATTGATTTACGTTAATTTTGTTTTGTTTACTTAACTTCTTAACTGTTAAGTTATAATTTCATATTAGATTTTTTAAAACGATCTCATTAATAACTGTTTATATTATAATCTTACATTTTTATAAAAAAACTTTTGCAAATTTAAATAGATATTTTATGAACAATAAATTAACATTTACTAGTTTAAAACCAATAAAAAATTAAAAAAAAAATTAATTCATTAAGTTTTCGATTTTAAATATAATTTGATTATATTTAATACATAATGAATATTAATTAATTTAACATTTTTTTTATTTTATTTAATTGTATTATCTTTTCTTTTTTATTTTTGCAAAATGTAAAATATAATATATCTTGATTCTAGAAATAATTACTTAATATAAATTGTTAATTTTAACTTAATTAAATTATGAACCGAACCCAAACTTTAATTATTGATTAATATTATTGTTGTTATTATTATTACTTAAAATTTCTTAAATCAGAAAATATAAAATAATTTATGACTACATAGATAATTCAGTTAAAGTGATAATAATCAATGGAATCATTTTTTATTTGTTCAATAGATCTTTTGTATAATCTGTTTTAGGGGTTTTTAATGATTTTCTCTAAAAGTTTTAGAATATTTTTTTTTCACTAGAGAATTTATCAAGGTATCATTAGGTAGCCCGAAGATTAAGGTGTATATGAATTGTTATGGAAACATCGAGAATATATCTTTCTATAACAAATTTAGCTTCTAAAGTTTCTTTATTTTATTTTTTATTAATATTTAATTTTCTTTTTAATTAAGAAATATTTTTAAGCATGTATAATTTAAAAATAATATTATAATAAGAGATCTAAAATAAAATTGTATAAATATATTAACTTTTTTTAAAATATATAATAAGTATATAAATAAATCTTAAAATAAACTAAAATAATTTTTAATTAATTTATTTTATTGAAATTTTAGAAAAATTCATTTGTTTAGAAATATATTTTTTTCAACCATTACCATAAGATTTAATGTTTTCGATTCTAACTGAGGACTAGGTTACTTAGAAATTTTCAATATGTAAATTATTAATTATATTTGTGTTGAATGAATTGAGTTAATTTCATTGAAATTCTATTATTAGAATTCAATAATCAAATCCACTGATTCACTTTCTCCCTTTCCAACAAATTAACTTCGTAATTGAGATTTTATGTAAATAAACATAATTATAGAAATACATATGTGAATATATACACTACTATGATATACCTAGTACATAAGTTGAAAATGCAAATTTTATAAAAATACAATGATACTTTTTTTGAAAGTCATAAGCTTAGTCTGTTACAAAATAGTCGTTAGTTAAATAAAACAAATAAACTTTTAATTTAGAGATGAGTAGGGATCTCTAAACAATTTTTATTAACCAAACAAATTTAATATATTGCAAGTGTAAATGTGATACATCAATGATACATCAGTGATAATGCAACTGATATGAAATTCAGTGTTTAAAATAATTAAATGATTTAAGAAAAAATATATATATAAATGAGAATTTTCCAGTTTGTAACGGACAAAGTATTTATATTCTTATTTAATTTTTATTATACATTTTATTTTGTTTATCTATTTTTTTTAGTTTATTTTGTTTTCTATTCTCTTTTATTAACAAAGTTATTTGGTCGCATTATTCTTAAAATGTAATATATATATAGATATTATATTTCACATAAGGGGAGGAACCATCCCTCCAACTTTTGATATTTTTAGACAGTTGAGAATGGACAGTGGAACTAGTGAGATATCATCCTGATATGACCTGTATTTATCACGTCCCGTGATATAATTATTTTGTATATAATCATTTTTATTATCACACCCTGTGATACAGTTTAACTAGTGATATCATCCCGATATGACCTGGTATTTATCACGTCCCGTGATATAATTATTTTGTATATAATCATTTTTATCACACCCTGTGATACAGTCGAACAAGTGATATCATCCTGATATAACCTATACTTATCACGTCCCGTGATATAATTATTTGTGTATAATCCTTATCATCACCCCCTGTGATAATTATTTCTGCTAATTCCAGTGACAATAGTGAATTACATTTTCTTATTTTTTTCTATTTAAAAATTGTATATTTAATTTGTTAATTTTTTTTATCTATTTAATTAAAGTAAATTAATGTGAACATTATTATTGTGTTTTCCCTTTTCCCTTAATTTTTCAACACTATTTTATACTTTGGGATATCCAAAGTTGGCGCCCATCATTAACTTAACATAATTAACAATTCACGGTCATCGTGGGTCATTACAAGTGCCTCATACTTAGATCCCCTTATAAATTGGCACCCAACGTAAGAGGATCGTCTACAAAGTGACCCCAACTTGAAACGGTCCTCCTTATAAAGTGGCAGCCCAACCTGAGGCCCGATTAGTACACCACGGCTCCTGAGAAAAATTACATTATTCATCTTTGGTGAGCAGTATCATCACTTTTGGTCTCAACGGACTTATACTACAATTTAATATTTAATTAATAAAATAGAAATTTAAAACTTTTACTTTTATACTTTAAATTTAAATAAATCATATCTCCTTGTCTATTATAATAATATATTTAACACTTGTTAATTATTTTTTTTTATTTTTAATTTTCACATTTATCTAACAAATAGAATATTTATCTATTTAATTCTAATTCAATAAAAATAGTTTGAATATATTAATATTATTATTAGTTATAATTAATTAATTTATATGTTTAATTTGTAATTTTTTTTTTTGATTTTTAAATTTTATTCTACTACATTATATTTAAATTAATGAATTAATAAAATTGATAAAATATCACTATATTTTCAAATATTTAAATACTTTTTACATATTTTAAATTATATTACAATTATCTTATTTTATAATTAAACATTGTATAATTCAATTGTACGCGACTAAATAACTTTTAATTTTGATTAATTAATTAATTTTTTTTTCTTCTCTTTGGTTAACATTAAATTTAATTATCCTATTAAAAATGTCATTTTTCGGCAAAGGGAAAAAGGAGGATCTTATCCTTTTAGCACAGGAATTAGGAATAGTTATGAATTTAGATTCTCGTAGGATCGATATAAAAAATGACATCACGTCATTGCCTGATTATGATGAAGACCTTACACGGGAATTACTTATGACCATCATAGAGGATAGGAAGGAAAAAGAAGAAAGAGAGAGGGAAAGGGAGAAAGAAGAAAGAGAGAGGGAAAGGGAGAAAGAAGAAAGAGAGAGGGAAAGGGAGAAAGAAGAAAGAGAGAGGGAAAGGGAGAAAGATGAAAGAGAAGAAAAGGAGAAGGAAAGACAATTTGAACTAGAGAAACTCCGAATTCAAACCGTAGTGAACCAGGTAGAATCACCAACCCCACTTCAACCGAAAGTAGATATATTGAAATTCTTACCTCTATTTAAAATTAACGATGACGATATTAATACGTATCTGCGTCTTTTCGAAAGACAAATGAATTTTCTTGGCATATCTGAGGATGCATGGGTCACTTATCTTATTTCGGTCTTACCCACAGATATTACCACTCTAATAATTAGAGAACCAAATGAAGTCGCCCAAGACTATCAACATATTAAGAAGCTCCTACTTCACCGATTTAAATTAACTACGGATAAAATAAGAAAACTTTTCTCCACCTCCAAGAAGACATCGGAAAACACTTGGAAAGATTTCTACTTCAATCTACGCGGTTATCTAGAAGCCTGGCTATCCGATCTAAAAATTGAAAATTTTGATCAACTTAAAAATTTGATCCTAGCTGATCAAATGAAAAGAAAGTGTTCATCCGAATGCAAAGATCACTTCCTCGACTCTTGGGAAACATTGGTAGATCCCCTCGATCTCGCAGAAAAATTCGACTCCTATGATAACTTAAGGGCCCCATTTTCAAAAACAATTACTTCAAATAAATCTATCGAACCCCCTAAATCGAAATATTATGATCGGAAACCCTTTAGAAACTCACAACCTCGTGAAAAACAAAAAGAAGAGACTGACTCTTCAATAATTCGTTGCTACGGCTGCGGAACTCCAGGAGTCACCAAACCAAGGTGTCCAACTTGCAATCCGAAGCAAGGAAATACCAACGCACACGCCTTGCGGTGTGACGTCACTACAAATAGAGATACTAAACTCGCTCTAATAGAAGCCTCCATCTATGAAGCTTCTGGTTCTATTTGTGTTGACAGCGGGGCCACTCGCTCAATTGGCGGTCAGCGTCTTCTCAGCTATTTAAGACAACGAGGAGAACATTTTAAAGTAGAAAAACTTTCCTTAACTCTAGCTGACGGGAAAAAGCGTATACATTCCGTGTTATTAGCTACAGTTCCTGTAAAAATCAAAAATCAAATAATACATATAGAAATGATATTCCTACCCAATGTTAGTGGAAATAGATCACTATTAGGTCTTGACTTTCTCAGAAAAGCAGGTTTAGTATTAGATATGCGAAACAATCGCTGGTATTTTCATAATTATCCTAAGAGAAAATACAAATTTATTCAAAAAAATCTCTGCACCACTGATGAAAATAATACTGTTGTTGAAAACACTATTCAGCTAACTGCGGTACAGAACATGAAACTTGCCCATTTATTAAAAGAACATGAAACTGTCTTTCAACCAGGGGGAGAGCCAACTCCTTACGCTGGACATGATATAAACACAGGCGGTTGTTTGAATGCGCTGCAAAGGGCCGTCGATTCCATGGACGGTACCAAAGTCAGCAAAGAAGATCCTGCTGTCCGATATAGACAGCTGGTGGGGTCTCCGAGAGCCCATCGGGGTCCACCAGGAGTTATGGAGCCATCACAAACTCAAAAACATTCATTTACTCAAGGACTTGTTCCCCCTCATACATCAGCATTGCGTCTAAGCCACGACACGCGTTCTACTCCAGTAGTTCCTCTACGTAAGCGAGGAAGGCCAAAAATTGTCCGTTCCTAGGGCTGATCCCTCAATCAAAAGACCTCGGAATCAGAGGGGGAGGATGTAACGGACAAAGTATTTATATTCTTATTTAATTTTTATTATACATTTTATTTTGTTTATCTATTTTTTTTAGTTTATTTTGTTTTCTATTCTCTTTTATTAACAAAGTTATTTGGTCGCATTATTCTTAAAATGTAATATATATATAGATATTATATTTCACATAAGGGGAGGAACCATCCCTCCAACTTTTGATATTTTTAGACAGTTGAGAATGGACAGTGGAACTAGTGAGATATCATCCTGATATGACCTGTATTTATCACGTCCCGTGATATAATTATTTTGTATATAATCATTTTTATTATCACACCCTGTGATACAGTTTAACTAGTGATATCATCCCGATATGACCTGGTATTTATCACGTCCCGTGATATAATTATTTTGTATATAATCATTTTTATCACACCCTGTGATACAGTCGAACAAGTGATATCATCCTGATATAACCTATACTTATCACGTCCCGTGATATAATTATTTGTGTATAATCCTTATCATCACCCCCTGTGATAATTATTTCTGCTAATTCCAGTGACAATAGTGAATTACATTTTCTTATTTTTTTCTATTTAAAAATTGTATATTTAATTTGTTAATTTTTTTTATCTATTTAATTAAAGTAAATTAATGTGAACATTATTATTGTGTTTTCCCTTTTCCCTTAATTTTTCAACACTATTTTATACTTTGGGATATCCAAAGTTGGCGCCCATCATTAACTTAACATAATTAACAATTCACGGTCATCGTGGGTCATTACAAGTGCCTCATACTTAGATCCCCTTATAAATTGGCACCCAACGTAAGAGGATCGTCTACAAAGTGACCCCAACTTGAAACGGTCCTCATTACAAAGTGGCAGCCCAACGTTTGGCTCGATTAGTCATCCTTACAAGTTTAAAATTAACAAACAAATTTTACAATATATATATATATATATATATATATATATATATATATGGATAAGATTAAAGAAAATATTAAAAATAATATTTAAGTTTAACTATAAAAATTGTCAAAGTTTATAATAGATTTAAACTTTAATTAATAAATTGATAATAAAAAATATTTTAACAATCCAAAAGAAAGATTTCTAAGGATTAATGAAGTATTAATAGAATTAAAATAATTTTATTAAAGTTTTAATGTAGTTTTATCTATACCAAAATTTTGGTCTTTTCTTACAAGGTCCAAAGCAGAAGTGGTCCTAGATTTTGCATAATGTTGGATGATTAGAGCAGGTGGGTTCCAAAAAGGTGGGACGAGATCTTGCCAATATAAGAAAATTAAAATTCAATAAAGAAGCTCACTACTACGGCGATTATTCAAATGTGTCTATTTATTTATTTATTTTTGAACAATAACAAAAAATATTTTTTATTTTACATATTCCTGTAAATAAATAAATAATAATACTCGAGACTTTCTTGTGACAGACTGTGATGCTAACGACTAAACTCTCTTATTAAATTGTTTCATTTTTCAATAATTTATTTTATATTTTATTTAAATATTTTTATCTGCACGTGTATTTATCAAAAGAATTTAATATTAAAATATTTATTTTGAATTTGAATAATTCGAATTCCCGGATTATACTTACATTATTAGTTATAAATCTTAATTCTAATTAAATATTAATTCTTTTTACAAATCAATGTTTATGTTTGATTTAAATTAAAATTATAATTTGTAGAAATTTTTTTATGTTCTCCCGAATATTTTCTTAAATAATTAAAAAAAAACCCTGACTTTTGTACATCCTTCGCAAGCGAAGCGCCTATCAATTAGGTGTCCTTTGAATAAGTAGAACCTGTCTTATCAACCTTTACTTTTATTTTCTTGATCGGAGGCGCTACTTTTTATCAAGTAGCTTCCCAAATTTGATCTCGAAGTCTGAGTTGACCCGTCCCATAGATCTCAGTTAGAGAAAATCCTTTTGCCAGGCCCGGGACTTGAACCCTTGGCCACGAGAATGTGAGTAACACTGTTTTAAATTTATGTTTAAAGATTATGTTTATTAGCCAATTTTTGATACATAAAATTTTTTATCTCATAACATAACAAACAATACCTCCCTTACTATCGTCGGTCGGTAAAAATGGTTTACAATAATTTAAACATTTTATTGGTCGTAATTAGTATACATTTATTTTATTTTATAGATTCTCTTACATTAAACTTATTTTGAAATAATTTTTATTTGACTTATTGATTAGGAAAAAAACCTAGAATGTTGGGAATGGCGAGAAATATTTATAGGGGAGGGTGGTTGGGGTGGTATTTGTGATAAATTTTTTTTTTTTTTATATTTTACATTTTGTATATACATTTTTTCTATTTACAATATACATAATAATTATTGTTATGGTGACACTCTATCTGCTATACAACCATGATACAAGTACACAAGATATCGTATTTATAAAATGATAATAATAGCTTGTAATCACTTATATTTTACAAAATAAAATTTACTTTTAAAAAAATAAACATATTTAAAAGTAATCATATCTGTTTTGTGTTTATTTTCATAAAATTTGTTAAAATACTGAAACAAAACTGTGATTTACATGCTTACTTATCTGCCTGCCGGTTGACGTCATGCGCAGAATAGGACGAGTTTTCGCTGTGAAGTGAACATACCTTGTTTTCTTGTATCATGCTATACAACAGCATTTGATGTACATTTTGATTCTATCTGTTTTATCTTTATTTTGAATAGAATTGATATATTTGAAAATTTTCAAAGTTATATTTTTGTTTAAAGAGGGTTCATAATTAATTGATTTGTCATTTTTTAAGGTTGATATGATAAATTGATGGAATCTCATTATCATCCTGGATGTAACCTTTTCTGTCTAGGTATATAAATGCTTCTGGAGGTATGAAGCATGTTTCTAAAATTTTTACAAAATATTGTTGATTCTGAAAGATTAAACTATAAATAAGACTGTTAAAGGTTGGGTGTAGTATATGAATATAGTGATTCCTAATTAGTTTTATGAAGAAATTGTCCATGCGGTTAATATTTGCTTTTTCATATATAATGAAGATATTCTGTTTTGCTCGAACGGGATTTACCTAGGCATGCCCGGATTCAATTTCTTTCGAATATTCTAATTGTCTCCATTGTAGAAGCATGTATGTTGAAGAAAATGTTACATCATATGACATGATAGGGAAGATGAGGAGTTGCTAACAGATTATTTTAATCCTAGGATTAAGAAATTTATAATACAATAATGTTTTATGTTTAATAAATTTTGACTTTGCTTTCGATAATTGATTGTTTATATGGATGTTAAAATATAAATAATTATCCAGTTGTAACTCTAGGTATTTTTCTAGGGTTTTTGTTTGGAATGTTTACAATATTAAACTTTTAGTTAAACTAGAAGTTTTTTTTTGAAGATATAATTTTCTTTGTTTATTGTTGATCTAAATAAAATTGTTTCACATTTGTTTGAAGTATAATCTCCAGGTGTCATAAAATGAGTGGATTTTTTCAAAAATTGATTGAAGTTAAATTTGGATTTCTAAAGGATTTTTCCTAGAGACATACACAATCAGATCGTCTGCGAAGGCTATAGCTTTTTATCAGGGGATACATATAGGTTGAAACATTTTAAAATGTCACTAATGAAAATATTGAATAATATAGGGGAGTTTACAGTGCCTTGCTGAAGACCGTTTGGAATCTCAAATTGCAAGGATGATGTCACTGATCTGTTGATAACTCGTAACGATATATTTTCTATCATACTTATAATCATTTTATCAAATTTCTGCTGAACCATTTTTTGATCATTTGAAAAATCAAGCCTTCACGCCAAACTGTGTGAAAAGCTTTTTCCACATCAAGCAAACACGATTTTTATTGTTCAGAGCCCAATAAATGTCTGATGTTGATTTTGATATAGCATGAATTTTCTGAACCCAAATTGTGCTTAAGGTATAATTTCACTATCATCGCAGAATGCCATCAGTTTTAGATTTATAATTCTTTCAAATAGTTTCCCTATACACGGAAGAAGGCTTATTGGTCTGTAATTTAATAATGTATTTGAGTGGTTGTTTTTTTCGGTAAAAGGATCACTTTAGCTTATTTCCATTTTGAAGGGAAGTATTTGTTATTTAAACAAATGTTAAAAATAATGGTGTAATATTGAATGTATTTATTGGGAAGCTTTTTTAAAGCTAAGTTGAGAATATTGACAAAAGCTGTTGAAATTTTATTATTTAAAGCTTTGAATGAGAGAGAGAGAGAGAATTTTTAACTTCTTTTTCATTTGTGAGTATACAGTTATCTATTATTTGAGAGTTTAAGGCTGTATTTATTGTGAATTTTAATGTATGAGATTCCTTTACCTTTTAAATTTCTTTAAACTCATTTTTGTGTATTTATATATAATATCCCTTTTTTCTCAAGTTATGTTAACATAGTTTGCCAATACTCTACGACAGAGGTTCTTAAACTTATGTACTCCGCGGACCCCCACTTGAAAAAATTTTTTTTGACGGACCCCACCCCAACTTTAGGTACTTTAGGTCATTTTATTAGTTAATTTCTGGCTTACGATCTCATAAGAACAAGGATATATGATGAATATTTCTAACAGTGATTGGTGAATAACGATTTTTTTGCATTTTGTAGAATACACATTTTATTAGAAATTATAATATTGAAGAGAGAAAATTCAGCTAAATATGAAGATGGAAACGGTAGCAATAGTTTTCTTGCACATTTCGTTGAATTTGGGTATTTGATCTCAGTTTCCTCACAAAGCCATGCCATCGCTCCTTTTATATTAAAAAAAGTTTTAACTGACTGATCATTTTCTCGTGCACCTGTACTATGGCTTTGCGGACCCCCAGTAAAGGCTTCGCGGACCCCCAGGGGTCCGCGGACCACAGTTTAAGAACCTCTGCTCTACGAGATGTCTTTTAAATAATTTTAAACAATCTTGAATTGATTTTACATAATTTTTATAAAATTGATGATTATTTTGAAAATACGAATATCATGTAAAAATTAAATCTTATTTTTTTTTATAAACAATTTTATTTTAATTTTCTTTTTGAATATTAAAACTATGTAATTATATATATAAATTTTATTATTATTATTATATTAATAGATTTTTAAAAATGATAGTAGTGAAATGCACCAATATTTTAAATACAGATATTATTTTTTCAATTATTTTTTAATTATATTATACTTTTAACTAAAATTACCTCTTTAACTGATTTAGATGATTTTCAATATGTTTACTCGTGTCTCTCTTAAGCACTAAATTAAATTCTTTATTATATATAATGCTTTATTAATACCACTGAAATTGATGATTGATGAGGCTGAGAAACTTAACTACCATATAGAATTTATAATAACCTAACAACGAAAGGAAACCCCTTCATGAACTTTATTTGAAAATGTTATTAAGATATTTTCAAGCGACAAGTCATTTGGGTAACTAGATTAGATAACAACTTCATCCATGTCACTTCTCTATATTATAATATACCTACAAAATATATTGGAAAAAAATAATCCTTTCATCAAAGTTTTTAAACAGAGAAAAATTTTGTTTTTAATAGAAATTATATAAAATTAATAACTACAAGTATAAAATGAATTTACTTTTTGAAAATGTTTTAATTCTTACAGACAAGAATTGTTTTTGTATTATACTTATTTAAATAAATATATATTTTACTCTTTTGTTTTTATATAAATAGAATATTAACTAATAAATTCCTGTTTTTTAATTTTTTTGTATAATATTAAAGTCACTAATCTAGACAATTATAGATAACATTGATCCTGTTGTTGACAAGGTTTCAAATATCCTACAAGTTATACTCATATTGGCCTAACAAGAGCCTTCTGTAAAGGACTCGAAAGTTTCTTTACCTATTATACTTATTAACCTTATATAATAGAATACTTTCCAACACTGTATATACTAGATTATAAAGTAACTTTGTTTTTGATATAGTTGCTTACTAAAGTGTTAGTCCCTATTAATCTCAGCTAAAATGTAAATTATTAATAAAAATATTTATTTAATAATTATTATTAATAAATAGTGATGATATTTTGTTTTTAATGATTTGAATTTTGGTTTTTAATTTCTTCAATAAAGATTTTTATATTTCTTTGAAATTCTAAAAAAATATTAAATATTATATAATTTTATAATCAATATATAATAGATAATTGTTTCGTCTAAATTTATGGGTTAGATATTATCATTTTTCGATCCAAATTTTTCTTTTTATTGTCAAATTATTATTGTGCCCGATTCCGTTCAAGAAAGATTTTTTCATAATATAAATTATCAAAAATCTAGAAATTTAGAATTTATTATATTATATTATATATAATTAATATTATATATTATATTATATATAATTAATATTATATATTATATTATATATAATTAATATTATATATTATATTATATATAATTAATATTATATATTTTTCCATCTAGCATAGGTTTTACCTCTTCATCAAGTATTAACTTGTATTTAAATTCATTTTTTTTTTTCAAATCCTACTATTAGTTCACTCTCCCTATATATTTATATATTTACATAAATTTTCAATCGTTAATAAAATACTTTTTATTTATCCATTCAAGGCCAAATATATTTTTTTAAACTTGTTAATACAACTTTTTCAAATATTAATTCAGTTTTTCTGGTTTGGCGCTTAAACATTTTCGATTTTTCAATATGGCTCTAAGTATCACGAAGTGTGGCTATAAGATATTTAACAGGATATATAATAGATACCTTTGGTGGCGAAGCATGTATAACGTTGAAAAAAAATTTCTGTCATATGTAATTTTATATTACTTAATTGTAATTATTTAATAAAAAGTTACTAAAGTAAAATTTTCTTTGTTGACCCAAGTTATTACTTGTTTTTATTAAATATTATTATTATTTCAGAATTTTTTCCTCTATATCAATAAATTATTTACTTAAAATTGAATTATTTATTTCTATTTAAATATTTTGTTAAATTTCTCTCGATTATAAATATAAAATTATATTTATATAAACTTACTCAACTGTTGAATGAAGTAAGTAATAATAAAATAATTTACCTAAATTTAAATTATTATATTTATATATCATAATTTCAGTGTATCTCTTAATATTAATATATGAATAACCAAATTGAAGTTCTCATTATGATATTAATTAAGATGTTTCCAATGATTTCCAATTCTCCTTGATATTATCTAACAAAAAAAAAACAAAAACAAAAAACAAATTGAAAGTAAATAAATTGAAAATTTACTCAATTTATTTCACTCAATTCTTAAATAACAGTGAGTTGAATTTGAAAGGATTGCAAACTGTTTGAAAGTTATATTTTGACTGGAAGTTTAATCTCAAGAGGCATTTATTTTATTTTACTCGTTTATTTTAAAGTTAGTGTCAATTATTATGGTCAGTGATTCGATATTTTTCGAACAGAGGATTACAATATTCAGTTGATATGTTTTTTAAACAATATATCATTGGAAAAAAATGGAAAAAACTCAGTATCATATATTTATTCTGAAGATAAACGATATCATAAACCAGTAAAGAAAAAAGTCATTAGTAAAAATATACCTTTAAGCAAATATATATTTCGATTTAATCTCTATTTCAATATTCAACTTTTGAACCATCACATTCCTCTGACTGTTTCGATCCTTAAACGCTCAAAAAAAAATTATGAATAATATAGGCCTTAGAAATTAATAACCCAAAGATTATTAAATTAAAATGAAAAAATATAAATCTAGCAATAATAGAATTCATTGGTTTTTTAGTGATTATTTAATTGCAAATTCTTTTAAATGTTTAAGATTATTATTTATTTATTATATTCATAAAAAAATCAGTTTTTGATTTCAGATGAACTTGGTCTTTATTTTAAATATATCCTATTAAATTCACAATAGTTATTATTTAGAATTAATTTGTAATTTAATTTAAGTTTAAACGTAAAGTTTAAGTTTAAAGTTTAAAACTGTTGATTTTAAAAGCAATTTAAAAAAATCAAATATTATAATAATACATGATACATTTATTCTTCTAATTAAAATTAATTACATATTTATTGCTACTAAACAGTGAGAGAGAGAGAGAGAGAAAGCAATATTATTTATATAAGTATATTAAAGAATGTAACATTAACCTCAATGGAAAAATTGAAATGTTTTAGAGAAGATAAAAGAGGATTAATTTTTTATTTTTTAAGGATGAGGAATAACTGAAATAAATAATATAGATGTAGTTGAAAGGAGAAAAGATAATTATGACTATTTGATAAATAAAAAAAATATATTTTTAAATTAAATGTTTCTATAGATATTTTTAATCATTTATATTTAAATGTGTACTATATCTTTAGATAAATAACGACTAGTACCAAAGGACTACCAGACAAATGAAATCTTAATTAGAAAACTAAGAAATTTATAACGCCTTGCCTTTGGACATCATGTGAATGTCAGTGCCTTTCAAGTTAGTTTCGTAGAGATGTATTAGTACGGCTGATCACCTCAATCTTTACCTTGATTTTTTTGATCGGAGGCTGTTACTTATTATTTCAAGTAGCTTCCCAACTTTGATCATGTAAGCTGGGTTCGTTTCTATAGACTCCAGCTAAAGAGAGATTCCTTTGTCAATTTTAGTAATTGAACCCAGGGTCAAGAATATTACTCCCAGAATGAGTGGTATATAAGAAATAAATAAACAAATAAATTAATAGTTATATCAACTAGTAGATCTTATTGTGCTGTAACAATCATTTTTTTTATTTATATTTTTTTAGAAATCTGATTGTCTGAAGTACATATTTCTAATTGTTTTTATTCTGTATTAAGTTATCAGATGTTCCAAATCTAAATTATATTTAATATTCTTTCTTAATTTCATAATCTAAAAGAAACCTGAGAATATATATTATATGAAAAATTCTGAATTATTAATAATTTGGATCAGGCGCCACAGGGTGACAGGTTAGAGAAGCTTCCTCACATTCTCGTTGCCAAGGGTTCAAGTCCCGGGCCTGGCAAAGGGATTTTCTATAACTGAGATCTATGGGACGGAGTCAACCCAGACTTCGAGATCATATTTGGGAAGCTTCTTGATAAAAAGTAGCGCCTCCGATCAAGAAAATCAAGGTAAAGGTTGATAGAACCAGTTCTACTGATCATAGGACACCTAATTGATATAACCGACTTGATAGGCGTTGTCCTTGCATAGGACGTACAAAGTCAGATGTTTTTTTTAGTACTTTGGTAATAAATATTTTACATCTTAGTGACCTTGAACATGAATACAAGTTTGAACTGTTGATAATATAATAGTTAATTTTAAATTTATATAGGAATATATTTAATTTTTTTGGTTTACTTCTTCTTCTGATTATATATATTCTTCTAAATAGTATAAATATATGTATATATAAATATCTAATATTTTACACTTATATCACTAGAGGTCTAAATCTGACCACTGACGAACTTCTTGGAAGGAAATTGAGTATTTTCCTGTTTACAAAGGCAGAATTTGTTCTTTTTTTAATTCCATTTAAGTCGAGAGGCATGAGACTTTGCAAGTTACCTGCTGTTTATTGATTAGATAGATATAAACGAATCTTTGCTACGTGACTAAACTGAAAATTAATATAGACGTAGGTATGTTCTTAACATTTTTAACCAAATTTTCTAACTACTTAAAGTTAAATCCTACGAAATTTTTATTAAAAAACAGTAATATTAATAAATGTCAAAAAATTAATATTTAAAAACGAAAAACTTGATGGTTTAATGGTTGATAAAAAAACAGTTTGAATAAATATTTTTTTAGTCACTTTTAAAAATCACAAACATTTAAATTCTGTTAAAATTGAAATATAAAAAAATAATCAAATTAATGGAATTGAAAATATGACCTGATGGAGTTGAGAGAGAATGAGATTTAGATGGATTTAGCGCATTTGGAGGAATGTGAATATTCAAGACATGAACTTTAGAGTTTCATAAAGCCACAGAAGAGAGAGAATTGAAAATCTTAAAAAAAAAAATATAATGATTTCCATTTTGTTTTTCTGATTGCGGATATATATTTAGATAAACTATAAATAATATTCCAATTTTAATTTTTCCATTTTTTTTTGTTTTATTTCCATTATTTTTTTATCAAACGACATTATTAAATAAAATAATCTATGCATCAGTATTATTAATAAAATTAATTTAATTACCTACTCTAATAAAATAATTAATAAGTTGACCTGTGGCCAGGTCCGAACCGACCGACGGTTTGAAATAAATTAATTTCCAGCTACAAAAACAATTTCAAATAATTTTAATATATCTATTAATGTAATAAAAACAGATATGGATATAACATAAATATTTTTAATTTTATTTTATTTATAATATATAAGACCAGGCTGTGACGTCATGAATGGCTGGATGACGACATATAATTTTAAATTAAGAAAAAACTAATAAAAATGATTTTTTTCTCGAGAATAAAACCAAAACAAAGTGCATGATTCGTGGTGATATGTAAAAAATCTCCTTATGTGAAATTTGGTGCGAAAATAACCCTTCCCTTCCTATCGTCGATCGCTAATACTACCACTTCCGTTTTCCGGATTTGCACCAAAAGTTGATCAATTCATCCCACTGATGCATTAAGTAAATATACCAAATTTCATCAAAATCCGTTCAGCCGTTCAGGCTGTACACATCTACGGACGGACACACATCATGCTAAAAATACTTTTTTCTGTTAAGAAAATGCATGATTCGTGGAGATATGTAAAAATCTCCACATGTGAAATTTGGTGTGAAAACAATACCTCCCTTACTATCGTCGGTCGGTAAAAATGACCACTCTGATAGAATATTTAGCTAAATTTATATAAAAATTGTATATATAATTATTTAAATAGCTTTAATAATAATAAATTAATAAATAATAATTCTATAATATATTTATTATATTCTTGTATTTTTGATAATATTCTTTTGTCCAAAAATATATGTTCTCCTACAAATCGGAAATGAAATTGGTTCTTTTTCTAAAGGATAAATGTATATTTTCGCTCGAAAATTGTATATATAATTATTTAAATAGCTTTAATAATAATAAATTAATAAATAATAATTCTATAATATATTTATTATATTCTTGTATTTTTGATAATATTCTTTTGTCCAAAAATATATGTTCTCCTACAAATCGGAAATGAAATTGGTTCTTTTTCTAAAGGATAAATGTATATTTTCGCTCGATAAACATTGCAAAGACAATTTATTCAAATATAATATGTGTATATATTAAACAAAAGTGTCTTTTAAAAAGTTGCGAAAAAGAAAAGTGACTCAATTGTAAGATGACAAGTGATCATCATATAAAAATATTCTTCACTTTGATAACCCAGCGAGACTTCAACCATCATACTTTAACTTTATATCTAAAATATATTTCAATCGTTAAAGCAAATAGCTATTTTGCACATACATAATAATAAAGAAATAAAAAAAATCCATAATACTATTATAACAGCAAAAACAATCGTTCACTTTAAATTATCACTATTAGCGTTATAATTCACTTATATATTTTATGTATGTATATAGATACATACCGACTTAGTATATGATCATTTTTCATTTATAATATCATATATTAAAGAAAATTATCAAATTATACAAAAATTATTTTAAAATTAATAAAAATAATTCTAATTAATAGTTTATTATTTTTACTATCTCGCAAGAGATAGTATTGAGATCATGAAAATGTTCTTGTTCGAAATTTTGATGTTTTTTCACGTTTTGAAGGCCCCTGAGTCATTTTCACTAATTGTAAGGTTGAAAAAATGTCTCTCTCTCTGTGTGTGTGTGTGTGTGTGTGTGTAGACAAGATTACGAAAAATTGGTTTGAGCTAGAATAATAAAATTTGGTACACGGGCATTATTCAAAATTCGTAGTTTTTTTTATCAACTTTTGATAAATGTAGCTCATTCGGATGAGGGTCATTACCTACCACATTTTCATTTTTTTCCATCTAAACTGACCGTAAAAATAAAGATATATGTTTGATAGTTTTTCACATGATTAAAAATTGTATAAAACTGCTATAAATAGAATTTCAGCTTGATTGAATCGATGAAAGTACCGGAATTAATTTTTTAAATTTTGACTTAAAAATGAAAGTAAAGGTGTTACTTACGTTGTGAAAAATCAAAACAATGTTGTTATAATTTGATTGTCTTCTTATTTCATTAAAATGTTATCAGTGAAAATTATGTTAAAAACCTTAAATCCTATGATCGGATAGAATAAAATTTTAATTAATTTTCAAATATAAAATATAGATTGATTATCCAATTTATATTTGCGAGATGTCGAGTGGAGACACTCCAGATTTTTTTATAAATAATTATGTTCATTCTACGTTCACATACTGATGCTTCAGAAGCCTGTAGTGCAACTTATAGTTACGTCTGACACATCCTTTGCGTCATTGTCTCGTCAACTCCTAAGCATATTTTTATATATTATAAAATCGTCAGGGTAACGATGATAATGTTGAGGTTTTATTAAACTGACAAAGACTGTTTATGTATTGTTAAAAAAATGAATAAGTTTTCTCTAAAATTTGTAAATAATTTATGAATTTTCAGTTTTTTAATCTTTGTCACAGAATATAAATATTTTCTAGATGTAAATATTAATTCATATTAAATGAGATAAATTCATATTATATATTTTCACACAATAAAATATTTTCATTTTAACTGATTGCGGATTGTATCTGTGTCTCCTGAATGTGAAAGATCGAAGCCACGTCACTTACGTTAAATATATATCAATAATGAATATTCATTCATTATTCATTATCGTCTCCATATGCGAAAAATAACAAAAACAATGTCCTGAAGAGTGTTCTAAGACGGAACCGAAACGTGGATTTAGTGTTGGAAAAAGAAGTTAGAGAATTTCATTTCTAAATCTTCTGATTTGTTTTTTTATTGTTCGGTAATCGCTAACTCAATTATTGTACATTTTTTTACATCAACTAATATTATTAAAATAATTATAATTTTTGATTGCGATATTAATTTTATTTATATTTAATTAATTAAGAAAAAACTCTTTCTTGAAAATTTATATATTTCATGTTTTCTCTCTTTTATCCTAATAATCGATTTTGATATTTAAAGTTTCTAAGACACATAATTTTTTGTTTAATCAATCAGTGTTTCAGAAAATTATATAAGTATTTGTAAAATAATGAAATTGCATAAGTATGTATTAAAATTATTATGTTTTTCTCTAAATGTAGGATTTTATCTATTGAAATGGAGATGTTAAAAATGATTAAATATTCAGAATATTAATTTTAAAGTAATTTTTATTACGGAAAAATAAACCTAAGAGCTAATAAATTTGAGTACCACACTTTAAGAACCTCACTTGACACAATAGAATCATATTTGAATAAGTGAAAGGTGAAATTCTAAAAAAAATCAATTTTCACAAGCAAATGGAATTCCTTTTAAAACTTTATTCATAAAATCCAATATAAAATAAAAATACGAATTTATAATATTTATATCGAATTAAATTAAGCAAAGTTGATTTGGGGCACCTTTCAGAGCTTATCATGTCGATTTTTACTCACCATTCACCATTCAATTCATTATTAAATAAAAAAACGAATAATATTTATTCAACTTTTTGAATTAGTGATCAAAATTCCCCTTGGATTTGACTTCAACATTTCCCATAAACAACCCAATTCAACATAAACCCATACAACTTACGGCCATTAAAAGGAAATTTCTGTATATTATAATTAATAGCTTTACACAGCAGATAGAATAATGTATTATTTTTCGTTAAATTAATTTTATCTGTTAAAACAACCGATTTTATTTAAACTTATATGACAGAAGTCAACTTACGTAATAATTAGGTGAAAATTTATGTCTAAATTTAATAACAAAATCAAAACAATTTTCTTTTTTGTAACGGTTTTTTTATATAATATAGTTTTGGTAAGGCTCAAAATTTTTATACATACTTATGTAATTAAAACCAACTTATATAATAAATGATTAAGCCACAATTTTTATTTATAATAATAAGATAATATGAAGATATATATTTTTATAATAAGACCAATATAATTCTTTTTAATTTTTTAGTTTTGTGAACAACAATAATTAACATAAATTAATTGGTCATTCAATAAGTTATAGAGCGCTCCAATTAAAATTTTAAGTGTATATGAACCTTCTTTTAAATGATATGAGACAAAATTGTACAGCGATCAGAAGATTAGCTTGCGAGATATAACATTTTTAATGAAACATCTTTTGTTATTTTCACAAAAATAAAATTGCATGAATTGTTTGCCCATCCACAGACCTGGCCCTTAGCGACTATTTCCTGTTTTCAGATCTTCAGAGAATGCTCTTTGGAAAGACATTTAGCTCCGATTAAGAAATCAGTGAAGCCTATTTTAATGCAAAAGACATATCATTCTACTATATATAAATGTTGTAAGTTTGAAGATCGCTATATTTAGGTATCACTCGCGAAAGTAACGATGTTAAATAATAGAATTGAATTTTACTAAATTAATATTTTGGGACTTATTGAATGGCCTGTGCTATGGGTTTTAAAGGGTGCATGGATTATTAATAAAAAATTAATTTCTAAATGAGACGAATTAGAGAAATTGGGAAAATTGAGAGGTCAATTGAAAACATTTCTATGTTCACTTGCGAATTGTCACTTGTAGAAGAAAGAAAATATAGAAAGCAAAAAAGAATTATAAACTCATACGAATGATACTGCAAAGCGGCAACTTTGACTTGTTGCACGGTGCAGATCAATTTCGATCCAATAAAATAAATTAAAAAGAAACAAAAAAATTCAGGAAACAAACTCCACGCCCAAAATATAAAACAAAAAATAAAAAAAAGATAAAAAAAAAGAAAAGAGCTCTCACTGAGAAAACTAAAATCTATTTCCTAATCAACCCCTAACCTCTCATTCTTCGTTTTATTAGAACATGTAAAAACTCTCTAAAAAAATAACTTTGATAGAAATATATAAAAATTACCAATACAGTAATAGATCAATAGATGAAAATTAAAGAAAACAACATTCGAAAAATTTAATGATTTATAAAATAAAATTGCTCAGTATTGAATGATTGATTTTAAACTCATCTATTACAATTTTTACTTGATTTTTCTATTATATATTATAACATTAATATTAGATTATTAAAATCATGTTGTTTATAATCCTTTTGTATTTTTTTTAATATTCTAAGAAACAAATGCTAATTTTAAGATTAAATATTATTTAATAAAATTCTATCCCAAGAATATTATATGTAATTAGAACAAAATATCTAATAAACATCATTATATTTATATAATCGATTAATTTAAATTAAGGGCATAAATATGTTTATTATTATTTTTCCAAAATAAATGATTTTCTTTTTAATTGAAGATCTACACCTAGAAATAGAAAATTACAAGTATCTCATGCCATCTCTTAGGAATAGATTGAACTATTTTCAATATTTATAGTATTATATGATCCTTGACGACATCTATGAGGGAACTTTACAAACAGTTGATCCACCCATTTCATATATGCCTACCTCAAGTAAATACAATGGTCGCTCTTTTACAACTATACAGATACTATAATTATTCATGAAAATCGAATCAGAGTGTACAAATTCAGATTACAAAATGAGTTTTCATATGATTGTGATATTTTTTAAAATATTGAAAAAAGTAATAGACATTTTTTGACAGCCCTGTATAAGAAAATGTTTTTTTAATTATTTTTTTGAGTGTTGATAAGTTTTTGAAAATTATTAATTTCTACACTTATTATTTTATATTTCATTTTTATTATTAGATTAAATTTTATTTTTAAAATTTATTTGGAAAAGAGGGAAATTTTACCAACAATATATTATATTCGGCAATGAAAATATTTAAAATAATAATTAATTTGTTTTTTATTATTTAATTATCTACTTTAGTTTATATAGGTTATTATGTAGAGAACATAATAATTAAAAAGCACAGAAAAAACATGATCCTTAAACTCATATTTGCTATAAATAAAATCATAATTTTATATATTTTAAAATTTCTCCGTACTCTTATAAAAATTGATAATTTTGAAATAATATAATGTTTTAGCTTTTATTCAATATTTATATTATTAATATATTATATATATTATTAATTATTATATGTAGATATGGGATATAGGTATATAATATAGAAGTGGTACTTATTCTTTTTCTGAGGTGGGAGGGGTGTTTTATTGGATGCAAATCCCACATACCAAGGAAGTGGGACACGCTTGAGATGTGAATTTCCATATTTCCGCAAAAAAAATATAATCATATTTTTATTAATTGTATAAGGTATCACCAAAATGAAGAGACTAGTACTTCTATTTATATATTTAAGAATGATTGAATTAAGATTAAAAAGTGATATACGCGAAAATTTTCTGTTGGTGATTATCTCTTAAACTATTAGAAATCATTTAGTTCAGGTATGTCAATCTTATTTACCATCAAGGGCCACATTACATACAAGCCGCGAGCCTCTTTATCAAAGAAAAAAAAGGAAAAAAGATCTTTTGAAGAAAATTGATAACTTTATCCAAATCTTCAAAAATTGATTGAATTCGTTGCTGTTTTTGATATGCCTGAAATTGCTATAAATTTAACATCAGAAGACCTGACTATATTGAAGGGGATTGATTGGAAAAAAATTTACTCAATACTCATCATCAAATTTTTAATATAAGCAATTATTTTGCCGATCAAAACTATATTATTTAATCGAAAGATTGAAATATTTAAAATATTTCATTTTAACAATAATAATTTATGCAATTTTTATGTAAAAGTCATATCAAATAAATTTATTATTTAATTAAATATGAATTTAATCAGCAATTAAAATTTAAATAATTTATTAAACATTCACATATTATTTATTACCAAACGGAAAATAAAGAAATATAACATATTTTAAGGGACCAACAGAGTGGTAGAATAAAATAAATATATACAAAAAATGAGTTTGATTTATTTTCTTATCTTCAAGGTTTGTTTAAAAAAATATTTTATAATTTATGCTTTTAATTATTAAAAATAAATTTATTTATAAATTCTATTTTAAAAGCCGCTTTTTAGATTTTAGTTAAGTAATTAGTTTGTAATTGCTTGCTTCAGGATCTAGCTGGGTCAAAGAGACATACGCCATCTAGCGCCGCTTCCAGAAATCACCTAGTTAATGGCTCTGCTACTTTTTCATGCTGCTCAAGGAGGGGCTTTTCAAAATCCAAAGGTTATATTACAAGAACTCTTTTACTTATGTAAATGTAATCTAAGTAAAAAAAAAAATAATCAAATAACTGATATATTTTTTTTCATTTATTATTTTCAAAAAATAAATATTACAAATAATAAAATATAAATGAAATATTTTTTATTCAATATTTTTACTCAAAAAAACTTTTAGATATGTAAACACTCAAATTTATCTTATATATTTTTACTATTATAGTAATTTTATAAAAATATTCAATTATTTTAGTTGGTTTAATTTAATTTCACTAAATATTAAATTGTTTTACGCATAATATTTATAAATAATTAGAAATACATTACACAAGCACCTTTTTGCTAGATTAAATAAATTAGTATTGATCGAGTTAACCCAAAGCAATTTCCTAGCTACTCTAGCAATAAAAGCATTAGAAGAGCAACAACAAAATTTGACACTCGTCATTTATATTGATAAAGATAGTTAAAAATCCATTCTTAAGCATAAAATATGTAAATAAATAAAAAATGAAAAATTTTAAATAGATAAGTACTTCTAAAAATTTAATAATTACTAATGATGGATTGATAAGAGTATTTTGTGTTTAAATTAATAAAAACGAATTAAATTCAATGACGTATTTAGAATACTAAATATATTTATCGCGCGCGCGTAACCAGATAAAAAATATAATGAATCCTTCAGATTTCCAATGAATAGTTTAAACATGATTTAGAAAAAATTTACAACTTTATATTTATTATTTATTTATAGAGTCAACGTTTTCTGTTGTCTTCATGACATAAACTTTTTGAGAAGCGCCTTTTTTTTCTTCCATGTAAAATCTTGGGCCCTTCACATTATGTATGATTTTGATGGAGATTTTTTGGAGGGTCTAACATTACGATGGTAATAACAAACAAAAATACAAGAAAAATATACATTTTATTTTAAAAAAATTACTATTTTATGAATATTTGTTTTCTATGAAACATTAATTTTTACACGTCGTTTTTTTAATTAATGACAAAAATTGAGGCGCGCCCCATAGTTTGTGAATCTCTTATATAGTGTATTTTTATAGATATGTGTGTCTATATGTATGCGTTTTTCATAAAGTATATAGTTTCCATTAACATTTTATCATCTTAATTGTTGTTATTTCAATGTTCATTTCATTTTTATTAAATCAAAAAATAAATTAATATTATATAGTAGTGGTTCCCAAATTGAGAGCTACGGCCCCCAGATGGGTGCTGCAGTGATCCAGGGAGAAAACATAAATACCAATTCTATCCTTCTGTTTAATTGGTATTAAAATTTATAAAACAAATAATTTCAATGGACGATCAGTTTTTTTTTTGGAATGAGATGTTAGGAAAAATAAGTTTTGGTACATGGGAACCACTTCTATATAATGTATATGGTATTATGATTATTTTTTATTATAAACCTTATACAAATTAACATATAAAATCTTTAAAATTATTTATCCATTCTTATTATCCTAGCAAATATATATATATATATAAATCATGAGGTTTTTGAGATGTAAAATTGATGATCTGTTTAGGTTTCATTTATATGGGAAATCATTTTAATAAGTTTTTTCTTAATTAAAGTTTTATAAATAACAGGTGTATGATGTGTATCAATAAATATTCAAATTATGAAATTGATTGATGATTTATTTGCTATGCATAAATAGAGGTAATTATAAGATAAGAAAAATAGAATGGAGGGTATTCATAATAATTGAACCCTCCAATTAATTAATATCCCCCAACGGACCCGAAATATTCTTAAAACAAAATTCTAAGTTCATAAAGAATAAATATTTTAAATAGCGAGAGGCGGATCGATGAACACGGTGATATTTACAGCTTTATATGAAACTCAGTTTGTCCATTTCTTATAAATCTAAAAACTAATAATTAAAAAATATATATTTATTTAATTACCATTTTTTTTATTGACTTTTAAAATTGTACAATTTATTCTATTTTGTTTTAGAAAGTATTAGAGGAAATTTATGAACGTATTTCGAAGCTTTGCAGGGATCTTGGGATTTGTTATAAACGATATATGTATCAACATTACCACTCTTTTGGATTTAGATTTATCCCTCTCTTAAATAAAAGTAGATTACTCTAAGAGTAAATTTGACATCACCCCACGTAATATTAATATTAATAGTGATCGGGATATTTAATTTTTATTAAATAAATCCACACTAATAAATGTCATTAAATTAAATTTTATCAAATAGAAAAAGATTGTTTTTAACATTATTTTTTAATTGGCCGAGAAATAATAACTATACATAACAATCCAAATGTTTTTCTTTCTATAAATTAAAAATTTAAAATTAAATTTGACTTCCAGGTGGTTTCACAAATAAAAATAGGTATTCATATATTATATGGTATAGGTATATATGTAATAATTATATATAATATCATATATATATATATATATATATATATATATTCATAAGTAGTTCATATATGTTATAAGTAGAGAGCGCAAAAAAAGGCATTTGCCTTTTTTAAAATTTGAGCCTTTTCAAGATTTTTTTATAGATCTCCACCGATCTATAAAAATCAAACACACTGGTAGATTTTAAAAAACACCTTTTTCGCCTTTTTGACTTTTTTGGCATTCCGCGCCTTTTTTCGAGCTTTTTTGCCATTTTTCGCATTTTTTTTGCAACAAAAAAAAAAAAAAAAAATTTTCAGTCATTTGCAATTTCTTTGCAAATTCATAAACTATCCAACTCTTGCAATTTGACATTTTAAGTAAATATAATTTTGAATTTCCTTTAGAAATTAAAAATATTATATTAAAAAAAAAGAGTCGAAGGAATAGAGAGGGAGTAGAGAAGTGGATTTTCGCGAAAATTTCATATAGTTGATATGATTCAACACCAGACAGCAGTAAAGTTTGAGAACCAGCCCAACCATTAACACAAAAGATTGAAATCTGGAATATTCAGATTATATATTATTTAGTTTAAACCTGTTTATACATTTGGTCTTATCTATGATTTGGTCTTGTGTCAATAAAAAACTCTATCGACATTCTATTTTTTATTACTCTTGTTACGATTTAGAAACAATATATTTTTAATTTATATTAAGGGACTATAGTTTAGAGGAATTTGTTCTCTTCATCAGTCTATAAGACAAAGTCCTTAAAACTACAGTACTCTTTATATAATAAAATTTTATTTGACAAGCATAAGGCAACCTTTTATTATTTCTTTAATTTATAAAAGTTCTGATACTCTGGGCAAAAAATAACTCAAGTCTTGATTATCTAAAATTGAACATTATTTTGTTTTTTATTGTTAATTTCATTTTTTTATCTGCAGGTAATTCCCACAAATGATTAATGTAGACGATGATGCTCTTTCTGTACAAAAAGCTCGCAAGTTGATACTAAATTCTCAGCTACCCATTGATTTGATTTGTGTTTCTTCTAACTTCGGGTTCATCACCACTAAGTTAAAAGAACTTGAAGATCCCAAATTAAGCTTATACGATTCACTTTCTTGACCTCTGAACCTTATTCTAGTAACAATTAACAGCTAAGTGGTCGACTCGTAATAATTTTCAATTGCTAAACAAATATAAAATCGATTTATCAATAATATTAATATAAATGAACTTTATTTTATCCTTAATTTCTAAGTTATACTTTATCATGATACCTATTATAATTCTATTAATTTCTTTGATCATTAAATATTAATTTTAATATAATTTAATATTTTATTTTAATCTGAAGGAATTCAAATTTACCTCTTCCCTTACCAACCTTCGCTGGATTCACCATACCACCATACTATTTTCTATTAATAATAAACATAGTGCTACCAATTAAATTAAAGATAAATTTTCATAATTTTAAACCCATTTTTTTTAATAACCCAACCCATTTTAAACCTCTTATGTTAAAAAATTTAAACTGTTTACATTTAAACTTAGATTATTTATTGAGTATCTAACTTAAATACAAGAAACATTTTTTATTACACTAATAAATAATTATACAAATATGAAAAGATATGAGTCAAAATTTTTAGTTTTTAAATATATATTATATATACTTGTATATATTTTACAAAAACATTAAAAGATCTTTTAAATCGCCAAATGCAGAGTATCTCCATGAAATGAATAATTACTTTAAATAAAAATTTGAGAAAATAATATTTTGAAATAATATATCGATATAACCTTTATATTCAAAAATTATAATAAAATTAGACTCTCAAATGTGCGGACTAAGCTTTATATAAAATTAGTTTATCTAAATAGTACCTAATAACACTAATCTTTCTACTTACTATTACTAACTTTTTATATTTCATATGATATAAAAAAGGGTTTATTTTATTTTTTATATTATTTAAATTAACAAAATAAAAACAACAAAATTTATAAAAGAGAAAGTATTACTCAAAAGGATTTAGTTAATTAAAATCAGAAAATTGGACATAACATTTACTATATATATGTAAAATATATATGATATACCTACAATATATCAACATTATTTATGCGCCTATTTAAAAGCATATTTTCCAGCCTCGGGCATAATAAATTTTGAGATAGGTATATTTTTTTCATTTTGTAAAGTAGAGATTAAATGTTGTGATCTATGGTTAACAATAAGGAATTATGAGATTTTTTAAATTTAATCAATTTTAAGTGTGTAAATTAATACATTTTGTAAATTTAAGGGAGGCTTTTAGTGATATAAGGTATTCATTATTTATATAAGTATTGCTATTTTTATGTAAGCATTTTTGTTTTGTTTTTATTTTTTTTTTATAAATAACTAGCTGCTCAGAGCGCCTTCGGCGTTCTTCTCACCTAGTCGGGGGCTCTGTCCCCTGTACCCCCGAAGTATTTAGTAGAAAGTTTATATGTAAAAGGTTTTCATCCATTTTGTTTCAACCAACATTAATTTGTTTTTGTGTTTTTATTTAAAATATATTTTAATTTAATCAATAAATTAATTATGTATTAATATTGTTATATCTATCTATCTCCACAGTACTCGAAAGTTCTTGGTCGCAACTATCACATTTCATCTAACTCCTACCCTGTCCCATCTCTCTCACGTTCCTTCCTACATTGTCCAATCATATTAAAAACGTAGGTGAAAATCCATTTATGAGATCAAAAGAGGTAATATAGTCCCAATGTGAGTCTTTTCAGTGTGTTAAATAAGTTAAAAAGGCCAATATGATCAATTGAAATATTGTAAATATTAGAAATATAAAAATAAAATTTTTAAATTCTGAGCAATGTGCAGACAAAAACCTTTTTTTATATATAAAAGACTATCAAACGATAAAGCTTTTATACTCTTTCGTATTATTCTCATTTTGTTCTCATTAATTGTTAAAAAATAAATTAACATTATTTAATTCTATTCAATATATTTATATAAAAAAAGATAAAGGAAATATCAAAATCAAGAAAAATAAAAGAGACAGGATGCAATAAAAAATGAATTCAAATATTTATATCAAATAATTTTAGAGTGAATAAAGTAATCACTTTTAATAAAAAATAAGTTGACCTGTGGCCAGGTCCGAACCGACCGACTGTTTGAAATAAATTAATTTCCAGCTACAGAAACAATTTCAAATAATTTTAATATATATATTAATGTAATAAAAAACAGATATGGATACATAAATAATAAATATAAATATTTTTAATTTTATTTTATTTATAATATATATGCAAGACCAGGCTGTGACGTCTTGAATGGCTGGATGACGTCATATAATTTTAAATCAAGAAAAAACTAATAAATATGATTATTATCGAGGATAAAACCAATACAAAGTGCATGATTCGTGGTGATATATATAAAAATCTCCTTTGGTGTGAAAATAACCCTTTCCTTCCTATCTTCGATCGCTAATACTACCACTTCCGGTTTCCGGAATTGCACCAAAAGTTGATCAATTCATCCCACTGATGCATTAAGTAAATATACCAAATTTCATCAAAATCGGTTGAGCCGTTCAGGCTGTACACATCTATACGGACGGACGGACGGACGGACGGACAGACGGACGGACGGACAGACATCATGCTAAAAATACTTTTTTCTGTTTAGAAAATGCATGATTCGTGGAGATATGTAAAAATCTCCACATGTGAAATTTGGTGTGAAAACAATACCTCCCTTACTATCGTCGGTCGGTAATAATAATTTAATAGTCAAAATCTTGAATCTAATTTATTTTAATTTATGGCATTATTTCGCTTAATATCGGAGGATTTATTAAAAATAAATTTTTACCTCTTACTCAGTGGCGTACCTAGGGGGGGGGGGTGCGGTCCGCACCGGACGGCACTTATCTTGGGGCGGCATTTTTTATATTTAGTTATAGTTGTAAAAAGCAACTTATTCATTTCATATTTATTTTTTTTTCTTTCTTGAATATTATTATGATTATTATAAGTTTACTATTTGATTTATATAAATTATGATTAACCAGTGGCGCAACCAGGGGGGGGTTTTGGGGGTTAAAACCCCCCCCAGGAGAGAAAAAAAATAATGATTGCTGTATATTCAGTGGCGCAACCAGGGGGGGTTTGGGGGTTAAAACCCCCAGGAGAGAAAAAAAAAATAATTGCTGTATATTATGTTTTCAAATAGAAAAGAAAAAAAATTCTTAAAATATAACTTAGTGTATAATAAAAAAGTTTTTTTTATTAATACATGTGGAAATTGATACCGAGGTCAAGGGATGTTTCGAGCTCCTCACTCCACTTCCTTATCCCTGGTTGTAAAATTTAACAGAGGGATAGCGGAAACGCAGGCCCTCACCCCCACAGGGCCTTTGGTGACGTCCAGGAGAAAGTCTCCCCCCTTCTCCACCACAACGGGTAGGGCATTTGTAAATAAACCATTTTATAGAAATTCGCAAACAAGAAGTTGCTCTATCGAGAACATTTACCCTAGACACCAATTCAACCCCTTCCACATTGCTACATACATTAATTGCTAATTTCATAAAGATTATGAAGCGAAGACTAATTTCAGATTTTTTTCAAAATAAGAAAAACAAGAAAGGTAAGATTTAAAATTTTTTTTTAAATTAGTGAATTAATTCTTAAATACTTTTCCATTTAAGAATTAGATAGTGAAGCTGGACCTTCAGAAACAACAGATTGTGTTAATAGCAATAGCGAAGAAGACAATAAAGAAATAGTTGATTTCACAACTGAAAAGGTTAATTTTTTTATTTGTTTATATATATTAACCCATTTGTAGAGCCAGCGTTCCCAAATGGGAACATTTATTTTTATACACCAAAAACCCTTTCAAAAATATTTTTTTCTATATTTATCTACATGATATCTGGTCACCAATGGGTTAAAATCAAATTTCATTTTTTCACGTAGCCAGGGAAGAGGCAGGGGGGGGGGATTCGGGAGCTTCAGTTCCCACACATAAAATCTTTTTTTTTCTAAATTTTCTTAAGTTTAATTTTTTCAAATTATCCTACCACTACGGGCGGACGAAAAGCTTTCGACATCTTAAAGTAGTTTATTATAAATAACTCCTTTATTATTAAGTTTAGGTAAAAATGAATATAATGAAACTTTTAGTAAATGCGATTTCCTATAAATTTAATATGATATGATAATTCTCATAAAAATCGGAATTTATAAAGAAATTCAATAAAATGTGTTTTGACACCTCTTTAAACTAGCATTACTTATGGTCCCATCTTGTCCAAAAACAATCCAATCCCCGCCCATCATTCCAAAAAAAAAACATCTAAATATCAAATCCCAAGATAATATCTCATTTCGTTTAGACTTAATTTTGGTAACGAACGGCCGGCCGGATCAAAATTTTTTTTTGCAAGTTTGGATTCAGAACCGTCTGAAAAGTGGAAATCTCGAAGAATCTCGGAGCAAAAATTTTCCGATCATCGTAAAAGCTATCCTTATTTCATGAGGAAAGCTAAAATGGTTTACTTATAGCTGGAAAAAAATATTTTCTTTCTAAAACTGTGAATACGAGTAAATAAAATACAAAATTTGCCAGATTTTGTAAAATCAGTGTTTCATTTACAAAACTTTTTTAAATATTTAATATAAAAAAAAAATCTTAATGAAAATTTGTTTTTGAGTGAGCCCGGGGGGGGGGGGGCATAGGAAGGTGGAGCGGCTAGTCAAAACCCCCCCCAGGAGCAAATTCTGGTTGCGCCACTGTGATTAACTATATGATTTCGAATATTATTCCTCGGTGTATATAAATACATTTTAGTGTAAATTTTGAATTCTAATTCCAAGAACAGGATAATAATTTTATTTTATTGTATTCATTAAAATTCGTTGAATTCGTAAACGCATCTTTACGATTTTGTTCGGCAATTTTTCCTAACTAAAATTTTTTGATATCAGTTTATAAGTGTCATTTCAACAACTATTTGATTGACTTATAATAAAAGGGGCGGCAAACTGGAGATCTAGGTACGCCACTGATTACTATGGTATATAAACAATTAAAAGTCGAAAAAAGAAGATGTGCTAATCAAAAGTGACCAACAAAGAAGTTATATACACTGGATATGAATATTTTAATATACTGATTAAATTGAATAAATTAATTATAAGAAAAAGTAATAATCTTGAATTAAATATAAAGTATTTTGTCTGAATATTGCTTAAATTGAAAAGAATCATTTCATGACTTTTAAAATTATAATCTTACTTGTAAGGGGAGGGCCACGTTGGGTGCCAATTTGTAAGGGGGGAGAGGCCCACAGTGGATGCCAACAGGCCCCTTACAAGGAGGAGGGAAGAAGGGGGAGAGAAGGGAGGGAAAATGTGATAGAAGAGAGAAGAGGGGAAATGGGAGAGGGAAAAATGGATCTTATGTGGAGAGGGAAAAAAAGAGTTTAAGGTCTCCACAGGTAGGCAGGTGGATATCTTCTTGAAGGGGGAAAATATTACCCGCAGCTGCAGAGAACAAACTACCTTTCCTCCAATGGTCCAGCAGAGATGAGATTAAATGGGCGCCATGCTATACTCAGGGGTAAAGCAGATTTAATGAGACTGGTCAATAAGGATGTAGTTTAAGTTAAATTGAAAAACGGTTGTTTAAAAGAAAATGTATAATTATAAGAAATATTATATTACTTCTCCACCATGGGAGTCAAAGAAAATGTATAATTATAAGAAATATTATATTACTTCTCCACCATGGGAGTCAAAGAAAATGTATAATTATAAGAAATATTATATTACTTCTCCACCATGGGAGTCAAAGAAAATGTATAATTATAAGAAATATTATATTACTTCTCCACCATGGGAGTCACAAAGGATCCATCCAACATGGAGGATCATCAAAACACGTCTTTACACAAAGAAGGTTAGCATCTGACTGTCTATATAATGCCAAGTCACCAACCGTCGTCGGAATCCCCTAGACGTTGCCATTCAGTCATGCAACAGCGCCTGGGGTGACTTTGTCATATATATATATAATAAATATACATCCGTTACATACTTTAAAATTTTTCATGTCTGTCTGCCTACATTTTATCCCAAACCTTAACATTTTGAGAAATAAGAAATAATAATTAATTTGTATTTATTTATATAACATATATATGTAATATTAAATTAGTTTATATGGTTAATAAATGTCGTGAGAATTTAAATAGTCTAACCAATCGATCATATAGAATTGCTTTTATTTTTAATCAAATTAAATAATTATCATGTTAGAGAAGAGAAGGATGATTAATTTTCCGTGCACTTTCGGCATGAGTCGGAAAAATTCGTTCCATATAAATGTTTATTTTTTATCTCTTTCCCACCTATACTAAGCAAATCTTTTTAATCATTTCAAGTGATTTTAAGAATTGCGGGTGCCTTCGGCCGAGAATATTTAAAACCGAACCGAACCGAACCGCAAACAATGATATCTAGATTTGAAAGTGCATAGATAATTTGAATGCTACCGCGGAGGGAGAATTTTTTCTGTGATTTTGATATTTGAATTCTCCACCCTTTTATTAAACAAACAAATATTAATTTTAAAAATAATAATAATTTATAATAAAATTATTTAAAACTTCATCAATATTAAATAAAATATTTAGAAAATTTTAAATAAATAAATATATTACAAAGTTTATTGTATTTTTTTTTTTTTTTGTAATATGATATTGATAAAAAATAATATTAAATCCTATATAAATTTAAAAAAAAAATGAGTATGTTTACAATTTAATATAAATATTCAAACAAATATAAATTAAATCGATAATTGTAAAGATGAATTAGTGACTATAAAATGAGTTGATGATATTGAATTTCTATTTTTTTATACACATATTTTATAGAAATATTTATTTTTTGACGTATTTTTCAGTGATGTATTGGTAAAATAAGAAGTAATGTGTGGAACACACATAGTGGGAGCAAACAAAAGTCCTATTTTCAGCAAACTATTTTTTTCCATATAAGTTTTTATTTTTTCTTATTCTTACTATAGAAAATATTAACGAACACAAAAAAAGAAATTCTAAAATCAAAACGAATTGATAAATTAATATATATTTTGTTTTAAATTAGTGTAATATATTTTATAGAAATAATTCATATGGAATTTTTAAAATTAGCCCGAAGAAATTAAATTATGTCCAAAAATTTATACTGTTAATTATTTAAGAATTTGACTATATATAAGCTAATATATCTAATATATCAATTCTGTTTTTATATAAGTATAATCTATTTTTTTGATATCAGTTTATAAATGTCATTTCTTTTGAAAAGTTATGGCAAAATTTGACAAAAGACAAATAGAATTTAGTAAATGAAGTCATAATATAATATAATTTATCACAAATTAAATTAAATTAACAACCTTTTTTTTATTAGTATATTGGAAAAAATTGTTAATTATATTAAATAACAATTTTTTAACATACATTTATAAATTTTAAATTCTTAACCAGTTTTCAAATGTTCAATAAAATTATTGACAAAAAAAAGAAAAATTTTCATATTAGTTTGGATTAAATGTTATCTTTATAAATAATCAAAAAATAGATTATATTCATCAAGTCATATTTGGATTTAATTTTATTACAGTTTGATAAATAATAATTTCTATTAGGCGAACATAAAGACTTATATAATTATACAAGCAGGATTTTTATAAAATGTGATCCATTTATAAAAAGACTTTGAGAAAATGGCGCTTATGTGTAGCAGCTTTAAAAACATTTTATTTATGGAGTAATAATTTTGATGATTTATTTTTTTCATTAATGTATCTATTAATAAAATATATGTTTAAATTAATCTGGTCAAATAATATTATATAAAAAATATTTAGGTGTACTGATTTATTCCGAAATATTAATATAAAAATCGCATGTAACGATAAGTCGAATGAAATATGAGAAAAGGCAACGTCTCATTATCAGCTGTTGCGACATCAACAATCACGATGATAAAAATTTTAATTTTCTAGATAACTTTTCTTTAAAAAAATAATATTTTTTTTATTATTAGTTTAATATATGTACTTCAAAATATTTAATTATTATATTTATTTTTTTAATTATATAGTAGGTATATTAAAAAAAATATTTCTTAAAACATTTTCTAAATTTTATTTTATTGAATATGTATGTAATATGTTCCAAAAGTATATGATGAAGGAAAATCTTTTTTTCCTTTAAAAAGAAAAAAAACATTTAAGATAAAAATAGATTTAACAGAGATAAATGTATTTTAATAGATAATACACTAAGATAAGAGATTTAAATCGATTAATATTTAAAAATCAAATTTGACCTTGTACTTAAACTTGAAGAGTTTGGATATTCGCAGTTGTCACTCCATGAATTATTTAAATTTGAATTAATTCAATTATATTTGTAACTTTTTTGTATTTATTTTATTCAAATGAATAGGTTATTTATATCAAACATTATATTTTGGTTATTTGTGTTAACTATGAAAAATCAATTTATAATTTATTTTACTTAAATGAAGTATTTCTCGACAAGAAAAAACCAATAAAAATATGTTATTTTAATCAGAATATAAAATTTTAAGAATAGAGAATTTAATAATATTAACTCATTTATGCTTACATGGGTGTGTAGATATCCTGAAAAAAATTATATATATATATTAGCTACAAGTATCTGGCTTTGCTCGGGTTTAAAATAAGGTTTTCTGTTGAAACGTACAAAACTGTTTATTTGCATAAAATGCAATTTGATAGACAACATTTTTGGCAGTTTCATTTGGAGTGTGTACAAAAAGATTTTCCTCTTTGCCCACTCTGGATTAGGCTACATACAACTGCCCTTGAGAAAAGCATGGTGTCTGCAAGTCTAAATCAGCAATCCCAAGAGACTGGCCCTCTGACTTGTTGATTATCATGGCAAGTTTCAAAGGGAATTGTATTCTCTTGAATTGTATAGTGTTGTCTGAGGGAATTCTTTGAATGAAGACATCCTCACCTTTAGCACACCCTGTGAGTACTGTGGTTTGAATGACTGGTTGCATCAGTATTTGCTTGCGGTAAAGTAAATATAACAAAGAAGTATCGCGTTTACTTACCGCTTTTGTTTTTCACGTTATTTGGTTATTAGGATATTGAGTTAGGGAAACAGACAAACAGACAGACAACAAATGAGTCTTATATATATATATATATATGTGATCTTAAATATTATTTACAAGATTTTTATGAAATAGATGTATTAAGGAGTTTTTGTCAATATATATTTTATATGATTTTTAAAAACAATTTCTTTAGTTGATATTCATTCCAAATGATAATTAAAGAATATTTAATAATATTGTCAGATAATGTTTTTGTTAAAAAAATTGTAATTAAAATACTTGTCCTGGGAAGGACAGTTGGTTGCTTGAGATTTGATGTACTCTCGAGTGGAAGGGAGATACTTCTCTCGCGTTTATTTATTTTATACTTTTGAATAACTCAATTATATCCAACTATTTTGATTTCTTGTATGAATTTTCAAAAATCAATTCATACTTATTTTACTAAACTAAAATATTTCATAAAATCTTTTACGGATATTAACTGTTTAATTGAAAGATTTGATATTATTTATCTGGATACTTTGGGCATATTTTGTAAGATATTTCCGGACAAAGCTGTCATATCATTTAATGCTTTATAACTTCGGAAATAAAGAAAAATCTTTCAAATGTTTTTTATCAATGATTTTATACCAGTATGAAAAAAAGGTCATAAAAATAAAAAATAATTTATTTGAACAAAAGAATAAAACGATAATAATCAAAAGTCGGGAATAATAAATAAAAAAAATAAAATTTTAATGCATTTTTTCAATATTTTATATTAATATAAATCTACTCGTTTTTTATTTAAATTTGTTTGTTTTTTTGTTTTATTAATAACCTTGTATTGACAATATTTTGAACGATTGTATTTTAGAAATAATAATTGTTCAAATTAATGCATATGCATTCATGAATATATTTCCAAATTTATAAGAAAAAGTCATATATATATTGTGTTTTTAAAATAAATTATTAAATACCTATATGTATTTTTTATATATATAATATTACAATTTCCTATATATTACAAGTTCCTGGGACACCGAGGTATCGTTCGACCCTTTAATAAATTTATAAAACAAGTTTTAAACTTTGAAAATTATTCAATTTTTTTAAATATTTATTACAATTATTAAATGAGTTGTTTTTTTAAATTGTTTCTTAAAATGGTAAAAATTAATCAAAATAACTCGATTTCCATTTGAAGATGAAAAAATATTCTAATTTACTTGCTAAAATATTTGATCCTATATTTTATATATGTATATATATATATATATCTTTGAGATCGACTAGTGGAGCGTAGCCATAAGAGAGGCATGTTTGACGGAAACCAGATTACAATTTACACTGCATTACGTTCCTATTGCTTTATTTTTAACCTCCGCAAACGTTTATTTTAAGAAGATACAACAACAGATATTTTCTCTTGCATTTAACAAGAACAGATATTTTTTTCTTTAAATATTAATAAGAAAATATGATGTAACGAAAAGTCGTGTGATATCTGATATATACAACCTCGCAACGTCAGAATAAAAAAGATAAATTATAAAAAATAATATTTTTACTATTTTCCGTCAAACTATTTAAATAACATATTTATATTATTTCGTTCTATATTTAATTATATTTTTTTAAATATTTAAATATATTCAAAATAAAAAAAAATAGTAATTAATTTAAAACTAATATCCTTTTATTATATTCTTTGTTATATAATAAATGATGAATATTTGAAAAGACGGATATTGAAAACATAACATAAGAAATTCAAAAACAGATCAAAAACTATAACAATTTATAAAAGAAAACCAAAGGAAAACAAAGGAGTAATATTTGTTTTATTTTGCAATAGATGGGCAAGAATCTTCAGCGAATCTCGCGATTGTGGGACATTCATATCTTAAGACTTCAGCTTCCTCCTCGAGTTTAGCACAACGTAGAAAACAGCAAAATAATAAAGAAAATGAACAAAAGAAAGGTAATTTAATTCTTCTCTTGATTTTTGTCAAATTAACCATTTATTTAATGATTATTTTTATTTTAAAGCGAGTTTAAAAGATTTAAGCTTACAATTGGGAAGATCAAACTTAAAAAGGTAAATATATTATTTATTTAATTATTTAATTGATAAAGCTTTATGTTGATAGATGGTTTGTGTACTTTATCTAGGTTCTCCCGGGCTTGTAGTACGAGTTCAGAATCCAGCGGGATTAGCGTGAGTGCAAGCAGTGACGTCAGTCTGCCACTCAGCCCTAGGTAAATCATCAATCATCTAGTCTACCCCTTTAACATTCTATTCAGTCAGGATAAACTGATTTACACAATCTTTCAAAAATAAAGTATTATTTAAGTTGTGCTTTATAAAGTCACCTCATTACAAATATTGGAAATACATAGTAGTTAATTTACCATTTTAATTTAATAAAAAATAAATTATATATATATATATATATATATATATCAATAAATTATTTCTCCTCTAATCTTAGACAAGAGTTGAATTTTGTTTCATAATGTTATTTTTGGAAAATATATAAAAATATAGATTTAACCAAAGACTAGTTGAAAAATTTTAATAGTTAATGGAAACTAAATTAAACTTAAAAGTATAATAAGAATAATTTTTAATTGAACATTCGATAAAGTCTTAAGGTTATTGATCATTTGCTTTATGCTCATTTCTGTATGTACATCATCAATTTCTTCATGATGACTTGATGATGATTCAATATTGCATGAAGTTTCAATTTTCATGTTTATCTTACATATCAAATATATTATATAGTACCGGGACCCCGAGCCTCGGCTCGGTACTTAAGTTAAAAAAAATGATTCATTATTATTGGGTTTGGCTGGTAATATTAATACCTGGGACACCGATCTGTCGCTCGACCCTTTAAAAAATATTAATATATAATTCTTTAATTATTTATTACAATTATTAAATGTTGCATCATTGCATCAATCTGATTAAAATGAATTGAACTGGGGTCCTCAATAATACAAACAAACAATTTTAGCTAGCATAATAAGATTAATCCAAGTAATATCGTCTATTTCTATTCGACACTATTTTCAGTTATGAAATGAACAGTCAGTAGAGAGTAAAAAATTGTAATTGAAGACCGTTGTTTTTAAAAATAATTAAATTATTTTATAGATTATAAAATAAAAATTATTGTATTAACATTAAAAATATTGAAATAAAAAAATAATAGTTTGATTTAATAAACTAAAATATTATAAACATTTTTAATGGGAATTTCTCAGGGAGGTAGGGAGCCCAATTCATTTAACCATCCATGTTGTATAAGGAATCTTAATTTCTTAACACTCCGTTTTTTTAAATTTAAAATAGAGGGAGAGAAAGAGTTTCAATTATATTCGAATAGTCTATATATTCTATATATGAGTATTTTTTTTTCTGAATTTAATACCAAGTTGATTTTCAAAATTTTCTATTCTTTATGCATATGATTGATTACATGTGTTAAAATTTAAACAAATTCAAATATTCTAATTTATAAATTTATATAAAATTTAATATTATTTTTTCGAGACTAATGGCAAATACCGGTGGCCCTAGTCAGAGCAAGAGAAGACTCCTTTTGGTAGCGGCCCAGTCGATGATGTTATATGGATCGGAGATTTGGGCTTTACAACTATATTTTAAGTGAAAAAATGATTTCTTGGTTATATAAAAATTAAAATATGATTCTTTATATCTTTATTATACAGAAAAGTAGGCGTGTTAATATAAAATATATACCTGGGACACCGAACTATCACTCGACCCTTTAACCAATTTATACAATTTATTTTTATATACTTTAAAAATTTTACAATTTTTTAATTATTTATTATAATTGTTAAATGGGATTTCTAAAAATGACCCATTAAAAATTTGTTTCCTAAAATGTTTCAAATTAATTAAAATAAATTGTATAAATGTTCATTTATAAAATCTATATATCTGTGAGTTTGTTTTTCGATTTTTTAAATTTTGATTTTGGATTCGATTAGAGCTTAAAATGTGTAAATGTAAAGTGGTCTTGGTTTTTTTAAAATTCGTTTGGGAACATGGTCAAATCGGCAGTCAAAGTTGAAAATTCCCCATATATTATAACTACTGTAATTAGTATTATTATAATGTAAAATTATAAAGAAAAATGTTTAGACATTATTATAGACATTTTCATTCTGTAAATTAAATAATTTTATTTCATTTAAATAAATATCTATTTTTAAATATTTTCTTCTCTACATTATTTATCTAATTCTGACAATATATTAAGATCATACCGGGACCCCGAGCCTCGGCTCTGTAATTAAGTTAAAAAAAAATAATTAATTATTATTGATAAATATATATCGTAATTTATAATTATAAAATATTATTAAAATATATATTTTTAATTTTATTTCGAAATTAAATAAAAAATTTTAAAATATTTTAAATATAAAAAAAATATATATTTTTAATTTTATTTTTAATAAAATATATATAGATATTTATTAATCTCTCTCAAAAAAAAAAAAAAAATAAAAAACATCAAATCTGCCTGCTAAAACAAAATATATTTAAAAAAAGGCGGGAGTCAAATTTCAATATAAATGTCATTTGTGATGTCATCAATATATAAATTAATAATAAATAATATTAATAAATATTAAATTTAATAAAAGAACAATGAATAAATAAATATAAAATAGTAATTTATTAAAATGTAAACAATAGATAAAAAGAAAAAAAATAACAAATTCATTATTTTCATTTTCATTTTTAAATAACGATTCACCCGGAGAGTTTCGAACCGACGAAATCCACTCGTTAAAACATCACTTTACCATCTGAACTATATATATTTAGATAAAAAAATTGTCATTTTTTTACTGTCTTAGCAGGCAGATTTGATGTTTTTTATTTATTTTTTTTTTTGAGAGAGATTAATAAATATCTATATATATTTTATTAAAAAAATAAATATTTTTAATTTTATTTCGAAATTAAATAATAAATTTTAAAATATTTTAAATAAAAAAAAATATTAATACAAATAAAAATGGAGGCCAATTTTGACGTTTTCCATATATAATTTTCAATTAAGAAATTAATAATGAAGCTGAATGTTTCAAGAGATATCATCAATAAAACTTAATTTTTCTTTATAAATACTATATCTAGTGTGAATTTGAAAAAAATCGTTAGAGCGGTTTTTGAGAACCATGATATATAGATAGATAGATATATACAATTTTAGCTAGCATAATAAGATAAGATAAGATATAATTTTATTGGACTTAAAATTTCAAGTATTTATTTATTTCTTTTATTTAAACTTTATTACTGAAACCTTATGAAAGTTTACATATTAAATAAAAAAATGCTGAAATATGTCTTAATTATTAAAAAAAACTATTTCTTTTTCATCTTTTACGCCCCTTTTGGAAAAAATTAGAAATATCGAATCAAACGAAGCGGGCGTCCCCAAACAAAGGTGAAAGAAATAAACTGAATGAATCAACTGGCAGTTGAAATTGAAACCATTTGAGGCAGAGCTCATATAAAATTCCTTTTGTAAAATTTCATGAGATTCAACCCGATTTAAAAAGTCTTCTATGGGTTTATTAATAGGTTCACGGAGGAATATACTTAAATAATAGTACCCACTATTATTTATTTAGTATGATTTTTTTTTATTTTAATTAATTCACTTATATTAAGATTAAACCTTTTGTAATATTTGTTATATAGTAAGTTACATTATATTATATATAAATATTATTGAAACATCGAGTTTGTCGATAATTTAATGTACCTTCACAAATTTACAAACAACCGGAGGAGAATTAAATTTTCAATTGGATGTTAACTGAAAATCTACGCCCCATGAAACAAATTCATTATCAATTTTATTATATTTATTTTTTCCATAAGTAACAAAAGCTTATATATTATAATTGGTTCGTTTTTATTAAAGGTAATTTTCTATAATTACGTAAACGTAATTATTTTAATTAAATAATATACATGAGAATAAATTGTTTCATTAATGCGCAATTATAATTTTAGAAATTCAATTTAATTTAAAATAATTAAAATTATTTTATTTTTTTTTAGTTCAAATTGTGTAGAAGATATAAATCTGGGCGACATTTCATCTATTTTGAATTTGGATTTAAAACCAACGCATTCATCATTATCTAAACGAGTTTCCTTTAGGTAAGATAAAATATATACCTACTATTAAGAATTCAATGATTAATTATGAATATCTTACTATACATATATATATTTTATCATTAGTAAAGGAAGTCGTACTGGGAGTTGGAGTGAGAATTTGCCTTACTGTAGTAGAGCCTTAACAGCGTTAGGTATAAGTGAACATGATCGCCGTATTTTGGAAGTCATGACATTAAAGAAAAAGGAAGCTAAAAGAAGAGAAATCTTTGCACATGAAGCGCATCTTCTTTGGGAACTTGAAAGAATTGAGAGGGAAAAGGTAAATTTTCAAGATTTATATTTTATAATTTATAAATAGGATATACATGTATATATATTTGACCACAATAATATGTTCTACTTATTGTTAAATTATTATAATTTTATTTTTAAAAACAATTCAATTAGAATACCTAATATAAATTTATTTAAAATTTATTATGAAATTAATTACATTTTTAATAATTTATTAAATTTAATAGATTACACTTCAATCTTCATAGCATATTTTTAAAAATGAATTTAAAAAAAAATTTGTTAAATTAATTAAATGAATCAAGTGGAGTTTGGTCTAGAATCTAGATCAGTGATTTCCCAACTTTATTTTACTGGAGCTCCCCTAAAAATATTTTATAATTTGGTGCCTCCCCTACCATTTTATAAAATTAAATTAACACAAAAATATTTAATATTAAAAAATTTTATTCTTAACAACTGTTACAAACTACAAAAAAAGAACAATTTTTCCACAATTAATTAAAACAATTTAATTTTAAAAAATTTATTAACTACAAAAAAGAACAATTTCTTATTATTATTTCTTAATGCCATGGATGTACTCAATAACATATTTATTAATTCTAAAAAAATGATTTAAAAAATTGCTTACTGTGGCCAATATTCGCCTCCCCTAAGACTAGTCCGCGCCTCCCAGTTTGGAAACCACTGGTCTAGATTGTATGGTATATACATTGTTAATAAAATAATAGATAATTAATTTTATATTATAATTATCTTATAACTAACAAATTTTTTTTAGACAGCTTTTGAGGAAAGAACACAGTGGAGACAACTTGTTCATCATCGACGTCTTCTAGAAAGCGAGGCAAACACCAAAAGATTACAAGCAATGCAAAGAGAAATGGAACAATCTAAGGCCAATCTTCAATTTTCAATTCTTGATAAAGAGACAAGAGTTGCTAAAAGAAAAAGGGATTTTGAAAAACAAAAGGTATCCAGTTATTAGTGAAATTACTCTTTAAAATATACCTATAATGAAAGTTGAAGGAAATAGGATTTTTCTTTTTACACATTATTATAAAATAATTTTTATCGTTCCACAAGTGAAAAGTGTCTTCTTCTCCAGATTTCACTCTAAATATTTGCCAAAGTTTATTGTAATGAAATTCATCTCTTATAAGAAATTAAACAAGATGCTTACTAAATTTTATTATTTTCCCTAGATTGAGGTCAAAATATGTTTTGGTAAATTTCATTCTAAATCAAATTGTTAAAATATATTAAAATATATTTCTATCATTGTTTATTATTTTATTATAATTAGTATAATTAATGTATATTATTATAGTTATCATAGTAATTAAAATATTAAAAAATCACTTAATTATAGAAATAAATTATTAAATTTTATTAAAGATTATTCTATTATAATCCTGATCGGCGTCGAACTTGAGTTCGAGGGATCAAACCAGGCAAGTTAGTTTAGATTTAAGTATAAATTAAAATAATTCACAATAATTCTGAGAAACCTGGCTAAAATGGAGATTTATTCCAAATGACAATAATAATTTAACAAAAAGAATTATTCTAATTATTTAAACATATTTAAATGAATAGATAAAATTTTATTTAATTTCATAAATATTTAATAGATTAATTTTTATCATTATATAATTCATGAACATCTAAATTATTAGTTATCCTTATACATAGTTAAACGATTTTCTTTTAAAATTAATCTTTAAAATTATTAAATTGTCATATTTACCAATCATTTTCATTTTGAATACAGGCCAATCAAGCTCTGGCTCGACGATCATTATCAGAGAGAAAAAAAGAAATTGTAGAAACTAATCATTCACAGATGGAAGAACTCTCAAAATATGAACAGGAACTTTTGGAACAACAACAAATACTCCGCTTAGAACAAGCATTAGATGCTAAAAATAAACATACCGAGGCTTTAAGAAGGGTAGGTTTGATATTTGCTAATTATACAAAAAAACTAAAATTATTTAAATATAGTTAAAACAAATTTATATTTGTAATAAATAAAAAACTGTCAACTCAATCTCATTAATTAAATTCAATTTCTCCAATTATATTATTTTAAATTTTATTCGATTGGAAATTAATATCTGGATTTTAAATATGCTATATTTGCTGATTTGTATATTTTTTAGCGTGTTGCTAGCGCCAATAGGGCAGAAGAAGCAAGACATGAGGAAATTAGTAGAAGAATAAAAACGGAAACTGAAGACGCCTTAAGGAAGACACGATGGGAAATAGCAGAACGAAATAGAAGGTCTAAAGAACTGTTAGAACAACAACAAAGGCGCCGTGATCAGTTTATTCGAAATATCAGGTGTTCATGGCTACGAATTTAATGTTATTAATTTAACCATATATTTTGAAAGGAAAGCATATCTTATTTTGAAAAAAATGGAGATAATTAATTATAATCACTAATTCTACTAGACTTTTTACATAATAATAATAAATATATCATAATTTCAGCTTATAATAAGAATACAATTATTTTTTATTAAATGAATAAATTAAATTTCTATCTCTATCTCTGTGTCTCTATGGAACTCGAAAGTTCTTGGCCGCAGCAACCACATTTCTCCAAGTATCCCCATTCTGAGTAACAATCCTCCAATCTCTACCTCTCGCATCTCTCTCATGTCCCTTCCTACATTGTTCACCCACTGCGTCCTTGGTCTTCCAAGCGGACGTCTCCCAATCGGTCTCTCCATCAAAATATTTTTCGCCATTCTTTCCTCTCCCATTCTAGCCACGTTCCCTACCCATCGCAGCCTTCTCGATTGTATAATTCTATGTCTGGAGATGCATAGTGGTCATTCAATTCCTCGTTATGCAGTCTCCGCCATGTCCCTGTAACCTCATCTTTCTTTGGCTCATAAATGCTGCGAAGAACCATGCCCCACACTCATATAATACAACCGGCAAAATAATTGTTTTATATATTTTAATAAATTAAATTTATATTCTATAAATTGAATATTTTATTTTTATTATTAAAAAAACTGTTACAATTAAAATTTTGAAATTTAACTTTAAATATCTTTTTTAACATAAAAAACTTTTCAAAATAAAAAGCTCAAATATCATTGAAAATTAACTAAAATTAAAAATAAATAAATAATTTTCCATTTTCAAAGAGTAAATTTTAAAAACTGCTTTATAATTTTATTTCAATATATATGGTATACAAAATGTTTATTTTCTCATCTATATATATAAGAATTTAATTTTTATAGGTATTGTGATTGTAAATAATATAATGCAAATATTATATTTCAGTGATGAGAGGGATTCAAAGAGCCGGGCAGCACATGAAATGGCTAAAGAACTTTCATTGAGTTTTGATCGTTGGAGAGCAATGGTAGCTCACCTGCAAGCAACATCTTCGGCAGAGGCAGCCTTGAGGGCTGACTCTCTTGCTGCAGATTATCTTTCGCAAATTAAAACTGAAAATCGCATAAGAACAGAGCGCCATGAAAATTTAATGAGACGCTTAGTAAGAAGTGATCAAGAAAGAGCAAGAACTGCACGATTAAATTTAGAAAAGAAAGAACAAAAAATGAAAGAGTTGGCAAGACAACGACAAGTGGCTGTACAAGAGTCTAGACTTCAGGCACAGGCAACTGCCCATCTAAGAGAGCATGTCCGGTAATTATCAATATTTTTTCACTAATTCTTAATATATTTTACGAGGTTGAAGAAAATAATTTTAAATTAATTTTTATTTATTTTACTTTTGGAAAATAAAATCTAACATATTCAAAATATTTGTTAGCGAACTGGAGCCCTATCAAAAAGATGACCTACACGATAGCCAATGTTAAGAGCTGTGATTAATAGTAAAATTTGTAAACAGATTTCTTAAATGAATAATTAATATTTCATAATAAATAAATTATATTTAACAAACAGTTAGTTGTTTGTGTCATAAAGTATATAAATATTTTTCAATTAAAATACATTATTTTATTTCTTTCATAATTATCTATTAGTTCTCTTGAGTTTAATAAAGATTTTTAACATTTGTTTTCAGACGAACACTCTCTCCAGAAACCTTCGATCGCAAAGTATCTCGTGTGGAGCTTGAATGTCGCATAGTTTCAAGATGTCCTTCCAGTAGTCCGCCCAATAGTCGCTCTCATATTTATTTAGGATGAAACTAGAATGATTCAAAAACAAAAATTCGTCCATTGATCTTGAAAAAAGTTCAAATCTTATTAAATTAATTAAATCAATAAAGTATAAAATAAAATTTTACAAATTCGACAAATAAAACTATAGTATAAATATAATCAAATATATATGGTAGTTAGAAAACAAAATGTTTATATTAAATGATTTAATTATTTAATTAATTAATCTTACCGTCCTAATTAGTTTTTAGATATTATAATTATAAATAACATATTTAGTTGAAATTCATATGTTTTAAAATTAAATAATTTTTAAGTTTACTTAAATAAAAAAAATGAGAAAACTAATTTCTATTCTTTTAGAACTTATTTCATTACATTATTTGAAAAGAAAATTGATTAAATTAATCTATTTTTTATCATTTAATTGATTTTTAAATATATTTTATTTTATTATTGATTAATAAGTGTGTTGGAATAATAATAAGATATACCTAATTTATAATATAAAGTCTAACTCTATATATTACCTTATAAAGTTTAATTAATAACTTTATGGTACAATATTTAAAAATTCAGAATATATATATGATTTATTTATACTCTTAATTTTTTTTTCATGTTTAGCATAAAAATAACATAAACAACTCTTTAAAAATACTTATCTGGTTCATTGAAAGTGAGATTGTATAATTTAAATTTTTTTTTCAGTTTTATCAATTAAGAAAAAAAATCATAATTGTAAAAAATCATAACTAAAATTTTAGTATATGTTCTTCATCCACTTCCTCGCGGGAAATATTTGTTACTTATTAATTATACCCGTAAAATTATAATATTTATCTGAAAGATTCATTACAATTCAAATATATTGGATAAACTATTAATTTTTTTAAAAAATGAAATATTTTACACTTAATAAATCTAAAATTTTTTATTTTTATCTTTAATTAGAGAAAAATAAATAAATAAATTCATAAAATGTATTTATAAATTTAAAATTATATTAAATATTAAGACCTAGAATTTGAAAAATGGATCTGATATTGATAAATTTAAAATAAATTTTTTTTTTAACTAATTAGGATGAAAGAGTTACAGATTTGGCAAAGCATTGATTAATTAAATGACTCTGTTAACCAAAGTATATCAATGCTGAATTATTTTTTCTTTAAGGCTTGCAAATTAATTCTTTACAGTTTACACTCTAATCTTAATTTTTTATTTGTAGTATATATTTTTTAAAATATAGTCAATTAAACATGAATTTTATATCATATTTATTATTTTTATTATTATAATAAATTAAATATTCTATTTTAAATGTTAATTATTTAATTAAAATTTTTGTTAATGCATTATATAAATGAAATCAATCATTAAGGCTGAATATATATGATATTAGCTTTTTATAATAATTTCAATCTTCCATTTTATAATATGAATTTATACAAATAATTAAAATTATTTCCATTTTATAAATTTATTTATATTTTAGAATTAGTTAATTATATTAGAAAGTATTTTATATTATTTTTAGAAATATTTTATAATAAAATTGATAATATTATAATCTATTTATGTACTTAAAAAAGATGATGTTAATGTTAAAGGCTTGAACAAATGTAAAATGATAACTAATTGTGTTTAGAAGGATAATAATCAAATGTTAATTTATAATAAATTTTTTTCGAACTACCTGTGAAGAAATCTATTACACTAATTCAAATTACTTAACAATAACAATGCGCCAAGTATAATAATCATATAATATGAGTGAATTATACTATAATCAATTTTATATGTATATCACAGACTATCACTTTCTATATTAAATTATTCTTCTAGTGAGAAAATTAAAAAACCAATTTACCCATCTGTGTCCAGCACCGCTATCTACTTATAGTTTTTATAATTAATCTAATTTGCCCTGCACACAAATTAGGAGTATTTATTATTTATTTTATTTTTTAACTCTTTAATCCATCAATGATTTAACAATTATATTATACAACTAATTTTCCGTATTCGAACATCTTTTTATAATCAATTAAATCTATCATCCATGGAAAAACAAATAATATTTAATATAGATTATTAGCCATCACCCCAAAATATTTTGCGTAAAATTATAATATTTATCTGAAAGATTCATTACAATTCAAATATATTGGATAAACTATTAATTTTTTTAAAAAATGAAATATTTTACACTTAATAAATCTAAAAGCAAAGAAATCATAGTACATAAATATATATTATTTATAATTAATATTTTTATTTTATCGTTTAAATTAATGAAAAACCTTTAAATTAACCCATCATTATAAAAATATTATAATAATTTAAAAAAAAAAACTATTATTTTCTATACCATCATTGATTTACTGCTCTATTTAGAGAAATTTAGGTCAGTTCTCCGACCGCTAACAATTTCGCTAATCTCTTAAATAGCTTGACGGTTGCTTATAATCCATAGGTCACAAGGAGTATCATTTTTTAAGTGACCTATCAACGTTTTAAAAACAATATTTTAAATATAAAAAAAAAAAAATGACTTGTATAGTGACGAACAAATTTTCTCGTATGGTATGGTAATGAGCTTGTTCAACCGGATAATTATCCTACAAGAGGGCCCTCGAGGTGATAGCACTTTTTCGTCACTATACATTCTACAAAAATACAACGTCTATCAAATCGCTGGCAGCCGGGTATAAGGGGTGTTTTATGATTACATAATAGAGAACAACTCTCAACCTTTATCTTGATTTTGTTGATAGGAGGCGCTTCTTTTTATTTCCAGTAATCTCCTAATTTTGATCCTAAATACTGGGTGGACTCTGTACCATAAACCTCAGCTAGAAAAATTTTTTTGGTCAAAATTGGGATTTGAATTTAGAATCTCGGTGTTGACTTCTAGGTGGCGTTATTAATATTTTAAATACATATAATATACATTTGAAAATTGTTATAACATAATAGGACATTTTCAGTAATTTCAAAAAAAAAAAAAAAAAAAAAAAAAATATATTTTACGATGAAAATAAAAAAAATACAACCCTAAGAAAAGACTACATATTTCAAGATGTGTATGCACTGAGAAATAAGATTTTGTCGAATGTGATATATCTTGATTTATTCTTGATCTACAGAAAAAATTACTACAAGACCGTTTATTATTAAGCGATTTTTACATCAAACCATAAGAGTTATTTTTTTTTTAATTTTGACATTTAAAACTATTCTTCTATTAATTATTATTATTATTTAATTTTTCAATAAAATTATTATTTAAATTTACTCACAAAATGTGTTATATTTTGACAAAGATGCCGAATACAATATATGCATTGCCATCTAGACGTGATCCTCTAATTTATTTATTTTATTATAATTAAATTAAATTTTAAAATTTAAGGAGAGATGGCGACTCTGTCGACTACTTCTTTGTTTCAAACAGGGAATTTAAATTGCCATTTCAAATTTTCTTTGTTATTAAAAAAAAACAATCAATTTTGGTTATTATTCTTAAAAAATAGGTAAATTTTAATTGTCTTCTTTTGTTTCTTCGAGGAATATAAAAATGGGATCCTCTTGTCATGAAAGACAACCACACCCAAAGGGACACACCTCGTAACCACACCCACGCCACTACATTTTTATTTTTATTCAAAAGCCATAATTAAATCTACAGACACTGAATAAATAGAAGGAAATAATTAGTAAAAAATGATTTAGAATCTAATTTCTTTTTACAAAATTTAACCTATTTGACAGGGTAATATTTTTATTTTAAATGAAAATGTTTTATTTACAAAAAAATAAGTTGAAGTGGGATAAATGCAGACCAGTTTTTGTAAAGTTTGACTTTAAACTAATAAAATGTTTATTTATTTTACAAATAATAAACTTGTTTTAGTATTGTTATGTTACTACTAACTAATTTGAATTGATAAAGTACATTTTTACTCAAAAGTACGTTTAATAGAAAAAATTGTAATAAATCCAAACTTTTCCTAAAATGGGGGTAAGAGAGCATATTATGAACGAAATGAATCTCTATATGATAAATGATTAACAACTGCTTTTTACAGAACTAAAATAAGTTGTTTAGTTTTAAAGTTGTGTAATTCTTAATTAAGATCAAAATTTTAATATAAAACATAAAATAATTAATAAAAAAAACATTTATATTTTAAAACTTATATTAATCATCTTAAATAAAATAATTAATATCTAATCTTTATTGAGAAATGCATTGCGACATGGAATATAAGCAAACTACAGCGCACTACTCCTAATAGTCTGCACTTCCCCATGCAAGAATATGAATAAGGCGTTAGATAAAAACACTGTTTTTACTCCTAAATTTAAAAATGTAGAAATAAATATATATTCTATATATAAAATATAATCAATATTTTATCTTCTTACCAAAAAACAAAACCCCAATTTATTTTAGCACTAATTGTAAGATTTGTTATTGCAAGTCACTATATTTTTATTTTATTAAGTCGATTTCAGCGAATTAATATAATTGGAGGGAAACGCACGCTACATAGGTTAAATCTATGTGAAATAGTTCACAATGATGTAAAGTAGATAACAAAGTATTTTCCATACTTTTTATTAAGTAACATGTTTACTAGAAAAACAACTATTTACTCACTATTATTTAATTTGATTTTATATAGACAATCATATAATGAAAAAATAATTTCAATGGAAGGGAGGCTGAGTGAAAAATATCGAATATAAATTATATATTCCCCTTGCAAGTGTAGGCAGCTAGTTACACAAGCCCAAGGTTGAATGATCGATGTCACGAGCAAAATATATATGATTTTCTCCCAAAAATAATTGGATTTGAAATTCAACCTCGATCACATCCATACTGATTCTGACAATTTTTTTTTTTATTTTTTTATTATTTCATTTTTCATAATTTAAACAAATCAATCGTATTATTGAATAATTGGACATTTGCTTATTTTATAATAATTATTTTTATTTCAAATATTATTTTTAATTTGTTTTTTAAATTAAGTTTTATGATTTTAGAAAAAAATATTATTAATTTATTAAATAAAATATATAACTTTATAATTTATTAACATGAGTTTATATTAAATTAAAAAAAAAACAAAACAAAAAAAAGAGTTTTAAACATACATATACAGTAAAGAGAACGCCAGTCTCAGCTAGACAGCTAGCCTAGCGCTTTTCTCAACATTAATATGTGAATCAAAATGAAAGAAATTAATTTTTAATACCATAAAAACATAAAACTGTGAATTTTTTTAAATTAAATTCATATTAAAAATTAATGTCTCTAATAATGATTCATATAATAATTGTGAAAGGCGCTGTGCTAGCTAGAAATGGCGTTCTCTTTATTCTGTCACAATACATTGTAAAAAAAAACAACCGGAATGTCTTAAAAAGTAAACATCAAGTTTATTCTGTAGAGCACTGCTGTAGAGAAACAAGAAAAACAAAAAGAAAACTTAATGTGCAAGCTATACGAGTGGATTAATGTGAATTAAGGATAAAATAAATATAAAATAAAATTTAAACACTATAAAATTTATTTATTTTATTGGTTGAGCTATTAAAATTTAAACCATAGGGGATTAATTATGAAAAAAATAATTAAAAGAAACTATTTATTAAATTGCATAATCAATTTTTACTCATTTATGTCTATATGGGTGTGTAGATAGGCTAGGAAAATTTATATATATATATATATAAGTATATATATGTGATCTTAAATATTATTTACAGGATTTTTATGAAATAGGTGTATTAGGGAGTTTTTGTCAATATATATTTTATATGATATTTTTAAAAACAATTTCTTTAATTGATATTCATTCCAAATGATAATTAAAGAATATTTAATAATATTGTCAGATAATGTTTTTGTTAAAAAAATTGTAATTAAAATACTTGTCCTGGGAAGGACAGTTGGTTGCTTGAGATTTGATGTACTCTCGAGTGGAAGGGAGATACTTCTCTCGCGTTTATTTATTTTGTACTTTTGAATAACTCAATTATATCATACTATTTGGTTTCTTGTATGAATTTAAAAAAAAAATCAATTCATAATTTATTTTAATAAACTAATATATTTCATAAAATCTTTTACGGATATTAACTGTTTAATTGAAAAGATCTGATATCATTTATATAGGACACCGACATAAGGATTCGTCGCTAAATATTGACTGACAAACTAAAGATTGCACACGTGATATTTAAAGAAATTCGGAAGAAAGGGGCGTAGTCCATTTGCGAGGGAACCAATCAAATTCAAGAATCCCCATTGTTTTTAACTATTATATGGGCGCTATGGGCTCTAACTAATTCTAGGGCGCGTTCCAGAAGACGGTAAAATCGAAAAAAACATTGCTTTATTCTATCGACATGTCGATTCCTCGCGTTTCAATCGTTTTGAATACGTCATTCATATAGTCATTAAATTCGTTCACAATGACCATTCGAAAGAGGTAGTCAGAAGGATTGAACATATGTTAAAAATAATAAATTTTATAACTACCCTATTCTAAATTTCTAGTGAATAAAAATTATTACTTTCAAATGTGTAATTGTTGAATAAATTTCTTTTTTTATTCTTCAAAAATTTATTAATATTTATTTTAATTTTTTAATTAGTAGAGTAATACTTTCGCTTTTATTGTTACATATATTATAACGTTTTTATTAACTTCACTTGGCGTCTGTCTCTCTGTCTCTGTGTCTGTCTGTTCGCTCTTTTGACAAATTGAAATCGATTTTTCATCGACTTTTTATTGAGATAGACTTTTGAAAATTTTTATAAACATTTCAATGAATCCCTAGAAGGTATAAAAGAAATATAATTGAATTATAATTAATTAATTGTAATTAATTAGCGATTAATTACTTTTAGTAACTAACTCCTTTTGTATTGCTCCGATTAATTTTTTTTCAACGGATTCTGAAACATAAATATTGATTTCAGGATAGATTTTCATTTTGAACGTATTTAAAAAAAATTTTATAGCATTAAAATTAATGATGAATTCTTATTAATCAGTTGTATTACCAATGAGGGGGGGTTTCTTCCCCTCAAATGGCATAGAGAAAAGATCCTTTTTTTAAATATGTCCCCAATTGAAAGAAAACAAAGCATTGACCTTTTTTTGAAGACAATATGAGCATATAATATATATATATCCTATATACATTTATAAAATCTTATATTAATAAAAATCAATTATTTATAAATATAATATAATTATTATTATTCAATAATAACATTTACTTAACATAAATGCATAAAATCAATTTTGGAAAATTAATATATTTTTTTGTTTTATTCAATTTGTAAAGTTTCGTATAACTTTATCTTTTCTATTTCTCTTGTTATATTAAATAAATTTATCATATTAAAATTGCACTAAAAAGAATAAAATAATATAAATATAAAAATTTTTTATTAAATAACGGTTTTCCAATGGACTAAAAAGAATAAAATAATTTTTCTATAAGCTTGCCAAAGTTTATGGATAAATTGCTTCATATTCAACTAAAAATGTTGGGCGCTTTTAGTTTTCATTTGATTACGATGCAATTTACTTCCCTTATATATAGTATAGATACATACCACATTAAAACACTTCATTAACAAGTAACACTATATCTTCTAATATAATCAACCATTTTGGATTTGATTGATAATTTTTTGATAAAATTTTTTTTATATTTATATTATTATATATTCCTGACATTTTTACGAAAATATTCTATCCGTTAATTTTTTTCATTTAGTTATTTAGTTATTATTTTTTTATAACTTATATTAAATATAAATTAAATTAAAAATATATATATATATATTTAATATATATATTTAATAATTTTATTTTTTTAAAAAAATCTTTTACTATAATTTGTTTATAAATTTATATTATATATTAAATGACGTTTCTGAATTTATTTGTAATATTTTATAATATTTTTCATAATTTAAGAATTCTTCAATATAATTGACTATTAAATTTAATTATAATAATAAGTAAGTTACATAGAGAGAGTTGACAAATGATTACTCCTTTGCCATGTGTTTACAGACTTCAAACCATGTTTCCAGATTGAAAGGAAATTCTCTTCAAGTCTTAATTTTCCTCTTTAATTTAATATAAAGTGGGCTGATGAAACTTTAATAATGGATTGAACCATAGCCAACGAACAGCGATGTTAATTATTAGATTATCAGATATAAAGAAGCATCAGATAAAATATGGAAAAATTCGGTAATCAACTAAATTATTATTATAAATCATTGAGACATTTGTAAGATTTATTTTATACAAAAATTTTATGTTCTATTTTAAATTTATTTATTTAAATTATTATTTTTTTCCTAATAATCCAAAATTAAAAATACTATACTTTTTATAATTTATTTTTAGAAATTTTGAGTTTTTTCAATATTTTAAGATACATAATTTAAGTCAAACTATGATCAAAAGAACGAGTTTGTGGTTTATTTAAGATCACTTCAAATTCTTGTAAATACATTTGCCCATTTAGAGATTATAAAGATAATAGAAGCCACTTGTGAAGGAGCAGAGCCAATTAGGATAAGGAAACCCTGTTTATTTAGGATCTTGTGTAAATTTTATACCAAATTTATAAATTAAACAATATTTGAATTGAATATTTTATTTAGTTCGAAATATCTTTTTCTTGAATAACTATAAACTGAAATTAATTATTTTTTTGTTTTTATAATCCATTTACATACACAAATATAAATTTTTAAGGTTAATATAGGAATTAAGATGAAAACCTCTATTTATTAATAAAGATATAAATAATATTATTATATTATATTGTATAATTAAATCGAAAAATCTTTAAAAAAATCATATAATAAGCACGATAAATATCAAAAATGAAATTGCAATTCATTGAAAAATTTTAAAAAATTATTATTAGTGATTTTTGAACTTAAAATAATTTGGATTAAATATTGATATATAAAAAAATAATTTAATCATTAAAGATTAATTAATTATGAAAACACGATTGAAAAAGATTTTTCTGAATGGGTAAAGTTTAACAATATAACTATACAATATAAATAATAATTAAAAAAATGAAAAATAAAGATAAAATATTCCACCATATCAATTTAATCAAGTTAAATTAAATATTCGAAAAAAGCCATGAATATTTTTCACCAATTGTTTAAAAATATTTTTTGTATTTTATATAATTCTTGATTCCAATGCAAGTTATTGAACCAAAAAAAGCATTCTATTGGAAATTTATTAGATGATGTCACATATGAAAAGAATAGTTGATCTGCGAGAATTTTTCGAATTCAATATTCATATTTGCATATTTTGTATATTCAATATTGCAGTTTCTCTTTTACGAATAATTGATAATAATAATAATAATAATAATAATATAAGTTTCTTTATAAATAATATTAATAAATTAACCTAAATTAGATCACGTTCTTATATCGGTGAAATTGACTTGTTATTTAAGCATCATAATGTTTTATTTTTGGAATAAATCTTAAATCTTATATACAATATAAAAAAGGTCTGCACATTAAAAATTTTTTTAAAATCTTCACGTTCCATGACCTCTAGAATCCAAAAGTGACTAGAATTTTTCATGTATGTCCGGAAAACTGTGACGTTATAGACCCAAAATTGGCTGAACCGATACATCATTATTATATTTGAACATCTATTTAAATATCTATTTTATAACTAAGGAAATTAATTTTTCAAAAATTTATATAATACCTCATGTTGTTCATTCAGGGCCTCTCATGGCTCAGTGAAGAAGTTGATTCATTTCCGACAATGAATATAAAATTAATTAATTCTAGCAATTCCCACATAAAGAATTATTATAATATTTAAATTTTTATTTTAATTTCTAATATTCTAAAATATTATTTCAATTAAATAATTTATTATATATGTGTTCTCATTTTAATTAATTTAATATAATATTTAGTTCATATTTTATATTTCTTTTAAATTCAAATGATTATATTTTATATAGTGTATTACTTTCTAAAACAAAATCGGAAAATAATATATTTAACGCCTTGTGCTTATATTGAATACAATTAATAAATTTGAAATTAAAAAAATAATTTAGATAAATTTTATAAATTTGAACATAAACAAAACAAGGATTGAAATGTTTATTTTTATTAATTCTTAATAAATACTCTTTTGAGAATTTATATTATCTCATGTAACTTGGATGGATAAATGAAATGAATTTGGACTCAATTTATAATTTTAGGAAAATATCAATGGGGATTAAGGACAATATTAAATCAAATCTAATCTCGCTAAGAATTTTTAATATTTCTGAACACCACTTATTATAACTCACAAGTTTAAATTAAATCATATTTAAATTAAAAAATAGAATAGTTGAATTTATTTAAATTTTATATGTGGATATGGGAAGACTAAATAAATTAAAAAAGTTAGTTTTAATTTTTTAAAAATTTTTTATTCAAGTCTCTTACTTTGGATTTCCTTAAATTTCATTATAATAAAAATTATTCAATAACTAAAGAATAATAAAAAACGAATATAATTGTGTTTTAAGGAATATTATAATATAATGTAACATATAATAAAATATTTAATTAAATTTACTTATTAAATTAAAAAATAAATAAGAACACAAAAAGGAAATGTTATTAAATAAATGAAAATCTATTACATAGACTACACATCAACTAAATACTCTGGATCATTTCGGGTTACAAGGGGCAGAGCAAGAAAATCAAAATAAATAATTGTGTAAACTTGCTTATATATGGGTTAAGATTCCTAAAGTCAATAAAATAATAATATCATTTTTCATTGTATAATTAATATTTAAAGTTGTTTTTTTAATTATTAATGAATATAGAAGAAAAGAAAAATACAAAAAAAACAAAAAAAAAACCTTTATTATTTTTATGGAAAATGATGAAAAATTTATATAGTGTTAATAAAATAAAAAAAAATTAAAATTATATATGAGATTTAAAAATTTCGATACATATTTATTACGTCCAACCTTTTATGGATCCCTCATTCATTTTTTTTATTTGATTCCGTGGAAATATCCATCACTCTACGATCACTCCTTAATATAATAAAAGATAATGTTTGAACCTTATAAAAGCTGAATCAACATATACTAAAATTAAGTTTAAATTTTTTTAGTACCTTGTTAAAAAATTATAATCTAATAATACCATCAAAGGTGAGGCTCACCTTAACATCAATAATTTAAATATTATTATCATTTTTTTAATATTCTTTTTATTAAATATTTTTTAGCTCAAAACTTTTTCTTATGTATATAAGAATTAAATTATTAAATGAGAATCAGATATTTTAATTAAATGTTTGACATTTCATTACATTACTTTAATATTTGATTTCAGATTAAATTATCTCTAATCAAATTTAGAATTCAGTGTCGATGTCTCATAATAAGTATGAAGATTTTAATTAAAGTATTATATTTTATTATTATTATGATATTTTTTAATTTAAAATTCAATTCAATTTTCAAAATTAACGATAATTATATATTTAGGTTTGACTATTTAATTTTAAGTAAAATTTCCTTCCATATAACCTAAAATAACCAGGATGAGTTTATAATTTTCTTGAAAATTAATAATTTATATTATATAATAGAAAAATAAGCTACTCGCGGCCCACCGAGGAGTTTTGTGCGGTCAGCAAAGAAGGTCGAACTTTCGTATGACCATTTGATTAATTAGCTGGAGTGTCTCCACTCGACTATCTCGCAATTTGAATTGGATTAAATAACATAATATATTATATTTAAATTAAATTTAATTAATTATAAATTATAAATAATAAATAATAAATATTAAACCAGCGCATGTTTGGCTTTTTGTTGATGGCACCACGTCACGTGTTGACGCGTGAGATTTTCAGTGTTAAAAAATTAATTCTGGTAATTTCAGCGAATCAATCAAGCTGAAATTCTATATATAGCAGTTTTATATAATTATTAATCATGTGAAAAATTATCAAACATATATCTTTATTTTTACGGTCACTTTAGAGGAAAAAAAATCAAAACGTTGTAGGTAATGACCCTCTTCCGGTTGAGCTACATTTCTCAAAAGTTGATAGAAAACTATGAATTTTGAATAATGTCCATGTACCAAATTTCATCATTCTAGCTCAAACCGTTTTTGCGTAATCTTGCCTACATACATACACACATACACACATACACACATACACACACACATACACACACACAGACATTTTTCTCAACCTTAGTGAAAATGATTCAGGAACCTTCAAAACGTATAAAAACATCAAAATCTCAACATCGAAAATTTTCATGATCGCAATACTATCTCTGGCGAGATAGTAAAAAGGTTACTCTTATCTATTATAGTAGATTCTTTTTTTCCAATAAGAAATAAGTGATAAAATTTTAAATGATAAATTTTCTTTTACTAATGCAGGAATTGAAAGGAGACATATTAGATTTTTTTCTTAAGGCCATTTAATATACGAGACTCATTCAATTTGTAAAGATACAAATTCTATAATTTTAATTTGTGTAGGTGATGAACCCCGACGTGGACGACCAGGGAAGTCTATTCCGATTTCCTTGAAAATTAGCGAATTATCAATAGCCAATACTACTCTGAGGTGCTAGAACACAAGTTTAGACCAGGTATCAGGAGCAAACGCCGTGGACTCTTGTCAAAAGGAGTCATACGATAACGCCCGCCCTCATATAACCCAGCTGGCCCGTGATAAGCTTCAAAAATTGAGTAGGGGGGACTTATCTCATCCTGCCTACAATCCCGACCTCACCCCATCTGATTTTAATCTGTTTGAACCACTCAAAGACGCCCTACATGGCAAAAGATTTACTAACAATGAGGAAGTTAAGGAAGCAGTGCAAAAGTGGCTTCGGGGTAAATAGAAAGAATTCTTCGCCAAGAGAATTAGGAAGCTGCAAGAAAGATGGGAAAAATGCATAACTGAGGAGGGTGATTTTATTGAATAATAGCCTGAATTTTGTAAGAATCTTTATAAACTGTTTTTGATCTATAGCCATTTGTCTCTTTACTTATTGAATGACTCTCGTGTATATATATATATATATATATATAAGAATATAGAATATAAAAATTATTATTCGAATGAATACCAACCTTAATGGAATGAATATTCACTTAACATTTTACGCTCTTTTGTCTTGGATTCATTCAAAGATATAACTGAAATTTAATTGATTTTGGGATAATTTGCATGAAGTAATAGAAAGTTTAATTTATAGCCATAGGCCAAGAGACTTGAATTATTAAATATTCAGAAAAATGAAGAATTTACTATTTATAACCGATTTGAGATGTTATATATTTTTGGTTATATAAAAAAAAACCTCTGATTTTTGTACGTCCTACGCAAGGACAACGCCTATCAAGCCGGTTATATCAATGAGGTGTCCTATGATCAGTAGAACGGGTCCTCTCAACCTTTACCTTGATTTTCTTGATCGGAGGCGCTATCAAGTAGCTTTTCCCCAATGTTGTTCCCGGAGGCTGGGTTGACTCCGCCCCATAGACCCCAGCTAGGGAAATTCCCTTGCCATGTGAATGTGAGGCTGGTTCGCTACCCACACACCCAATGGCGCCTTATTTTTAGTTGTATACAAATTTAAAAATAAATTAAACAGCATTCATTCGATTTGTATTTATTATACATTTTAAAATGTTCAAAATAATATTAAGATAAAATTAATAATTTTTTAATATGAATTTTGCTATTCTATTAGAATTGATTAGTGCTCATTTTGACGACATTTTTAAGAAAGGGAAAGAAATTTAAGATTCTGGGTCTTAAGGCTATGTGACCAAATGTTAGTGTTTTGGGTTGAATTGATTGTTAATATTTAACTTACTGTGTTTTGAAGTTGGGAATTCTTCGAATTTTCCAAGCACCAGTAAGTCAAACTTTCATTCATTTCCATCGAATTTTAAATATATTAATTATGAATAAATATAGCTATATATATATATATATAAAGAAAAAAAACACACTTACCTATCTTTACAATTGATTTTATTTTTATTGGAACCAAAAGTACATTTGAGTTTTTTAGCAATGATAAATATATATGTATATTTATTAAATCTCATTTGATTAATTTAATGAATTTCTCAAAATCTGCTGATATTTTGTCAGGTAACCAAATTTCATGTTAATAAAAACAATAATGAAGAAATTTAATCAAACGATTTTGAATTGAACCAATAAATGGGAAGGTGGAATATGATGAAATGGAGAAAGAAAGGGTCTGTTTATTCCTGAGGCTGAATCACCATGTCATAAAATAAAATAATTCTCCCTTTATCTGTATTTTTAATATTAATCAATCGCAAAAGTGCCATCTATAATTTTTCATCGACATCTTGAAGTATGTTATCTCTAAATTTCAAAAACGACTAAAACAAACGAATTGCCGCACAAGGCAAATTTGTCCTTTATTTTATTTCAAATATTATTGCTAATGAATCACTCCCTGGGGTGTTCACATCTTCTGTCCTTTCTATAATGATAATGATATTCCCTATTTTGAATCTACTCATCTCCTCTCTATTGTTTTTACAAGAAAATGATACACTCAATATTATATACATAATTATTTACTCATATTTAAACTTAAACTTTTAAACTTCATTATGTGTGGTTATTATAAGAACTTTCCAATTCCTTAGTACCAAGTAAATAAAGATGGATATTATTATTATTATTATTATTATTATACATAATATATGATATATACATCGAACTATGAAATTCCTAAAGATATTCTTTTTTTTACTAAATTCGATTTTGTTTGAGGAAGTTTAAATTAGGAAATAGTTTCGATAGAGAGATATAGTATTGCCCCCTATAAATTGATAATATATAAAGTTATAAAAGGTGATTTTTATTTATTATATAGAATTTAAGCGTTTATATTCATATATATTTATACAATATTTATACAATACAAATACATACACTTATTTTAATCAATAATATTATAATATAACGATTATTTATTCTTATTTCCTTTTTCTACTTTTAATGGTAAAGTATTCTCTATTTTCTTTTTATTAATAATCAGAATTTAATAATTAAATAATAAAGATTTAGAATTTAATTTAAATAAAAGTAAATCATTAAAATAAAAATATTTCGTTTTAAATGAAAACACCTGTATCATCTCAAACTCAATTATTTTATATCAAACATTACAACATCCTATACATTAGTATATATATATCTAAAAATGTAAAGATAAGATTAAAATCAGGTCCCCAAGGGTCTCTACCCCTCCCTCTTGATATTATATATGCAATTGTTTTTTTTACTACTATCACTACTCATATAAAAATTTTAAAACTAAAAGTAAAAGCAAAATTGTGACAAATTGTACTTTATCTTTATATATTAGATCTACTCATATATTTTTAATACCCGAGTTTCTAAACACGTGTCTAGTGGGTAATCCAATGCTTAAAACGTTATTTGTGTAAAAGCAATAACAATATATTAATGGCAATTTATTTTAATAAATTAAATAAATAAAATTGAAAATTAAAATATTTAGGATTGCTCGATATAATTAAGTAAATATTATATTAAATTTCAATTCAACATTAAATTTCCATTTTACTTGTTTTATGAAATATTTACTTTAGATTATAAAAAATATTGAAATGACGTTTTTTATTGATTCACAATTAATTTTTATGATACATTCATATCCTATTAGCTAATCTAATAATATTAATGTTTTTCAACTATTATTTCTAAGTACCTGAATCACTGGACCACTTATTTGTACTTTAAAAAATTATTCTATAGAATTTGAGATTATTGGTTTAAGAATCTCAAGGGTCTATCCGGAAATAATAATAAATTGGGCCATTATGAATATCTTCTATTAAATCATTTTATAATTATCTGTATTTGTAAATATAGCATATAGTTCATTAATCAATTTTATTTTTCAAATTTTAGATGTAATTTTTTAGTAGAAAATTCATTGATAATAATTTATGTAAAGCTGTTAATCCGTTATTCATTTGGAACCAATATAAAAATATTGATTACAACCCAGAATAATTAAAATATATTGATTATTATTTCATTTATAATATAATTAAATATTGAAAATATTAAATTTATTCTAAAAGTTCCTGTAATTTTTGTAAAAATCACATATGCAGAATATACATGTATGTTATAAATATGTTAATAAAAATAATAATATCCACATAGGGGAAGGTGGAAGGCTCCTAAAATAGGCATTCTTAATTTCCCAATAGATGAAGACATTACGCGTATTCTAATGGTCAATAAGTGTTCTCCGTGATGTTAAAGGATAGCTATTTTAGTTTTGAGTCATTTCAACTAGTCAGAAAGTAAGATTTTTCTCTTAATTTACTAATGTTAGTGAACGAAATGTTTCAGTAATATTTTATTAGTTATTGAATTTATGCAGGAAAAAGTTGAAAGTTCGATCAATTGACAGTATTTTGTCATATTCACCTTTACTTGCCGAAAACTGAGGCGGCTCTTGCTAAACAATACCGTTCTAGTTGCCTTAAATGAGCCACTTTATCTGCGCGCCTTTTCACAGTTACCGAGTTTAACACATCGTTCAATAAGTCGCGAGACTAACAACGAAAACAACATTTTTTTTTCAAAAATCATTTTTATTCCCCCTCGCTTGGTGTTTCCACCTTGACGTGGTGAGGGGGCTTGCGTGTCTCAATGATTCTTCAGGCCATGCCGGCGGTAGCATAGCTACTGGTAGGGCCTCCCAAGCCGGACGGGCTGAAGAAAAGAGACCTGACTAAGAGAAACACCCCGGTCCTCCTGGTAGGGGGTTGAGGGGAGGGTTAGCAACCCACCCTCGTGAAAATAAGAAAACCGCTCATAGAACCAATAGGAAGAATAAGCCGGACGGATTAACCAATATAACGACCACTGCAAAGTCAAGGAAAACACGATTATGGAAACGGAACATTCTTAATCTTGCCACCTGGAATATCGGAACCTGGAGCGGTAAAGATCAAGAAATCATTTTGGAGATAAATCAAAGAAAGATACATATATGCGCGCTATCAGAAACCAAGAAAAAAGGAAGCGGTACAACTAGAATAGAAGATTACATACTGGTATATTCAGGGAAACCAAAAAACGAAAGAGCTGTTGCAGGAGTCGGCTTGGTAATTCATGACAAATATGCAAATAACATCGACAAAATAACCTACTTCAACGAAAGAATTTTACAAGTCACCCTAAAGTTCCCCGACACTATTTGGTGTATACTAAGCGTCTATGCACCAGACATTTCCAAAGCAAAAGCCCTGAGAGAAGAGTTTTACGTAGACCTTCAAAATATATTAGACATGTCCCCAAAAGATGCAAAAGTAATTATTATGGGCGATTTGAACGCGAGAATTGGATCGTCTGTAATCCCCGGGGTTAAGCAGAGATTTAATGAAGACCATACAAACGAGAACGGATACCTTTTAAACAGTCTGTGCACAACCAACACGCTTCGAATAAATAATACATTTTTCAAACATAAGGAACAACATAGTATTACTTGGAGTAATAGCCGAGGTCAAAAATCCATAATAGATTACATAATAACAAATCGCAATATACATCCTTCTCAAATAATAGACGTACGTTCATCTAGAACGGCAGATATAGGCACGGATCATAGCCTGGTAATAGCTAAACTTAGATTAAAAGCCCAATTATCAAAAAAACCAAAACCTCAGATTATGTCAAAATTCAATCTAGAAGCCTTTATAGACGAATCAACTAAGTATCTGTATGCAAGAAGACTATCGTCAAAATTCGAAGAGTTCCCTGTATGCTCAGACATGTCGATGGATGAGCAATGGGACAGAATAAAATCTTGTATGCTAAAAGCAGCGGAGGAAGCGCTAGGAAAACGGGAAATCAACATCAACGCTTCAAAGAAAACTGTTCCTTGGTTCACCCCTGAAATTAAGGAACTAGCACAAACAAAAAGAAAGGCTTATCTGGCTTTCATTTCTAATCGATCTCAGAACACCAGAGAATACTATGTAAAAATAAGAAATGAAGCAAACAAGAAAATTAGAAAAATCAAAGAGGATTTTTGGCGTAAATTCACTTCCGATATGGAAAAGGATCTCTATGGAGCCCAAAGAAAAATCTGGAAATTGCTAAAAAGAACTAAAAACAATGTCAACGAACTGGTGAATGTCTCCAAGATCTCTGCTCAGGAATGGCAAACCTATTTTGAGAACCTATATAGTAGTTCTGAGATCCCGGTGCAAATCCAGGTCGCCTCAGGGGCTAATATCTATATAAATGAAGAAGAGATTACTTTGGAGGTGAAAAAATTAAAGAACAGAAAATCCCCAGGTCCGGATAATGTATCCAACGAGATGATAAAATACGGCGGCAATGAGTTGATTAAACAACTTACTCATTTATTCAATAACGTCTTTGAAAAACTAGAAATACCCTCTGCTTGGAAAGTGAGCACTATAATACCCGTCTTCAAAAAAGGTAATAAAAAAGACCCAGAGAATTATAGAGGGATAAATCTAATGAACTCTACATTGAAGTTACTTTCCAAGCTCGTTCTGAACAAACTGCTTACCCACATTTCACCCAGAGAAGAGCAACAGGGATTCCGCAGGAATAGATCAACAACCGATGCAATATTTATCGTTAGACAAATAGCCGAGAAGGCTATTGAATTTAACAAACCTGCCTTCCTTTGTTTTGTGGACCTTACCAAAGCTTTTGACAGAGTTCGTCTGAAAGACGTCGCCGACTGTTTGCTTAGTAGAAATGTGCCAATCCAACTAGTTAAATTAATAGTCGAAATCAATTCTCATTGCGTCGCAAAAATAAAATCTAAGCAGGGAGATTCTGATCCTATTGCACTATCGCGTGGAGTTAGACAGGGGGATTCCCTAAGCCCTATGCTATTCAATGTGATTATGGACAGGATAATAGACAGCATTCCAACTCGGCTGGGCTATAAAATGGGCGGAACTTTCATCCCGCTGGTATGTTACGCAGATGACGCGGTCCTGGTAGCAGAGAACGAAGAAAATCTCCAAGATCTTTTAGACGCTTTCAATGATACTGCTGAGTCCCTCAATATGCAGATTTCAACAGTGAAAACAAAATGCCTAGTGGTAAATAGGAAAAATCTGCCCTGCAATATCAGCCTTCGCGGGTCTCCAATTGAGCAAGTCTCTGGATTTAATTACCTCGGAGTTGAAATTTCTAACAATAGGGACTTGAATCTGGAAGTTAAGCAACAGATTTTAAAAGGGAACCGCATAGCCGGATGTCTCAATAATGTCGTCTGGAAGAATAAACATATGTCCGTGGATAGCAAAACCAAGATCTATAAGACGTGTGTAAGGCCAGTTTTTACATACGGAATCGAAGCAAGGGCGGACACAACTACAACACAACAACTACTCCAGACGGCCGAAATGAGGATCATCAGAGCTATAAATGGAAAAACACTGTTGGATAGGAAAAGAAACGAAGAGCTCAGGGCAGCCTGCGAGATTCAGGACATCGTGGACTGGGTCAGGGTGCGCAGGAG